>CM037780.1:2879139-2929139 GCA_021229015.1 Solen grandis | reverse complement strand
ATGTCTTTATATTTTTCTATGTATGATATACACATTGTTAAATACATATATGAAATGTCTTTATATTGTTATATGTATGATATACACATTGTTAAATACATATATGAAATGTCTTTATATTGTTATATGTATGATATACACATTGTTAAATACATATATGAAATGTCTTTATATTGTTATATGTATGATACATACATTGTTAAATACATATATGAAATGTCTTTATATTGTTATATGTATGATACATACATTGTTAGATACATATATGAAATGTCTTTATATTGTTATATGTATGATACATACATTGTTAAATACATATATGAAATGTCTTTATATTGTTATATGTATGATACATACATTGTTAAATACATATATGAAATGTCTTTATATTGTTATATGTATGATATACACATTGTTAAATACATATATGAAATGTCTTTATATTGTTATATGTATGATATATACATTGTTAAATACATATATGAAATGTCTTTATATTGTTATATGTATGATATATACATTGTTAAATACATATATGAAATGTCTTTATATTGTTATATGTATGATATATACATTGTTAAATACATATATGAAATGTCTTTATATTGTTATATGTATGATATATACATTGTTAAATACATATATGAAATGTCTTTATATTGTTATATGTATGATACATACATTGTTAAATACATATATGAAATGTCTTTATATTGTTATATGTATGATATATACATTGTTAAATAC
Source organism: Solen grandis (assembly GCA_021229015.1). NCBI lineage: Eukaryota > Metazoa > Mollusca > Bivalvia > Adapedonta > Solenidae > Solen > Solen grandis. The sequence goes on along the minus strand of CM037780.1, from coordinate 2,928,392 downwards.
ATATATGAAATGTCTTTATATTGTTATATGTATGTCAGAGCTCTAGGCAATCACATGTCACATATCTATACAATGTTTTTGTTGTGGTTTAACGTCCCACCGAGAGTATTTCAGTCATTTGGAGACGATGTCTACATGAGACAGATATAGTGCTGCCACACTGCAGTATCACGCCGTAGACACGTGGCATGATACCACACCCAGTCACATTATCCTGACACTGGGTCAACCAGTCCTGGAACTTCCCAAATATGCTGAGCGCCAAGCATCGCAGCCAGTACCATCTTTTACGACTTTGGTATGTCGCGGACGGAGATCGAACCCACCTCCGCTGCCGAGGTGGAATCTCTAACCAATCGACCGCCCGTGACGGTAAACCATATGTCAGAGATCTACACATTGTAAACACATATGTGGGAGATCTTTACATACATTGTAAACACATGTGAATCTACACATTGTAAACACATGTGTGGAGATCTGTACATACATTGTAATCACATATGTAAGATATATATATATATATTGCACATTGCTAAGCGCATGTGTGAGAAATTTATTAATTGTGAACGCTCATGTCAGATATCTATACATTGTTAACAGATGTCAGAGGTATATAGATTATTAACACATGTCTTCGATCTCAGGCCCGGATCCAGAATTTTTCCACTGGGCTGGTGGGGGGGGGGGGGGGGCAAAGTCTGAATGTGATGTGAGTGCTACGGGGGTTCGGGGGCATGCTCCCCCGAAAAAAAAGGTTTTTAGTGTGACGGAGATGCATTCTGAAGGAGGGTATCTTGGGAACGTAAAAGTGAAAGTATTTTATGGTTTTTTTTTGTTGTTGCTGCTTTATTAAATACATAATCGGAAACCATTCTATTTTTAGCATGCGGCCACGACCGCAAACCTATTAATTTACACGGATTTGTGATTCCTTTGTCATTGTTCTCGTAAAATTTCGAACGTGTTGTCGTCGAGGTGCCGTAGTTGAAGCAATGTTGAGGTGACATAGTTGAAGCAATGTTGAGGTGACGTTATTGAAGCAATGTTGATGTGACATAGTTGAAGCAATGTTGAGGTGACATAGTTGAAGCAATGTTGAGGTGAGCAGTGTTGACGTGACATAGTTGAAGCAATGTTGAGGTGACGTAGTTGAAGCAATGTTGAGGTGACGTTATTGAAGCAATGTTGATGTGACATAGTTGAAGCAATGTTGACGTGACATAGTTGAAGCAATGTTGAGGTGACGTAGTTGAAGCAATGTTGAGATGACAAAGTTGAAGCAATGTTGAGGTGACGTAGTTGAAGCAATGTTGAGGTGACATGGTTGAAGCAATGTTGAGGTGACGTAGTTGAAGCAATGTTGATGTGACATAGTTGAAGCAATGTTGAGGTGACGTAGTTTAAGCAATGTTGAGGTGACGTAGTTGAAGCAATGGTGAGGTGACGTAGTTGAAGCAATGTTGAGGTGACGTAGTTGAAGCAATGTTGAGGTGACGTAGTTGAAGCAATTTTATCGATGTGATCCGAGTAAATAGTTTACACTAAGGACGAAGAATATGTGACCCCACTCCCCCCTTCCCCACTCCTTCCCCCACCCCCCCCCCCCCTCTCTCTCTGTAAGTTTATATGTATACTTTTCGTTAGAGTTAAGTGATGGGTACGTAATACCCTTTCCCTTATACACAATTTTACAACATTGATTTTAATGTTTCACATAATACGAATAGTTTCCGCATCGTTAATTTTCGTTTATTTCCTATAAATTTACCATCATAAGTCGCCCGTCTAAGTTATGTCACGCTTCCTGGTTTTATACTCCTCTTAGATGGGAGAGGGTAAAATTGTGGTTTGGTGTTAAATTAAGGATGTAGTGAAGTATCGACTTTTTATATTGAATCTGTCGGCCTCATCTCCATTACACACATGTACGTGTAGTTCAGTTTTAATTGTGTTGAACACACTTAAACTGGCGTGACTTTTTATGGTATAATAGTGAGAAGTAGACCTATTACTATCATACTTCAACGCGTGATGATCACAGAGTTAAGTTACATAATGCAACACAATTGAAGACACGGACAAAAGCTTTGTGGTGTACATGAATTATTGATTGAATTTAATGTACGAGTATACATTTCCACATTTCTAGAATTTTCAATTATTCATGCCAAGTTTCATCAATTTCTACCCAGTGGTTTCAGAGATGTTCCTTTAAGCAAATTATTGACAAGGACGGACACGGGGTTGTCTGAATGGTAACCTAATATGATTACAGACCTTACCAACAAACATTGCCATGTGAACTATTGTTATACCATTGTTTGTTGTGAAAATATAACTGTAATCCTTTGTTAAACATGCAAATTCAAAATGTCATGTGAGATACATTCTAGTTTCGTTTTTGTTTTAAGCAATTTAATTTGATTATTCATACAATTATGTATATTGGAAAGTTCTGCCCTGAACAAAAATGAACTCTGAAAATAACAAAAGCTTAGTTAAGGTTATTGTGCACTGCACCTCTTCCCCATCTGTCCAAGTGATACCTGCTATGCTCCAAACAAACTTTAACAAAAGACAGTGACTCTTGAAATAGGTAAAGTAGAGTTACGGTTCTTGTGAACTGTGTTGGGAAATAAAAACTATACCAAAGGTCTTTGAGTAAATAAAATTTACAAAAGGACAATAACTCTCAAATACAAAAAAGCATAGTTTTGGTTCTTGTGCATTGTACAGATTGACATCTATCAATAAATGAAGATGTAAGTTGGTTTCTTAAAGGGGACTTTGAATCATGCTCTGGACAAAAAGGGTGTAACGGACAGACAGACGGACGAAGCGGTGATTACTGGAAGCATAGTTTCTAAAGATTGTAATTCGACATACTAACCCTCATAGGACCGACTTTATACAGGATCAGTGTTGTTGTTGTCATTATTGTACAGGACAGTAAGGAGATATAACATAAAAATATAACATTCTGATCTGGTTTAATAGAAAAAACTTAAACAAGAGGGCCGTCAGAGTACCAGAGTACATAAGCTATTATTATTTAAAATATTCAAGTCACTTGATTTTACCTAGTTTCTTCCAACAGAAACTAAGTTCAAGTTTCAGATACAAAGATTTCTTAGGTTAGTCAATCACCTGGAGGCCTAAAAGGGATAAAAAAAAACTTGAAAATTATGGTACGGGACAATGAAGTTATCATAAGTGAAAAACAAGAATTAATTCTGAATATTACTTCCAGAAGAGAAGAATTTTGATTCGTTCTATATAGAGAATGTCAAGAAACGAGCCGACCCACTATGGACCTCATTTTTCAAGGGATTAACTTTATTTTAGCAATTGGTGACCACACATGTTAACAGAAATTAAGTTCATAGAAGAAGATTTTTGAAAACTTCTATATAGAGTATATAAGGAAACTAGCCGAGCCCCTAGGGGCCTCATTTTTCGAGGAATCAACTTTATTTTAGCAATTATGGTAGACATCCATGAAGTGGCCATTTGCGCCAGAAGAAATTAAGATTATAACCAGTGGTTTCATAGAATAATAATTTTGAAATTTCTATATATAGTAATAGTATTTAAAGCTAGCCGAAACCCTTGGGCCTCATTTATCAAATGATCAACCTTATTTTAGCTACTTTTGTCGACATTATGAGGTGACATTTTTTGCCAATGAAATTAAATTCTGACGATTGATTTAAGAGGAGAAGATTTTTTTTTTTTTTAAATAAAATTCTATTGGTTGCCATGGTAACCAGAGTTCGATATGGATCAAGTTTGCTAGCAACTTTTGTGAAGGACCACCTACGTACCATTCATGCCGAGTTGCATCAATTTTCACCGAGCAGTTTCAGAGAAAATTGTTGACGACGAACAACGGGCGGTCCCAAAAACTCACCCTGAGCACGTTGTGCTCTGGTGAGCTATAAAAGGGACAAGGTAGCCCTGGACACGCCTGAGAAATATATTGCCTTAATTGCCTGCACAAGTTACTATATTTACGACCCAGTATCAGCCATATTCGGATTCCAAGAAGATGTTGCCATTGACATTATAAACAAGAGGGCCAAGATGGCCCTAAAGACGCTCACCTGAAAAAATTGCCTTCATTGCCTGTACAAGTTACTAAATTATAGCATAGTTGTACTGTCAGAATACATAATCTATGACATCTTTTCAGTTCAATGAACAAAACAGTGCCTGTGGTTAAAATTTGAAGTCATACTTGACTGAGAGATAGTATGGCTTTAACACACAAATTTAAACATTAAAAGGGACATAACTCCTGAACTGTGGCCTTTAGTGTGTAAACAAGATATTTCAAAGATTTGACCTATTGACATTCTTTTCGGTCCGGCCCGGCCCATTTTCAAACTGGTTCGAGATATCATCAAGACAAACATTCTGACCAAGTTTGAGGAAGATTGGATTAAAATTGTGGCCTCTAGTGTGTAAACAAGATTTTTCTAAGATTTGACCTACTGACCTACTTTTTGATCCAACCTGACCCATTTTTGAAAGGGTTCAAGATATCATCAAGACAAACATTCTGACCAAGTTTGAGGAAGATTGGATCAAAATTGTGACCTCTAGTGTGTTAACATCAAAATTGTTGACGGACGACGGACGACGCACGACGGACAATCAAGTATCCCAAAAGCTCACCCTGAGCTATGCTCAGGTGAGCTAAAAAGTTAAACAAGACTGATTTTGATGCAAAGCATCAAAGACGCCGAGCATGTTTTTGATGCGTGGTTCAAATAGCTAAGTCATTTCAAAATATTTTAATAAAATGTGCATGTGTCATTTAAAAACAGCGGATCTAAATAAATTTCCTCTAGGCAATGATAATGCTAGTCTGCTGCAGGCCTTTTAAAATGTGTTCTTAAAGTCCATGTAAATCAAAAGTGCCTTCGACCTAATAATTTCACTATTTTTTTCAACTACTTTTAATCTATTAAATCTGTAAAAGCCATCAAATTATGGAGAATATGGCCGATGTTTGTTCATTGAGTCTAACGGTCCACCGACAGTATTTCAGTCATTTTAAGTCAATGTCTACTTTAGACAGATAAAGTGCTGCCACACTGTAGTATCACGCCGTAGACATGTGGCATTCTAAAAAAAAAAAATTAGCTGACATTGCAACAATAAATCGGAATTTACGAAGATCCATTCATAGCAAGTTTAATTTAATTCTGCACAGTGGTTTTCAGAGGTTAGTGGTTAACTTCAAGTAGGCTACAGGTGATCACAATACCTTACCTTGAGCACATGGTACAGTAAAGAAAAATACCATATATAATCTGTTTTACATATAAGATTTTATTTTTATTGTGACAACAATATATTTCTCTGTACATATATAGATTTATTTACAATTTCTCTGGCATCTTCAAGCAAAAAATGTAACAAACTACGATGTGATTCTCAATGACTCTACACGTTTTACGTGGACAATCATCCTAGAACCAGAAGATAGAGCTGCATAAAATGACCTCAATCATGTGATTCCATATGATCCCGTGGTCTTCTAAGTGTCACGTGATCTTACAAATCATGTGATTCCATGTGACACAATATTAATATAGCTATTGTCCCCGCTTACTTCACAGAAACCTGGCATAAAACATTTCTAATTTAGTTTGTGAGATAGGAGGTTTAGGAGGTTACATCATGGTATTCATGTTACATCACAGAAATGAACATATTCATTTTCCTGAACCATTTCTGAGCCATCTATCATTTCAAGATATGACTCACTAAATCCTTAACTGTCGGAAAAAATTTTAACCTTTCCGGGTTTAAAAAAATCCGTATTTCAAACATATAAGGGGGTATAATGAGGATCCTCGTCAATCACGTGGTCCACGTGTCTCACCTTCAACTCTCACGTGTATACCATAATAACGCCAGTCTCAAGGTGATTGCACATCAAGACACAGTGACGTTCTTAACTACAATACCGGTATGAGCAAGCCAGTTACTTACAGATCGATCTGGTTTATACTTCTTAAACAGGCCATCTCCTGATTTTTTATGTGCTTTAAGATGTTCATCTTCCAAAACTTATTTGTAAAATAACTGATATATACCAGATTTTTTTCAAAAACCAGGCCTCCCCACATTTTTTCTTTTAATATGTAAACATGACTAAGCTCTGTACGAATTACTTCAGTGAAGTTTCGTCTTGAACTGGTTAGCAGTTTTGGGTCAGTAACTCTGTAATAACCTGATGTGTACACATATTTTAAACCATTATTTACATTAAGTGGGAGAGGGTAGATAAAAAACATTTTTTCATTGCCTGAGTCTACTGCTTATGTTCCACATATCATTTACAAAGTCCATAAAATTGTATTTAGATTTTTAATTTCATTTCTGCAACTTTTTATTCAGTATTAACGTGACTATAGTCCAGTACTACCGGTATGTCAATAAGACACTGTATAACCCTATATAACAAGAAAATTGCAACACAACAGGAAGTCTTGCAATCTTCCAAATTTCTCATTTTATACTGGTTGTAAATGCAAATTGATATGAAATAAGGGGAAATGAAACAAAACACCTTTAAAACAAGAATATGAATGATTCCAGTTGTGCTGAAAGTGAAATGCTACTGTGAGGTATCCGAGCCAGACACACTGATGCTGTACCCGTTATACCTGTGACAATGGTACAGCTGTTATCATGAGACTAAACACCATTGGTATACATGCACGTCTCAAAACCTTGCAGTCTGATCAGTTTTCATACTGGCTGTGCTATTCATCAATGTCTTGTAGATAACTGTGTAACAAGTGAAAATCCTGTTGGGGCTCGGAATCACTAACAGACGCATTTGAATGTATATACTTCATGGCTTGCCGTCATGTTCAGATTTATAACAGTAATTCCATCCATCAGACATCTAGCATAAACAATATAAGTGACTGTGTCTTGTCTACACTGTCTACAAGTAAAACAAAGCTGGACTGAAAACTGGTGTCACGGGGCCAGCTAAGCAAGTCGATTTAATACCATGGACATTATTGAAGCTGTATTTTGACCATAAATCTTCATCAAAATATACACTATAAACAGGAAAAAGCTTAATAGTATTTGACACAATAAAAATACAGGTATTAAACTGATTTGCACGGCTTTAATAGTGAGAAATAAAATCAGTAAAAAGTTGAATAATTACATTTAAAAACAGAGGAAGTAATAAGTAAGTGTTTACCTTAATACAAAACAGTGAGGGTATACATCGTACATTATAAATAGAACCTCTGATTAAACATTCTTCTTGTACAAAAATAAAACCCTATCTAATACTGTAGACATTTTCCAATAGTAAACATTAAGCAATTTCTCCACGTCTCAAACTGTTTATACTGAACATTTACAGTCACAAATGGAAAAAATGTACATGAAACGTGCCGTGTTATCTACTACTACGGGATGTATTGCGAGAGGACTTTCTCTGATGACTAAATTCAATGAAGTTAAACCCATCAAATGTAACCATCGTACGTATTAGCATTTCTTAACATTTCAAAAGCACACTTAAAACAGCACATATCAAACTGAAAACAATCAGGAAACAGTAAAAGTAGGGAAGCTGGACGGGACTTTTTCTTGCAACATCTGTGTGTTATTAACAATGTATATCTATTTCTTGCAACATCTGAGTGTTATTAACAATGTATATCTATTTCTTGCAACATCTGTGTGTTATATCTATTTCAAGCAAGAGATTACCACCAGCTTGAATAATACCATACAGGTCACTTAAGATTGACCTCGTGACCCAAACACTGTCATCATATATGATATGATATGACTGGCAGGCCCATCTCACCGAAGCCACCTTTCTTTTTTTGTTGTTTCATGAATTTTTGTTCAGTGTTGTCATGACAACCTGGATAAGTTCATCCTAGCAACTTGAGTGAATGACTAACCATGGAACAAGATTCATCAATTAAGTCTGGTAGATTCAGAAGGGATTTGATTTGAAGTGACTTGTTACAGTACAACGTACTGGGTAAACTATGGAGGTTACTATATTAACTCACAGATCTGCTCTTCAAGAAAAATGCCAAATTCTGTATGTAATTTACTAGTCAACCTTTAGCAAGCATTACCATGGTGATACCCCAGTAGAGACCAGGTCAGCATCACAGTATGTCACACCGCATGGTATGTTGGTTGTGCTTTTGAAAGATTAAGATATGGTTACACTATGAAATATATACCGCCTAATATTCCGTCTAATGTCGAATCACATAGTCTGAGGTTTGGGGTTCATGTACAGGTTATGGAAAACTTCTACAATTCAAACATTACTTTAAGTACTGAGGCACCCAGGTATACCCGACTTACCACAAGCCAGCTTGAAGGCTTCCTCACATGGTCAGTCTGAGGGACCAGAACGGGACTCCAGCCCCATACAGTGGGGACCCACAGCAGTGAGGTGTCTGATTAGCTACAGCTAGCATTTCATGCAGCCCACAATGTTGGGATGAATACTGGTTAAGGTGCATCTATCATGCAGTCCTACGTTGATTACTGTCCATACGCTATTAATATTAGACCAATGTGAAATTAACAAATACTGCAGTAAGTTAAGAGACTTCAAAGGAGAGCAGTAAGGTTCAGTTCATATTGCAAATAAGTTCATTATGCTTTTTTAATATCCTCCTGAGATTATCAGTATGATGCTGATCAGAAAAGAAAATATGTTCAGTTAAACAAAAGACATTAAATAATACATGGTCGATTTGCTGGTTTATACAAATATTCATATAGAATATAAACTCATCAAATGTGGAAAAAGGAGCTAACAGTAAAGTGTAGTGTTTCTCCTTGTATACAATCATTCTGTAGTCTTACATGCTCGCTCTGTGTCTTATCTTTAGACTCCTGAATCACAAAATATAAACTTTGAATCATTTCATTATACATTAGAATCAATGATCGTAAACAAAGTGAAAATAAAATTATGTTTTTATGACTATATAAACAATAATTATGAAAAGAATGGCCAGTTAGAAAATGAAGCCAGACTTGAGTCTGATGACTGGTTCAGGGGGGTGGGGTGTGGCTGCATGGTTTACATGACAAGACCTGCTGGACAGGAAGTGAAGACTTATCACCAGACTTGATGAAATATTTACCATGCAGGGCTATACAATAGTTCTAGATTGTCAAATACTGACAACTGGACAAGAATCACCATTCCAACTTATGACTTCATGAATACTACTGTTTCAATTGCACAGGAGGAATACCAGAAATAAAGAACATTAACATAAAATAATTAGAACAACACAAATGCTTACACTTTGATTGGGGTTCAGTAATAACATGTCAACAAATCCTCTTATTACTACAAAATACAAGCTTCAAAAAAATGAATGAAGCCAACAAGTGTCCATTACAAAATGACCCAAGACAGAAAAATCTGTAAGTAAATGTTAACTAGTATCCTAAACCTAATTTACCTTTACCTTATAATTACAGATAAATCATACAAATAGTTTCAAAATATTCAAAATCCAGTATACAAAACTTCCATGTCAATCACTGGCCAACATAATCTATCTTGAGCATACTTCCATATCAGCTTACTTCTAGTATTATTTTTACCATCATTATATTCCATGTTGGCATCTTGCAAAAAAAAAAATCAAGTGTGTGTTTTAGTTTGTTTTTTTTTTGTTGATGTCTTTGTGGGTTTGTTTTTTTTACACTGCATATAATTTGAAATAGGTTACTCAATGTAATTGCTTACCTTGAATTTAACATGTCAGATGTTGTTGCAACAAGATCATTGTCATAAAGATATCATAATGTTGAGATAATGACAATCTTTTAGGTAAAACAAAGTTCTAAATACATCATTTGGACGACGGACGACGGACAATCAAGTATCCCAAAAGCTCACCCTGAGCTATGCTCAGGTGAGCTAAAAAGTTAAACAAGACTGATTTTGATGCAAAGCATCAAAGACGCCGAACATGTTTTTGATGCGTGGTTCAAATAGCTAAGTCATTTCAAAATATTTTAATAAAATGTGCATGTGTCATTTACAAACAGCGGATCTAAATAAATTTCCTCTAGGCAATGATAATGCTAGTCTGCTGCAGGCCTTTTAAAATGTGTTCTTAAAGTCCATGTAAATCAAAAGTGCCTTCGACCTAATAATTTCACTATTTTTTTCAACTACTTTTAATCTATTAAATCTGTAAAAGCCATCAAATTATGGAGAATATGGCCGATGTTTGTTCATTGAGTCTAACGGTCCACCGACAGTATTTCAGTCATTTTAAGTCAATGTCTACTTTAGACAGATAAAGTGCTGCCACACTGTAGTATCACGCCGTATTATTAGCTGACATTGCAACAATAAATCGGAATTTACGAAGATCCATTCATAGCAAGTTTAATTTAATTCTGCACAGTGGTTTTCAGAGGTTAGTGGTTAACTTCAAGTAGGCTACAGGTGATCACAATACCTCACCTTGAGCACATGGTACAGTAAAGAAAAATACCATATATAATCTGTTTTACATATAAGATTTTATTTTTATTGTGACAACAATATATTTCTCTGTACATATATAGATTTATTTACAATTTCTCTGGCATCTTCAAGCAAAAAATGTAACAAACTACGATGTGATTCTCAATGACTCTACACGTTTTACGTGGACAATCATCCTAGAACCAGGAGAAGATACAGCTGCATAAAATGACCTCAATCATGTGATTCCATATGATCCCGTGGTCTTCTAAGTGTCACGTGATCTTACAAATCATGTGATTCCATGTGACACAATATTAATATAGCTATTGTCCCCGCTTACTTCCCAGAAACCTGGCATAAAACATTTCTAATTTAGTTTGTGAGATAGGAGGTTTAGGAGGTTATATCATGGTATTCATGTTACATCACAAATGAACATATTCATTTTCCTGAACCATTTCTGAGCCATCTATCATTTCAAGATATGATTCACAGAGTCAAATCCTGTAACTGTCGGAACCATATGAGATTACATAATGTGAAACAAGTAAAACACATGCGTTTTCATAACCATTTGACCGGGTGACTTTGCATACAAAATAAATTTATGTGATTTTAAAATAATTGCACAAGATGCTAATATTCAACAATCATTCCTGGGACACATAAAACTAAATTCAAACATATAATGAGGATCCTCGTCAATCACGTGGTCCACGTGTCTCACCTTCAACTCTCACGTGTATACCATAATAACGCCAGTCTCAGGTGATTGCACATCAAGACACAGTGACGTCCTTAACTACAATACCGGTATGAGCAAGCCAGTCACTTACAGATCGATCTGGTTTCCTGACTTTTTATGTGATTTAAGATGTTCATCTTCCAAAACTTATTTGTAAAATAACTGATATATACCAGATTTTTTTTCAGAAAACCAGGCCTCCCCACATTTTTTCTTTTAATATGTAAACATGACTAGGCTCTGTACGGATTACTTCAGTGAAGTTTCGTCTTGAACTGGTTAGCAGTTTTGGGTCAGTAACTCTGTAATAACCTGATGTGTACACATATTTTAAACCATTATTTACATTAAGTGGGAGAGGGTAGATAAAAAACATTTTTTCACTGCCTGAGTCTACTGCTTATGTTCCACATATCATTTACAAAGTCCATAAAATTGTATTTAGATTTTTTAATTTCATTTCTGCAACTTTTTATTCAGTATTAACGTGACTATAGCCCAGTACTACCGGTATGTCAATAAGACACTGTATAACCCTATACAACAAGAAAATTGCAACACAACAGGAAGTCTTGCAATCTTCCAAATTTCTCATTTTTATACTGGTTGTAAATGCAAATTGATATGAAATAAGGGGAAATGAAACAAAACACCTTTAAAACAAGAATATGAATGATTCCAGTTGTGCTGAAAGTGAAATGCTACTGTGAGGTATCCGAGACAAGACACACTGATGCTGTACCCGTTATACCTGTGACAATGGTACAACTGTTATCATGAGACTAAACACCACTGGTATACAAGCACGTCTCAAAACCTTGCAGTCTGATCAGTTTTTATACTGGCTGTGCTATTCATCAATGTCTTGTAGATAACTGTGTAACAAGTGAAAATCCTGTTGGGGCTCGGAATCACTAACAGACGCATTTGAATGTATATACTTCGATGGCTTGCCGTCATGTTCAGATTTATAACAGTAATTCCATCCATCAGACATCTAGCATAAACAATATAAGTGACTGTGTCTTGTCTACACTGTCTACAAGTAAAACAAAGCTGGACTGAAAACTGGTGTCACGGGGCCAGCTAAGCAAGTCGATTTAATACCATGGACATTATTGAAGCTGTATTTTGACCATAAATCTTCATCAAAATATACACTATAAACAGGAAAAAGCTTAATAGTATTTGACACAATAAAAATACAGGTATTAAACTGATTTGCACGGCTTTAATAGTGAGAAATAAAATCAGTAAAAAGTTTGATAATTACATTTAAAAACAGAGGAAGTAATAAGTAAGTGTTTACCTTAATACAAAACAGTGAGGGTATACATCGTACATTATAAATAGAACCTCTGATTAAACATTCTTCTTGTACAAAAATAAAACCCTATCTAATACTGTAGACATTTTCCAATAGTAAACATTAAGCAATTTCTCCACGTCTCAAACTGTTTATACTGAACATTTACAGTCACAAATGGAAAAAATGTACATGAAACGTGCCGTGTTATCTACTACTACGGGATGTATTGCGAGAGGACTTTCTCTGATGACTAAATTCAATGAAGTTAAACCCATCAAATGTAACCATCGTACGTATTAGCATTTCTTAACATTTCAAAAGCACACTTAAAACAGCACATATCAAACTGAAAACAATCAGGAAACAGTAAAAGTAGGGAAGCTGGACGGGACTTTTTCTTGCAACATCTATGTGTTATTAACAATGTATTATCTATTTCTTGCAACATCTGAGTGTTATTAATGTATATCTATTTCTTGCAACATCTGTGTGTTATATCTATTTCAAGCAAGAGAGTCAAAGTAGCCATGGATCAACCGCCAGAGTACCATACAGGTCACTTAAGATTAACCTCTGACCCCAAACACTGTCATCATATATGATATGACTGGCAGGCCCATCTCACCGAAGCCACCTTTCTTGTTTTGTTGTTTCATGAATTTTTGTTCAGTGTTGTCATGACAACCTGGATAAGTTCATCCTAGCAACTTGAGTGAATGACTACCCATGGAACAAGATTCATCAATTAAGTCTGGTAGATTCAGAAGGGATTTGATTTGCAGTGACTTGTTACAGTACAAGTACTGGGTAAACTAAGGAGGTTACTATATTAACTCACAGATCTGCTCTTCAAGAAAAATGCCAAATTCTGTATGTAATTTACTAGTCAACCTTTAGCAAGCATTACCATGGTGATACCCCAGTAGAGACCAGGTCAGCATCACAGTAGGTCACACCGCATGGTATGTTGGTTGTGCTTTTGAAAGATTAAGATATGGTTACACTATGAAACATATACGCCTAATATTCCGTCTAATGTCGAATCACATAGTCTGAGGTTTGGGGTTCATGTACAGGTTATGGAAAACTTCTACTATTCAAACATTACTTTAAGTACTGAGGCACCCAGGTATACCCGACTTACCACAAGCCAGCTTGAAGGCTTCCTCACATGGTCAGTCTGAGGGACCAGAATGGGACTCCAGCCCCATACAGTGGGGACCCACAGCAGTGAGGGGTCTGATTAGCTACAGCTAGCATTTCATGCAGCCCACAATGTTGGGATGAATACTGGTTAAGGTGCATCTATCATGCAGTCCTACGTTGATTACTGTGCATACGCTAATAATATTAGACCAATGTGAAATTAACACATACTGCAGTAAGTTAAGAGACTTCAAAGGCGAGCAGTAAGGTTCAGTTCATATTGCAAATAAGTTCATTATGCTTTTTTAATATCCTCCTGAGATTATCAGTATGATGCTGATCAGAAAAGAAAATATGTTCAGTTAAACAAAAGACATTAAATAATACATGGTCGATTTGCTGGTTTATACAAATATTCATATAGAATATAAACTCATCAAATGTGGAAAAAGGAGCTAACAGTAAAGTGTAGTGTTTCTCCTTGTATACAATCATTCTGTAGTCTTACATGCTCGCTCTGTGTCTTATCTTTAGACTCCTGAATCACAAAATATAAACTTTGAATCATTTCATTATACATTAGAATCAATGATCGTAAACAAAGTGAAAATAAAATTATGTTTTTATGACTATATAAACAATAATTATGAAAAGAATGGCCAGTTAGAAAATGAAGCCAGACTTGAGTCTGATGACTGGTTCAGGGGGGTGGGGTGTGGCTGCATGGTTTACATGACAAGACCTGCTGGACAGGAAGTGAAGACTTATCACCAGACTTAATGAAATATTTACCATGCAGGGCTATACAATAGTTCTAGATTGTCAAATACTGACAACTGGACAAGAATCACCATTCCAACTTATGACTTCATGAATACTACTGTTTCAATTGCACAGGCGGAATACCAGAAATAAAGAACATAAACATAAAATAATTAGAAAAACACAAATGCTTACACTTTGATTGGGGTTCAGTAATAACATGTCAACAAATCCTCTTATTACTACAAAATACAAGCTTCAAAAAAATGAATGAAGCCAACAAGTGTCCATTACAAAATGACCCAATACAGAAAAATCTGTAAGTAAATCAGAACTAGTATCCTAAACCTAATTTACCTTTACCTTATAATTACAGATAAATCATACAAATAGTTTCAAAATATTCAAAATCCAGTATACAAAACTTCCATGTCAATCACTGGCCAACATAATCTATCTTGAGCATACTTCCATATCAGCTTACTTCTAGTATTATTTTTACCACCATTATATTCCATGTTGGCATCTTGCAAAAAAAAATCAAGTGTGTGTTTTAGTTGTTTTTTTTGTTGATGTCTTTGTGGGTTTGTTTTTTTTACACTGCATATAATTTGAAATAGGTTACTCAATGTAATTGATTACTTTGAATTTAACATGTCAGATGTTGTTGCAACAAGATCATTGTCATAAAGATATCATAATGTTGAGATAATGACAATCTTTTAGGTAAAACAAAGTTCTAAATACATCATTTGGCAGGAAAATGTTTATAGCATAAACCCAACGTGGGATGGATTGTGATCCATTAGGATAATGGTCCTAGTGAAATAAAAAGATTTGCAGATGATAATTGTCTTCATACAACTTCTTAAGTATAATTCCTAGTGATATAAAAAGATTTGCAGATGATAATTGTCTTCATACAACTTCTTAAGATAATGGTCCTAGTGAAATAAAAAGATTTGCAGATGATAATTGTCTTCATACAACTTCTTAAGGATAATGGTCCTGGTGATATAAAAAGATTTGCAGATGATAATTGTCTTCATACAACTTCTTAAGGATAATGGTCCTAGTGATATAAAAAGATTTGCAGATGATAATTGTCTTCATACAACTTCTTAAGGATAATGGTTGTCTTCATACAACTTCTTAAGGATAATGGTCCTAGTGATATAAAAAGATTTGCAGATGATAATTGTCTTCATACAACTTCTTAAGGATAATGGTCCTGGTGATATAAAAAGATTTGGAGATGATAATTGTCTTCATACAACTTCTTAAGGATAATGGTCCTGGTGATATAAGAAGATTTTGGGATCATGATAACTTCATTAGGATAATGGTTCAATTACAAAACACTGTACAATTTCAGTCTATTGATAATGGTTGGCCGTAACAGGATGAGAACAGATGAACTGCATAGTTGTCATCCAGAACTGGAGCTCTCTAAAGACAGATTTTTCCATATCTCCATACATGAATGATTTATTTACAAATCTGAGACATGTTCTACCTGTGTTTACTCTGGCTAATTCAATAGTGACCCATACTGATATATAAAACAAAACACACAGAGAACGAGGGCATCAGAACCCAGATTACGACATCTTTCATCACAACACCAGTATCACTCCGCGGGACTGGGATCAGATTATGTATCATAAACTTCAGTTTCTCTTCAAGTCCACTGGCACCCTTCACAAGAAGTTCAACAGTACAACCAAACACCAGGCTGTGTAATCCGATATTTACTTGTACAGCATTATTCTCCTGATCAAGAATCCTAAAATGTTAAGCATGCTAAAGGTATCAATGAACTCTTCTAAATGTACATATTGATGGGTTCAGTTTTAACAAGTGCAGCTACAAACACTATGCAGCCTGTGTGTATATACAGTTAACTCAAGTTTCCAGAGAAGCCATCATGGTGACCACGTGGCCCCTGTGTTGAACAATCACCCTCCTATTTCTGTCTGGCCACCTCACACAACTGTACAAGGTCTGCCAGACATGTAAACCATGGTACACATTGCAGTGAAACAGGAGTATATCAGGTTCCTATGGTGATACATGAAAGAAATGCCATACAAAATGTAGGGAGTAGAGAACATAACTGTACAAAATGGGAGTCACACAACTCCTGTAAAATCCCTGCAAGTCTTCTCCTTAAAGGAGTTACAACAAATCACAAGAAGCCTCCTTTCAGGAGGTCGGTACACACAGCCGAGGGGAAGTCTTCACTGAGGAGGTGCTGAAAACCTGATAGATATTCAACAATTGTCCCATCAAATTTCTGCATGTGAAAACACTTCCCAATCAATTTTCAGCATTTAAAACTGTCCCCAATTAAAACATATCTCCAGTCAATTACAGGCTTTAATAAAAAATCTGCAATGACACATCTATCCAATCAAAAATCAGCATCTAAAAACTTTGACCTCAAATTTTTTGCATTCAAATAAATTAATCAGATTAATGTAAGTGAATGTCCATCAATTGTCTCCCTTTCTTACACCTAAACAATTTGCAACTGTATTCATATCAAATCAAAGTTTCGTCAAAGATCTCTCCTCAACCTGACAGTCATTGTCAATCAAATTTACTGATTATAAATATATCATCTTTTGTAATTTAATTAAGATTTCTTAAAATATGTCAATAAAACAGATTACGATTGTACTTCATTACAACTCCTGAGTTGTTTACAATAAGTTAAAATGAATTAATGGACAGGATGGGGTATTAATGATCTTCTGAGATAATACAACCTTGAGACAATCAGATTAACAGACCAGCTTTAAAATAAACAGTCGATTAAATGCTGTTCTTCCCTTGTAACTTGCCAAATCTCAACCAAGAAGTGAAAGTCCAGTAACATATATGTACTTTTCACCTGGGTTAACCTTTGCTTTATGTTGGAGATCTATCCATTCACAAAAGTTAGCCTTGAAAACTTACTGATTTTTATAGTATGCAATTATTATAGGAAGGTAATTTGCCTTTATTCATCTTGTAACCTACTTCATCATTTCAATTAATTAGAAGAAAGCATTTGGATTAACAAATCAAATGAACATTCAAAACAGACATGCAAAGATAATGTGCATAGTTTTGTTTCTTTGATCCAAAGTGTTATGATTTTGGTATTATTTTAAAAGGTTGAAAAGAGTTTGAAACACAATATATTTTACCTCTGACCATTTAAAAACTTTTCTCCGGTTTTATTAAAAAAAATACTGCAGTCCAAAGGCTGAGGAAGTTACAAACCCCACATGGCAGGACTCTATCATGACATTCCCAAGGACAGAGTAACACAGATGAACCTTCCTTGTAGGACCTTCATTTACACTGTAATTTGCTTACATTTACAAAAAAAAAATTGTTAACATGATTTTTATTGCATGAATACCTTAAGTATATAGCAATGTATACATTTTCAAGTTTCTTATAAAAAAAAAAAAAAACAAAAAAAACAGTGATTACCAATTCTAGCCATTTCAGAACTTCCTGTGATTCACTGTGGGACAACCCAAGCCTCATCTCTCTCTAAGTCTTTCATAAGTTCTTTAATACTTTATACTAATGCACGTGACCATCTTGTATGGATTATTTTCCAATATTGTAAGACATATTCCATCTGCAAAAAAAAAAAATAAAAGGAAAGAAATCCATTCTTGGCTCTAGTCACAAAGTCCCTGACTTCGTTTCACCTGAATCTTCAGGAATTTTCCAGGTTGTCCATACTAAATAGTTCTTTATGAAGAGCGGGAAACTCCACATCTGGTTCACTCAGTTTAAACTTATTAAGCACATTTATATGCTGCGTGTTGAGGTTCCGTACGATCCACGTGATCTGGTTCAGTTTTGTTATCATATTGTCATCGTCCCGACTGTTTTTAGCCAGTTCCATCCTGAGTCCGCTCGAGATCTTTTCATACAGTTTTTGCACATCTGATGTGTCCTTGAGTCCAGGCCGGTCTGAAAATGGTATCAAGCTTCACGTAATGTTCAACAGTAGTGTCAAGCCAAGATTACTTTAATTAATTTTTAATGATTCCTAGATGGTCCACTGTCAATTAAGGACTGAACTACAAACTTTGTTATTTGTTGTTGTTGTTGTATTGGGGTTTACCGTCGCTGCGATAGTATTTCAATCATATAGTGACATCCAGCTAATTACAGGTGGAGGAAGACCCAGAGTACACAGAAGTACCCGGGTAGAACCACCGACCTACCGCAAGCCAGCTGGAAGGCTTCCTCACATGAAAACTCCGAAGTCCCTACTGGGATTTGAACCCACAGCTGTGAGGCGCTGAGAGATTTGTAGTCCAGGACTGTAACCGCTCGGCCACGGCTGCCCCTTGTTATTTGCTTATATTCCAATTGCGTTTGTCATTTGATGGCCTATGTAAGCCTTATTTAATGAATTATATCATGTATATTAATGTAAATATAAAGATGTAAATATAAAGATGTAACTGCAAAATTCTTTGGACTCCACCCGCTTTGAACAGACAGAAACAACAAGTATCAAACATTCCTGTTCAAACTTGATTGTTGCTGTAACAATTTGTTGGTAATGAACGACACCTTGATCCTCAACTCTAAAAGCTACCCATGACCAAGTCAGCCAAATTCAAGATTCCAGTAATAAAATTATATAATACCACCTTATAACAGGCAGCCATTCTTATCAAGTGACTTGCTGTTTGAGATAGAATATGTCTACATCACAAAATGGCTGGTCATTCCTTACCTGGCCGGACTAGTAACGTAGCACTAAACAGAGCAATCTCAGCTTCCGTGAGACCAATATTCCTGATTGTTTTTACCAGGTCAAATATTTGGTTTTGAAGCATTTTTTCTTCATCGTCTGCAAATGTACAATGACAAAAGTAAATATTTGTACCAATGTCTTTCTTTAAGGAAGTAAACTGTCACAATTTTTTGGGAAAATTATCTTTCCAGTTGTTTTAACATTTATCATTATTCACAAAGCTTAATTAACAAAACTGATTAACATTCATATCAATTGTGTATCAAACTATATAATATTTCTATGGGAATGGCAATTAATGCACCTGGAGTACAGTTAAGGTAATAGTGCACTTCTGTCAAATATAACAAGAGGGCCATCGCTCACCTGAGAACCAGGTATTAGTGGGTGGAAAAGAAACAGCAAATATCTAATGATATTATGGAAAATGAGCTCTGCACCCAGCAAGCCATACTTTTAGACGGATCCAAATAATCTGAACAGTCTTGAAGGTTGACCCAAGGAACATATGTGCTTTAAAACTTTGAAATCCAGCCAGTACTTTTGAACAAGAAGATTTTTCAAATTTATACTATATACATATAAGGAAAACTGGCTCTGCCTTCTGGTGGCCATGTTTTTCAATTTGGTAGCAAGTCACCCAAAAATTGTCTGTGCCAAAAAACTTTGAAATCCAATTAGTTCTTTTGGACAAGAAGATTTTACAAATCTGTACAATATACAAATAAGGAAAATGGGCTTAGCCCCTTGGCGGCCATGTTTTTCGATCAATCCAAATTATTTTTACAATCTTGATAGAGACTAACCAAAGGAACATCTGTTTAAAAATAAAATTTGAAATCAAGCCAGTACATTTTACAAATTTGTACTACATAAGGAAAACGGGCTCCACCCCTGGCAGAGGAGAAGATTTTTTTTTTAAGTTTTCACATTTTTTTCCCCTTTAAGTTGCCATGGCCACCAGATTTTCTCACGGAATTTAATTCTTTGAACAACTTTAGCAGAGGACCACCCAAGAAACATTCCTGTAAAGTTTTATGAAAATTGTCCCAGTAGTTTAGGAGGAGATATTGGTTAAGTTACATGTTGATGACAGACGGAGGACTATGGACGGCAGACATTCGTCAGTCACAATAGCTAAGCTAACATTTTCCAAAGGTGAGCTAAAAAGTTTGTCACAAGTGACCCTGTATATATTCAAAAATGCAACTATGAATTCTTTGACATTTTTCATACTTTTGAGTAACTGTAAAAAAAGGCCCTTTAAATAATATGATCAGATATGAAATCAGAAAACATTTAAAGGGAAGTAAATGCATATTTATCAATCATAGCTGACTGAATTTGTCATAAAAAGAGGGCCATAGTGGCCAATAGTAGCTCACCTGATTACCATTAACTTAAATATAACACAAAATAAAGGTCTCTTGGGATTTTAACAAGATTTTACAAAAGTTGATTATAAATGCATGTCACCAGTCCATACCCTAGAAGCTTTTATTTCCAAAAGAATGAATCTTATTTCTTGATTTCTCTGAGAGTTAAGGTGATCATTTGAGCAAAACAAAATTTAATTCTGGTATTGCTTTCACCGAAGAAAAAAAAAGAAATTTTCTTAACAACTAATATCAGACTGACCCCAGTAGTAGTCTCATATTCAGGGGATCAATTTGGTAACAATATCATGAGGTATTATTTGCACCAAATGAAATGGTTTCATAGAAAGAGACTTCTTTTTTGGTTTATATAAAACTCTTTTGGTTGCTATGACAATCAGAGATCAGCATGGATCAAATTATTTTAAAAAAAACTATCGTGAAGAAAACAAGGATCATCCATGGCAAGTTTCATACATTTCTGCAGAGTGGTTAAAAGCATGTCTTTTAAAGCAATTTGTTGACAGTGAATGACAATTGCAAACACAAAGATCCATTAATTAATACAAATCAGATCCATACAGCCTGTCCTTGTTGGCCAAGTTCCATCGTCGGAAACAATTTACATGACATATTGCAAAAAATTAGCACTGAAAGCTTTTCAGTGGAATAGAACTGAACATTGCATGCCTGGTTCTGCTATAGAGAGTTCATTTACAAGTGTACTTACTACTATATAAGGGAGTCCAATTACAAGTGTACTTACTAAATGCTGAGAAGGACTGGAGAGGCAGGTATTTATCTCCAAATATGACACTGTCTGTGATGTCGTCATATACCTGTGTACATCGCAGTAAGGCCAGCTCAAAACTTCCTGCAATCAACAATCAACAAGCCTTCAGCTTCAACTTCAAGCAACAAACTTTCCACAGATGTTTAGGACCTATGGATCTCATAAAGTCCATTTCCTTATAAGAACTAATCCTCTGGACTCATTTTCTCTGGAAGGAAAGGTTTAAGAGGTTTCCAACATTTATGGGATCCTTTCTATCTCCTTCTTCAGGAAACAACAATGTCCACAGTAAAAGCAATGGCTCTAGCCTTACGAAACTTGGTTTAAAAGTAACTAATTAAGTACTAATTTAAGTGATGAAATATTATTTATTTTGCTCATCAAATATATCATTCATTATATCACTTCTCTATCACAAGGATTTACACATCTTTTGCATGCAACAAAATATTATCAGGGTTTTTTTTTACTATATAGCAGTAACCGAATATCGGCTACGTCCCCCAGCCACGGAGCCTACATTTTCCCCCCTACGAAGCCTTAAAATTCCCCGAAGTCAGAAAATTCCCCTCTGAAATCAGCAAGGGAAGTTACTGTCGCAGTTCAATATTGACGTTTTACGACACTGTTTTACAACAATAGTTATTTAACTATATCAATTTCGGGTACTATCGGATCCAACAGATCGCCGATCGTCAACACATGGAAACACCCGATTCTGCTCCAGGTGAATGCTACTAATAGCGTGGAACTGTCGAGAAAAATTTTCGGCAAATGACATAAGCAATTTCAGAAAAATGTCACACAACTGGAAGAGCTACAGAAAAAAACTGCAAACGCCTCCACGGACGGCGACTTCAATTAAAACTTTCTTCCAGCCAGTGTTAGTGACTTTCAAATATTTCCCAATTAATTGTAATTTTAATTCTATAAGTTTCTTGTATGAGGGCTATATCTTATGAGCATTTTCAGTCTCCCCACCCACTTTGTTATAAATTATCTTCAGTCCGATACACGTCGTGCGTATTAGCCTCGACTTTAGCCTTAACAATAAATAATTAATTAATTATATTTACAGTACTATTTATGCCTTTCACTAAGTTATTTAGCTATTTTTAAAATAAATTAGTGTTTAAAAGTTCAGATTGTCAGATGATTTTTTTTTTTGATTTTCTTTTCATGAGTAAATTTAGATCTATTTTTTTTTTAAATCAGTTGCCAAAATGGAAATGCACTGTAATTATTTTATATAATAAATTTTAAACAATTATCCATCTTATAAATATAAATAAATAAACAAATTTATAAATATGAAATCTATAATACAACAATAAAGTAGGTGTTTGAAATAAGGAGTAAAAAAAACGTTGTTTCCACTAACCCAACCGACCCTACTATTTCTTTTACTGACCCTAAACTTTTTTTTTTCATAGCTTTCGGGCTATTTCATTTTCAAAATGTTCAAAAACAAAAAAGAGAGAGACATGCCTCTTTAAGTGGAATTGTTAAAGTTGTTTCTATATGTTTGAATCAGTAAAACATTGTTTTGAAGTATTTCAGATTTTCTTATACATGTACATTTGTCAATTCCCACTAAGAAAAAAAAATCCCCCAAATCTGCATTTCGCGCGCTATTTTTCCCCCATTGAAAGGCTAGGGCCGCATCCCCTAGTTGTAAAAAAAAACCCTGATTATGTAAATTACCACTGGCCACTCTTTGTATTGGGAATCAAAAGAACAATTTTGCATGGTTAAAGGTTCCCTATACTAATAGAAGACTGGTTCTGAATCCAATAGCACTTAAGTACTTGCAGACTGACCAGGGGATATTACACACCTGCTTTCAGCAACATAATCTGATCATCCTGAGAGAGGTCCATGAAGCCTGGTATCATTTTAGCAAACTCAATAATCTGCTGAACAGCTAGCGTCAGCTTCTCTGCAACTTCTGTCCAGATCAAACGATGACTCTGAAACAAACATCAGTAGAAGTATATAAACATGTGCATGTGAAGCTAAATGTTGCTCCTACCATGCATGTTTGCAACTGTTCTGATATCTTAACCCTAAGATGTCATTTAAGCCTAATATATTCATGAATAAGCTATATAAGCAAATTCCGAGAGATCAATTTTATTATTTGTGATTCAATAGTGATTCATTATCAGGTATTTCACAAATAAGCTACTTCTGGCCATAGATCCCTAAGTTAACCCTTTACTTCATTTAGACTCATTCTGATGATAGGCAAACAGAGCAGACCCAGATCAGACATTTCATACAGTAGCCGTCCAATCCGAGTCTCCTCTGTTTCTTTATACAATGCTGTAGCTAATGTTTCTACAGTCTGTGTATGGCGAGGAAAAAAGTCATTGTTTCATATACCATTTTTAATTCAGTAAATTGATATTCATCAAGTCATAAAAATGTACATGAATATTAAAGGGTTTAAGAAGATTGGATCACAGAAATGATTTTGTTTTCTTAAATATTTCAAGAAGCATCATGAAAGTTAAAAAATAGTTTTTAAGGCTAAAGGAAAAACTAAATTCATGTTGTTGTTTTTTGTATCGTTTTGTTTTTTCAACATAACATCATCAAAGAAAGCAAGCAAGGCTTTCAAAATCCATTACCCTTCCAATTTAGGCAGTGTTCATGCAATTCAATATCCATTACCCTTCCAATTTAGGCAGTGTTCATGCAATTCAAAATCCATCTGTTAAATAGTACAGATTTGTATTTAAATCAAAATACAAAAAGTTGCAACAGCTTTTGATGAATTAAGATAAGAGCAGATTTTTATGCCAAAAAAACAGTTGGACTGATAACCTTGCAATTTTAATCAGACCAGCTCAAAATTTATTGGTGGCTCCAATGACTGACAGTTTTCATGATGTCTATAATTGCTTTTCCAGATGCAGAGTTGGATTTCTATTAACTTCAGGGTACAAACCATGTTCTGGTAGTAGGCTACTGTTTCGGCAGATGCAGGGTTGGATTTCAATTGAGCTATCACATCTACAGTGTAGAGAGACGTTCTCTGATGAGCTTCAAAGATGGCCTTGCCAAATGTCACTGTAGAGGGGGAAGAAAGCGAAGATGAAACACTTGAATATAGCAGAACAACACAAACCCTAACTTTATTAATGTAGTAAAAGAAAAAATGATTCACAATGCATTTCATCCAATAGAATCGTGTCTGAACAAAACCATATGGTTAATTACACATAATGTAAGCACTGATAACAGCCATTGGGGCTTTATATCTACCTTGAAAACCAAGAAATCTAAACAGATCCTGAACTGACTCCCCTCCCCTTCTTCTCAGTCATCTCACCATAAAGTCTCATATATAGACCATTTTACCCCAAAATGAGACGATAACCTACATTTTTTAATGTGTACTTCCAGAACACCTTACCTACAGGCTGATGCAAAATTTCAATGGGTAATAAACATGCAATTGAGATGCTTCCTCAGTCACTGATTGCTCAATTAATGTCATCAACATTATCCTCTAGTGAAATGGTTTATAACTTCTATTTAACTTCTATTTTGATGATGAAGATGGGCTGCACACAATACACAAGGATTCAGTTTTCCCAATTTTTCCTAAACTTCACCCAATCCACTAGTATCCCTCTTTAGCGAAGTTGATGGGTAAACCTCATAATTATTAAAATCAAGGGGTGTGCTAAACTTAGCGAGATTACATCTCACAGTATCTGGAAGAGGCTAAACTCACCAAATTAACACTACCATATTTTGAGTACTGTTGAGACTAATTGTACCAAAACCTTGTAAATATACCACCATTTTTGACATCACACACTGACAAAATACTACTAATACTATATACTAGTTTTGATTATTTGAGTTTACCGTCGCTTCGACAGTATTTCAGTCATATTGCGACGTCCAGCTAGTTACAGGTGGAGGAAGACCCCGAATGTATGGAGGCATCTGGGTAGCCAGCTGGAAGGCTTCCTCACATGAAAATCCAAATGACCCTGCCGGGATTCGAACCCAGGCGGTGAGGGGCTGAGTGAGTGAGGGGCTCAGCGACTTTACCCTCTCGGCCACGAAGGCCCCAACCAGATTTCATAAATTCAGAATTACAAAAGTCCCAGACACATTGTTAAGTTTGTTTATAAAGAGTTGGGAGCACTTTTTAAAAGTATTTAATTGCGAAAGTTGTCTCACCTGTGTCCATCAGGTCGACAGTCCGTACCACGGCCACAGGGTGTGGTGTGGTGGGAGAGGAGGTGGGGCTGTACACCTGACTGCTGGTAGGACTGACGGTGGACGCCATCTCACCTCCCTCACTGTACGAGTAACCATTGGGGGACTGGTACATGTAGTTGTCTGTGGAGTTGTACCTGCAGGCAGACAAACATGTACACAACTGACTGGTTCTGGTTATATATCTGGTGATACTGGTTCTATGTATGATGGGATTGGTTGTGTCTATATAGCTCTCATGTAGATTACATATAGGTCATTTGATATACATGTAATTATGTTTTAGAAAAACTTTACATTTGATCGTATTTAATTATGAAAGAAGATCTTAATTGTTCAATATAGTCATAATTGTTTAATAATTGCTTAAATATGGAATATTTTACTGCTCTAACAGTAAAATTTTAGTTTCTGATATTAGTCCCTTATACTGGAAATTCATGTTACAGTGGTTCTTCAATTTTTTTTATTTTGCTTCAATCTAACAAATAAATATCATTATGCTTTATAATATATATAATTTTTGGTGTCTACAGATCAACCATGAATTTAATATTGGACCTTTTCACCAAGGCCTCAACCATACTCAATATACCAACACATGGGCAGATTAGGTGTAGCAATGAATAAGGCTCGTCTTGATTTTCAGTGCAACTTATTTGAAAAACTAGAACTGTGTCCAAAGGACACGGATGCCCCCACTGTGCAGATGTGCTCGTAAACAAGAGCAGCTTCATTTAATGTCTACAAAATTCTGTTCTTATTATAGCGTTTCAGTTGAAATTTCCTCAATTATGTATTAATGATAAAAAAGTTACCTAACTCTTGAGGCATCATATTTGGTTTCTTTACAGATGGAATACACTGGAAGTTTAAGCAAAATCTGCCATCTGGTTTAAGAGGAGTTGCTTTCACAAAAAACAAAGGGCCATATTTCTGTTAAATTTGGTCGCCGCGAAAATTCCTTCCTTTACTTCCATCTACACATTAAGGTTGTTCATCCTGGAAGTTTAAGCAAAATCTGCCATCCGGTTGAAGAGGAGTTGCGTTCACAAAATTTCTATATGGTATATAGTGAACAAATCAACAAAGGGCCATAATTCTGTTAAATTTGGTCGCCGCGAAAATTCCTTTCTTTACTACCATCTACACATTAAGGTTGTTCATCCCTGGAAGTTTAAGCAAAATCTGCCATCCGGTTGAAGAGGAGTTGCGTTCACAAAATTTCTATATGGTATATAGTGAACAAATCAACAAAGGGCCATAATTCTGTTAAATTTGGTCGCCGCGAAAATTCCTTTCTTTACTACCATCTACACATTAAGGTTGTTCATCCCTGGAAGTTTAAGCAAAATCTGCCATCCGGTTTAAGAGGAGTTGCGTTCACAAGATTTCGGGACGGACTGACGGACTGATGGACTGACGGACTGACGGACTGACGGACGGACGGACGGACGGACGGACAAGTGCAACGCTATATGCACCCCACTTTGTGGGGGCATAAAAATAATTTACTTATCACATTGTATAAGACGAAATATTGTTTTACTGTTTTGAAATTAGTGCCATCAGACATTTTATCAGACGTAACAATTGCCATCTGTCAAATTTCTCCTGTACATCATGAGGTTAAACTTATTTGTATCAAAAAAGGCTTCCATCCTGATGTTTCACTTCCTCATGATCATTGTATCTTAAAAAATAACCAGTACCAGTATGTTAACTAATAAGAAAAAAAGCAATAACCTGGTATTGTTTATAATGGTTTTGTATAGAATTTATGGCATATTATATTAATTAGCCTTCAGTACATCCATTTTCGAAGTATAATGGTAAATTTCACATCTCAGTGAAGGAAAAAAAAACCCTGACATATATGATTTAATAGTAAATTTCACATCTCAGTGATGGAAAAAAACAACCTAGAAACCTGACATCATCGTATCAGGGGCACCCCCTCTATATAAACGTGTGCCTAATCTGCCAGTGTATACGGTAATTTCACTAATTAATGTTTTCATCATTTTCAGTTGACATGCTTGACCAATCAAATACTCACTGGTGTAACAACTTTTATGTGTGTGTTTCAAACAGGGAAGCTATCAAGACCTTGAGTAAGTGTCATTATTCCCTTAGAACAAGCTGAAAGTGAACATTCACTTCTCCACTTGACATGTTTTTGCATCACCTCAGGACAAGAATCCCACATGTTTTCCAATCCTGTCCAGATTCCTGGTTTTCCATCAAGGGTGTGTACATTTCAGTAGCTATTGATAGATGAATGTATTGGGATGTTACACCAGCATTTCATTGGTCAAAGTGAAACTGTTTATAGGCAATGAGTCTGCACTCTGCACTAAACAGTTACTTGCTTAATTTTCATACCTGGACTTGCTGAAAGAAATGACGATGAGAATTATAAAAGTTAGAAAGTTAATATCCTGCTGAAAACAGCAAATCAGGTAGGATTGTAAAACTCTAAATGCTAGCAAAATCTAAAGAAATTCAACCTGACTGATATATGTTACCATGGAAATGAACAGTGACCAGTGCAACACAAGATCAGCCTGTCTGTCTGATCAGGTTTTATAGTGTTAAATATCGGTAAGAAATTACAACTGTCAAAGCCAGAGCACCTGTAAAAGGTGCCTAGAGCGTTTATCATGTTTTTATAACCTGAGATTATCACTTAATTGGATAAATAGGTTTTCTATGGTTTAATCGGTAAGAAATTGCAAAGCAAAGAAATGGATTTCATCAAATTGTGGGGGGGGGGGGGGGGGGGGGGGGGTCAAATGAACCTGTGATATATAGATAAAGAAAAAGAAAATAAATTTGAGGGTCAATATGGGCAATTTTGAGTGCCAGGGAAACCCTGGATTAAGATGATATTTCATACTTTAATTGGATTTTGAAAAAAATATTTTGCGATAATTTCCAAAATTTCTTCAAATAAGGAGCATGGAGCATGCTGCTCATCCAGACAAAACATTACCCAGACCTGAGGCAGGTCTTCCATAAATATGGTACGAGCAGGGAGGCTAATGAATCAATGAATGATTCTGGTAAAACATCCTGTCCTGTGTGTTATATGGCTACTACTGATGCAGAATTATCTCAGGAAGGTCCTGAAATGCTGCACAGGAATCCATAAATGTCAAAAAAATTATTTCTTGAAAAGGAATCTATTAAATCAACAGACCTAGAGATGTTAAAATAAATTTGAGGACATTCAGTCTACAGCTTAGCCTTCAGCTGTGTAGACAGCAGCTGATATTACTTGTAAAATATGTAAGCTGTGTGAATAGACAGACACCATTCTTGACATTCAAGTCTACTTCACAGCTTACCAGCCAAAGTTATCATCTGGTGATAAATAAATTGTATGGCAAATGATGATGTTGTTTCAGCATTTCGGAATATAAATTTACGCTTATAATTCACAAAGCAAAGAATATTCATGAATGAAATTAAATATTTTTATCTTAATATAGATGTGCAAGAAAGCTTAAGCCCCTGTTTCCAACTTAACACAATTTTACTAAAAAAAAATTTGCAAGACTACAAAAGCATTTAGTAAAAAAAAAAAAGAAGAAGCCAAGAGTGATCTTCAGCTGACAGAAGTAAATATCTATTGAAAAGTATAAAATGTTGAATAAAACATGAGAAAAATGTATGATGGTGCAGTTAAAAGCTAAATAAATACAAGTTTGTTGTACCCATATGAAATATCATTACTAAAATAGAGCAGGTGATACATGAAACTGTCAATCTGCCTCAATTTACACAAGGATTTTGCAATCTAGAGAAGCAAGTTTAGCTATAAAATCAAACCTAAATCAAAACATCCATTGAACATGAGCACTGACTTCCCATTATGCCTGCCCTACTTGTTTTGTATGACACTGTCAAGACCAAAATGTCAAACTATCAAAGACATTGTGTCAATAATTATGTGTAAAGGTAATTTAAGTCATCAGTCATAAAAGCAAGGTGGACATAAGGCCCGTAGATTGCTCACTTAGGTACCATCAGCCTACATGAAGCTATAGGGGTCACTTAACATTTGACATTTTGACCGCTAACATCAGCCACATTCAAGATTATAAAAGGAAACAGATCCAATCCACGGGTCCTAGTTTTGAACTGATCAAATCTGCATAATTATGCGCAAATTAAAATCATATTCTGACTACTGGTTTGAATGAAGAACATAATATTAACATTTTCTGTAATAGTTATGTACCAAATACAGCCCAACTCCTAGAAGCCTCATTTATACAAGTACATTTTTTAACCAACTTTGTCCAAGGGCTATATGACAAACTGTCAAATAAGGAGACTAATGATTTCTGAGAAGAATTCTGAAAGTGTCTTTGTTGATAAAGTGCTCAAACACACCAATCCAGGGTTCCTAAATTACCAATTTATGGCCTTTATAAGGCTTTTTCCGAGCTACAGAAAGCTGATTAAGGGCTGTAATATTTCAGGTACAGTTAATCAGTTCTAACCTACAATGGGTAATTGTACTCATTTATTTCCACTATAACTTGACTTAAGTTTGTACTTTTGGCAACTAGTTTATGTCAACTAGTATGTGAATCTTTTGCAAAATAAATAAATGTCTGACCATTGGCTTTAGATTCTAAGAATTTTGCATATGTATTTAACCTACAAAGTTGGGACAAAAAAAAAATGAAATACTATTTGAGTTATCTCCCTTGAATACTAATAACTCCACCTACATCCTCAGACACCAGTGTACATGAAGACCAGTCTAAAACTGACTTGCAGGCGGTTCAGATTTTTCACAGGGCTCAAGTTAAATAAATGAGAGCTTAACATAAAACCTGGTCAGCCTCAAATTGCATGATTCAGAGACTGCTTGCCTCTGTCCTTAACCTTAATATTATGTGCACTTCATCTCCGACTGTTCAGGTTCCATACTGGTTGCCATGGTTTTATGGGAAAGTTACTGATTGCTCCTTAATATGCTAAGTTATGGGTAAAACACAACAAGTCTAAACTCAATAAATAAATAATATAGAAAAATCAAAACAACTAAAAGCGCTACTAGTATCACAAGCTTTGAATCTGTATTAAATCAGATGCTTTGCCTTACATTGCCTTACTTTTCAGTGTTCCCACTAAGATATGAAAAAGGGGGGGTGAAATTTGAGTTTTTCTTGAATTTTTGTACCCTCTCTATTAGAGATTTGTTACTTTACCCTCAAAACTAGGAGGTACTGAAGACCAAATTGGAGGTAAAATACTCCCATATGGGGGTATTTAGGAACACTGACTTTTATATCTTAAATGACATTTCAAAACATAAGAGCTAATTCTTTGAAAATACTATTCTGTTGACTTATTTCTTTTAGTTATTACAGAGTTCTTCTACATAGAACTTTTTTATCATGATGAGGTTAAATGCAATTCTGCAGTCATACAATGATCTCCGATATCTACATTACTTTACAGCGTCAAATTTGGATTTTTAAACTTGCAAAGCTTGTAATACGTGTGCTGGTGTAAATGTCATGACCCAGGGAGTTTGTTACATATTACAATAAAGAAACTGAACAACAAAAATAGACAAAACCAATTACAAAACTAATAATTTGATAATAAACAAGATTGCACAACCAAATTAAGGTTTTTTTTTCTTGAGGCAAATTGAACACTTAATCCTTTCTTCCTCTTATCCTTAAGCCCATGCCCATCAATACCCCACTAACGCCCAAAGACTATCAAATCAAAGTCCTACTATATGATGCCCCTGTACCTTGCCCCACCTCCTTCCCACCCCTACAATAACAACCTCCCCTATCCCCACATCTCTACCACAGGCCCACTATCCTTGATTCCGACAGTGTCTCCCTGAGTCATGTAAAAGCTGAGTCTAAAGCTTACGTGAAGTATGAGTTGTTATTGGGCGAATGAACACCATAGTCTGCCGCAGCATACCCATTTATCCCGGGTGAAGCCCCTGCCTTAATAAGGTTTGCCTCGCCCTCCACTTTCTCCCGTTGTTTCTTTGACATTCTGCCAAATTTTACAGCTGAAAATAGAAGAAAACAAGAGTGCCAGTGCTGCCACAATATACGCCGCCACAAAATATAAAGACCATGAGGGTCCTTTTAATTATTGCTTTTAACATTTCTGTAAGCATAAGCTCATAATGAAGTCTGTGAGACCAATTAAGTTAGCTGAACAGATATAGAACCCTAAAAAGGCTTCCAATATGAAAATAGGTCAAATAGCAGTATCAATATGAATCCTTTTTTCTTTCTCCGCATAACTCTTTCAAAAATCACTGTACCAGAAAATCCCTGCTTTATGCACTTTTACCTGTTTAGAAACTTGAGTTGTGTTTTCAAGAGACCATGTTTAGAAAGGCATAACTATTGCAAATATTGATAAACATCAAAATCCCTGCTTTGTATCTATCTACCCAGTATAGTAATGACAGTGCCCAAGTTTTGAAAAGATTATGTCAGAAACATACAAGGAATTGCATTCACAAGGCTGAAATATCAATCAGCTAAAGAGATTAAGTTTCAAGGGACAAAAATCTTTCAAAAATTAATGAACCAGAAAATCGCCGCTTTATGCACATCTACCCATTAAAGTTATGCCACAGATCAAGTTTTGGAAAGATTCGTTCAGAAATGTAGGAGGAGTTGCTTTCACAAGGCTGCAATATCAATCAGCTACAGAGACTAAGTTTCAAGGGACACAAATCTTGTAAAAATCAATGAACCGGAAAATCGCCACTTCATGCACATCTACCCAATATAATAATAACATTGACCAAGTTTTGAAAAGATTCATTCAGAAATGTATGAGGAGTTGCGTTCACAAGATATGGACGTACGGACATACGTACGTACTGACAGACAGACGGAGAAGATGACGCCAATATACGACCGCCTCAGGCGGCATATAAAAATCCTTCACATTCAACTATAGTACAGCTATAAAACTAAGATCTTGAAAGTTAATATTGAAAGTTAATATTGAAAGTTAATATTTTCCAGGACTGAGCTCAATATCAACAGTAGTCAAGACTATTATCAATATTGAGTCCAGTACTTGAAAAATACATATTTTGACACTAGGTCTAAATGTCCAGGAAAACCAAATCTTTGATCAAGGCTAGCAAATTCTGGATTAGTCCTATCTTACAAAGAAGCAATATGAAAATTTTCACAAGTTAAAATTTTTGAGAAAATTGTCTGCAGATACTTGAACAAAATTGTGTGTGTGTGTTCAAAGAGGCAACTATTAACACTCGCACACAAAACAAAAAGCCATGACTCGTGAAAGTTTAATTCCTTATCTCTTTTCTTCCTTACGTTGAAATGAATATATGTTATTGTTATAATCCTTTATAAAAAAAATCTAGAAACAATTTTTAACATTATAATATGCAACATTAATAATAATTCATATTCCAGTTTGTTTAAAGCACATAAGCTTTTACTTATCATGTGATATTTTACCTGATATGTGGCTAGGAATGTAAAAGACTTATGCTTTATCACAAGCAACATATAAATAAAGCAGTTGTATCAGGATTTAGACTACTTGTCCAAATGGACCAGAGGACTTAATTTCAAGCCCTGTAAGTCATTTTTTTTGGCAGAAATGACCATTTGAACAATATATTTATATACTTAACAGCTGTGAATATAACAGTCATAAAAGTAACAGCAGAGAGCAAGGTTATTTGACACCCAGGAATAATAACATTTTTATTTATAAAGTAACAAAATGGTCAATGGAAATATTAACGAACCCTGAATTAACTCTAAACTAAGATCCTTTTTAGCTTCATTTTTTTTTTACATAAATATGACAATGGTACAGGATAAGGATAAAAAAACCCTAGCAGCTTGACATTTACTGAAGAACCATTCCACTTAAGAAATCTTGTCTTCAATAAAATGCTCCATTAATTAAATCCACAGACTAATTTACTAATAAGGAAGGTGTCCACTTACATTTTTAAGTCAGATGTACAATGTCATACAAACCTTGGCCCTCACCAAAGAAGGAATATTGAGTATGTAAACTCATTGAAATTGTTTAACACTCATCCCAAATATAGCATGAAGGACTATTTTTGAAATAAGACGTACAGAGATAAATTTCATGAGCTGCCTGTTTTAAGAGATGTTCTTGAAACATTAATACTGAGATGTTGGTTTTGCCAAGGAAAAAAGAGGTTGAGACCTACCGTCGCGGGACATCCCTAACGCCAAACATTTCTGCAGACGGCAATACTGACATCTGTTTCTATTCACTCTGTCAATGACGCACTGTTTATTCCTTGGACACTGGTAGTTGACTGGACCGGACTGACTTCGCCGGAAGAAACCCTTGCATCCCTCACAGGTGATAACTCCGTAGTGAACCCCAGATGACTTGTCACCACAAATCTTACACGGGATGACCTCGATCTGAGCTGAAATAATATAACAGAGGAAAACTCAAGTCACTCTCATATGAAAGTTTTTTACCAAATTTCTTTACTTTATGAAATGCATCACATTCACTTGCAAGCTGTCCTGTAACTACATTAACAGTCATTTTTATTATTTAAAATGAATGCCAAACCATATTTTTTTTTTGGTATGTAATTGCTCTTTGAAAAATATGACTAGCGTTGGATATAACAGAAGAAACTACCGGTACCATGGTATACTGTGATCTTACCATGTAAACCTCAGAAACATTCAGGATCAACATACTAGCTCTGCTGTCTCATTATTATACACCTGTTTAACTTATTAGTTTGTCTTTCTGATATAAAATGCAAAATATGCAAAATAAACAATATGGAATGTCCTTCACCAAGCAGAAATAACAATACCCAGAGCACTTATCTGATGCATGTTCTTAACCTTTTTTCAACAGTATTCTTTTGAATGATAAAAGGACTCAGTCTAACATGTAAATTGCATTCAAAATTTAATACTGTACATTAATTAAACTCAGCATTCCCTTTTACCCATGGTAAGGGTTTTTTTATCCCTAAAATTGGCCATGTACCCAATAATTTGTATATGCAAGGGTACAAATTTAAGTTAAGAAAGTTTACTCCCAAGTTTTGAAACTCCGTGTGAACCCTGACCTTGTGTGTGTCAAGGGTAACATTTATTGCAGGGATGCAAAATGTAATTGTTCCAAAAGTAACTGTAGAACATCTTCACAGCTTTGAATAGAGGGAAAATTGCCATCACATCACTCCCCCTACTCTTTTCATTTGAACTTTGTAACAATTCCCCCCCCACACACACATATCCCACCATTTCTTCATGTGACTGTATAGACATGACTGGGATTCCTATATAGCCCCTACTTCTGTGGATCCTGGTTCAGAAAAAGATTTAAAAGAAATATCTGCTTTTATGGATCCCTAAACACAGAAACTGCTTATACCACAGAGGTCCATACCAATGTTTGTTTTTTGGGGATTTTTTTTTTTGCGGGGGGGGGATATTGCACACCCCTCAATATTATATTCCACATAATGATTTAACATTTAAGTTCTAAAACTCTGAACAGTAAATATACCAGTCAGTAATTTTGAAATAATAAATCCATTTGCTCAAATAGGGGTCATTTGACCCCTTCAAATTTAGATAAAGAGACAAATCCTTAAAATATATTAGGTTCAATTAATGGACAATGTCACGGTACAAGTTTCTCACTTACTCCTAACTTGAGTCCTGGATTCCAATTTATGGGAAAAGAACTAGTGTTTTACAGAGTGCTTCTTTTGTATAAAGTTCTAAACAGCCATGATATGATTACAGCCAATACAGGACAGCAACTTTATGAAAATTGAAAAATGACCAAAATCTATGTCACCTCCAATCCCTACAAAACCTTGATGGAATACCCTGAATGACACTCTATCTTCTCTTCTGTTATAAGAAGGGAGAACACGTTTGGTAACGTGTTTGGGAAATTAAGCCTTACTTTTTGCCGACTGGTATGTTGAAGATGATACACCGCTACCGGACTGACCTGCCACTGATGCTGGGGCTGGAAAAAAAAAGCATATTCTCCAGCAAGAATCAAAATTGTACAATATTATGTTTACCAACTGGTTCAGACAAATTGTTGGGAAGTTTATGTGAATTCTTCAAAAGAACACAGCCTTCTGATGCCAGGTGGGGAGGTTGTCCCAATCTGGTAAGAATGATTGTTGATGGTATTAAACTATAGGTAGTGTTTAGGATTGTGTAGGGGTGTTGTTGGCTACAACGTGACTGGTGGGGGTTAAGGATGAGACTGTTTTGCTTGTTGATTACTACTTGGTAGTTTGATATTTTGTAGAACATGGAGAGTGGACTGATCTTACACTGCAGGTCTAAAAGCATTCTGTCACACTCTTTCTAGTTCTTAAAACGAGACCATGGCTTTGAGTTTTTTCAACATCTTTTTCAAATGGCTTCCAATGGTAGCAGAATACTCTAAGGACAGTCTAACTAAAGACATATATGTTTTTGCTGGTCTTTAAGTCAAATAATATGTACAAATTGCAGCAAACAATATTCAGATATCTTCTCACTTTGTTAGTAATGTGCCCCTACATTAAGTCTAGATGAAGGTTGATTGTGGGGTACATGGCAGATGTATCTGGTGTTAAGTTGCCCATCCTGTTTGTAATTGGATTTTTCTTCCTTGTTAATGTTAATAATGACTTTGACATTTTTCTGAATGAAACTGCATGTTCCATTTGTTTTCTTTTTGTGTCATTCTGTAACAGTAAGTTAAATGTGATACCACATGTTGCATTCTTTAAAAATGTGCAGGTGGCTCCAATTTTTCAACTATTTAAACTTTCACTGGCTAACAGAAAAAAACAACAGTGATCTTAAGTGATTAATGTATTCGTTTAACCTGGAATGTCTGCTACCAATTCTAAATGATAATGCATTATAAATTACACAAAAATAGCATAATAGTCTGTTATTTCTTATCAGTATGATCTCTCTCACTGTGTTTAACTTTTAGCAATTTCCGAAGATAAATTATGGTCGGCCCTCTTCAAAGATAAAATGGACTCTTCCATTCTTGAGCTCTCTGTAAATAGCGCATTCCATGTAAACCATGCAATGCCACCGTGTACAGATATGCGAGTTGCAAGAGATCCGTCTTTTAACATGTACTGAACATATAACTTTCAGAAAGACTGCTTTCTGCTCGAGATATGAGCATAAATTGGGGGTGTGTAGATTGACAAACTCCAAGTCTGAACTGCGAAAAACTGCTGACGATCAGTAAACTGCAAAAATCGTCACCAATTTAAACACCTTAATTGACGACATAAACAAACTAATAGTCATGTACATCTAAATATGTGAAAAATATAAGATTTTAATGATCATATGGTTGACACAGTTTCCTAAATGTAAACACTAAAAGTAGGTTGCACGGGTTAAATACCCCTTTATAATTGAGGCGAATACACATGGTTGTTTACCGCCATCTCACTGCGACGTCGCAATTTGAGTCCTCTTTCTAAAAAGGTATCGACTAGAAATGTTTTCATGATGTAAAAGACACACACTTACCTTTGGCTATTGCCGCCATATCCGACGGCAGGGATTCATCCAAGTGACCTAATTCAGACATACGACCTAAATATCTACAATTTACAGCTGAACATCCGCTGCTTTTCCATAAATAACATAGAAATTTCGCAGTGGGTCAATCGCTCTGAATTAGCATATGCTATTCATCCGCATAGATAAGGGAAATTTGACTTTTGAGAGTTTCTTCATTAAAAGAATCTTTGAATTCAATAATTCAATTTGAATCTTCGACAGAATAAACTTCAAACTCGTATTGATTAATTTAAGATGTAGACCATGTTTTACTTCTTAAAAATATTCCCTGCGTAGGAATATAAAATATTATTGAATCCTCCGGTCGACCTAGATTCAGTCCGCCGACAGGTGGCGCTGACTAGCTAACGAGGGTCGTTATAAAATTTTAACATTGCAGCGCTTCTTATCTACAACATTCACGTGGCATTATATACATGTTGATAACACATCATACACAGGGGGTGCTAAAAAATAATATGAACGTAACAGTATTCAACAAAGATGTTTTCAATGTACATGATAATTAATATATTGAAATCGGGGATTTAACAATACTATTTATCAACTTTTTGAGCACTTATTTCATTTGAAAGGTACTGAACAAAACGGACCTCTAGCTGGATGT
Organism: Solen grandis; assembly: GCA_021229015.1. Taxonomy (NCBI): domain Eukaryota; kingdom Metazoa; phylum Mollusca; class Bivalvia; order Adapedonta; family Solenidae; genus Solen; species Solen grandis. The sequence continues at coordinate 2,890,459 of CM037780.1, read as the reverse complement.
TACATGTGAAAAACACCAAAATCAATCAGCCCCATTTATTAACTTAGTACTATTCCTTGTTTCTTATTACTCAGCCTGTTTTGTGTGAAAGAATAATCCCCAAAGATAGGGCAACCGGCATGAAACAATTATGACTCGCATATATAGATTTTTGAAAATTTGTCATATTTTGCTCACGCTCAGATTGAGTGCCATGCAAATAGATCTACGTCAATTGCTCTAATTAAAAGACTCTAATTAATTGGCTCTTATACATTTCAAATATGGCTAATGTACACAACACTTAAATATCTAGTAAAAAAAAAGGAAAAATCTTAAGTTTCTTATTTTTTTCAATTTTCCTGAAAATATTACCTAGATATTCTGTCAGTCGTCTTGTATTTTTCGAAAAGAAAATAAATTTCCCGATTTAAAAAATATAAAGGGATTAGGTTGCATGTTTTTTTGTTTGCTTTTTTTTCCATTGAGGTCAAAACCCGTAAATATTTTATTGATTAAACATACGCGCGGATTAAGCCATTTACCTCCGCGGGGCGGGGTCCAACTGAGGAGGTAGCTAGGGGGTCCAACGTTTTTTCCAGTGTGTGTGGGGGGGGGGGCTTTTTTTTTACTCTTAGTATAATCAGCCTAATCCAAGGGGGGCGTGGGGGGTCACCGCTGGAACCACGCATGATGAATTTTGCCAACAAGATGTAGTCCGCTCAGAGATAATAATTAATTTTTGAAGATAAAAGCTTAATTAAAAAAAAAGTATATTAGCGAGAAAAAAAATACAATGATATAACACTGGTTCCACTAGTGCAAGTAAGGCTTTCAAATTGATTATGTACGTAATTGTATTTTTGTAATATATATAGACTATAGTTTTTAGCAATTCCGGCTCCTTTATAGCGGAACGTATAAATATTTTTCTATTTGGTTCCAGTTTAGAAAAAATATATATATTAAAACTAAGTGAAAATAATATATATATATATATATATATATATATATATATATATATATGGTTTTATAATTCATTTGCTCATATTTTGTCATGCGTTTGCTGAAAAACAATAGTTATTAAAAATAATAATAATAATAACTCCGTAATACCTACACAATGTGGAATAAGATCTTTAAAATTATACCTATGAGTAGTTATTTTAAACTGGGCTTATGATAAGCAATTTAGAAAGAAAGTAAAATGTCTCAGTTATCACACTGTATTCAATACGTGGTTCCAAGTGTGTTTAGCTTTGTCAGATTATATGTTTCATTTAAATACGAACAAGAAAGAATATCATTTTTTCTATGACCGCATTTAAAATAAGTTGCTTTGAGTTGAAATAAAATATATTATTTTAATTTCATGCTATTTCACTGATTTCCTCATGTATTTTTTTCTGTTTTCTCTTAAAAGTGTTGTCAAGCCAACTGATAGGGAACTTGATTTGTGCGTGCAGCAGTCAGACAGAACACTAGCCCGTGTGCGTGTGAGTGAGAAATTCGAGTTTTGGTCTGGCATCGTATCCCATCTCTATCTCTCTCTCTCTCTCTTCTCTCTCTGACCGATGTTATTCATACAAATACAGTCAGCCCAGGTTTTTATCCTGGGTATAATATCCTGGGTGAAATTCCCCAAAACAGAGAGAATCTAATGAAATTGAAAAAAAAAAAAGAAAGATAGAAACAAAGAATGAAAACAGTCAATCCATCTTTATAATTTCGGAATGACAAAGTTCACGTCGATTGGGAAATACATTATCATAGTCCGAGGGCTATAAGTACGAACCTCGCTTTGCGTAAGACTCTTTCATGATCTGGAGATAAATTCTAACAGAGATCGATGAGAATCAAATTTCATGAAAATAAAGAGATAAAAGGTCAACTTTTCCACAAATTATTAATTCGGCCATGAAAACAATACAATATTCTCACCATTTTTCAATGTTGTTCTACGTACTTTACTCTATCCAGATAATGAACAGCTGTGTTCAATATAAAATAGGAAATATGTACATGAAATTATATAACGCCCCATTCTACCCTCAAAATGGACAATTAATGGACTAAAAATTGAACTTCCATCTAAGGTCCGCACAATTTATCACCTGAGCTAAAATATATGTCCCCTTCGTTTCAAAATTACTTTACCAGCTGGCTTGCGGTAGGTCGGTGGTTCTCCCCGGATGCCTCAGTGCATTCGGGGTCTTCCTCTACCTGTAATTAGCTGGACGTCGCTATATAACTGAAATACTGTCGAAACGACGGTAAACTCAAAAAGTCAAGTCAAGTCAAAATTCTCAATTCCGTCACACCACAAATATGATGTAAACGTTTGAGAAATCAAATTCTTTTCTTGAAACAATACCATATATCTTTTATAGGTCAATAAATAAGGGAGTTCTGCAGCTTTAAAATTTTGAGATGAGTATAATTCCCGAGATTATTCTAGACTTGTAAGCGAGAGCTTACCTCCCGAAAGAAAAAAGACATCTCGATACGAATAGTTATAAAAAAGCTTTTGAACCTAAGCAAATTTATCCAATTTGTACTTAATTACACACGCTCTCCATCGGCAAATTCTTAGCTTTGTATTGTTACACCTTTCATTATATGCTTTTGAAATCTAAATATTCTCGTAATAATTTTTTGTAGATTTATCGGGAATTTTCTCTGTGTCTGTCTGGATGTGTGCGTACTAGCGAATGTTTGCATGTGTGTGTGTGTGTGTGTGTTTCTTTAAATTTTGAATTCTATAATTTTGACCTATCTGCTCACTGCCTGGTTCCTTACATTATCTGATTATTGTGTTAACATTGGTGTTACCTCATATCACATTGTATGTGCTGAGTGATTCAATAAAGTCTAAAATAAGCTTCATATTCAACCTAATGAATTGAGATGCTTAAATTACTCGCTGAAAGGCGCGCCTGACTGATTTTGAATTGTACGTAAAATGTTCGTGGTGCTTGCTCTGAGCTGTTGGAGATGGTGGGGTTTTGGCTACTCAGATAGGATAAAATACAAATCAAAAGTCAGATGATACAGTAATTCGTAATCTTTATTTCAGCGTTAAAATATGGCATTTTGTACCGTCAATTAAATATGCCACAAGCATGTCTTTTTCTTACGAATTAACGCTGACCCCAACCACAGGAGTTTGAACTCTGTCAATAAATAAGTGTTGCAGTGATTTTTTTATTTATAATAAACGGGACTTATTTGTTTTTACTGTATCACTTAGTTATTGATAGAACTTCATACTCATGTGCCCTAACTCGCTGACGTACGTGCACACGTCCGTAGTTCAATTATTTTTATGGCATCGATATTAATAAAAGGTAAATATAAGACCAGTATATCTGACCTTAGAATGTTATGGTGTTATGTATGATTGTAATGGCAAGGTATGTGCTGCATACAGTGACATATTTAAATGTAAATTTAATTAGACTTTCTAACCGTCAGTCTTTTTATATTTTTTTTTCATTCACCCCCCCCGAACACACACACACACACACATCCCGAAAAAAAAAGAAGAAAATTGTTCAAACAACAAAATGTTACATTGTTTTTTTTTTCCAAATAATAACCATAAAAACATCAGTGAATTGGTAATTATATACATGTCACTTGAGAATAAATTGAAAAACACTAGACAAACTTTTTTTTTACTTTTCACCAATGAAATCGTGTAATTTATGATTTTCTTTAACAAGCCATATGTTTTATTTGCCGGTTTGATGTTCGTATAAAACACATGGTTGTAATATTTTGTTCATGGTATAAGTAAGTAGATGCATATAAATTTTATAAACTAATTATAACTTGAAACATATATATTATTGTGTAACCTTTCCTTAATGGTTAATCTGACTCTTTGTACAACTCTATTTAATATCCTTTCTGTTTATTTTGTCACATTCTGCTGAATGGAAACGCTTAATAAAGCACTTCAAGTATGCAGATTAAAATAGATTACTTCCGGCGGCAAAATGGACACCATCAAGACAGAATTTTGGAGAAATGGGCCTCAACCTGGTTCACTGTACAATTTTCCTGGTAGTAAATCATGCCCACAGCAAGAACCAACAAAAAGGACTCTGTGAGTTTCCTTTTCATCGGTTGTTTCATTGTATTTATTAATTTATTTTACTAAAAATGCATCGTGACAATGCAAAATAAATTAAACTTTTTTTCTCATTTCGACAATTTGCTTTTTTTTTAAAGTTTTTCACAAAAATCAATGTGATATTTATTTTTTTAGTTGTCTTCTTTACACAGCTTCAAAGTGACATTTTCAGTTGAATTGTGACTTTAATCTCCCCATCGAAGGTTAATACGAAAGAAAATAACCGAAGCGGATCTCAGTATCCTCGAGTACACAGTTCTGACGCACCTAAGAAAAAATCGTGGTCTTTTTTAATTTAACATAAATAAAAAATATAATTTTCCTTTGTATGATAAAACTAAGTAATTTATTCATAGTCTTGCATTGTTTTCAAGTGGCTGGCATCGTTTTTTCAACGAAAAATCACTAGTGGTCATGTCTGTATAATTCAGTGAGGCTGACTTGAGAGTACAATGAAACGACGCATCTGATTGGGTTTTCATTTAATCATTGTAGCATGCTTTTAAAAATTTTCGTGTAAAAATAGAGGGAATGTTGGTTGCATATATTTTTTCTATTTCATTGTTTCACTGAAAATATGCCAGATGAGAAAAAGTACTTATTGAAAAGGAGGTTTTGCAAAAAAATAATAGCCCGCATCAATAACTCGCCACTTTTGGTTTCTAAAAAAAAAATTTTCTGAAAACTTGTAAGAATGATGTCACACGGAATCCATTTAATAAAAAATGAGGTCAAAACAAAAAAGGCGTCGGGATAGTGATGCGTCGGAATAGGGTACCGTACGATAGTAGCACCGGGCTCCCTACTAATCCTAATTATAATACCTGGACGTAACCTTTTTCACGTTTATCCTACATTATATTTGATATTTTACTTTTCATTGTTACGTCAGGTCTTAACAGATGCCTGCAAAAAACGTGTAGCAAAAAAATCGGAGTTAGGACATCGATTTAGATCTAATGTATTTATACGTATGTTTAAACGCCCTAATCAGTAATGGTTTTAAAGAAATTAAATATCCAATGAAAGATAAATGCAAACTGAACAAGCTAACACTAACTGAACTTAAATTCATTGTCTTAGATAGGAGATATGTTTGTTGAAAAATCACCACTGTCGCTTCAAATCACAGGAACCTCAAAAAAGGAATGCAATGCCTTCCATACCCCACCCACCTCTCCAATACAGGAATAATTGTTTGGACAGTCTGACAAAGGATTTTTCTGGTCTGGACAATTAAAGGGGTTAATTATCGCTAAATATATCCATACCAATAATGTATGGTGTTTAATACCACTGAAAAACACATCTCTACTGCTAATTTCTCATGTCATAGCAGCCATGACTTGATGTCACAGTTTTACATCCAGCAGTGAAGGTAGAATAGAATATTATTATCATATATGCCATATTTTCAGCATGTCTCCCAGGGAGGTTTTGAAATTTTCACAGGGAGATTTGGGGTCCAGCCAGGGAGATTTTACGACATATATTGAAGAGACTTTCTTAATAAAAAATAAAGAGAAATACACATTGGATTACCCCTTCATTAAATTCATTAACAGTTTATATTATATACTGTTTATTGCATTTAATGAAAATACCATAAAAATATATATCTAAAAAAAATCACAAAATTTATTAATAGATCTAATTCAAATAGAAACTTAACTTTCCACAAGCACTGTTTCACATTAAATGCAACACTACCTTGTAACAAATCGAAGATCGTGCCATTTACATCAAACACATTTAAATTGATACAGTGTCTTTGATTTATTGAATGATTTCTGATCATATGGTTTTAATTAATGGGGATGAATAAAGATAAAAAGTTAGATCATATTTAATAATATTTTCACCTTCCGTCTGCGTTTTCTTTTTTTTCTATATTAAATTGCTTTTAACTAAAATATTATTTAGATTAAAATATTTATCGTGTACGGTATGGTGATATGAAGTGGTTACCCAAATCTTCTGATCAGCACATCTCATTATAGTAAATTACTCAGCAGACGATATCCGTTGTATTTTAAGTCAGCGTTGGTGTGAAAATTGCACTTCATTTGCAATTTATCGCTAGCTGAGGTGTACTTTCTATGATGAGTTTTGTTAAGATTCATATAATTGGTAAACAGCTGATCTAATTATCATTTATTGTTTACACTTCCGGTAAGTAAGGATTAGCTATTCTCCGGGACCTTTTTTTTATCCATGGTAAGATTTACGTCTTTATTACAGTGTACCATTTTAACCTTACTCATTCTGGCTTTAGTATTGCCTTGATAGCTGCTAATTACCCGACGATAATTATTTCAGCTGATAGAGTGGCGAATCTGCTACCTATCTGAATCCTGCACTGGTCATGATTGATACTAACATGTTCTTACGTAATCTTCCTAATGCTGTATCATAGCTCGGTAATAAAATGGATTATACTGAGTTCAAAGGGAAACCAGTTTGATTTAAGTCAGACCGGGAGATTTTCACCTCCAGGTGGGAGATCGGGAGACAAGTCGAAATCCCGGGAGATTTAATCTCCCGCCGGGAGATATGGCATGTATGTATTATCATATAAATTTGTTTCATGTATGCAGTGTTCTCTATTTCTTTTTCCAAATTGAAATTTAGAAGATCTGTCTGATTTTATATGAATGCTGATTTTAAAATTACAAAAACAGAGGGGGAAAACCCAACAAGCAAGGTTACTCTTTCAAACTGTCCGTAAACGAGTAAACTTAACTTCACTGCGGGTGTAAAACTGACGTCACACCATGGCTACCACCGATATTATAAAAGTTGCACATTTTCGATTTTGGTATATGCTTTTGAGGCATTTCGATATGATGCTGCTTTGCACCAACTAAAAACAAATATCACAAAGCGACGGAATATGCATAGGACTAGGCTCCCTACCAATTCACTGAAATTGAACGACAATAAATTGGGTGAAGATTGATTTTATTTATATCATATTTTAGACAGAATCTATATTCCATATGTTAAAGGTATATTCATATATTGGTTTATATAATGATTTAGCATGTGATTTTAACTACACTTTTTTATGTCAAATTAAGCGCTTAGTCCTATATATGCTGTTGGCCAATGGCTTTGTGATTTTTTAGCTCACCTGAGCACAAGGTGCTCAAGGTGAGCTATTAGTATTAGGATCACCCCGCGTCAGGTTAAAATCACTGCAGGCAAGTGATTTTTCAAAGAAGATAGCCCAATGAGCAAGTTTATTTATGTAAATGCAATCTTTCATTTTTTTTTTATTTTCTATAGTATATCAGGGGTAAAATGCTTGCAAATTGTGTTTGATACATATTAACTAAATTCCACCTTAATATTGCACTTATTTAGTTTTAACCATTAACAAACACCAATTGACTTCAAGATAGGGCAACCTGTTTTCACTGGGCGCTTGTAGATGTTCAAAGTGAAAGTCAAATCCTTAATAAGTAAACCCCTGCGTCCGTCATCAACAATTTGATTTAAGCAACATCTCCTCTGAAACCGCTGGACAGAATTTGATTAAACTTGGCAGGGATGATCCTTGGGTGAACCTTCACAAAAGTTGCTAAAATAAACTTGAACCCTGTAAAACTCTGGTTGCCATGGCAACAGAAAGAAAAAAAAATATGAAAACTTTAAAAATCATCTCCTTCAAAAGTACTGGCCAGATTTCAAATTGTTTTAGTACAGATGTTCCTTGCGTAACCATCTACCAAGATTGCTAAAATTATTCTGATCTGGGAAAAAAACATGGCCGCCAGGGGCGGGGCTAATTTGCGTTATATATATATAGTGAAACTTTAAACGACATCTCCTCTGAAATCGCTGGACAGAATTTCAATAAAACTTGGCAGGGATGATCCTTGGGTGAACCTTCACAAAAGTTGCTAAAATAAACTTGAACAATGTAGAACTCTTGTTGCCATGGCAACAGAAAGGAAAAAAAGCATGAAAATTTTAAAAATCATCTCCTTCAAAACTACTGGCCAGATTTCAAGATGTTTTAGTACAGATGTTCCTTGGGTGACAGTCTACCAAGAATGCTAAAATTATTTCAATCCGTAAAAAAAATGGCTGCCAGGGGCGGGGCTAATTTGCCTTTTATGTATATAATTAAAACTTTAAACGACATCTTCTCTGAAACCGCTGGACAGAATTTCATTAAACTTAGCAGGGATGATCCTTGGGTGAACCTTCACAAAAATAATTAAAATAAACTTGATCCATGTAAAACTGTGGTTGCCATGGCAAGGGAAAGAAAAATATTATGAAAACTTTAAAAATCCTCTCTTTCAATGCTACTGGTAGATTTCAAAATGTTTAAGTACAGATATTCTTTGGGTAATTGTCTTCCAAGATTGCTAAAATTATTCTGATCTGTGAAAAAACATGGCCGCCAGGGGCGGGGCTAAATTTGTCTTAAATGTATATAGTGAAAACTTTAAAAGACTCCAAAACTTCTGGCCAGATTTCAAAATGTTTGTGCACAGATGTTCTATTGGTAAACCTCTACCAAGATTGCGCCTTAAGAGCAGTGATACTCAGATGAGCAATATAGGGCCATCATGACCCTCTTGTTTGGTAAACACACAGGTACATGTATCAATTTCAGTTGTATGTTACAATACTTTCACTGTAAAAGAAATCAAACTTCTGCTTGTCTAGTTTGACTAGTTAGGTATACATCAATTCTGAATTGAAATACTGTATATCTGATTGAATATTGAATGCTGAAGAACTAAATATGGTTTCAGGTATCCATCAGTAACTGGTACCTCAGTACTTGGAATGAAGTTCAATGGTGGCGTAATTATAGCTGCAGATAAACTAGGATCCATATGGTTCCATGGCCAGATTTCGAGACTTATCCCGTGTGTTGAAGGTAAGGATGACAGTACGGTAAGACTAGGATTAAGTAGACCAAAACCTGATCATGATCATGAGCCTGTCACAGGGTTGGGAAATAACCAGTATATAGGCAATGGGAAATACAGGGAATTTGTGGGAAAAGGTCAACTTAAAGTCTGCAGAGGAATAATGTTTCAACTCCTTGTAAAATGTACTATTTGTAACTTAATGTTTAAAACATACCTCTGATATAAAAATTAATCATGTCAATATATTACAGTATATATAATTATAATGTCATTTAGAAGACTTTCTTTAATTTTTCAAATTAAACACTGGAATAAAGGGTTTCTGAAAATATTAACAAATTCATACCTTCCCATGCTTGTATTTGAATTATAAATTTTTAAGTTAAAAATGTACAAAGGCCTAAAATGTGAGTTTTAAGACAGTAAAAACTTGGCATACATACATTTTTATTTTTAGCTTACCTGAGCACAACATGCTCAAGGTGAGCTTTTGTGATTGTCTAGCGTCCTTTGTCCGATGTGCGTTATCACAATTTGGCTTGTTAACACTCTAGAGGCCACATTTTTGGCCCAATCTTCATGAAACTTGGGCAGAATGTTTTTTCCCCCCATAAATCCTGGAAAAGTTTGAATTTGGGACATGTGGGGTCAAAAAGTAGGTCACGAGGTAAAATCTTAGAAAAAGCTTGTAATTCAATATGAAAAATCCAACATATGTTGCTCATTTATAATCAGATGAGCGATCAGGGCCATCATGGCCCTCTTGTTTTTTTTTACACTTGAATCTTAAAATTGGGTATGTCCTCAAAAATTCTACTAAAAGAAATATAAATAAAGTGAGCATTTTAAAAGAAAAAGTTTTGGCCAAAATTGAACTCACTATTTTAATATGTCCAGTCACCGTATTTTGACTAACAGTTGACCGTTTGATAACTTGTGCATGGCATATTTTAGAATATCTATATATGTAGAACATTTGTAGATATAAAAATTTCAACTTGTCAAACTTTGTGGTCAAGGTTCATTTGGGGCCTCCGTGGCAGAGAGGGTTAAGTCGCTGACTTAACACTCATCAGCCCCTCACCGCGTGGGTTCGAAACCCGGCAGGGTCATTCGGATTTTCATGTGAGGATGCCTTTCAGCTGGCTTGCGGTAGGTCAGTGGTTCTACCCAGATGCCTCCGTGCATTCGGGGTCTTCCTCCACCTGTAATTAGCTGGACGTCGCTATATGACTGAAATACTGTCGAAGCGACGATAAACTCAAATAGTCAAGTCAAGTCAAGGCTCATTTAAACATTCTTAGAGATCTTCAGAGTACCAAATAGTGTGAATGTTGTGCTTGCAGGTCAATGACCAGGTGGTGGTTGGAGCCAGCGGGGACTACGCTGATTATCAGTTCCTGTCTGAGATCATCGAACAGCGAGTGTAAGTACACAGATTTTTTCCATGTTTGATATCCAGACATTGATTCCTACCTAAAACCAGTCAATTGTCTATAAGTGTCCAGTAAAGGGGATGCTTAGCTCATGCTGCTGTAAAATGGAGGTCTAAAGATCATATCTTCTCTGAACTGGCAGCTGAAAACATATTGGCTGTTAGAAATTAATGAAAGTTGGCTTGGATGAGTCTTGAATAGTCCAGGGATCCCAGCAGAGGTAATTATAAAACCACAAAAGGAAGTTGTAAACATAGATCTTTTTTCCCTTCAGGATTGAAGAGGATTGTTTCAATGATGGATTCCACTACACACCTGTAAGTCTCTTTTCCTGGTTAACCCGTGTGATGTACAACCGTAGGTCCAACATCAACCCACTCTGGAATACTTATGTTGTGGCAGGTTTCCAGGAGGAAGAACCGTAAGTTATAAGTTTGCAATATTCTTAACAAAATTTGATAATAAAAGGCAAGAGGTCAGTGAATAGTGACAAGTTAATAATTGTTTGCTTAATATTGTCTCCAAGTCTATCAAGATTTAATAAAAAAAATGTAGTGAAACAGAATATAAAGTGGAGAAAAAATCTCAGCATGCATTGTTTTGCCAAATGCTGGCCAGAACTGGTAGACATTTTTATTGGGAAAAGTCTTGTTGCTTAGTATGTAATACAGAGGGGTTTTTTTTCTTTCTTTAATAGGGACTATTCTCCACATTTATTATTTAACAAAATATGTTAATAGGCCTCTTCCCCATTATCTGGAAAACAAGGCCTGTAATATAAACCTCTGTGTATTTGTCAACATGTATTATCCCATCATAAGTTTCACACTGTTTTTTTCTCCCCAATACAATTGAGATCAGGAGTGAAAAGT
>CM037780.1:2829039-2879039 GCA_021229015.1 Solen grandis | reverse complement strand
AGTGTTAGTCTGCTCTGACTTGACTGACTTAAGCAATGGTTAAAATAATGTGAATGGGTGTTAAAGGTGTTGAAAAATCACATTATTCAATCAACTATCCTTATCACATGGTAATAACCTGCCATATTTGTTGGAAAAAAGTTTTCTTGTCATCTTGAGATGAATATTACAGCAATTATCTTTAATTTCCAGGTTTCTAGGATATGTGGATAAAATAGGCGTGGCTTATCAGGCCCCCAACTGTGGCCACTGGCTATGGAGCGTACATTGCACAGGTATGTCTGACTTTAGATGTAGTTTAAATACTGTGGACAGGATTGTTATATGGTTTGAGTGTTTCCATCTGGAGCCTGTAGCAAGATCTGATATTAAAATAATGTTAGAAGATGTGGCATCCTATTCCTTGTTAAAAGCATGATGCGACAGTGAAGCAGCCTAAGCCTTCGAATGACAGTTTAGACAGGGCGGTAAAATGAAGCAACAGATATGTCTCATAGTGGTTTATTAATAAACTCTGTATACTGTTACATATGTAGGTCCATATTACACTTACATTATTTCAGTCTTTATTAAGTTTTACTTACATTATTTATAATACACATTGCAAAGTTAACAATCAGGGATACATTTCAGGTGAATTAAACCGTTCAAAGTCCTTTAAGATGCATTTAATCATATACATATTAAAAAAGTATAGAAGACTATTTATTGTATTTCAGAATGACAGTACTTAATGATTGACATTACATGACGGGGAGAAATGAGACACTTCTTATTTAACAGCTTCCTGGTTTACCAATGTCTCGTGCTTCACCCTGAACCTTATTGTTTTGTAGCCCCTTATGCGGGATGCTATAGAGAAGAAGCCCAACATGAGCCTGACAGAAGCAGTAGAGGCAGTGGACAGCTGTATGAAGGTCCTGTACTACAGAGATGCCCGGTCTCTAAACAAGGTGAGCAGGCCATCTGTCAGGGTTATCAGCAGTATTTTAACCTTTTAAGAGAATGACCATGACAGGGGTGCAGGAAGGATTTCCTAATGTCTTGGGAAAGAATTGTTATATTTACAGAATTGTAAATATACTTCATGTAATATACCAATATGCATGGTTATCTGTATTTGGGGCCATTTGGTTTGTGTCATGGTCCATCTTGAATGAAGTGTTAATTTTCTTATGTTTTTTTTTTTTTTTAACTGGGAATCTTTCACATCAGTTTTAGATTTTTCTCAAATCAGAAGTATGTTTGTTTTGTGCCCAAATTTATACGAATGTATGATCATTGTCACACAAAACTCAGAGACTGTGTTATAAATGTTTGTTGAGCGTTGTTTGACAAAAGAAGCTATTGAAACATTGATCCACATTCTGTTTGTTTAGTTGTATTTTCATTTGGTCAACAATCTTGAATCATGTTTTACTTGTCTTCATGGATACATATTGACATACATTCAGTTTAAAAACTTGGGACAGCTCTCAGGCATTATTTGATATATTTTTCCTAACATCTCAGCTGAAAGCTCTTATTTCCTATACTCTTATAATACTGAAATAACTTTGTACTTTACAATTGAATAGGTTTCACAGAAATGTTACAATGCTGATTCTGTTTTCAGTATGAAATTGCCATCGTGACAAAAGATGGAGTGGAAATCAGATCTCCAGTCGTCTCTAAACCCAACTGGGAAGTTGCACACATGATAAAGTAAGTGTCTAATGATCACTTGCCATAGTCCACCTCATCAGGATGAGCTGATCAGATGGTTGAACATCAGTCATCTGTTGATTTTTTCTGATTCTTGTTCCAATTGTTAAGTTTATTGCATGTTATTTAAGTGTCTGCCAGCTGTTTATCCACTGTTAATACTTATATGAGACACCATCTTGCAGGTAATGTGGAGGTTGACCACGAGCTATATGAGGTTGACCACGATCTATATTAAGTGCTACTCATCATTACTTCAGACTTTAAACTTGAAACTTGTAACTTTGGTCTCAGTGGCCGAGTGGTTCAAGTGTCTGCCCTGAAATCAGGAGGTTGTGGGTTTGATCCCCAGCAGCAACATACCGAAGTTGTTAAAAGTGATGCTGGTATAGCTCCTTTGCTTGGCATTCAGCATACAAAGGTAGTTCCAGGACTGGTTGTCCTGTTATCAGGATAATGTGACTGGGACTGGGTATGGTGTGATACAGCAATGTGGCAGCACAATAAAAGTCCCTAGTTGACATAGGTTTCCAAATGAATGAAATACTGTTGGTGGGACATTAAACCCAACAAGCAAACAAACATAAGATTGTAATAGCTTCAGGCTACATCAAGCAGAGAGTTCAATTTAAAATTTATATTGCTTTCAACCTGGTTCGCTCTTAGTTGTAAATTCATGAATTTAATTTGTAAAATGAAGTTACATAAAAAGAGGATGGTAATACATGTAAATATATCAATGATTAGTTTGAGTTTTTAGGTAACGGCAGTAATCCTGAAATTGTTAACATTTGTCCAAAGCATAGAATGCACTATCAGTTGTTGTGAACAGTCACTGACTGTAACAATATGTCGATGTTGTATGTTACAGGGGCTATGAATAAATAGAGGGAGGTTGACTTCATTTCATCACATCTCTCATGAAACCTGATCATCACACTAGATAGGGGGAACAAGCCACACATTGGAGACTTCTGTATGCTGTAATGTTGGAGTTTCATTACTGGAGAAAGACATTTCACACATCTTGACACAAGTCAGACGTTTGTAGTTACAAACAAGTGTTTGATGAAAGTGATAAATATAATAACACCCCTGCATAGTGTTAAACAAAACAGTAATTGATTTGAAAACTTACCAGTCTGCCACTTATTCTAGAATTAATTAGAATTTGCAAAGACCAATTGAGATTTTTTTTCTATGGGGATCGATTTTTCTGAAACAAACCAGAGGGCAACTAACTCTTGATTTGAATAAGTTATGTTTATTTTTTCTTTAGATAATTGTGTATATGATATGAGTCAGAAATAAGTTCAAATAACATACTGAGTAAGGTGCAGGAGAATCTGTGTTTTCTGAAGAAGTGCTACATCATATACTTTTTTCTACAGATTTGTACATCTGTTTCAACATTTATTAACATTTATTTCCAATTAAGATTTCTCAGAAATCTTCATAATTTTGTAAAATTTTAAAATGTCTTGTTTCATTTTTTCATTCATGATTATAGTATTGAAAAACTTCTCATTTGCATTTTTTTTTTAAAAAGAGTAACTGTCAAGGTTCAAATATTTGTTTGCCATTTTCATGTACTAATTCATAGGTTGGTGAAATAAAATGTTTCCCCATTATTTGTAGCTCACCTAAGTGTGACTTGCTTGACTCATCAATAAACAAAAATTGATGGAGCTTGCGATGGATAATCCTTGGTTTGTTCTCCATGGAAAGCGTCTAAAATTTACTTGATTAAAGTAGAATATAAGTTCCCACAGCAACCAAAAGAATATTAAAAAATCTTCCCTGAAGCAAATGGTAATTTTAATTTCATTTCTCAGAAATGATCAAGAGATGAACAATATGTTAATCTTCCAATGAAGAGATGAGACCCCCATTAGATTTCATTAAGGTTCACTTTTCTTTAATATTGAAAAGTAGTAAATAAATAAAAACTTACTAAAAGTGATTCATAAGCCTGTCTCACCATCTTGGCGTTACAATAATAAAGTCAAGTGTTTTTTCCTAGGTAGAATGGTGCCTAACTAAACATTTAAAGATAGAAATGTGCCTTTCACTTGTGATGTTACCATTATGTGTGTAACCTTTCGTTGCTGTTCCTCAAGACATCTCAGGATATTGAAACTATTTTGTAAAGCTGGACATTCACATCACTAGGTAAAGTTGTGGTCAAGCAAGACGGTGGCTGTACAGGGACAATCAGTTGCCCTCATTAAGGCTGACCTGTACAGTCTACACCAAGTGGTTAGAGACCCATCCCCTATCAGAGACGCATTCAGGGTCTTCCTCCCCCTGTAATTAGCTGGACATCGCTATATGACTGAAGTACTGTAGAAGTGACGGTAAACTCAGATAGTCATAGTCAAGCCTATCAGAGATGTCACTGGTTCAGTGATGGAAGTCATTCAATGATACTGGTATGTCAGCATGTTCAAGGATTGTTTAGCTGGTGTCAGGATAATGTGATTACCAGGTCACTCATCTGCCATGTAAGACAATAATGCTGCAGGACTTATCTGTCTCAAGTTGACACAGTCTCTTTACGAATGAGCAAGTTACATACACTATTTGCTGTGTTGCGGGGTTCTATATAAATACAGGCATCAAATTCTAATTTAGGGATATTCTTTGATTCAATCATAGGAAATGAGAAACACCAACCATATTTTCAAAGATAATTTTATTACTCTTGCACACACTCATATAATCATCATAGAAAAAGTAATAGCAATAAAAGTCAGATTCAATCAATATTAAAATTTAAACAAAATTAAAGGAAAACCATATACAATAAATGCTTTAAACAATAAGAAAAATTAATTTAATTAAAAAAAATTAAAAATTGTAAAAAACCAACACACATAGTTGAAACGATAAAATTGTCAAAAGAAATAAGAATATCCAACATAAATATGAGACAAACTAATTGGTTGCAAAATGTTAGATGGGAAGTAGATGTGACACTTCTCACACACCATATCAGATCCAGTGTCCATATTTACATCTCAATATTGTCCCAGGTGGAATATCTGGCTCCAGAAGTTCTATCCTCAGTAGCAACTTAGGAATGTTGACAATAGCTAGAGAGCTATTGCTTAAAACAAGTCTTCATGAATAAAAGACGAATAGGACGTACAGACTGCATGAAATGAAGCAGGTTTAGGTAATTGTCGACTCTTTTTGGGGAGAAGAAAAAGAACACGATACAAAGTGTCACGAGATGTTCCTAACCTCCAACTATTGCAATACTCGGCTTGTTTAGCGTCTGATGTAAGAAGGTGACTTCTGCACAAAAGTTTGATGTTAAAGACGTGTCCACTATGTCGTAAAGATAGCAGCAAACACAGGTCACGGTACCCGGTAAACTACACAATGTTCCTCCATTTATTCCATACTTGAGAATATTAAAGGATAGATAATAGAGGACTCACAATTAGAATTAACTGTATGTTCTATTCCAACCAATATCCGAAACTACCGTTAGTGATATGTTTGTTTTATAGTACAGAACGTTGTTGCATCTGGGACAGGTTGAAGAATGTTTACCTGAAATAAAATGAAGTTTGTCGGGAATAGTTACACACGAGATTAACAATGTAACTGGCGGCTGGGATAGCCTGCACCAAATATGCAGAGTTATGATTGATATGATGAACTCTCTTTGGCAAATCATAAATCTTCATCACAACCAAACAGCTTGAAAAACAAAACACCAATGCAATTGCAATCTTGGGCTTTTATCTACAATGGTTGCTAGATGCATGTATTATTATTTTAGAAAAAAATTATGAACATTAATTTATCAGTATTCTTCACATACTATTAATGCCTTGGTGCCCAAAGGAATGTCGTGGTCCAGGCGCAAAGTACTGGTACATCCCAGAACCGCCAAGAGGGACGGTATACAGCTTTGAAATTGGTTTCCAAATTTATGGTAAATAAATATTTTGACGTTTAAAATTATTATCCTTATCAATCATAATTAATCTGGAAGTGTTTTAATAGCAATACTTACGAAATACTGTAAATTAATGATAAAGAAAGAAACGAAAACCGTCCCCGGTGGCCGAGTGGTTAGAGCGTCTGCCTCGGGAGCGGAAGTTAGTATGTTCGATTCCCCGGCCGCGACATACCAAATTCGTAAAAAATGATACCGGTGGCGCTAAACATATAAAGGTAGTTGCAGGACTGGTTGGCCCGGTGTCAGGATAATGTGACTGGTTGTGGTATCATGCCACATGTCTACGGTGTGATACTGCAGTGTGGCAGCACTATATCTGTCTCATGTAGACATTGTCTCCAAATGACTGAAATACTGTTGGTGGGATATTAAACCCAACGAACAAAAGAAACGAAAGGGATGACTCTCTTTTCTCAAAGAACCTTAATTACATAAATGTTTATTCTTACATTTCAATAACCTTGATCTTCCAACCAAGTCTTTATCACTGGGATGTTTGCAGTCATCCAGTTGATGTTACTCCTGGTCTTCTCTAGCGCTTGATCAAATGCACGTGCACCTGATCCAAGGTTATCTTGGCTGTCCATGAATTCCCTTAACTGAATAATTCTCATTTATTTATAAATTTAGTTTCTGTCACTTGTGTAAAATGATGCTATACAAAAATAAACAAAATTTGAATATTAACAATCTTTATTTGCCCAAACGATAAATTGTATAATTTTAATTAAAACAGAATAATATATTTGATTTTTTCAATGACGTAACTATTTGAATAATCAAAAAATAAGATAGTTTTCCAACCGGAAATAATGATCACTTTTTTTCAATATTTCGGCAATAATTTGCCTTTCTCAAGAAAAACACATGAAATTTTGTGCAACTACCTGATAAACGTTTGTACGTCGCCATATTGTTATTGTTATGAACGACGTCAACGTCATATAAAAAAGGGCAAATGATTGCCGAAATATTCAACAGAGTTTTATACCAATAACCCGTAACTGCAGTTATCTCGCCTCAGTCATCGAAAACTCAATTGGTCAAATAACCATTTATTGATTTCAAAAGCTTGAAGATTATTCTCAAGTAAACACTGACACAATGGGAGCAATCCTTAGGATTCATATTTGAAATTAATTAAGTAGAATAATTTTAAAAATATCTATACATGAATATCGTACCTGAGTAAAGTCCAACTCCGAATTAAATGTTGCCGTGATTCCTCCGATAAGGTTGGTTAAGCCTCTAGCATCGTTCTCAAACCTGTCATAAAGGGTTGATCATTAAAATATGATACACCAGTCAAGGGACGTACTGCTAAATAGTGCTTAAATACATTGTGAACTCTGAAAGTAGCTCCATTCACAGATGGTCACTAAGATTTTGACAAGTGTAACACGGTTATGTATCCTGGTACATTGACTGTCACTCCTCTTTGCTCATATTGGCATGTATATTATACGAAACAGATATGTTACCAGTTACCTGGCCTCTGTTCGTTCATTGTTTAATAACGGGTATATATGTACTATGAACAGTTTCCATCTAATTTAAGACTTTTGTATTTCAGTATATATGTGTATGTATGTGATTTAAACGGCTTCACAACTTTCTTTGCCATGTCAAAGTGAAACGAACTAGAAAGAAAAAGGGAAAGGCAAACATTTAGATTGACGAATACACATGACAAATTATGATAAATAGCAATAATTATAAGAAAATGTATATAGGAAAACAGTAAATACTTACTCGGTTAAGAAAAACATCCAATTTGTTTGGAGATAGTCCCAAGCTAATGGTCTGAAATTTACATGTTGACCAGAATTAATAGAGTATATTAGATCCAGATTGCGAAAGCAAAAAATTAAAGAAGACACCGGAACACTTATTAATTTGACAGTAAAACAAATTAACGATGCCTTTAAGTGAAAATAAATGTCTGCTTAAATGTATACATCTAATCATTGAATGAGAGTGGGGTAAAAAAAAAAATATGTAAGATTTGTATACGAATTTTCAAAGGAAAGAAACTTTAATGTCACCCAGAAGTCACGAGAGGTGGGTGGTAGAACTTTTCAAGAGGACGAAACGTGTTTGGCTTAAAAGCTTGGGTGACTTAAATCTTAGATAGGGGCTCTAGATACAGGTTGGCTGATTTGTACAGATGGTTAAGTGGTTTGATAGTTTGGTTAGCAACACGCCTCACCTTCCAATGGCGTTCCCTGATACTGCCAAGAAGACTTCCACCAGGGTGTCACGTGGTAAGGATGTCGGGTCAACAGCCATGTCCAGTAACCTGTCACGTGATGATTAACAGAAACGGCGTGCGTTCAGTGTGCCAAACCGTATGCAACCGGTCGCTTACAGTCAGCTATGGAGTTGTTTTATGACCATATACCATGCTGTTCACGTGCACAGTAGGCTAACATAGGTATACGTGAACATCGTGATTTATAACGCTGAGACAGCCTCATAGCAGACTATAAGCGTACCGTACGGTTGCATACGGTTCGGCAAACCGCTGGTCTAAAAGTCACGTCAAACTAAAACGTCGGTAAAAGACATGGATATTGAAATTAGTAGCTGGCATATCGGGGTTGTGCTAATGTTCAGGTTTGAATGTACTCAGCATTTGAAAAAAGGTGCTTCCATTGTAGGACTTGGAGTTTAAGTTTATTTGTGCTCAAATATGAAGTATATCTCGTCATATGTTAGATTTACCAGCTGTGACGTAAATAGATGAACGAATTCAAACATTGGAAGACAATATCATGTAAAGATGATGTAGTCTATGTTCATATATTATACATAATGGCTTCAAATATCATGAATAATTTTAAGAAAAAAAAAACGTGTAGCCATTTACCTGCTGAGAAGCCATGTTTGCCTGGAGCAGGCCATTGCCGCCAGCAGTCTGGACTTCTCGGCGGCCAGGTTGGCGGTTTGATACTGGTTTAGGACAAAGTCCCACTCCTCCACACCGCCCTGGGCCACCGCCGTGCAATACACCGTGCTCTTCACCCCGGGGTCGATCCTGTAGTCAATGTACAAGTATTTTTGTACTGCGAGTCGTGAGACTACGGTTGCCTGTTTCTATTTAATAGTACCCACAAGATAAATATTTGGTTAACTATCTAAAATGTATTATAATTCAAGTTTGTTAATATACATGTACACAGTTTCTACGTCACACTGTCTGCAACAACCAAATGAAACTCGTCGATCGATGATATAAAAGACCCGGTTTAAGACGAGTCATTTTGTCATATATTAGATCCAATTTCTCATAACGGTTCCTATAGGGGATAAATATCTCACAGTCACAAGCTGAACTGATTCGAGCCTTTAACTACTGATTCTGATATTATATAACAATAACTCTAATATGGCCAATGAATCCTGCTCCAAGAACGTACCACTTCCTTAATATTGGTATTTGTCAAGAAAGACGCGCTTCTTCTACATAACTTATGATCAAAAAAAAGATTAATAAACAAAGTTTTATATATGATCACGATAAACAAGGTTGTCGTATTAAAAATGCTTTATACAGCATGATCAGCACGTTAGGTACGTTATACATTGTCGTTCATTCTTACTGTGACAAAAATGTGGTGATTCACTTACCATGGAAACGTAAATTCTAAGCAATATTAAGACCTATTTCAACTTATTACAATGTTTACAACCACTAAATACTAACGGATTAGTGCCTGGGTTGGCCATCCACTGGGCGAACAGCGTCTTGGACTCGTCAATACAAGCCTGGATGTCGTACGTGCAGGCCAGGCTCGAGATGTAGGACCGTAAATATCTGAGTGTAAAACATGATACACATTCTAAATCTGGTTAGACTATTCTTCATAGCACTGATAGTGTATATAAAATATATATTGATATGCTAGATTAGCGAACCGATGGACCCAGTATATATTTTAAATGTTCATCTATGTACATTTAGTTCTATTTTATATACGTCATGATGTATAACACATAAACACATGATGATGAAGTAGTGAACGATTGATGGGGACCTGTAACGGAAGATGATAAACTACCGGTACTGTTATAGTTGGACTATACATGTGACAAGTAAAGTTTAGAGCCTTCGAAATTTCTAAGCGACTGCAACACAATACTGAGTCAAGACTTGACCCAACATCCAAACAAAAGGTCAAATATCACGGATATGCATTTCCCGGTGTGGTATCAGGATTCTGCCTTGCTAGGGTATCATACCATCATACCACTCGACATCAGGTATCATTCCATCATATATTCAGTCATTTATCCGTCAGACAGACTGTCGGTGTGGCATGATATCAGAGAACAAGCAGCTATTTCTGACTCACGATTGTAAATGAGTTGCTCCTGTGTCGTCCAGTGTAAGTTCACCAAATACCACCGTTGTTTTGTTCTGCACAAATTTCTGTAAACGGAACACACAAATGCAAAAGGAAATAAAAGCAACAACAATAATGATACGATAAATCAAAATATCTAATCAAAAATGTGTATAGGGGTTAAACTCAATATATCATAGTGATAAAAAATTAAGAAAATGTTTGATTAAAGTGAAAGTTTGACATTATAAATAGTTTGAAAGATCTACCCTAAAATAAGACTCCCATTGAAAACTATGTATTCATAAAAAAGTGTCTGGCTAGTTTCCTGGTAATAGATGCTGGATAGAAAACAATCTACTGTGTCACCCTGTCTGTGTCAGATCCTAAGAATATGAAGAGAATGTTGCTGTGGTTCTTTAAAGATACCCCCCCCCCTAAAAAATCTTAATGTATTCGCTAGTGCTTCAAAACACAGAGTTAAATACATATAACGATGTCTGCAAGGTAAGATATTTCTTGCTGCCACCCGCTAGGATGCCTATATAAATAGTAAATAAATGGTCAGCTATTTTATGATGATTTCAGAAAAAATATTGGTACACACACGGAGCCATTCACATCTCTGGTACACAATAGCACTATATTAATGTACAAGATATTATGTATTTTATTAACATGTGTTAGAAAAAGGTAAGAACCATCGGTAAAAAACCATGGTAATACCCCCGCGTCAAAATGACGTCCTTACTGCGACTCAATCTTTTTTTTTTTTTTTTTGGAAAACGCCGATGGTCGTATAAAGAACGCCAAAGAATTTTCATTCAAATTTCTCACATCCGTCATACAGGGGTACTGCTGTTTACCTTCTGCACGTGTTCAATGCGTTTCAAATAGGATCATGCCGCGTCCATGGCGTTTTTACTGCGTTTACACTGCGACCTCTTGGTGTCTAATCTTCGGCGTATCCAAACCGACCCCACTGCGTTCTTGGGGTAGTTACGACGACTTTACCGCGACCAAGGCGTTCCCATGGCGATTGCACTACGACTACCGGTACACAACATCATTTCAAACGCTTCATTTTTCGAGACATTTTCATTCGCAAATCTATGCAGACACGCATTTTTTAAATCGAAAGTAATTAAATATGCACGGTGTTATGCTAAAGAGACACGGGTGGAATAGAGCAGACAGGACTGCAACACTGACGTCATCCACTGAGTCTCTCTGAGTCGGACACAGAAAGTAACATTTTCTTATAATCAAACGTAAAGCTTTTTAACGGCCATTTGTCTGTGCTGGCAAGGATCATGTGTTGTTTTAACAGTAAATTATCCGTTTTCCCTTTAACAATGGTGGCTATACGTACAGTTGTGATGGCTTACATAGATTACTGATGAAGGCAAACTAAAAACAAGAGGGCCATGATGGCCCTGAAACGCTCACCTGAGTACCATTGCTACAACTGATTACAAGGTTTTTAAACAGACAAAAATTCTGATATAACTCAATCTTAAACATTTTAGCCCTGACAATACTACACACCAAATATATAAGCACTGGGCCTCATGGTTTCAGAGGAGAAGACTTAGTGCGGGGTCATTTATCTCCAATGGGCCACCATTTTGAAAATCTTGATAATGAACCATTAGATGATGCTACATACCAAATATCTAATCTCTAGGCCTTATGGATTTATAGAAGAAGATTTTTAAAGTTTTTCCTATATAAATCTATGTAAAACAAGTGACCCCTGGTGCGGGGGCATTTATCACCATAGGGCTATGATTTGAACAATCTTGGTAATGAACCATTAGATGATGCTACATACCAAATATCTAATCTCTAGGCCTAATGGATTCATAGAAGAAGATTTTTAAAGTTTTTCCTATATAAATCTATGTAAAACAAGTGACCCCTGGTGCGGGGGCATTTATCACCGTAGGGCTATGATTTGTACAATCTTGGTAATGGCCCATAAGATGATGCTACATACCAAATATCTAAGCTCTAGGCCTTGCAGTTTTGCAGAAGAAGATTTTCAAAGTTTGCATTTTTAAAATCTATTTTTAGCTCCTGTGAGCTAATTATGCAATGGACCAGAACCATTTATACAACTTTAGTAGAGCTTCATCCAAGGAACATTCCTGCAAAATATTTTTCAAATTGGCCGAGCCGTTTAGGAGGAGATGTTGTTTGAAGCAATTGTTGACGCCGGACGCACGGACGACGGACGCCGGACAAAAGGCGATCAGAAAAGCTCACCTTGAGCACGTTGTGCTCAGGTGAGCTAATAACTGGATTTTATAGCTAATAATCGCCAATGAAAACCATGGTCAGACCACAAGACACGCAGTGCAAACACCGTTATAAGGACGCCATAAACGTGATAAACCCATGACGTACTGAAGATGCAGCATGGTCGCCCGCAGCGCAGGGTACCCGAGCGGTTCATGATTCAATTCTGTTCATTTCAACAGTTAATCTACCGCGTCTATAATATGCCTCTATGGTGTTCTTCGCGATCCTCCCGCGTTGCTTCTGCCCCAACCCCCGTAACCCGAACCCTAACCCCAGGGCGATCCCATGGCGTTCTGAGCCAGGACATACTAAGGTTGCTGAAACTCGGCGTTTACTTTAAGCATGTTCAAATAGTCGCCGACGATCCGCGACCTTATGCGTCCTTGGGGTCCCCCGATACGTCTTTCGGCGTTCCAACCACGACCCTACGGCGTCCATGGCAATTCTACTGCGTCCTGGGTCGCCTTAAGAACGCAGTAATGACGTTAGCCTGTTGTGACGGGGTATAATAAGTACTAACCGTAAAGGATCCGTAGAGCGGATGTCTCTCCAACATAGAACGAACAAAGCCGAGTTCTTCCGAAGCGGCCACCCACACAATCCACTCCCGTTCTGTGTCCAGATACTCCGTTGTCCGGAGGGCGATGGTCATGTTTAGTTCCCCAGATCTGACCAAATGTAACAGACAACTTTAATTTGACCGCGATACACAGCTTCCCCTCGATTCCAATGAATGAATTGTATTTCTTCCAGGGCTTCAAACAATCCCATAAAATTTCAACACTTCCGAAATTTAAAAAGAAATGCACAATAAACTGGTCATATCTAAGTAAAAAAACAACAACATCATATAGTAGTTTTAGGAGATTCTATTTTTAATTTGTATAAGAAACTGTACAAATTGCTTATATTTTAATCAAAGTTAGAATTCACTTATAAGCTAAGGATTAACTGTAGAATATTCTGATATTTTAAGACATTCCAGACGGGATGCATATGCGTCTTAAATTGAGGACATTTATGTTATAAAATCTTTATGGACAAAAAATTAAAAAAAAGGAAGTATAAAATGAAACTTACTTTGCAAGACTCAGTGCATCGTTAATAATCTGGGCTCTATTGATTGGATGTATAACCTGTAATTAGTACAAAGTACAATAAAATACAAAAATCGCCTGCAATTATACAAGAAAATGGAAAAAATAAATATGTGGCCCCCGAAGCAAAATATATTTTGGAGAGTATTACTAGTGTTGTGGACTCCGCAAGGTTAAAAAAAAAGACTAAATATTTTACTATGGCCAGAGCCTCTAAAACAAGCAGTCAAGCAAATACATAAAGTCATTGTGAAAGAAAAAAAATTTTTTTTTGAAATATTATAAACAGAAACGGAACCATTTACAAATATTGTGTCTGTATCAGTCTTTACAAACATCTTCTGGCTCCTCGTCTTGTTCCTCAACTTCTCTATATTCCTCTGTTGCTGCTACAGTATCTGTTTGCTAATGATCGTTTGATATCTCAGATATTTATCTTAGGTAACCAATTACAGTGTCGCAATACCACGTGACCGTGACGTCACTAAAGGCATCAAAACCTAAACAAAATCTTTCCTTTCAAGTACAACGTGAAACCTTGGATCTGTAGTCCGCTCGCACACAAATAAATCCCAAGGTTTTACGTAGTGCTTGAAAAAAAAACAACGGTTCAGCTGCCGGTGGAGAACCCTACATATAGGTGGAAAACTCATATTTTTCTCTTGTCACATGTCCCATACAAATCGATGAAGAAATGAAATACTCAGGGTAATTTCCTATTTTAAGTGGATCCAATATTGACAGTATTTGTCTTGGTTTTGATGCCTTTAGTGACGTCTTAGTCACGTGGTATTGCTACAGATCTAAACTTCTGTTTATTGCTACGCCAGCGTGGTTTACTATACGTCAAGTTGTTTCGGAATGCTCTTTTTTTGCCCACCATAGCTCTAAATGCTTACTGAGTGGTTTCTCTTCAACTGTTCAATCAGAGCAATCCAGTTCCTGTCGTCGTAGTTTACTCGGTAATATCCGTACTCCATCGGGTTGCCTAGCACCCAGTTGTCTCCTTGCGGTGCAGGAATGGAAGAATCGTTGATCACAACTGCAAAAATAAATGAATTGATATCGATATCTTTATATCATCCTCTGCATAATAGAATAAATGCAAGGGGCCGGTCGTTGGACATCCTAGACAAAGTCGTCTTGTTATTCTTCTTTTTAGAACTTGTTCGTGTAAAAACTGGACTGTTTACTGTTAGTTCCAAGATGTGTATTGAATAAATATGGATTGTAAATAGGACAGTGATACCACTTGTGCTTTACGTTTAACAAACCACATAGCAGTATTCCAGTCGGAGTCTTCTGGAGACTGTGTCTACATGAGGCAGACACAGTACTCAGCTTCTGTTGGTCAGATTTTGATATGACTTCATAACATTTATAAGTACCACTGCTAGTTGCACATATCCTTGAAATGTCACGCTTAGCTTATTTTTTTTTACATTTATTGAATATTTTTTGTCTGCGATACATATATACATGTAAGTGTATCAGAGCTCTACCTGGTTTTGGTGTGTTTTTGGCCGTCAGGCCGTTTATTTTCACCCTGACTTCCTGTGAAACACACTGTAATGAAGCGGAATAAAAATAGGCTTTTCATTGGTTATAATATACTTTGCTAAATTCCCAATTGGTCATTGTAAAATTAGTCATAAGAAAAGAAAGGAGTTGCAGTTGCAGAGTTCTTTAGATCTCTGTTTGTTTTAAAAATTGAAGTTTTCTTCCCCTGCGAACGATTTGTCCCGAAAAGTAAAACACTGCACCTTTTTAAGGTGAACTGAAAGAGAAGAACGTTAAAAAAAAAAAATAGGAAACACATAGATTTCGGAATTGATTGTTCGACCCTGACAGATCCTATAATCAACAAACATCCGGTTTCGTTTTGTAGCCCGCGAAACGAAGTCTAATGCTTTAAGGCTGTAAGTGTCTACCAAGATTGTACAAATTATTTGGATCCGTGGTATTTCAAAGAGCTGCACTGACGCAGGAATTACATAACTATTAAACCAACAACAAAATCGATTATATGTTAAACCATTCAGACACTAATCACCAAGCTGGTTACCACGGCCGAGTATCTTTTTTAAAGACATTTCTTGTTATTTTCATCCTTAAACAGACATGGTTACAGTTACTCTGACAAAGCAGTATCTAGGGATATTCATCATTTTCAATGATAGTTTTTGTTATCCTTTATAATTCTTTTTTATCTGCTATTTTCAAATTAAAGCCAACTCCAAACTTAAAGATAAAATCTAACAAACTCGAAGAGCCGTTTTACAGTTTCGTTGTTATAAGACCCGGGTCGAAATCCACCAACAATTCTTAGCGCTAAGTAAAATTTAAATACTTAAGGGCGAATTTCATTAGTCTTGTTTCTCTTATAAAAATTCCCAAGTGTTTCATTTCTTATCAATTATTGGTTGCATTTAAGGTAATAATTCATTTCAACTTAGTCATGTAGTTGAATATTTCATAAAATAGTAATGGTGGAATATGTATCTACCTGGTTTAATTTAAGTATTACTTAGTGCTAAGTATTGTTGGTGCAATTCGAGCCCGGTCGTTGAGGGCGGCAGTAATTAACTCACATGTGACTGCAATTCAAATCAAATGTGGTACTTCTATAATACACATATTTATATATAATTTTAAAATAAGATTTTCTTTTATTTTGTATATACAGTTACGTGTATATACACATGAACATATATTAACCTAATTAATCATCAATCGTGAGTTGCCCAACCGCTTATTCGGGATACCTGTATCAATAATAATCAATATATAAACACAGGTTACGTACGTGACGTATATTCATCATGTGAACGTCTTCCACGGTGACGTCAAACATAGGAACCTGGCTTGTCGTGTAGGTGAAAGGGATGTCCCATTTGTATCTAGGTAAAAAATATCAAGTGAACAAACCGTGTAGAGAGGTCACTAAGATAACGATCATATGCTAAAATTAATTTTCGACAACATTTACCGATATATGTAGCATATTAATGTATGGTGAATCTCAAATTTGATTTGCGTAAAATAATCTGTCGGTTGCTTGCAGGCACTTCGTCCCCAACACTGACTTATTAAGGGAGAGAGGCAGACCTATCTGAATGAACAAAGATGTTGGTCAACAGGTTGTATGCGGATCATAATTCAAGGTCACGTACCCAAATGGTGATTCATAGACTTCTGGATCCGTGGCATTTGGGTCTCCCAGGTACCGCGACTGGGTCAACCGTATTTCTCCAGAGAGGGTATGTGTTACCATGACAACAGGGTAGTTCATCTGTAAGGTCCACGTGTCCATGATTTCCTTGATGTTGGTTATTGGGTTGTTATCGACAACCGATTGCTGAGAATATGAAAATGTTACTTTCAATTTCACCGATATGTCCGGCTGAAATGTCTGTCACACAATAAGTAAGCAAAAGCCATTGCTTCTTAATTAAGGTATAGAAAGGTCATGATTACGGTATAACTTATCGAAGGTCGCTTTTAAATGACACAAAGTATATAATTTAATGTTGATTGATTTCATTTTTCAAAATGACTCCTGAGTGCTAGAATGAGGTTAGTTTTTAATAAAATTTCCTTCAAAAAGGAAGGCTTATTTTTTTATTTTTTTTATTATATTAGCCGGTCTATCCAAAGCATCTGTTGCTTAACCAACAACTGTTTTGTTTAAGTCTGACGTGAGCGGATGCACTTCTGTTTTGTCGTAGAATGTAAGTAGGGTACTAACTCCCATTGGCAGCTTACGTTAGCCAAAAGTCGCCTTCATTTCACAATTCATTTTAAGTTTGGGAAATCTGCATATGACGTGTACACAAACGGATAATCTCTGCTATCTGCCACAAATTCGAGTAAAATGATAGGCCAATAACAGATACTAAAATATGAACCAACAGATAAAAATGTTAAGTGATGAAAGTAAAAGTGTCCACGTTCAGAGATACTCACGTTTCCAAACACGTGCCAAACGTCGTCATGGCTGACCGCATTATACTGGAACTGCTCTAGAACTTGCTGTTTATAGAATAGAAGTAGTAGTAATTAAATAAGTAGTAAACTTGTAATAGTAGTAATTTGAATGTTGTTTTTTTTTGTCTCATGCGACTGACAGAGAAGTAGTGCTTCACATATTGATGTTGTTAATATGTTGGACTTCGTCTCACACAAACATTTCTAACAAGTTTGACAAAGATTTGACTGAAAATATGACCCCCTTGTGGTGTAATTAAGAAATTACTAAGATTTGACCCAGTTACCTACTTTTTGACCATGACCAACCCATGATTGATAATTAAGACAAACATTCTGATCAAGTTTGAGAAATATTCGGCTAATAATGTGGCCTGTTGGGAGTAAACAATGTTGAACCAAGATTGACCTAGTGGCCTACTTTTTGACTCCGCCCCAACCATGATACATTATCATTATTATATAGTCTGAATAAATTTGAGGAAGATTAGATTAAAATTGTGGCCTCTAGAGTGTAAACACTAAAATTGTTGACATCTTTTTATAGTAATAGGGCCATAACACCTGAACTTATAGGCAAATATCAGTCATAATCAAACTCAGCTGAGAGCATTGTTGTTAAGTTTGAAGAAGATTGCTTAAGAAATGAAGATGCTAGCGTGTAAATAAAGTCAAATCTGGCATTTTGTGATAATCAAAGGGTCATAACTTCTGACCTAATGGGCCGATACCAGCCATAATCGAACTTAGCCGAGAGATTACAGCCATAAACATTATTATAAAGTTTAAAGAAGATTGCTGAAGAAATGAAGACACTAAAATTGTTGACGACGCACGATGGATATTCAACGGATCACAAAAGCTCACACTGAGCGCTGCTCAGGTGAACTAAAATTAAAAAAATAAACGGCTTATTAAATAATTGAAGATGCGATTAATTTTTCATGTATCTTAAAAACAGTTAAAGTAGCTAAATGCTTACATAAAGTCCTGCCCGGAAGGTTTGGTCTCCTAGGATGAACCTCAGCATACGGACTATAGAGGCTCCCTGTAAAATGAGACAAGCGGACTATAGAGACTCCCTGTAAAATGTGACATGCGGACTATAGAGGCTCCCGGAAAAAATGTGACATGCGGACTATTGAGGGTCCTTGTAAAATGTGACATGCGGACTATATAGAGGTTTCCTGTAAAATGTGGCATGCGGACTTAAGAGGCTCCTTGTAAATATGACATTCGGACTACATAGAAGCTGCCTGTAGGATGGTGTTCTCTCATATCGCGGTACTAACGACATAAACGGGAATAAAATATCAGTGAAGTCTTATCTGAAATTTATATCTGTATGTCACTGTTATTCCACCTTTGTACCATAATGTGAAAACAATTTATTTTATTCAGCCTTTCTTATAACATTATAAAACATGTTATTGTTCGCCATGTTTGTCCTACATAAAAATTTCCCATGATTCTCTGGTATCGCAGAATTTCTTGAAAAAAGACCACTGCCTCCACCTACAGATGTCGCTACATGATCAAAACAATGATCATTCATAAAACAATACAGCAGACGAAGATCTAGCATTTGTCGAGTCTTTCAATTCATTATTTATGCTATAAAGCGGGTTTTAGCGGACATGGGGTGATACGCATAAGCGTAATGGTTGAAAGTCGGAATACTGCAAGAAATTTACATTTTTCTTACCATTTACGTAGACATATTAATTTTTGTTTATTTCAATTCAAATCGTAGCTTCCTGTTTACAAAATGGTGTCACTAGGTGGCGATCGGCAAAGTCTTTCCTAACAAAATGACAATACCGCGATACCAGAGAACCCGCGATACCGCCGGAAGCCACCCTAAAGCGTGAAATGTGGACTATTGAGGCTCCCTGTAAAATGAGGACTATAGGGGCTCCCTGTAAAATGAGACATGCGAACTATAGAAATTCCCTTTAAAATGAGATAGTACAGCTTAATTTGTTCAACAGGTCTCGATGACAGATTGTAGGAAGCGGCAGTGTGTGTGGGGGGGGGGGGGGGTATTTCCATAGGTAGCCGCCAGTCTATAAGTAAGCAGCATTGTTGGTTTGCATAATTACCACAGCTATTTTACCGTTTTGCATCCCTCCGCGCCCAGTAGCGTATCAATGTAATGCGATTGTTTACATCAGGTTAAATAGGTCGAAGACCTCCTTTCGTAGGCATTTTATGAATGGAACCAGACAAATAAATTAAATTGCTCGCACTGAGAGACCTCCGGCGGGTTTATCATGAAACGAAGAGCGAATTCAGCTGACTTACTACTAGTAACTAGAGCTGCAGGAAAACGTGTAATATGCCGTCACACAACCTCGCCTCTATCGGGATCAACCCTGCTGAACACCGGAGTTAGAATTACATGTATAGCTAGTGAAAATCCTTCCGAAAGTCTTTCAGCGCATTGTGTGCTTTGAATATTAGTTTAATCAGCTAAACTCGCTCTAACCTCGCCAGCAGTCTCTCTGTGACTTTAGCGCTTTGACTTTGTTTCATAATGATGCAGAATTGGGATCATGACTCTGGTTCCCTTCATACGTTGCATACCTAACAGATCATGACCCTACTTCAGTAGTACGATCTGTTGATTCGCGGAGTGATACCATACATATACTTATGCAAATAAGCCATGCCTGTTTTTGATTTCTCGTAATATAAAGCCGGTTCAGCCAAACGGTAATAGCTTTTATATATAAAAGCTAATGTTTTAACAACAGGCACAGAATAGGATAACTGTTGTTTAAAAGCAAGGTAGGAGAGACTATAAGTGTGGAAAAATAATCTAAGTGCATGGAGTTCATATAATGAAATAAAAATGATAATTTATCTTTACATTACAATCCTATGGGTTTACCTTTTTATGTGTGATGCCATCTATTGCGTCTGTAACCTGGGCTGAGTTGTATATAGGTACGTACAACGGATGGGACGATGTCATACCGTCATTATTAAACGCCGTCTGTAACTCTAGCACGATGAACTGGTCAAGCTGCAATCAGGGGCAAATAATTCATAAAATGTGAAAGACACACTTTACTGCTGGGAAGGATAAAATAAAACAGTCGTCAACTGATTTCAGGACTACTTCGCGCATGCGCGCTTTTCAGTCTAAAAGTGCAAAACCAGGAATATTGGTCAACAAGTGGCAATGGCATGCGATATCTCGCGTCCGAGCCTACTGGACATTATGACGGTCAATACGAACACATCTGGTAGAAGGTCACCAAATTTCGCGAACATTAAAGGGAACATACCATTTTCCAGTCCGGATGTACAACGTCGACGCCCATATACTCGACATAGCTGGCAAACCCTTCATTGAGCCAGAGGTCATCCCACCAAGAAGGGGTCACGAGGTTCCCGAACCACTGCAATACATAAAGTGGTGAAATAAACAACGTGATGCAATACAGAACATACGGAATCCTGTATGGATATCGCGATTTCGCGATTTTTTCCTACCCACTCACAGATCATTCAGGACTACTTCCATTCACGAAAAAAAACAAGAAAAAAAACAAAAAAAAACGCGAAATTTTACATTTACTTTCTCGCATTTTTTTCAGAAGCCTTTGTTCTTTTTTCTATTATAAAATTACTGGAAAATATGCAAAAATATGCGAGATTTGAAATGAACTTTCTCGCATTTTTTTTTCAGCTATCGTCTGCATACCGTAGTATGCAACCCCTCCCCGCCCCTGCACACTTGAACAACCCAATGCATTTCATGAACCGATGAACCGTCGACACCTGCAGTTCAAATAATCTATTTAGATGTGAGGACTACACTACATGAACAAGGGGATATTACGGATTTACTTGTGAGCTATATAGTAATTCTGCCCCCGAGGGTAAGCCGAAATAACATACCTGATGCACGAGCTCGTGAACCACGTTAAGGGCAACGCCCTGTTTGTCGCTCTCTGAAGACACGCTTTGATCATACAAGATGGCGGCTTCGCTGTAGGTGACCAGTCCCCAGTGTCCCATCGAACTAACCGCGTATTCAGGAATGGCAACCAGGTCTGGACAAAATACATCAGAACTAATTATTGTCACAAAATGTACAGATTTTTGTGGATTAGATATCATGAATGACATTATGTAGAAACATATTAAGCCGCCTTCAACATCACTGACTCCTTCCCGGACGAACCAGTACTAAATAAACTGATGACGAAGCATCTTCAAGATTCCGACATCTTTCTTGTTCATTAATATCGGAGCGAATAGATAAATGATATCGGGTGTGATAGATTAACAAATCGCCGAGGTGTTGGCCTGGACCATAGGCACTTCCGGTTACCCATCTGGCGCTATAGCATTTAGTATACATGAAAAGCAAACATGACGCAAAAACATAGCAAATGTGTAACCGCGATGTTACTTCAGTTGGTTAATTTATTTATTTATCTACACATTCAATTGTACAAATACAAGATTAAACTTTCAATTTTTGACAGTAAAAAAATTCTATATAGTTTCTTTGATTTAATCTGCCAATAAGAAACATGATATTCGAATTTCCTTACCTTGTTTTGAGAGCGGGAATGAGACATTGAAGTATCCTTCCAGGAAATCCAGAACCTCAGTCCCGACATCCCGTGCATACGTCATCTGAGTTAAAGCTTCCGGTCTTGCCCAGACACGGAACTGTGGGATAACAAACAAACGCATTATAGATGTTATTTAATTAGTCGTATATTAATGGGATTTTCTGCACAAGTTTGAGGGAGGAAAGAAGGTATATTCGACTTATATTGGCGTCATAGTTGTTTTAAAAGTATCATCGGTATAATATAACACACCTTTAAGGTTGAAGATTTAGTCAACTTGTGCGGACATAGAACTGCCTTGCAGTGGCATGATACCACACCTGGCAAAATAGTTATCCATGTACTACCATGTATTGTATCTGTTGAGAGTGAAGCATGTATGCTATTCCAGTGAACTGTCTTTTAAGTTTTAAATATTACGGCCGGGATCAAATCAAAGACCCCATGCTCAAAAACAAACGCTCTTATTACCGAGGCAATACCTCTTCAATATATGTAAACCTTTATTACTAAGTATTTTGTAGTAGTCAGTAGTGTGGTCACTAAGAGGTTTGGTCTCAGTCAGGCAGCCACCGAGCCGCAGCTAAGCCTCTTGCTGGGGGACATGCACGAGTGTGACACCAGTATTGCAGAAAATATTGGATTTTGCAGAATGCGTGAAAGAGAGAGAGAGAGAGAGAGAGAGAAGAAAGAAAGAAAAACTCACCCGTGTACCATTATTGGTGGTTTGTTCTTCATAGTCAAAGTCGCCAATGACAAAGGAGAGGAGGTGAGCGGACATGTGTGGGGTGGTTAGGAAAATATCTTCCTCCCAGTTTCCACCCGAACTCCTTTTACGTCTAAAGTGTGCAGATCATCATCATCATCAACAACAACAGAAACAACACCGGAAATAGCAGTACCAGAAGATTTAAACATCAGTATAATTGTCTAAAGAAAAATGTTTTATGATTACATATGCAGGTGATTACATTTTTCATTGTTTCCGATACAGACCAATGCAAGTCATTCATTTGATCTAGAAATACCATATAACATGAATAACAGAACAAATATTTTGTTGTTCGAAAATACATACCTGGCAATTCCAGGAAAAAGCGGACCAGCTGTGGGAGGAGTCTCTAGAGGCATGTTGGAGATTGCAGTCATGTGACTCTCCCTGTACAACGTGACCTTGAACTGGGATTTTATGGCGGGCTCGTCCATACAAGGGAACGTCTTCCGGGCGTCCGTCGTCAGCATGTACGTCGCAGCAATGTATCTGTTGCCGACAATATGGTTTGGATAATATTCGTATACAAATGATCTTGTACAACTAGAATATTGCTCGTCTGTGGGGTTGCTAAAGTGCTTTGGTTCATTCTGCATGACACCCGATTTCATACGTGCTATAGTCAAGCCGGGTGTGACTCTCCAGAGGAAAAATATTGTTAAAAATATGTCCATAGTAATAAGATGAACATGAACGAAAGGGAAAATATCCCCCACCCCCTATTGATTGATTCCAGTATTGGAGCATTGCATCCAAACGCAGGACAATGCCTGATTTTTTTTTCTTGAATGTTTAATTGTGTTTTGAGGTGTTTCTTTATGGTTGCGTTTTTCCTTTGTTTTTTGTGTCGTCCCTTGCAGGCTGAATGAAAATAATGCTTGTCAAACAAGACAAACTGCGCAGTTTTCCATTAAAGTGTAATAAAAAGGTCTACCCACTTTACTGTTCAAATAACGTTATTTATGCAATCCACTGAAACACATAGAAGTTAAGGAAACCTGTCCAGACGCCGCTTTTTTTTCATCAAAAGTAGGCCAAATGTCAAGGTCACAAGACACTATATAATGTACAGGTCGATCCACTTAAGCAACTATCCAAATATATTTAAATCCAATGAAGGACATAGAAGACATAGCAGATTTAAAAAAAAAGGTCAACCTGAGCGGACGCCCGACCGCCCGCCGACGCTCGGCGACGCCCGAGTCACCCGCACGGAAAATTTAAAAGACGGAATATTTCGTTGAAAATACTGTTCAAAAATCACGACCTTAGAATCTAATAATAAGCAAGAACCTAAAAGCTAGCGTAAAATGACCTTTAAAACCTATACAAATTATAAAGACAAGAAATAACATTTTTTTCTGTCTAAATCTGATCTAAGTGATACAGAAATAATGGTCATAGAGAAAAAAAGAAAGAAGAAATAGTGTCCCTACTTTGAATTCGAACCTACAACCCTCCGTTTCAATTTTTAGTCTGTATATTGATACTCTTCAATTAAAAGCACAGAACCTGAAACCGTTATACATTCTAACCTAACAACATCCATTAACGCCCGGGGTTTTAAACATACCACATCCATATTACACTGTACCTATGTACCGCGTTATATTGGACCGTTACATATTCTAACAACTCCACATCCCTAGGTACCGCATTATATTGAGCCGTTATATAAGTAGAGTGTAGTACAATGACTTACAGGGTGTCGTTGTTACTTGTGTAGGAATCAAAGTATAGACCGGACTGATCTGACACCAGGGGGCTCTCAAACTGCTGGATATCAACAGTGTAGTTCCTGCTAGCCAGGAGCCCATACGTTTCTATAACCAGGACCTGGTGGTCTGTGTCGATACTGTGGCTTTTGTACAACCCTGTCAGGCCGCCGTCTTCCGACACTCCAATCGCTCCTGCATGATAGAAAATGCTGATGATGATTGACGAAGACGACAACGATCGTCAGTGTTGATAATATCAATACTATTGCCATTGTTTTCATATACAAGGACCAGTTATACGTATGTCACTGCAGTATGTATCTCTATTGGTTAAACCAGGCAATAGAAAAGATACATTCTCCCAACTTGGATCTTGTAACGATGAGCCAAGAACGTACCATCTGCAACTGATGATGGTTTCACCCAAAGATCACCAAAGCTCATAAGTTGTATACTCCTACATTTGTTTGCCTATGAACATTTCAAAGATTACTTAAACTGGTAATATATTATGGGAGGGAATACCCGCCAGTTCATTTCTTTTTCTAATTTAGGTTTCACAATGCTTATTACAATTTTACAATGCTTATTATATTAAACAAATTCTTATTACAATCTTGATATTGTTTCTTGAAAATGGCGCTTTTAACCATCGATTTTCTGTTAGCCATATTTACGTTAAGTTTGGAATTTAGGTTCGTATGTTACAAATTATATATTGTAGTTTACACTTGCTTATTGTTTACTTTTGATGTTTCAAGTAACAAAATCAAGACCAATTAGAAAAAGAGATGAACTGGCGGATATCTCCTCCCATAATATATAGTCCAATAGTCTGTGGCTGTCATAAACAACTCGGATGGCATCATTAGGATGTACTCTACTATGTCACTAAAGAAAGGTTTATGGGTTCAATAAAAAGTCATTATCCTTTTCACACTGTCTTGCTGCATTTCAAAGTCATAAACCTGTCAAAGTTAACTCATTTAGTAGATTTAAAGTCATACTCATGTTCGACTTTATCCCCCACCACACCACACACACCATCATTTTAATTATTTGTTTCGTTATTATAATATTCACCACCAGTATAGGTAACAACAGTTGTCGTGGTTATCAGAGAATTTAGTTATATGATAAAGTGCTGTTACTCGTGTTTTAGGTATTGTTATTGTTTAACCATGCTTTTGGTTGGGTGGTTTGCTATTTGTCATTAATGAAAAGATCCTGTATATTTGAATATTTGCCTGGCACATACATATGTATGTGGCAAAAAGCTTGCACGTGTGTGTATCATTCCTACCTGTAATATTGAGTTTGTTTATATGCAGGGTCACGTTGTCTGTGGTTATCTTGCACGCCAAGTTGATCTTCACAGAACCGTTGAAAGTGAACTGTTCTGGTGTTAAGGGGGCGTACATGTTGGGTTGTAACTCCACCGTATACAATATGGGATCTAGAGACGTCGGGAGGCGGACGTCAATGACCAGGTGACGGCGTAGTGGCTGGGGTAGCGGATGTCGTCTCTTGTAACATAGAGACACGATGCAAAATCAGGAAACAGGTATATCAATTACATTTTAAATGGAGGTGTCTGAAACAACACTATTCTGCACGTTCACAATTTTGATAACTTCAGAAATATATATACAGATAATGTTCATACTTAAGACCATGTACAAAATAATAACAATAATAAAAACTGTCAGAGTAGTTTTATTCCATAAGATACCCGGAGACCTAGTTGAAGGCTTTGGGTTGTAACTGACCGCCAGTAAATGTAACAGCATCAAAAATCGCCTTTCTAAATTGCATCTTGAATTATATGCTATCAAATTTTGTTCGATGGGATGTTTAATCTAAAATGTGTTCTTATCAAAATAAAAACACCACAAACAAACAACAAACACTTTAGCGTGCATTCATATCCTTGGCAATATGTGTTGTGTATTTATATACCAATATACAAACATTGTTTACTTTTGGGAACCTAGAAGCACGTACAGCAGTAAATACATTGGTAGTGCTACTGTCTGTAACAAGACAGCAGTAAATACATCGGTAGTGCTACTGTCTGTAACAAGACAGCAGTAAATACATCGGTAGTGCTTCTGTCTTTAACAAGACAGCAGCAGTAAATACATCGGTAGTGCTACTGTCTGTAACAAGACAGCAGTAAATACAACGGTAGTGCTACTGTCTGTAACAAGACAGCATTAAATACACCGGTAGTGCTACTGTCTGTAACAAGACAGCAGTAAATACACCGGTAGTGCTACTGTCTGTAACAAGACAGCAGTAAATACACCGGTAGTGCTACTGTCTATAACAAGATTAATTTTGATGCAAAACAACAAAGACGCCGCGCATGGTTTGAAGCACGACTTAAGACATTTCAGAATATTTTAATAACATGTGCATGCATCATTAACAAACAGCAGGTCTAATACTTCCACTAGGATACATGTCATTTTCTCAAATATCCTCAACTGTAGGTCGTTTATTTCAGAGATTTCAAAAATGTGTTCTAAAATGTCCATGTAAATCAAGAGTGTCTTCGGCTTATTTACATTTTTTAAACATTTTTATCTATTAAATAAGCATTAAATTATCGAGAATATGGCCGATAAAAACTCATATCAAATTATTCAGAAATATAGAACACAAAAGTACAGAAAATACTTTAATTATAGTATACTAGTCTAGATGTTTGAGATGCCATAAAGTAACTAATCTATAGATCAAATTAGATACATTTTATAACAGGTATTCCTTTCTTATATAATTATTGGAATATATAGGGTCTGAAAGATGCATGACATTTCCAGACAGTAAGCTACTAAGGCGGTGTTAATGCCAATGTAAAAAAAACCATCATCATCAGCAACAACAAAGGACGAGGATAACGAAACAAATTAGTACAGATAAGTTTTCATTTGGTACGTGATGTAGGTACAGGTCCCGGAATTTAAAATCTTCCTGATAGTAGGAGTATGGAATTCTTTTTGTATTAATGATATGTATAAAATTAAATATATATTTACAAGGCTTTACAACAGATGCTACAATTTTCAGTTAAATTCACCCAGTTTAAGCATTATATCATACTGGGGTCGCAGATTGGGCCTGGGGCCGTCAATACGGCCATGTATATAGTGTTTGTGTTTTCTACACTTTTTACATTATGCTGTAATTTGTATTATTAAACTGCGGTTTCATTGATTTTTCAAATTGACTGTATGTATCTAAAATCTGAATATGTGTCGAATTCCTTTTTAATAACGACAGAAGACTTCATATTTTGAATCTTGTTTTTTTTTTTTTTTTTTTCTTTTTTTTTTTTAACATATTACATGGTCAGTTTATTTTAAAATAATGGTGGTTGCTCCTTTTTTGATTAATCGGCTCCTTTGGCAAAAGAAAAAATATTCCATACGGGAAACGCGGCGTCAATTAAATATGGAAAAAAGGGAACCATGAAACTCTGTTCACTACATAGGATTGTTGTACCGTATCACGAAATAAATTATCATGTATCGTTTGACTTTACATCGTCTGTTCACTACTTTTTTCATTTAGAAATGGGAATGTAAATGGGAAAACTGATACCTGACAAAAATGTACTTGTAACAAAAAGGCCTATCCCTTCTAAAATAAATCATAGCTCTGATAGCGCTGAGAGAACAGGGTTTTTGATGTGATGATGTCGCATTTCCTTTGCTTATCAAAGTAAATTTAATAAACGATGATCAATTTTTTAAGCGTGAACACGGTGTTATAAGAAAAGATGAACACATCATTTGCCTCCATCCTGCTAACAATAAGCATACTGCCTACTAACTTTCCCCTTTCCTCTTGCCTACAATTTATAGGATTACATTTA
This sequence comes from Solen grandis, assembly GCA_021229015.1. NCBI lineage: Eukaryota > Metazoa > Mollusca > Bivalvia > Adapedonta > Solenidae > Solen > Solen grandis. The sequence goes on along the minus strand of CM037780.1, from coordinate 2,850,657 downwards.
TATGATTATGTGGAAGCAAATCTATAAAACAACTTTCATTATTTAGTGTATCTATTTATCTTATTTCGTTTTATTTAACCATGTACTTAATAAAGTTAAATTAATTATATTTAATATAACAAAATATCTTGTATTGCAAAACAATAATAATACTAAATATTGTAAAAAAAATTCTCCCGCTGGGACTCGAACCCACACCCTTTTTAACGCCTTATGCAGCCTAACCACTGCACCATTGGGCCAACTGTATCATAATGATGTAATTTTATCTATACATCGCTGGAAATTTCAGCCAGTTATGGTTCAAAATACATCCGAAGGAGATGCGATTTTCCCTTGCGTACTTATTTTTTCCCTACAGTTGGTTAAATACATTATCTCCAGCATCGACTATCAACACAATTTAATTCAGATTCGACTTACATAATGCAATCGAACTAAAATAAACATGAATATTATCACCATTTAGTTATAAGACAGAAAACAAAATTTGGAACTATTTCTCCGCGTAGTAAAAAAAAAATTGTCTAAGGTCGATGTCAAAATGTAGCACCGAAACGTTGTGCGGTGCAGAAATGCGTGTGCTCTATAGATTATCGCAAGTGACCCTGTTAAAAATAGATTTACATTTTGATTATTACTTATATAATAGTCTTTTTTCCCTTCTATTGCTCATTTCATATATATGTGTGTTAATATATCCTTTATTCCTTACTATTCTGAGAATTCATTGGGATAAAATTCTATTCACTGTTTTTTATTCATTAAGATTCAACTCTAAAAATTAGCGTTTTGGCTGTTTTTCAGACGTTTATCGTAAATTGGTTTAATAACTCTTTTTTTCAAAAAAGAATTGTAAATTTACTGAACAATGTACCTTCAACCTGGAGCTGCGCTGCCTCCCGTTGTATGGTGACGCTGTTTCTGCTGTCTTTGCTTAGCAACACACCAAGCATGGTCAAGGAGGCCAGGAGAATCACCACAGCAACCAGGAAACAAATGAGAAACGATAATTTACTGAAAAACGGGAAACGACGTTTCTTGACGGGGATGAGTAACTCTGGAGACGGGTGCTTTTTAATCTCATCCTCGTCGATCACATTGTCCTGTCCAGCAATGCTGGGCTCCCCCATGGTCTCGTCGTCAGGAATGATGTCGATCTCTGACGCTCCGCTGCCAGCCTCATCCATCTTCTCTGCATTGTAAAAATACGTGATATTGCTTGCCATTAAAACAAAAGTACGAGATACTTACACACATTCCAAATACATTAAGTGTTATCGTCATGAAATAAAGAACGATTTAAATATGATAAATAATGCCAAGAGATACACTGTGAATAGTTACCTAATGTTAATCCTTCCTGATATCCAAATTTCCGAAGTAACCTCTCTTTTACTAATCAAAAAGCACGAACAAAATATTAGTCACATCAATAAATCAAAACCAAAAAATATATCTCCAGTGACAGAGACCTGCGCAATAATTGTTTTCAAGAAAACTCCAGATCATGTGGTTTTAGCTTCAGTCACGTGACATTTCCACAACCAATAAAGCAGAATAGATAGTATTTCAGTTGAGACTCATTACAATTTCTTTCAGGGTAAAGTTTTACAATGGTGAGCAATACGTTTAATGAGTTTTAAATTGATTCAATTAAATAAAGTCACTCTTCCCACCTGAGAGATACTGGAAACTAAAACTATAAACAAACTAACACACTCTTGTTATGCACGTCTTGTTTATATTTCGAGATATTATGAAGAAACGATTAAACTTATAGAAATATATATAAAATAATGCTTAAAAAAGAACGGTCTTGGTGACGTGATATTTGTGCGTCTGTCCCGTGAAGGGGTGGTTGTTGGTACAAACCACCTGAGGCGAAATACAAATATCGTAAATAAGGGTACTAGCTTGGGACTCAGTGTATGATAGTTATTACAGGACTATTTGGCACGGTGTCGGAGTTTGTACCATGCCACGTGCCTACGACGCGCTGCGGCAGCGGGTGGAACTATATTTATCTTATGTTAAAACATCTAATGACCAAAGACGATAAAAAAACATGTTCTAAATTACCAACAATTAACTTTTTTCAGAGTTGCTTTAACTGCTGGGTTGTACTAGTTTCTGGTATACAACTGGTGAGCTTGTCGATCAGTCCCTCGGTCTGTTGGATTTTTTCTATCAATAACTCTTGAACGAATTGACAGACTCATATTATTTTGATACACATTAAAAATGCCATACTCGCCTTTTTAACAGTTATGGCTCCTTTTTGACTTAGAATTGACCACAATAGTAATACTATCGTGTATAACATAAAACAATTATTACATATGACGGCAAATAGTTTTTTCAACTTAGATAAAAGTATTGAAATATTAAGAAAATTGAGATCTTGGAACTGGGGAAGGATGTCTAAGAAAATTATTTGGTTGAAGAATAAAAATAAATATTTTAAAACGGTATACAGCAGATGTATATTGGACTTACTACGTAAATACAGATACAATTTATTTTTTCTTGAAACATATTTACAAGCGAACTACATCTCGCGTCTTTCAGATGCAACTAATCCAAATGGAAGATCGTGTTGTTGTAGTGCCCTAGGTTAATGTTAGAACATAGAATTTTCCCCCAAAACGGCTACAGTAAACAAATACAAAACAAAACAAAAAAGTACATTCTTCCCTGGACAATTTTGAAGATAGCATTACATGTGGACATTCATTTGTGTTTCCATTGTCATTAAACCGGACATAATATCAGATAACCCAAACAAGACCCCAGTCAGGTAAATGAACGTTTGGGTCTATGGACATGTAACCACACAAGAAAAGTCAATCATGTAGATATACATGTATATGAATTGGAGAAAGAAGACACTGGTATACAACTTCGACCACATTACTTGTATGAATAAAACTTTCAGGTTTTAATGGAACCACTTCAACTCATCTCATTAAAAGGAGTTTTTCGACACTCGAAGTCATGACAATCAAAAACAAAATCCTCTGATATAACGATTTCAATTACGTTCGAGGACGGGACTGAAGTGCCTCGCTATAATGGGTATTTACAGTTGTTTACAACCTTGTATTGAAGACAGGTCAGTCCCGGACCCAGTGTACATAATGAACTTTAAACCTTTTCAATCAATCAAGATCTTCACTATAATGGATTGGTGAAAGGGCAGTTGTTTTCCTCTTTTTAATTAAATTGTAATGGGGCCGTGCAGCGCCCGGCTGGACGTCTACACAGCGGGTTGACCGCTTAAGACAGGTTTGACTGTATATTTTTGTTTCTGTACATTTATAAGCTATGTATTTACGTTACTGGCAGACATATCTATCAAACTAACATGTATAGCTTTTTTACAGGGATCCCTTATACACTGTACTTTTAAGACTATCACTAAAGGTCATCTAACAGTGTCCTTGATGTATGGCCTTGACCCTAAACCGGTCAAAGAGAGGAATACTTCTCTTGCATTTAGTAACTTAAAATACATTGTTATGCAACTTTCATGGTATACAATTAAAAAGAACAAATACAGATACATCAGGATTTCTTTATTTCTGGATACATCAAAAGATTGAAACACTCACCGACTACATTTCTTGTCTGTACACATCTACATATATATTCTGGTTCTCTATGCCTGGTTCCCCTTCTAACTTCCTTATCGACATATGCTACACGCAAGATAATGCCAATAGTACAACAATATTAAAAAACAACACGGTGTCAATTTTTCTCAACTATAAACAACCCATATATAAAACAATGTGATGTTATGCCTTTAGCTGATGGAATGAATTAACATACCTGGGGTGGGGTGGAAAAAATAATAAATATTAGCTTTAAACATAAAAAACCTCACAGACACAGTCGTGTTATACCAAAGCGACTACAAAAAAACAACACGTTTAAAGATGATAAGAATCTCGGTTTTCCTTTTGTTGGGTGTATTGTCAAGTGAACGATTCGAACCTGTTTGCATTATTTTGATACAAGATATTATTTCCGAGCCCATGCATGTTACCGATTTAGCTGGTTTTATTTTTAGTTAATCAGGTAAGTATCATGTTTTATTATCTATTTTCTATTTATGTAATGTTACGACGGAAAACAATCACATTTAAATCAGACTGAATCTAATCACATCGTGTAGAAGGTCCTTTTAGATTGACCTTTGTGTAAGCCAATCAAATCGGCGCCTACAAAATCGTTAGGTATAACCAGGGGAAGTAACCGTATCAATGTATATGAACAAATAACAAGATGGTGTCCTGTTGGGAGAATTACAACACAGTCCCAAGAGTGCCAAATCAATTCTTCTTGTTCAAGTTTTAATTCTGGTATCCGTAATTTAGTAAGAACAGCAGTTGTTGAGGCATTCATTATAATGTGTCACAGTTCTGATTACTCACAATAGGGTATACAGATATGTAATCGGCTGGGTAGCTCAGTCGGTAGAGCGTTCTCTCCCGACTGCAATAGGCCTCGGGTTCGAGTCAGACTGCACATTTTTCTCACCCTGTGACAAATATTTTAACCGAAGTTAGTTTGAAACGCGATTTTTAATTGGTTTAAAATCGAGCACTTGTTTATGCATATAAATAACTTCAAAGGTAAATCTGACATGACCTTAAATGCGATGTTGTCAGCTCCTAACCGCGGATAGTAGAGGAGCGCAAATTAGGATATGGTTTTAATTAGATTAGACGGAAATTGGCGTGATTAAAAATTGACCAACAAAGGGCCAAAACTGTGATAGGACTCTATCAAGTATAATAAGAATCTACATATGTATGGTGATTCGCCAATTTTTAATATAAACTTATGTTCACGCGAGTTTTGAATGCCACAAAGTGTCCAAAGTCAGGTGCCATAACCTTGATTTAATACATGTAATACAAAATAAAAACCCAGTTGAATATCCGGGGCCTAGTCTGGCTTCAAATAAAGATGCACACAGTGTGAGGGGTGATGGGTGTGTCAACCCGTGTCAATTTAGATATGACTGTGGCCCTAGTTTTAGATGTCTGCTGGAATTATTTCAACACACGTGCGTAATGTACGTAATGAGCCCTTTGTGTACTCATGACTGTTAATATGTAGCAGGGGCCATGACTCTGTTATAAATTGATGAATTTCGACATCCAAAGTACACAACTACTCGCCAAAGTGAAAAAAGTGTTTATTAACACTTTTGGAGTCATGCTGCCGCAAGAGTCTAACTGGACGGACAAGAACAAATTAAATCCCCTTAATAGTGTAAATTGTAAAAAAAAAATCTCACAATAAATACATCTACGGTCAAAATCAAAATACTATTTCAATATTATGGTTGTTAAAATAAAAAAAACTAATGGAAGCGGCTGCCAGTGCGGGTTATGTGGTAAGAAGAATCTCGCATTTGTTATCATGTAACCTGTAAATCAAACTCGTTGTCTGTACCGATACAAACGAGGCTCGTCTGGAAGATTTATGTTCACCCCAATATTTGAAATTAATACACTCACATGTAATGGAAACTACTCCTGATATTTCTAAACACAAAATGGACACTAAAAAGCTGGCACGACGTGTGACCCCGCCCTGTACACTGAGGCACCTAGGTAGAACCCCCCGGCCTACCTCAAGACAGCTGGACGGTTTCTTCACATGTTTAAGGTATTAACTCTCTAATAGCCTTATTCCATATCTTGCTATTGAAAAAAAAAGTTTTAACGAGAGTTCATTGGTGTTTTATTAAATTTGAGGGAGATAATCTTTTTTCTACAAGCCTATGAGAAATATACGAATACGAAAAACTGAATGTGATTTTAGAGAGAAAAAAAACTCACAGTAAAAAGATGCATTATATGATTCTGTTTCAAGTTTTGTTAACAAAAAATGTAAAACTTCACCACAGGAAAATGTTTTAGTTTTCGCGGAGGTGGGGTGGATCTCGTGAAAACAACATTATCAAAGGGAGTTTATTAAAAAGCTTTTTTCACTCTTTGGCAATAATATTTCCAATGTTTGACATTTTGAAAGCTTATGTTGTGAAGTTATATGCAGGTCTTTGATAGAATTGATGTTTCATAGTGCGCTTAGAGAGAAGCGATGGAGGATGTGGTAAGAAAGATATTTATACAAAAGAATGGGACAGAACATTGTGTTGGAAAGTACATTTGATATGATATGTTATCATAAATTCACCATAATTTGTTTATGAATGCATATTTACAATATTTTCATAATGACTTAACGTTGTGGATTAACAATCATATAAGAAACATATAATTTTCAAAATACATTTTTTTCCAAAACAAAACAAAAAACGTATAACAAACTACACACACGTTGTTTAGGAAGCACATCTACAAGATAGTGCAATAATGATATCTATGAAGTATAACACTGATTGGAAATGTTTCATTTTAATTAGAACAATCATTTCTTGATTTGTAAGACAATACTCTTTGTGATAAGAAAGTCCATTTCCCCAATATTACAATATCCCATCCAATATTTTACAAGGAAACACAAAATCAACATTATATTATCAACAAATAACAGTCATCACATGTCACCTTTTAAAGGTATGATGTTGCCACACGTATGTTATTATGTCCTTGTATAAAGCTAGATATTTACATGTAGATTTTTGTTTCAGGCCAAAAAAGAAAATTCCCAAGCCTTTTATATTTAAAATATTTTTAGTTATCTAAAAAGATTCAAAAACTATTTTGATTTCATAAATTTAGATTTTGAAATTAAGACTGGTTTACTGTAAGAATCTTATAAAAAACATTCCCTGAAAATCTAAAAAGACTCCAAAACTTTTTTCGATTTCCTTAGATTTCATTGAAAATTTCGGAAACATATCGAATTTTGTGTACGATTAGAAGTGATGGCGTGACACAATCTTAGCGGATCATGTACAAAACATATTTCATTTCTAAACCTGTCTTTAATTCATTGGTTGTTCAATTACATTGTCCAGTATTCAGTACATTTCCACATTTCTAAAACAGGCCGTCATGGATCCTCTGCCAATATGCTATTTTCATTTAAAATGTTACTGGGGACATCTCTATGTTATATTGTGCTCTAGTCTCGTGTTATAAGGAACCACTGCTTAATTCCGTTTCTTTCCAGTATTTGCTTTTAAAACGATATGTCTTGCGAAGTATTTGATATTCATGACAACGATTTCCTGGATTCCATGATGTGTTATCGACCTCCTCTGTCCATCTGAAATACAGTTAGATCTATAAACTGAGGTGCATTCCGCAGGTGCGCGAACTAAAGCTGTTTCCGGCTGATTTGATTCCTCTCATGTGTCTTGCTGAAAATGCACGGTTTTGTGTGACACTTGCAAAGAACATCGAAACAAACATCACATGGCCTGTTGTCCGAATACTCAATTAAAGAATAGCAATAAACATATATTTATAACAATCATTGTTAAAACTATGCCATGAGCATATGATATCATAAACCAACATTTAAATTTAGCTTCAACATACTGGAGAATCATTAATTTTCGTGGGGACTAATTTTCGTTGATTTCGTGGATGATTTGGACTTCACCTTTTCTAGTTCATGAATCCACGAATATATTTACCAACGAAACTGACTTTACAACAGATTCCACGAAATTTGATGTCAACAAAAATTAATGATCCTACAGTATAGTTAATCTTAACTGGACACTAAAATGTTTTTCAGTGATCTGATGGACTTGTTAATGTATCCATTTGACAAAATTGTATGGTCAAGGATTTAGTCACTTGGTCATTGAACCTGTGAACTGCGGACGATATTCTCCGCCGAAGTACACTTCCTCTTACCTATTGCCATTTAGTAACCTTGACTTTCTAACCAAGTCTGTATCACTGGGACGTTTGCAGTCATCCAGTTGATGTTACTCCTCGTCTTCTCAAGCGCTTGATCGAAGGCACGTGCACCTGACCCCAGATTATCTCGGGTGTCAATGAAGTCTTTCAGCTGCAATTTCGCACGTGCATAAATAATAAAATATGGCCACGTGCTTTGCAAGAACGGGGTATATAATATTCTATTATTTATATTTGTAAACATATTCATCTATATAATTATAATTATTATTAATTAATTATAAATTCCAATTATCATTTTAAGTAATAAAGTCGCTATTTGTATATAATATTACTTCGTATTCTAATTACATACCATATGAAGATTTATGATATATTCAATATTTGCATTTTAATCAAAATTTGAAGTATGTATTAAATTAAATTCAACACAATGAATAAATAAAGCTAGAATTAAATAGGATAAAAACACACCATAATGTATGAAAAAATAACATTAGTTGAATTGTTATGACGTCAGACACTCTTAGTTTTCGAGTTTCATTCATTGAGATACGTAACACAGAACAGGTCGTGCATTATGCATGTTGAATGGGAGTAAAATCGATTTTTAATTAGAAAAAAAAAAATACATCAATACATACAAATGAAATACATCCATTTAAAAAACATTCACTAACCTGTCTTTTCGCATTATGGGGAAAGTATGTACTACTTAATACAAACTATCTGTACTAGACTTAGATGCAAAAATACAATACTCAGCATGCCCTACATTAAGGTAATCCATCCATCATTAAATTATGATCATGGCCCACAAATTGATCATGGGATTATTATGATTAATGCAAGCCTTTATAGACAATGAGCAAAAGAGCCTATAATTCTTTTAAGTCAATGGATGCTTGCATCTACACTGAAGTCTTTTTAAGCATTTGAAGGACCGTGATTATAACTTAATGATGGATGGATTACCTTAAGTTGTTAACAAATGGTCTCTGTTTGTCTCCTATGTTAAGTTTCATCCAAACACACGTGTCACTCAATCTATGGGCATCTCAAATGTGACAACAACCATACTGAAACTCTCAGGCATCAACTGTGAATATTCCATATGAATGTTTACACCAAATCGATTTCATGCTCACTTGCATTAAAAGAATACATCTAACCGTCTAAGCAAACAAACTAGGAACAGTCGCTCTGATTAATGTAAGTTAAGCATCCAAACAGTTACGTCATACCAGTTTGTCAAAACACTTGCAAAGTGAAACAACTTTACCTCTTGAAGTTCGATTTCAGATACAAACTTTTCCGAGATTCTACTAGTAAGCTTTGCAAAAGCGTGAAGATGACTGCCGAATCTAAATATACGACATGTATAAATAAAGAGAAGCAGAAAGAAAAACACAACAAAGCAATTCAAAAGGTACTTCCAAGCGCATCATCTTAATGAAACACGCGCGTCATCACCACTGATAATTTTCTCGAGCATACATGTATATATAACATAAAGCTGAGCTGATGATGTACAATATTCAACATTCCAATTCAATACAACCTGGCGAAGTAAGACTTGTGTAGAGAAAGATTCCGTGATGGCAGATATAAGTTTCGGAAAAGCAGTAGTTCCCTTGCTGTAACTAAATGAAACATTCAAATAATACAGCAACACTAGTCCTTCATAGTTTCCACGGTGAACCTGTTGTGGTGACAGCCTGTAATGTGGCTAACGGTTCCTGGGTTTGACCAGTACTTGACGCCTGGGAAGGCCATGAAATGTCCTTGCCCAAACGAGGTTCGCTCTACATCATATCATACTTAACTGAATAAAAATACTAATCTTAAATTACTCATTGTTTATCTAATTACCCCATATTTCACGTCATGGTCAAATTTGATTTGAAAAATTAGGTTAATAATCATTTTTTTTATTATTATCAGATATGTATGTAGTGAAATTGTTATTCAATCCCATTGAATATTATTATACTATTATACGATCATATAAGGATATGGTGATTGATAATGTTGAGTGAAAAAAACGACTTTTTAACTACATAAATAGAAAACTACATAAATGGCAAACATTTATATAGACAGACATGTGTATTATATTATTATAAAGGGAACAAAAAACAAGTAAAAAAGGAAGAAAAATAATTTCCCATTATTTCGTATATTTCCATGTTATAATTATATTGACTGGACATTGAAACTTCTAAGATTTTGTATGTAATAAATATGAAGCAAACAGACTATAAGCATGGTGTTTTATACATATTATATCCTTCATTAAAGGTGTCAATTATTAATCTTCTAGCCCCTACATATATAGATAAATTTCTCCATTTAATAAACTAATGTTTCCAATTCATCTCATTAATTAAATACATGTATACTAATTGAGGTCTTGTTTATTTTTAAATTTAAAACGCTATGCCATTTAATTCATACAAATTTAAATCAAGTATTTAAAAAAAAAAGAAAAGAAGTAGCCTTGTAAAACCTCAACTTTCAGACCGTTATTGCTACCGTCATGTTCTTGAATCCATAGTAAGCTGGTCTGATTCTCGAGCTTTGATAAGGGAGATAAGTCCTGCACGTCATTAACTGTCTTTTAATTAGTGAGCTGGTCTGATTCTCGAGCTTTGATAAGGGAGATAAGTCCTGCACGTCATTAACTGTCTTTTAAGTAAGCTGGTCTGATTCTCGAGCTTTGATTTGATAAGGGAGATAAGTCCTGCACGTCATTAACTGTCTTTTTAGTAAGCTGGTCTGATTCTCGAGCTTTGATAAGGGAGATAAGTCCTACACGTCATTAACTGTCTTTTAATTAGTGAGCTGGTCTGATTCTCGAGCTTTGATAAGGGAGATAAGTCCTACACGTCATGAACTGTCTTTTTAGTAAGCTGGTCTGATTCTCGAGCTTTGATTTGATAAGGGAGATAAGTCCTGCACGTCATTAATTGTCTTTTTAGTGAGCTTGTATGGTTATCGAACATGAAACAAGTTAAGGGGAGTCCATGGTTTCCATGGTAAGGCAGTCTTAATAATGGTGATCTTTCCGTGAGATTTTACTGACCAAATTTAAGAAGATTCGGAAACATGTGTTCTCTACTAATGAAATGAACATCAGTCACTCCTGTAAGCGTAATGAAGCAAGGGATCCTTACTTAGACGGCTTTCAGAAATGTCATACGCTATTTTATGCATTGTTTAATATAACATGCCTTTAAAGTAAACAAAATTTGAGAAATATTAATGGATGGTATCCTGTCTTTCACTGCCGAAGAAAACAGGTAACTGTAGTTAGTGGATAAATGTTTCTTGAATGTCTGTAAAGTCGCGTTGACTGAGCTGGGTTAAAAATAAGACGTCACATCTACTAGATTTGACTTGACTTGATTATTTGAGTTTACCGTCACTTCGACAGTATTTCAGTCATATAGCGACGTCCAGCTATTTACAGGTGGAGGAAGACCCCGAATGCACTGAGGCATCCGGGTAGAACCACCAGCCTACCGGAAGCAGGTTTCACATCGATAAAAGATTGAGGTTCTCAGAAGGGTTGTTCCAAATAAGTCTGATCTACACCGTGAAATATAAGATATGATCTTGTCCTTAATATCAACACAGGTCTGCATCCATGACCAACGTTTCAATACTTTTTGCAAAATTCTACCGGTAACATGTGCTTCCTGTGACCGCTAAAGCTGTACCTTGCAGAAGTAACCTACATATTACAATAAATAGCATCAGACGTAACAAGATAAGAGAGTAAACATATACAAAGTATCAGACGTAACAAGATATGAGAGTAAACATATACATAGTATCAGACGTAACAAGATATGAGAGTAAACATATACATAGGATCAGTGGCTAAGGCGAATCTAAGCGAAAATTCAGATGTGAATATAAAATATCTGTTTATATGTATATAGGATAGATATAATCGTTTATATATTTCTGCGTATATAACATGATCCATTATAACGCGATATCGCCCCGACTGCGTTATAACGGAAACGTGCTATTTTAGCTGTGAGTATTTTGAATACCTGAGCCAAATCGAAATCAGTATTGAATGAAGAAGTTATCCCACCAATTAACCCGGAAAAACTGAAGCTTCCTTCTCCAAAGCTAAATATGCGGATGAAAAATAAATAAGTTCATGATATGACACAGTTAAATATCCGGGTGAAAAATGATAAAATCATGATAAGTTACTGTCAATATTTTCCGTTAAATAACACTGCAGTGGGTAATTGCATGGGAATAATCAAACGAAAAGCAGCTGCAATGTATGTTAAGATCAACATACACTCAGTTCCAAAAGAAAGTATGCACTTTTTGCATTTATATACATGTATTTCAATATTTAGCAAACATATCAGTTTTAATTCTCGCACATTATATCTCTTGTGTATAAAATGTACCACATGACATGGAGAGATTTTGGGCTAGGTCGATTACAAACACACGCGAGATGCAGTGAGCGAAAACTGAAACTGATATGTTTGCCTAATATTGAAAATAATAAAACTAAAAAGTGTACACTTTGTCTTGGAACTGAGTGCATAGAAGAATTGAATACTGTGTCTTTTATATGCACTATATTGCTTCCGCTATATTTGTATTCCCAAATATAACATACAGTTTGTCATGAATATGATAGCCTGTTATAATTACTGACCCATTACCGATACCCCCACCCTCTCTCTCTCTCTCTCTCTCTTTCTCTCTCTCTCTCTCTCTCTCTGTTCAAATACAGACACGGGTACAAGGTAAACTGCGGCCTCATGCACCTCCCCACACCGCCCTCCCCACACCGTACCTGTTTCAGTTGAAACTCGGTAGAAAAATTCTCCAGAACTCCATTTACAAGCCGTGTCAACATGAACAATGCGCCATGTGAGAATCTTAAATACATGTATATATACACACCTGGGGCGTCTCAATTTCAATATTTTACTTTAGTGAACAATCAGCGATTGATATGGTTTACAACTACTTGATAGTTTAAACTTATTTATTTTACGTCCATTGGGAAACAAGTTCTTACAACTTACACTAATCCCTCTCGACGGTTCCTGGGTTGGACCAGTACTTTGCGCCTGGGAAGGTCTTGAAGAATTCTTGCCTAAAACGGGTTCACACCCACAACCTTCGGATCCGTTATCGGATACCACTGGACCACGGAGACCTTACTTAACTACTTGTCAAGTTCTAATATAAGTGATCGAATATGATACCATAAAGTAGTCGCATAATACATAACAGACATAGAAATTGACATAAATATATATATTTATATATATTCCGCACATTTACTAGTTTATAAAATTGTTCAGTACCACGTCACGTGATGGTGATATTCAAATACAATTTTAACTGTATAACATATCATCGTATTTACTGACTGACCTGATAATTTAATACGAAACAACAATTTACACTGAATATAGTGGATACCCCCAGATACCACCGTGACAGTCATTGTTACCATGGTAAAGATAGTTATAACACAACTGAATCATGAGAAAACAACATGTACCGCTGTGAAAAAGATTTACTACAAATTTAATGGTAGTGACCAAAATAATCTGGTTTACTATCTATCTGAAGCATAATCAATTCAAGGCCTAAATCAAGCCAAACAGAATACATTTTAATTTTGGACATGCGTCTCATATGACGTTGGTCTTCATTAAATATTGAATGTACGAGTTCGAACGTAAGGACAGAACCATCCTAAACAGCCTCAACAGAGAGACTAGAACAATGGTATAACTAATGAATCAAGGTCGTAAAGGGATTGGTCATATTTTATGTTCAAACGCCAATTGTATAGCAGTATAGAAGTATGGTAAAACATTGGAAGTATCTTAAGAAGTATGTACATGATCACATTTGGTTAGTGAGGACAAACATGGACAGTGAATACTTACTCCTTCAGAAGCAGGTCCCAATTAGATCGGAAGAAGTCCCAGGCAAGTGATCTGTAAGTTAAGATACCTTCTATCTGTAGTGTCACAGAGCATTTTACATATCGGGGCATTTTGATGACTAATTTACGCGTGAAAAAAATGCCATCCTGGATTAAATTATAGGCATTGAAATAAATGTTAAACTCACCGATCTTGTAAATTTTAAACCAGTATGAGTATAAAAGACAAGTAGCACCCCTATATTTATGTAAACATGTTTGAAGAGGTGGTTCATGTTTTAAAAGTTGAGTTCAAGATTCTGTTATTGTAGTTAGTTGTGCGGAATTTACCAAGAAAGAACCATCGGTTTCCCCTATGTATCTTACCTGCCAATGGTGTTTCTAGAAATACCCACAATGACAGACACAGCGTCTTGTCGCCGTATGACGGCCGGGTCTATTGACATCTCTAGATACCTGTACAGAACAGTAGGACAATGTAAGAGTAGGAGAACTGTCATTGCAGTCAATTTAAAAACACCTGGACTAAGTCAACATATAAACATCTTTTCAGAGGGTTTGCGAGGTTCGAACTAACAACGTTTAGATCATAGCTGCATGGACTGTTATCGGGCCACATCACACACTGTGGACTTTCAATACACAAACAGGAAAGGTAAGTTAAATAGGTATTGAAATTAATTTACCTGCTGAGAAGCCATGTTTGCCTGGAGCAGGCCATTGCCGCCAGCAGTCTGGACTTCTCGGCGGCCAGGTTGGCGGTTTGATACTGGTGCAGGACAAAGTCCCACTCCTCCACACCGCCCTGGGCCACCGCCGTGCAGTACACCGTGCTCTTCACCCCCGGGTCGATCCTGTAAAATATCTCGTTTATCCGAAACCCTCTGCTACAGCCACAGAGTGCTGGATGGTTATACTGTTTTGTAAATAAATGATACAACGATTGGACAGAAAGTGATCTCGCTTATGAAAATCATCCCGTTGGATCTAACGGCGGCGTGGCTGGAAACCGGAATACCTGGAGTGATCGAAGGGTCAATGCCCTTTCACATACAATGTCGGATCCAAAAGAGATAAAAATTTAGCATGAATTGGAGAAAAGCCAGTGTGTTTACCACCACACTACCCGAACTAAATATACTCTCATGCATGACAGATGACATCGTCCGACACCCACGATCAATTCTTTCCGTTGTATGCGTAATCAACAGCCGGGTTGTCCGTCGATAAGCAGATAAAACGCCGACTTAGATTTCCAGCTAGATATGGGTGTACTTGATTAATAGATCAAAAATACATTTGGTAAACAGTATGTAACTAAAAACTATCAGTCGGCTAAACGACCCTCAAATATTTGAGGTAAAGATTGTGGAACATTAAAACCTATTTCAACCTATTACAATGTTCACAACCACTGAATACTAACGGGTTAATGTTCGGGTTGGCCATCCACTGGGCGAACAACATCTTGGACTCGTCAATACAAGCCCGGATGTCGTACGTGCAGGCCAGGCTCGAGATAGAGGACCGTAAATATCTGAAGAAAAAAAGTATGAAGACAGAAATCATTAACCCAATCATGAAGCCTGTTAAATTCTTGTAATATAATGATATAATTTAAAGGTTCGAATAACTTTACATTTATAGTAGTATATTTTACATCCGGCTCAGCCTTGTGGCATAATGTATCCAGTTTCCACATCTCGGGTGCTGGACCCGGATCCCCCCTCCTCCTTCTCTTACTTGTCTTAACTTATATACTTAATTACCAGATGGTTCTCATAACCTATTTTCCCTCCCTATGAGTGACAAGGGTATGCCAGAGCACACACTTGCCCATACGAGTCCAGGTGCCTGATTCTTGACAGGACATGGGTATGCCAGGGCACACACTTGCCCATACGAGTCCAGGTGCCTGATTTTTGATAGGGCATTAAATTCTCTCAAGGTGACCATTATGTGTCAAGTGATGATAAGGTGGGGACTATACTCACGATTGCAAGTGAGAAGCCCCGGTATTGTTCATAGTCAGTTCCTCAAACACAGTTCTCACTTTGTTCTGCATGAATTTCTGAAAATAAATAATAGTATAGCATCGCTTATATAACGTGACTGCAGCAGCCTGTTATCTCAACATAAAACGTGGAACAGTATTCAGTGTACGTCAACAGTCTTCAGATAACAACGTTGACAAGGCCGGTTTTTTTTAAACTCAGTTTAGAGATTTGACATAAATATCTTTCCTTTCCTCTTAATCATTCATAAACAAAATAATCGTGCTATTTTCTTTAAAATTCAATTTTCACAGTAATTATAAATGTTTTGTAGTATTTAAAATAATTGTCTGTTTATCATGAGTTAAAATACATTCGGGCCTTTAAAACCATAGGTTTGACCGCAAATGCTCATAATATGATAAGATATCTAAACAACGGATCATGTGTAACTATAGTCAATGGGTTACAAACAGTTTTATTGCTAATCCCAATTTCTGGTGTGCGAAACATACAAGGTGCTTGCTATCACACAGCAGTATCATGCAGTTAACGTGTGGCTTGCTATCACACAGCAGTATCATGCAGTTAACGTGTAGCTTGCTACCACACAGCAGAATCATGCCGTTAACATGTGGCTTGCTATCACACAGCAGTATCATGCAGTAAGTGTGTGACTTGCTACCACACAGCAGTATCATGCAGTTTACGTGTGGCTTGCTATCACACAGCAGTATCATGCAGTTTACGTGTGGCTTGCTACCACACAGCAGTATCATGCCGTTAACGTGTGGCATGCTACCACACAGCAGTATCATGCAGTTACCGTGTGGCATGCTATCACACAGCAGTATCATGCAATTACCGTGTGGCATGCTACCACACAGCAGTATCATGCAGTTAACGTGTGGCATGCTACCACACAGCAGTATCATGCAGTTAACGTGTGGCTTGCTACCACACAGCAGTATCATGCAGATAACGTGTGGCATGCTACCACGTCCATACACATTATTCTGATTCCATGTAAATATTCCGAATTTTTAGAATATTAATCAATTCTAGATGCATGTCCATCAGAATCTGTTGACTTACTCAGTAGATGTTAATGTTTAATTTAATGTGTTTACCTCAAAGGAGCCGTAGAGAGGGTGTCTCTCCAACATAGAACGAACAAAGCCGAGTTCTTCCGAAGCGGCCACCCACACAATCCACTCCCGTTCTGTGTCCAGATACTCCGTTGTCCGGAGGGCGATGGTCATGTCCAGCTCCCCGGATCTGGCAAAATATTTTATCATTGTTTGAAATCACAAGTTTAATATTATAAATAGATTAGTATGTGGTATCGGAAACAGTTAACATGATGTAAATTTACCGTTTATTGGTTTCAGTATTGTCTTTGGAGCTTTAAGTAACATTCTGTTTACAACGTGGATTAATGCTATCATTCAACATTTTGACAACTCAGAATACTGACCTATGTTTCTGTCTGATATACACTATGATCGACTGTTCTACACCTATATGTATATTCACCTCAAGTGTCTTTATTCAAATTTTTTTTAAAAATAACATTTATCCATAGCATGAGCAAAATCTTTATTGAAAAACCCAAAAAAAACACACTACACAATATCTCACTTTCGTCCACCTCCTATGAACCTGTTTTAAATGCACTTACGTTTGACAATTTGTGTTGCCGATTTGCCTAAGAATGGCGTGATATATACTGTTGGACCAGCTAACTCTGCAAGGGAGCCAAAACGAGCGGAAGATTAAGAGAGTCTCCCTTGTAGCTAAATATGACACCAATAATCGCATGCACGTACAGATTAATCTAAAAACAGCCAAGACTGACAGCAGAACGTACCTCGCCAGGTTCCAGGCATCGTTTATAATTTGGGCTCTATTGATTTGATGTATCACCTGAAAATGTGAAAATTACTGCATCTATAGAAATTAGTTCAAACGATATATAATAGTGCCGCTATTACGATGAAATAAAGCAATTCAAGCTTAAATTTATCACAATCAACATTATCATCAACAACGCTTCGATAGATCTAAATTCTATTTTTGTCCAAGGTGTTGGCTCTATTTGTAACCTGCTGATACTCGTATAACAAAACTAAATACTTACTGAGTGGTTTCTCTTCAACTGCTCAATCAAAGCAATCCAGTTCTTGACATCGTAGTTTACTCGGTAATATCCGTACTCCATCGGGTTGCCTAGCACCCAGTTGTTTCCTTCCGGTGCAGGAATGTTGACGTCAGAAATGAGCACTGTTTAAAATTGATATGTTTATATAAATCTAAACACAAAAAACAAAATACATGTAGTATATTTTTTTCTGTTTATAGCAATTTTTTATTTGTTGTGTTTTCTTTTTAACAAATGCAGAACTTTGGACACGGTAATGACAACAGGCGCTGTGAAAAGGTTTTTTTTTTATCTAGCCATGATACAATCTAATGTATACACATTCTTAGAACTAAGTCCAAATAGCAAAAAAATGTTTATATACCTATCCGAGTGTCTTTATATGATTAAGTTACACATGTTCGTCCATAAAATATTAAGGTTAAGTACGATATCGAATACAATATCGTAAAACTTACAAGAACTCCCGTCCTGCAATTTTATCAATTTAAAGACCGTAACTCTAGAGTGTCTGGGACAATCTTGCTGGTTACTAAGCTTGCTCGAGATATTGTGCTAATACATATTGTGACAAAGTTTGGTAAAGATCAATTCATGTCTGGTAGTGTTTAAGTTTGGTTATCGAACTTGCTCGAGACATTGTGACTAAACACAATGAGACTTAACAAATCAACGGATTAATTCTCGAGTGCCTGGACCTAATGGCTGGTTTTGGTCGATATATAATACCCATACACATTGTGACCAAGTGTAGTAAAGATCGGTTCATATTTGCAAGAGTAAGGGAGAAACTCTGTTTATTTTGCCATTTTTAATCAATCAGGTTTGTTTAGAGTTAGAGAGCGCACAACCTGAATGAACGCCGCCCGCCCACCCGCCGCAGGTGAATCCATAATGTGTCCCGTCACTCGAGAGACATATAAAAACATATTAAACTAAAATTATAACATTGATAAGATGAACTGCTTTCAACTCTAAAGACCAGGGACCTTTTTCATCTCTAGCTCATTGAAAAAAAGATTAGATTTACATGTATATAGTATTTTGTTTTGTCACCTGATGAAAAAGAAATATACATAACCTAGAAATTTATTACAGTACTAGCTAACGTGCAGCGACAATGATATTACCAGAAATAGAAATATTGTATTTTATGATCAAAAAATCATCACTTGTTTTACACTTAATCATTAAAAGCACACTCCTAGAATTTAGTAGTATAAAATGTTTCAGTGAAAGGCATACACTAAACAAAAGTACAAAAATACAATTCTTCATGATTAAGAAACCAACAGGGAGGGGCACAGCGGCCGACTTAACATGTAATTGATCACAAATCCTATTTCTATATTCTTAGTAGGTCTACTGTAAATATTTTTGTGAATACATAAAAACCTATACTCACAAAAAAATCAGGGATGAGAATCACGTGACCTTTGTTTGGATAAAGTAGTGAAGTAAAATGGCGACAGAGTGCGTTTTCTCCTCAAAATTGCATCATTTGCTTCATTAACGTACATATCTCGATTATGTTAAGAGCATATGTCTAGAGTACCTTTCTCCTTGCAGGTAAGTACCATTTTCATTGTATCAATTTTGTAGTTTTCTTAACACCCTGCAACAGCGAATCGACAGACTGTTTCCATTTAAATTCCTGGTAAGGCGAGGTATTGTGTTTTCCCACCTTAATTCCTTTTAGGTTTTTTAAACCTAAGGTGCATGCTAGCATCTTTTTTTATGAAATATTGTAACAGTTCTGAAATGTTTATTTAAGTTATTGTTGCAACAAAAAAAATATAAGTAATTATCTAAAAATGGTAAAGTAGGCTAGGAAAACTATCTGGATAAAGTAAGCTATCGTTTCTAGTAATGCTAACATGGACGAATATTCAGGTCATTTTTGCATCAAAGAATGTTGACTTTATGTTTCAGGACCTTTGCTTACTGTACTGCGAAAACGAAGGTATATGGTCCTGTGAAACAGAAAGGCGACAGACAACTAGGATTATGTCAAACATATTTACAAAGTGAGTGCATCACTCTGACTTGACTTGACTTGACTTGACTATTTGGGTTTACCGTCGCTTCGATAGTATTTCAGTCATATAGCGACGTCCAGCTAATTACAGGTGGAGGACGACCCAGAATGCACGGAGGCATCCGGGTAGAACCACCGACCTACCGCAAGCCAGCTGGAAGGCTTCTTCACATGAAAATTCGAATGGCTCTGCCGGGATTCGAACCCACGCGATGAGGGGCTGAGTGAGTGTTAAAGTCAGCGACTTTACCCTCTCGGCCACGGAGGCCGCTGCATCACCTGATGTTTTAAAGGAAATTTCAATACGTAATTAAAAAAAGCTGACTATGAGATATACTAGAAAGTGATATTACCATTTTTGTGGATTTCAAACAGTAACTTATCTTGATAATTCCTGCCTAAATGGAAGGAGATAATAAATAGCCTAATGCATTGTATATGAGAAAATATAAGAAATCATTCAACGACTTCAGCTGCGTGGTGGAGAAAAAGCATTTGCATTTTAATTTATGTTCTTTCTCTTTTTTGATACGACTAAATTTGCACATGTGAATTTTATCTTGAACAGCTTTTAACAGTTATAATAATATATTGATGTTTCAGGCCAACGGACAACTGGCCATCTGGATTTGATCTGAAGCACCTCTAAGTCATGAAAATGTGTTATTTTTTGCTATTTTCTTTGGGTCTGGACAACCAAGAGACAAATGTGTAGGCCTTCCCTCAAACCACACATGGGTCATTTTAGCTTTATGAAAGTCCAGATGGTTCTTGTGGTGACATTTTTCACAGAAATGTTTCCCACAAGCAGGATATTTATATATTATATTTATAGAATGTCTCCTGTCACAAATGACGCACACCAGAGACCGCGCCACATGTGTTGTTCTAATATCCAATGCAGGAGCTACATTGAAGACACTTCTCCTCTTTTGTCTCACCGTGCGTATTGCATCTAAGAAAATACTTTTTTTTTGAAATTTTGAATTTTGACAGCACATTATATTGAACGGTGATTTTGTCATTTGTAAAACAACGATGAATTGGGTAGTTACTTAATTTACTGAGCCATACATCAGTATGATATACAAACAAAATACTTTGCAAACGAAGATCATTTGTTTCTGTAACAAATTGTATTCGTTTTTGATATAAGGAAGGACGTTGATACCCCTTCATGACCTGTCAGTTGATTCATTTACATTATATCGTAATTAAAAAAACATTTACTGTGATACGGCAAACAATATATATCGTGAAAACAAGTCTTAATCATGATTTAAATACCATACTTTATCCGAAAATTAATGTAATGAACGTGCCGGCTGTCCACAGCATGTACTTGGTGTCATGACAACGAAGATGAATAATGTACCAAGTGCTACTTCTTATTTCACTTCCAAACTTTATGCTTAGGTGTTTTTTTTTAGTCTTACATTCCCCTTTTTATACATTAAATTACCATTTGGAAAATTAATGGCAATACTATTTTCTGTCACTACGAAATGAAATGTGATTTTCTCCACTTTAATAAATAAATAAGAATAAAAAAATGAATAATAATTTGAATATAGACATTCCAAACTTTATTATAACAAAGATTTTTTTACTGA
>CM037780.1:2779689-2828939 GCA_021229015.1 Solen grandis | reverse complement strand
TGTACCCACTCATTAACATCATGTGTTGTACACACTTACAATCATCAGGTGTTGTATCCACTCTGAAGCACCCGGTGTTGTATCCACTCATTAACACCAGGTGTTATACCAACTCATTAGCATCAGGTGTTTATCCACTCATTGACATCAGGTGGTGTATCCACTCCTAAGCACCCGATGTTGTATCCACTCATTAACACCAGGTGTTATACCCACTCATTAACATCAGAGGTTTATCCACACATTGACACCAGGTGTTATATCCACTCATTTACATCAGGTGGTATACCCACTCATTAACACCAGGTGTTATACCCACTCATTAACACCAGGTGTTTTATCCACTCATTAACATCGGTTGTTATACCCACTCATTGACATCAGGTGGTTATCCACACATTAACATCAGATGTTATACCCTCTCATTAACATCAGGTGTTTATCCACTCATTCACATCAGGTGTTTAGCCACTCATTAGGAGCAGGTGTCAGGATACAACACCTGGTGTTAATGAGTGGATAAACACCTGAGTTAAGGGTAAACACCTGTTTAATGTGATACACATCGGGTTTCAGAGAGGATACAACACCTGAAGATGATAAACACCTGATGCCAATGACTGGATACAACACCTGATGTCAATGAGTGGATAAACACCTGATGTTAATGAGTGGATAAACACCTGGTGTTAATGAGTGGGTATAACACCTGCTGTTAATAAGTGGGTATGAAGCACCCGTTGTTGTACCCACTCATTAACACCAGGTGTTGTATCCCACTCTGATGTATCCGGTGTTGTACCCACTCATTAACATCAGGTGTTGTATCCCACTCTGAAGTATCCGGTGTTGTACCCAGAGCTGGATCCAGGAGTTCAGGTTGATGGGCATAATATTAAAAAAATGTAGGCAGTGACAATGCAAGTGGCTTGCCGCTTTGCCCGAAGCGTGAGAAGGGTGTAGTTTCGATTGGATTTCGGTCCAGGGGAACTCCCCTGCGAATTTTGTTAATTTAAAGCAGTTAAATAGTGCATTCTTATGAGTTTTTAGGGTGTTATGTGTCTACATTTATGTATAAACCGGGAACTTTAGAGGGGGCGCGCGCCGGGTGCGCCCCCCCCCCTTGAATCCGCCAGTGGTACCCACACATAAACATCAAGTGTTGTACATATTTAGGAATAAAAGTTTTCTTACTTTAATGTAGCATTTTGCTGACTAGAAAAAAAGTCGTAAAAAGGTCTCAAGTTAAAAACACGTTTAAAGCTTGGTTTTATTAGGTGAAAATGTTTTATTTTATGCTTAAAAGGAGAAGAGAAAGAATAAAAAAGCGAGATATGTTTCAAATTAGCGAGCATGTTTTATTATTTTAGGTTACAAACATAACAACGATGGCTCAAGCTCTATTGTGCTAGGTTTTGAGCAAGCTTTACATGCGCGTGCGCGACAGAGGCTGCCACGCGCGGCGCTGCGACATGACGTCATACGCGGACCCCCACCTCAACCACCGGAACCTATAAATGATTCGAAGGACAACAATGGAGGTAGGATACCTTAAATATAACCTATGTTTTTTTCTCTCGAAACAAATTGTTTGAATGAAAATATTAATCATTTCAATACGAATTTGTGTTTGCATGTGTGCAACAAATCATATATATGGAAAAAACAGCAGCAACAACAAAAACAAAACTACAAACATAAAAGCCACAAAAAAAACCAAAAAAAAAAAAAACGGAGAAAAATAGTTACGTCAGCCGTTACTGTTGTATTTCGTCTGTATGCATGCATATAAGAAAATGGAAGAGCATTAATAAACCCATTTATATTGTGTTTCTTTCCATCACGGAAACTTACATAAAAATTTAAAAATGAGTTTCATTAAAAATGAAGCGCACTCATTTAAACAACATGCACAAGAGGAACACACTGTGAATACAATTTGAAATAGATATCAACCATTGCAAAAACACATTTCCCTTAAATAAAATGTATACCAAGATACAAACAGTTAAGTTTCTCTTATATCAGTCCAGGTCCCGGATGTAGACCAGGTGCTGGTAGCTATGATTGAAGAAACCGGAAATAGCCAACCATCAAACAACACTTCTCCTTTGGAAGGTTAAATCTCGTGTCACTATTTCTTTGTTTGTCACTCTGTTTGTTTGTTTGTCTATCTTATGAGTCTATCATCTAGCTTGTCAATGTCCAAAGAGCGAACGGACAGTAAACCATTTATGTTACATGAAGCTGATGATCAGTATACATGTATGTTTTTAAAGAAAGGTAGAAGACTTACACTTGACAAGTTTGTTTTTAGATAATATGTCCCTTGCAAAAAAGTTTAATATAAATCTGGCAGGCTTTGTTTCAGATATCATCATGCGAGCGTTCGACAAATGGTTTATGAAGCGGTTTGGTGGACAGGAACTTTTTGAACAAACAGTTAATTATAAAGGTATCGTTCAGTGACAAAAGTCACGTGTTGTCATAAAAATTATTTGTACTAGAAATAAAGGACGTCTTAAATGTTTATTGCTGCAAACAGTGTGTTGAGTAATTGTTAATATTAATATGAGTATACATGTCTAGTGACAAATATTGCATGGACCCATGCGTTATTCACACAGAGAACATTATGAGCGGGCGGGGGTGCTTGCCTGAATTAATTTGATCCTTAATTCTAGTATTGAATTGGAATTATGCTGAATAATTATACATATATCTCTGATTATTTTGGAAGTAGTTTTGATCCACTTCTAATTTTTGAAAGCCAAACATCTTCAAGTACACAATGAATTGCGATATCTCATGTACGAGGTTTAGCAAGTCTGTCACATGTATTGTCCATATCCATACGCTTCAGTGTACCAACCCGCCATGACGTCGAGCAGTTCATGGTCGCCACATACCAAAGTCGATAAGTTGGTACATATTTACTGGTTAAACATGTAATGACAGTTTCATGACTGGTTGGTGGTCAAGTGCAGGTTCAACTATCATGCCACTTGCCTATGGAGGGATGTCAGGGTGAGGTAGCACTAAGTATATCTGTCTCCTCACATAACCGAGACACTGTTGGTGGTATATCAGAATAAAAACAGTTTCTTGATGGTGATTTATTTAGTTAGAATTTGCATATCAACAGAGAACAAGACCGGAAGTGGACCACTGAGTCGGCGAAGGATCATAGCACAGTCTCCATCCACCATCGCCACATCGCCTCCGCCGCCAACCCCACGGCTGTTTCCAAGTACCACCCCGTACCTCCCGTCGCTAATCGAACCTAATACTGTGATGCCATTCACTTCATCGACACGCCGGTCATCACCTTTTCCAGTCCAGTTTATAAAACGAAAACCATTTAAACTACCAAAGCGTAAAAACCTGATACCTCCCCCACCCTCGCTAGTGGCAGCTAGCTCGTTAGAGATCATTTCTAAACCACCAGAACGAATACATTCGCACCCAGTTCAACAAAAAAATGTTAATTTCAAATGGAACAAGCCTATATTGAAACCTGAAAAATTTAAACATATGGTTGCAAATAAGTATCCTCTTAATCAACATGTGAATCTATCTGAAGTCACTGAGCCACTCGCGGCTGATACAATGACCGTCCGAGAAACACTGAGACCGGTGAAAGCCAGGACATGGTTTATACTGAGACTACCTCGAAGTCATCGGTTGAATATATCCCGGCCCATCCGCTACAGATGTCAAACCTCAAGTTAAGTTACAGGAGTCTGATCATCGACTGAGGTCAACAGAAGGGCCTAGGCCGGACGAAATAACCCAAGGTACCTTGTTTACGATGTTACAGGAATATCTGCTATTCACTTATTGTGTCAAATCACAGAAAATATGGCGTTCTCGCAACGTGAATCTAATGAACATGTTTCTATCTCACATTTAAATATACCTTCTGTAAACTTTACTTTTAACCACAAGCTCTTATCACACATTTTAGATGTTACTTCAAATTTCTTTAAAAACATGGAGCGTGCAAGGCATAAAAAGGAACTTCTTTTTAAATAGAAAAAATATAACGTTAAGATGACATCATATTATATCATAAGCTGCCGATAACGACGTCGATGTTTATCATTATTATAGAATTCAAACATTTTTATTCAAACCAGGACCGTTAGATGAGCAGGCACTATTCAAAGGTATGTTGTGTTTAAGCTAGCATTTGCATAAAAAGAATACCAGAAAAGTTCATAATAAAACTGGTTTATCTCCCTTGTGCTTGACAAGTACATATGGGTAGTTCAAGAACTAGTTGACTCAGTGTCTTGTCTGTGGCGTGACACCATTTTGTCCCACGTAGACATCTTAATTACTGTCGGCGGGACCAAACGAGCTACTGAAAACATTTAAAAAATCACCAATGTTTGGGATCCCTATTTGATCAAAAGCATAGTACTCATTGACTAACTTGACTATTCGAGTTTACCGTTGTCTCGACAGTATTTCAGTCTTATAGCGACGTCCAGCTAATTACAGGTGGAGGAAGACCCCGAATGCACGGAGGCACCGACCTACCGCAAGTCAGCTGGAAGGCTTCCTTACATGAAAATCCGAATGACCCTGCCGGGATTCGAGCCCACACGGTGAGGTGCTGAGTGAGTGTTAAAGTCAGCGATTTTACCCTCGCGGCCACGGAGGCCCCACTCATTGATTAGTACTCATACATAGATATATTAGATATAAATCCAAGATTATTGTTTAAAGCCTGTTTAGGAATCATTTTGTAAATGTTGAGTAGAGTAGATAACTAATTAGTGCTACTCCAACCACGGATATATGTTTTTAAGAACGTGTTTCATATTGGGCTTCATTAGAAATAAGTTTTGATACGATTTATTATTTTAGAAATTATACGTAAAGATCTATATCTCAGTCTTTTATGTGAATGACCGTCTAAAGTCTGGGGATCAAGTTGAACTCTTAAGGACTGCCTGTCCAAACACTGATATACATCATTGAACATATGTAAGCTGACAAATAAACGGACGTTTATCTTATTTGTCTGTTTATAAATATCTTCTTCATCAAGTTTTATGTGTTGAAGACGAAATTATTTTGACACATGTATACGACCTTCTCTCTATGTTTACAGAATTCATGAAAGCCTTTCCCACATCATTATCAAGCAAAAGTCCTTGGATAAAAGTAACACAAACATCGATACCTCCGCCAACACCAACATCAACAACTATTTCCGGTCCTCCAAGTGGATTAAATCAATTTGGTGTCGGCATGCATGTAAAAAATGCAGCGACGACCCATGGTCATTCTGGTGTCGAAATGTTGAATTCTCTAAATGCCAAACATCATTTAGATGTCGCCATGCCATTTCAAAATCCATCAAAGGACAAAAGTCAATTAAGAGTTAGCATGCCCTTGCGACCGTCATCGAATTCTCGATCTTCCAATCATTTCTTACAACATAATCAACGAAGGAAGACAACCGCACCCCCAGAAACCAGTCTACCATTTGACACACGACGCAAAATCCCACCACCGCCACCACTTCCGCCTAATCCTCTTCCATATGTCAACAAAAATGGTATTAGCGATTCCGGCCAAAATTCCCCACACAGGCCGAGTCACGTTACGCATGCGCCACCTTTTGTAGCAAACCAACAAGGGGAACAGAAAGCACAATCCGCGCCAACTGAAGTATCTTTACAACAAACGACTTTGGTGCCTAAAAAGCCGTCACAGACCAAGGAACAACAGAAGCAACCTGCCTCACACAACCCGACGCCGTCATCTACCAGATCTCCCCCAGTGAGTCCGGAAGCCATTACTACGGTATCCGCTTCCGGGACGGCTCAAAGTAAATCCATCATTAGCAAGGTGCCTGTAACGACCCCTCGAACATCAGTGGACCTAGATTTGTTAGGAGACATAAACGAGGCCAGAAGTTGGTTTGCAATCATACGTTTTTGTTCTTATTCCTGTATACTTCTTAATATATATTATAATATATTCGTCCTTTTCGTCTTCGTAATCATATTCTAATAATTTAAATCATAAAGCTTCACTATACTGAAGACCACATTGATAAGGAGGAGGATTCATTCTTTAGTCGTCTTTTATCCTTTAATTCTTATGGCGTCATTGTGGTCATGGCAGATTTCTTAGAAAAAAACAACTATAAATGTTATAAAACTATTTGTATTCATTGTTTGATACGACACTTGTAAGTTTCCATTCCATTTGTTATGGCCTCCTAACAACAGCTAATCATATATCTAAACATCAAATGATACAATGTTTTTTTTGTGTGTGTCTGGTATTTCACTACAGTAAGCCGTGGACTAGGAGTCTTGCGTCCTGATCAAGTTGACATTCACGGAAATGTTAAACCAAGACTCGGACCGTGGGCTCCGGTGAACACCCCGCCGCTAGACATTCCACCAGCACGGTTTCTTCGTAAGTCTCCCATGGAATCACCTCAAGAATTATTTTACCCCAGAAATTTATTCACAAAAGAAAATTCAAACAAAAGGGAACCTGATATAAACTTCACGAAACATCTCATGGTAGGCTACAGTAATGGCATTTTGTATACACGAGTATATATCGACAATAGATGGTTCTTATATTGGTAAATTTATAAGGTTTCATGTCTTCAATTTAAAAGCTTAGGAAAATGTCGTCTTGAGAAGTTTCGTGAAGTGGCATCCTGGGGCATATTCAATCTGCACCCTATATTTGATAAAAGATAAGGCTGGCGAATAGTGATGAATTGCGACAATAAACCCGAACACTAATAAACCCCTCAAAAACCTATTTAAATCAAGCTTTGAGATAAAAAAAAATTCTAAGATTAAATATCATCTTGCTATTTTGCTTAAAAAGTCATAAAAAAAACTACATGTATTACCTTAATCTTTGTTCTTAAGGAAATTGTTTATCATTTAAAAAAGATCTTAATTTTGAGATAGATACTGAATACCGCCCCTTGGTCAGTGTTTGCTTCTTAGTTTTTAACAAACGCAGCAGCGTAGTTAAGAAGTGGAGCTGGTGACAGGGATAAACTATTTAAAATGTTCTGTCCTTGTGTAAATCTTTAGAATACTTAAAAACAAACTGCACAACAAGTCACAAATAGGTCCAGTAATTACAATTAAAGGTGTCAGTTTTAGTCTCTTTTTTATTTATCAAATATTAACAAAAAACAGTGGAATTTCGATTTTACAAACAAGCATTATTTTTTTATACTTATAAAATTGCGAAAATAACCAATAATTGTAATTCTTGTGTGCAGCTTAATTTGTCTTCTGGTGATATGGTTGACGAAAGGGCTTCAATTTCACTGCCAAATTTGCAGTTTGCTTTATATTTATACTAAACAAGTACACACGTACATTTCTTGCTGATACTGTGCCGAGCTTTTTCTATTACTGTGGTAATTTTTCAGAAAAAAATTATTCGCACAAAGATGAAATAAAATTGTACACATTTGCTCACGTGTTTTGAAATCCGGTTTTGCAAACAAACCACAAACTATGTGTTGCTGTTCAACCATTAGGAAGGTTCCAAAATGTTTAGAAATGTCGATGTTAACTCAAAAGTAGAATTCCTACCTTACATAGCTTGATTTTGTCCTGGACACGACTTTTAATGCCTAGAATAAAGTAATCTATTGTTTCTTTTAACTAGCAGCCAAAACAGCCAGCAATGAAACTGCGAATAAATTGATAAAAGTTATTGCGATGTTGTTAAAACATCATGTGAATCAGCAGCAACAGTCCAAGAATCAACACCCGAAACAACAAAATATGCAACAAACTCAAAATGTGCATAAGAAACGTAATAAAGAAAACCAGCACCAACAGCAACATTCTCCACAGGATCGACATCAAATACACCAACAAGGGTTACTATCAATGACTCAGAGTCACCAACAACAACGAAAACATGAACAGCAAAAGCATAATCCAAGACAGCAACAGCAACACCGGCATACTCCGCAGCAGCAAGGTCTGCGGCAACGGCCAAATGTTCAGCGTGAACAAAAACAACAACGACTTAACCATCAACGACCTCACCACCAACATCGACAACAAGACTTCTTACCGCGGCAGATCCTGCAGGGTCTACACCAAGCATTTGTTCCTCCGGCAACCACTCCACCAATGACCATTATTCTGCCACCCTCGGATATTTTAGGTATCTAATGTTGCAAGGTATATGCAAATAAACCCGGCATGGCGGCTTCATTGCTTTGCGTAAGGGTAGTTCCAGGTCATGTCTTCTTTATCATGCTACCGGCGTTACAATGGATTGCAGAATTTTACTTTATACGAGAGGCGATCAGGAAGAACGCGGAAATGACATTTATAAGATTTTTTTATACAGACTATGTACAAAAATATAATTACAATTTCTCAAAGTTAACTCCCCGCGATTTCATTTATGGAACACGCGTACGTGCACGTTACTTGATAAACTAGCAAGCGACCATGTCAAGATTGTCGTGGAACTTCTCTACTTTCAAAACGCCTTCCACGAAGCGGATCCTTCAACCGGAAACAGACAGAAATCACAAGAAGCCATATCTGAACTATAAGGCGAGTGTTTCATAGTTCTGTATTGCAACTACTCAGAAGAGAATCATGAGTTATACAAGGGCGTGCATGTATTTTGTACATAGCCTTTGTCAGATTAGTTTAAACAAAGTGGGTATAGTATTCAACATTGACAGTAGTACTTTCTGGTACGATGTTATTTAAACAAAGTGGGTATAGTATTCAACATTGACAGTAGTACTTTCTGGTACGATGTTATTTAAACAAAGTGGGTATAGTATTCAACACTGACAGTAGTACTTTCTGGTACGATGTTATTTAAACAAAGTGGGTATAGTATTCAACACTGACAGTAGTACTTTCTGGTACGATGTTATTTAAAAAAAGAGGGTATAGTATTAAACACTGACAGTAGTACTTTCTGGTACGATGTTATTTAAACAAAGTGGGTAGAGTATTCAACACTGACAGTAGTACTTTCTGGTACGATGTTATTTAAACAAAGTGGGTATAGTATTCAACACTGACAGTAGTACTTTCTGGTACGATGTCATTTAAACAAAGTGGGTATAATATTCAACACTGACAGTGGTACTTTCTGGTACGATGTTATTTAAACAAAGAGGGTATAGTATTAAACACTGACAGTAGTACTTTCTGGTACGATGTTATTTAAACAAAGTGGGTATAGTATTCAACACTGACAGTAGTACTTTCTGGTACGATGTTATTTAAACAAAGTGGGTATAGTATTCAACATTGACAGTAGTACTTTCTGGTACGATGTTATTTAAACAAAGTGGGTATAGTATTCAACACTGACAGTAGTACTTTCTGGTACGATGTTATTTAAACAAAGTGGGTATAGTATTCAACACTGACAGTAGTACTTTCTGGTACGATGTTATTTAAACAAAGTGGGTATAGTATTCAACATTGACAGTAGTACTTTCTGGTACGATGTTATTTAAACAAAGTGGGTATAGTATTCAACATTGACAGTAGTACTTTCTGGTACGATGTTATTTAAACAAAGTGGGTATAGTATTCAACACTGACAGTAGTACTTTCTGGTACGATGTTATTTAAACAAAGTGGGTATAGTATTCAACACTGACAGTAGTACTTTCTGGTACGATGTTATTTAAACAAAGTGGGTATAGTATTCAACACTGACAGTAGTACTTTCTGGTACGATGTTATTTAAACAAAGTGGGTATAGTATTCAACATTGACAGTAGTACTTTCTGGTACGATGTTATTTAAACAAAGTGGGTATAGTATTCAACACTGACAGTAGTACTTTCTGGTACGATGTTATTTAAACAAAGTGGGTATAGTATTCAACATTGACAGTAGTACTTTTTGGTACGATGTTATTTAAACAAAGAGGGTATAGTATTCAACACTGACAGTAGTACTTTCTGGTACGATGTTATTTAAACAAAGTGGGTATAATATTCAACACTGACAGTAGTACTTTCTGGTACGATGTTATTTAAACAAAGTGGGTATAGTATTCAACACTGACAGTAGTACTTTCTGGTACGATGCTATTCAAAATAATAACAGAACATGATACATTTTTATTATTATCTTGACAACGGATTTAGAAGAAACGAGTGTGTTTACATATGAATGAGAACTTGGGTGCTTCCATACACCACTTTCTTGTTAATTTCGGGCACATTAAAGTGCACCCATGTGCCATCATAAGTAACAAATATCTCATTAACAGGCAAATCTTTGAAGTCAAGCGACCAAGAATTTCGCGGCATATCTGCACACTCATGCAATTTTGCTCTTCTGTTAGAATGCAAGGTATCACCTGTCATTCCAAGAGCAGTTGTCAAAATCTCCTGGACACTCTTATAGAAAATACGAACTGTGTCTGCTAACTCCTACTCATATTTTACTTTTACTCAGTAGCAGACACACTTCTAACAGTTTCAGCCGTGCTAGTATAAAACATCTTGTACCAAGAACCAATGGCACTGTTCTGTGGGTCAGGATCGGAACAATACCCGTAACGATAACACGCCGTTCACTGATCATATCTCGCGGCATTTTGAACCGCTATGCTAACTTATAGAAAACAACTGCATCATGAATGGTTTGCCCGACTGGATTTGATGAGTATAGACTGATGTTGAAGCAGCGTTAATTTTGTATAGGTATATGGAAAACTTACCAAGCATTTCCGTGTTCCTCTTGCTCACCTCTTGCATACATCTTGACGGCAGATTATATATACAGGCCTGACTGATTATCCATCAGAACAGAAAACAGACATAAGAAACTTTTACCAAGCTAATGAAGATTTACTCGAAGACCAGAGAAATACTAACTGTTATTGTTCTGTAGTGTTCACATTATTCCAGAAACAATTAACCATAGCTTTGGTGTTGTCTAAAAGCTTTTTCTTGCTTTCAGCTTTTGCCTAATTCGAGATAATCAGAGCTTTTTATATGTAAACAACATTATTCTTTGTGTCCCAAGTTGTGTTCTCTCATATATTTATGTGCAATTGCAGGTTGATAACAGTTTTCAGTAAAGACTCGAATTCCACCAACATATTTAGCGTGAAGTTGTATCTGGTACTAAGTTGGCATGCACTCCGCCATTCCTGCTTTACGAAATATTCAAGTACATGACAAAATATCGTGATAGTATACAAGTATTTATGAAAACAAGAATTATGATATTCTCCTCAAAGTATTTAAATATTACTTGGTGCTAGGTTGGTGGAATTTTAGCCAGTGTAGTAACGCAGTTCAGACAAATATCTTTAAATATGAATAAACTCAAAACGTATCTCAATATTAATACCAACCTTGGATCATGGACATCTGGTCGACTGATTTAATATGGTTTTGCCGTATTTCCGTTATATTATTTATATGTATCACTTGGGATGCTACCAAAATTTAAATGTTATCTTAAAACAATTGCAATTTAAAACTGCATTATGTGCCATTGTTACTGCAGCCAGCGGCCAGTCAGTCATTAGTACATTATATGCAATTGTTACTGCAGCCACTTAGTGCTTAATTAATCAGCCACTTAGTACATTCTACGCCATAGTTACTGCAGCCAGCTTTCAGTCGAGAAATTGACGAACCGCTAGACAGACAGTCCGACAGAAGGACGGTCAGACAGACAAATTAACTATTGCCTGCATTACTATTTAGACACCGGTGCTGGGTTCGATATCCACAACACCCACATCGTTGCCCATCTACGGGCAGGTGCAATGACCCATCGGGAGCACAGACAACTTCACAAAGCCATCAGACAAAGGTCAGTGCCATTCCGTAGTGTGTGCAGTTTTACCATTTTACAAATCAATTTTGAAAAAAAAAAAAATATACCACCACCAACAACAAAAATAAACAGTTCATGAATTCGTGACTTATGAAAGAGCACTTTGAAATATTAAACATGAAACATTTGACCACAGCGGACATTTAACTTTGCTATAATCTTTATTTATAAGAATTTGAACACAACGTTTCGGTCAAGAAAACGCTTTCAATGTTTAATGCATGTAACCTTTCCTAGAATGTGGCTTTTGACGTTTGATACCAGTAAGCCTTTTCTTTATAAAAAAAAATGACAATAATAAACTACTCAAATGTTAAACACCAGTATGACTTTCCATTGTTTGTTTTTATCCCATAAATTCTAAACCTTTTTTTCATTCACACATAATGATCGATTTAGATTCGATTCAGACGTCACGTGTGCTTCTAGAGTTTATGATGAAAGCAAAATACATGTACGGCATATAAATAATGTACTTAACCAAATAAAGCTAAACTGATATAAAGTATGGCATAAGTTTGTTTTGACGGATATATATATTTATTAAAAATAATGATCATATCAACAGTTCCTACATTTCTATTACGTCATGAACTGTCTTCCACAGAGAGCAGATTGAGAGACAGAGACAATTACGTCATCATCAACTGTTTCCCGGACTGTCACAACTAACGGGTAAAGCTGGTTCCAGTTTCCATCCGGCAATGGATGCCGACGCGCTTGCAGACCTCATAGAGGGTAGAAGTAAGCTGTTAATTGTGGCAGTTGTTTTTGTTTACTATTGTTTACTATATATTTACACCGTTTATTTCCCTTTTAATAAACGTCACAACCTTGAGCCAAAGCTTTAAAGATAGCGTTAAGGTAGACCAGTTGAATGTTACATTTATATCAAGAGTAAGGTGACTAGATTCTACCTACACTTAGTTCCAAAATTTCATTGCAAACACATCATTTCAATTCTCGCACACTATATCGCATGTGTATTTGTTATCGATCTAGTTTAAAATCTCTCCATGCCACGAGGAAGATTTTGGGCTAGATCGATGACAAATACACGATATGTTTGCTAGTGTTTGAAATTAAAATGTGCACACTGTCTTTTGGAGCTGAGTATTTATCTTGTAAACACGTTAGTTGGGTGTATTAGGACAGCACTATATAAAATGACACATGTCTTCGAAACATGGCTTTGCATGCGTAAATATTTATATTTTATGTAAACTTTCAATATGGCTAACATATAGCCTAAATAAAACATGGTCCTTAGATTGTGATTAGGTCAACGTGAACAAGTCCATTTCCCGGTCAACGTTCCCCCCTCCCGGATTGGACTTTCATTATGCCCTCTCCCTCACTTCATCTCCCGGTGAACTTGCCCTCTCCCTCACTCCATCTCCTGGTCAACGCGCCCTCTACCTCACCGTATTTTCCGGTCAACGTGCCATCTCCCTCACTCCATCTCCTGGTCAACGCGCCCTCTACCTCCTCACTTCATCTCCCGGTGAACTTGCCCTCTCCCTCACTCCATCTCCTGGTCAACGCGCCCTCTACCTCACCGTATTTTCCGGTCAACGTGCCATCTCCCCCACTCCATCTCCTGGTCAACGTGCCCTCTACCTCACCGTATTTTCCGATCAACGTGTCATCTCCCCCACTCCATCTCCTGGTCAATGTGCCCTCTACCTCACCGTATTTTCCGATCAACGTGCCATCTCCCCCACTCCATCTCCTGGTCAACGCGCCCTCTACCTCACCGTATTTTCCGATCAACGTGCCATCTCCCCCACTCCTTCTCCCGGTCAACATGTCCTGTCCCCACACATCTCATTGTCCTTTTTTCCTTTCCCCCGGTCCTCTCCCTCACTCAATCTCTGCCTCATCTCATCTCCGTTCTACGTCAAAAGTTCCTAATTACATCTCTTTCTCAATTCATTTCCTGGTCGACGTGCCCTCTCCCTCACTCTATACTCAATTTTCCGTTTCAGATGCAGCAATGGGAGTACACACATAACGGTGACGGAGAAGCTTTCAATGTATCGGGAATCATGCATTTGCTTGTGCGAAAAATTCTGTGTCCTTAAACTTACAATTAGATATTCAAATTGTGTGTGTGTGTGTGTGAGTGTGTGTGTGTGTGATGACATAGAATGTATGTACATGGTTTGTAAGAAGATTGTTCTGCAAAGGCAAGTATTGTTGTTGTAGATAATTTCAAAGTTGAACTTTTTTTATCTGCAGAATATTTGATCGTTTTTTTTCTGTATTGAATATATTCTACGTGTGTATTCTAAATCATAGTTTTTTTTAAATGTACGAGTATAGAAGATTGGGGTTTGGTGAAGCATTTTGATGTATTTTGAAAACTTTCGCTAGGACATTTGTTGCAGATTGAAGATTTATTGATAACTTATTACAAACGATTAATTTTATCTTTTTTTGTCTTGATATGGTTTATCTTCATAGTTACTGTGCATATAGTTATAGACATTACACATAGCATTTTTTTCATAATAGTCATTAAGCATTTTACTGTACCTTCTAACGTAAGTCATGGACTTTAGAGATAAAGACAATCCGTTATTTTCGTCAAACATGTGTAGAAGGATAGTAGAGATTTCAATATTGTCTGCATGTTAAGTCTGTACAGCTGAGGCTACTTTGATGTCAAAACAAGCGGTGTATATCTACTTTCAGTTGCCTTTTCCCTTGATTTGCGTGATATATGCTAAATCTCAATGTTTGTGACCTTGTTCTATATCCAGTCATACATTTATACAAATGTAGCTAAATTGCCCTTGGTCCCGATATACACTGTCACATACCATTTATTATTCTCGTCATTACTTCTGCTGTCCCTATGTTTATGTGTTTGTGTGATTTCTTCATTCTATAGTTATGTGCCTTCTTATTTCAAGATGCCTTACTAGCAACTGTCCATTGAAGGATTGGTGCCCCTATCCATATAAGTTGAGAATCTTTTTATTTATCATTTCATGGATGAGCAACGAAGGTGATAAAGCAAATCAAATTAAATTGTTAAATCGTCGTGATTATTTACTGAGTTATAGAAGTATCGAATACGATTTATGAGTTTAACTTGTGTTTAAATTGTTTTGTTAAATTCCTTGATTGTGTATGACACGATTTGTAATAAAAGTGTATCAAGTGATGTTTTGTTATCGTGTTCCTGATTAAAGGAGATGGTATCGATCATGTATCTTGTTTCTAAATGATATCGATCATGTATCTTATTTCTAAGTTAAAATATGTTACAGAGGAACACCACCAAAACATGATAAAACTAGAAGTCGTTTGTTTAAGATACAAACGAAGCGGCTTTCCGTTTGCTTATTTCAAAGGTTTTGAATATATAAGTTAATACAAAGAAATGGAAAAATGATGCTTAATAATGTAAGATTTAATACGTAAATCATCATTATCATAAATATATACTTATGTTAAAAAATAAGCTTTAATTTTTTTTTTCATTTTTATCTTCTTAAGAAGATATTGAGAAAGCATAAATATGGATCTTATTTGATTACGCAACCGTTTACTATCATGCAGAAAAAAACAAAAACGGGACAATTTTCAGATAAATTTATCCTCAAGAATTTTTTTTCTTACGATATACAATCGATTTTAAAAGTTTTTTATTCATTATTTAATATCTATTTCTTCGTAAGCATATGGCTTAACAAATATTAATTGCAATTTGATCCACATAAATGAAATTGTAAACAAGAAAAAAAAATACTGTGCAATCCATGACTTTCTACCTTTCAATTGATTGAGTTTTACATTTGAAAAAAATAGATGGAAACAAAGGCAGAGGTGTAAGCAAAATCATGAAAATATTTGTTTTTATTTCTATGTAAATAACGTGTTAGACGTCTTGAAACTTTAAACATTTCATTTGCTTTATATATTAGATTATTTTTACACCTTTTAAAACTTTAGAAAACATAAAAATCGATAGGTAGATATACATGTATTTGTCATTTCATCAGGTTTGCAGAAAGCCGTGATAGCAAATGCAATAAGTTAATCGTAAAGGTTTTCTGGCTCTAGTATAAGTTTACTAATTCATCGTAAATGCGACCCATTTACTCAAAAACGTATCACAATTCATTATTCAACACAGGCACTCTTTCCTGCAAAAGAACAATCGGGTCTTGCTCAACCAACCCAATGACCGCTTTAATTTCTTTCTTCAAATAGATAGATTTTCATGAATTAGCCCTTTTACGAAAAATATGAGTAAGTCATGTTTGATAACGTAATCACTTGAATTTTTTTGGACTTTTTGCGCTTGTTAAGGTTCGGCAATTTTACTTATCTAAAGTTTTGATATCTTTTTAATATATTTTGCTTACAAATCAATGTTGTCATAAACATGTGGCACAACATAAATTCCTTCAGGTATGCTTAAGTTTGGTATAAATACTCATGACGCTGGAGCGCGAATACAAATTAAATTGAATAATGTTCATATTTCCACGACGTCAAAATCAAGTGACTAAAGCAAAAATATTTTTTTTTGCAAGGACATGTTCAGCTAACGTTCTTTTAATCCAGAAAAAAAAATATTTTCGAGAATGCGAACAGGTTTGTTTTTACATTTTCAAATAGGCATTCCATCAAACATAAATATCTGCCATGTTTTGTGACATAATCACTTGAAATTTTCAAGAACTTTTGAACGTACTAAGATTCGACATTTTTAAAATTTTAAGTTCATTGATTTAATTGGCGATTTTATATGATTTTTTAAAATAATTCTTGCTTTAGTATGCATGACGTCATAATCCTCTTGACAAAACAAACATTTCTTAAAATAGTCATCACTTCATTTTTAACTCTTTCAAATCTGAAGATTTAATTTAGATTGACTAAAAATTCACGATGCCGAAGCGAGAAAAATATTAAAAAAGTGCTTTTTGTTTTTTAATGACGTCATAACCACGTGACTTAAGAGACAATTATTTACAAAATAGAATGTAAACTTCTATGCCGATATGCTGTCCAATTTTCATGCTTCTAACGCATCAGGGGGTTTTGTAACATTTAAATATTTTTAGGACCAAAGTTCAAAACTCGGTATTGCCATGAAATATTAATCTTTTCGAATTTGGAAATTTGAATGCAACGGTGCACATCTACATCTAACGAACATCTTCCGTAAAAATATCAAGATAATCTGACTAGAATTGAAGGCTCTAAAGCGCAAACACGCTTTTAAAGTTGACGTCAAATATGACGTCATTTGACGTCATTGAAAATTAAAAATAATTGAATGTATAAAAAGATACTTTTTATTGCTGCAATTTCAATTTCATTAAAATTGACTCAAAATATATAATGCCAGAGCGAGAGAAATCTTGGAAAAAATAGGATTTTGTCCTTTAAATGACGTAATAACCACATGACTTAAGAAAAAATCTTTCAGAAAAAAGAAAGTAGACCTCTTGGCGGATAAGCTGTCCAATTTTCATGCTTCTAACTCGTCAGTAGCCTTTGTAACATTAAATAATAGTTTTAGGACCAAAGTTCGAAATTCGGTTTGCCATAAATTCATAAATTTTTCGAATTTGAAAAAAAATTAAAGACAAGGTGCACATCTACATCATAACATACATCTTCTGTAAAAATATCAAGATAAAACGACAAAAATAAAGGCTCTAGAGCGCGAACAAACTTTTGAAGCTGACGTCAAATCTGACGTCTTTTGACGTCATTGAAAATTGAAAATGATTGAATTTAAAAATTTGAACGTTTTTGTTGAGGCATTTTAATTTTCATGTTGCTCAGACGCTGGCAACATATTGAAATTAACTCTTGGATTTGGTTGGAAAATGAGGAATAATAATAAGAATAAACATAACAAACCCTATACGTTTTCCGCAGGTTTGCGGAAAGCCGTAATAATCAATTATTGTTGTTCGGGAGTAAAAAACACGTGTGTTCCGTTGGACTGCTAGGCCAGAGGAGGAAGTTCCAATGCATGGTTTGATGAGTGGTGGCAGATTTAGCCATTAGAAGCTCCGGGTGTAGCAACGTTAAATGTCGCAACCAACGCTAAATGTCGCACTAACGTTACATGTCACAACCAACGTTATATGTCGCAACCAACGCTAAATGTCGCACCAACGCTAAATGTCGCACCAACGTTAAATGTCTCAACCAACGCTAAATGTCTCACCAACGTTAAATGTCGCAACAACGTTAAATGTCGCAACCAATGCTAATTGTTGCACCAACGTTAAATGTCGCACCAACGTTAAGTGTCGCACCAACGTTAAATGTCGCACTTGACGTTAAATGTCGCACCAACGTTAAATGTCGCACTGGGCGTTAAATGTCGCAAGGAAAGCAACCACGCTAAATGTCGCAAAACCAAAAAAAAAAATGCACTGCCGCTATATGTCGCAACATCAACGTTGAATGTCGCACTCCTTTATAAGTGGAAATTAATAATCCCACAGAAGAATCTTTAATATTCATTTCGAGTTGTTTCCCTTTTGAACAGATAAAAGTGAAATCTCAAGGAGACTATAGTCAACAGTACAAACACACGGAGCAGTTAGAGCAAGTTCAAACGAAACAGTTTGGGCAATTTCACACGTGGACAGACGGGGCAAGTTCACGCGGAAAAAAAATGAAATTATTATATGCATCTCAGTGGATGAAATGTAGGTCCTTTTCAAAACATGAATAAATGGACGAAATAAAATGGAATAATATCATTACAAAGTAACAAATTAAGTGAGACAAGGTTTCGAACCCACGCGGAGTGATACTGAGAGGAGTGGCAGACGGAGTCGTTACCTCTGCGCCACTTTAGAGCCCTATTGTAAATGGAATTAGAACATC
This sequence comes from Solen grandis, assembly GCA_021229015.1. Classification (NCBI taxonomy): domain Eukaryota; kingdom Metazoa; phylum Mollusca; class Bivalvia; order Adapedonta; family Solenidae; genus Solen; species Solen grandis. The sequence goes on along the minus strand of CM037780.1, from coordinate 2,810,193 downwards.
TATAACATTATCCTTGAGCTGTTTAATAAAAGGATTCCATTTCGTTGGAAAAAATAAATACCAAAATAAGCTCTATTTTGTTATTACTGAGTTAGCTAGTTGTATTTTGCTGAGCTTCTGGAAGGTAAAATAACTCTGTATATAACATAATAAAAAGAAATAATAAATGCTCAAAGAAATATATTTGTTTTCATGAAAAACAAAACCATTTGAATATAGAACCAGTTAATACCCGTTCGAAAGATATTACAAGTGAGGTATATAAAGAGTAGATTATGAGAGACAGAAGTCAGGCCCCAAGTAAGTTTCTGCACATTACAGACTTCCCCTAACGTTCACTTAAGGCGAACTCAGTCGGCCTCTACCGTTGTACGGTTTAGGTCTCAATTCAAGCATGATCCTGGTCGTGGGCTCTCATGCAAAGTGTTCATCTTTCTCTTTCTTTGTTTCTGAAGTCTTAATTCATTTTAAACTTTCTTACTATATAGTTTTTTTTTTTATAAAAAAGTCTGTCTCAAAATCTTAATATTCTATCATAACTTCATTTGCTTCTTCTTCCCCCTGGAAATCTCTCTTTCTTCAAATAACACAACAGTCACTCCGTCTCATACATTCACTGGCGGCATTTTTTCCACGATGTTTTTACTTTTCTATCTCTCTTGAACTGTCTCTTTCTTGAAAATAAGTCCCACACATTTTCCCTCAAAGTCTCAACATTTCATCTTTCCCCAATAATTTACCTCAGTCCTCATTTGATTCTGTATTTTATCAGGAAGCCGGCCGCACGTGTTTTAATGTCTTGAGAGGAGACACTTGAGAATATAAGATCTGTAGTGAGGTACCGGTAAAGAATATAAAAGAGGAAATAGTTTATGCAATGGAATGACTGTGTTATTTGAAGAAAGAAAGACTACCAAAGGGAAGAACTTACTCTAACTGTCACGTGTGCTTGTATTGTTGACTATAGTCTCCGTGAGATTCCACTCTTACCTATTCAAAAGGGAAACAACTGGAAATGAATATTAACGATTGTCTGGCACTGCGATTCTATCGCCCCACTAGCACTATCAGTGCTTTGATTTTTATCGTGACATTATATATCTGCAAATATTTTTTTAATCCTAACCCATTCACTTTCAATTTAAAATTAAACAAAACAGACAGTATTACGGATGAATTACGGACACATGAAAAAAGTCCATCACGGCCGATGTTTTTGTATAATGGTATATATATTTATATACAGGAGCGTCGTATCCAATAAAAATCAAAATAAAAAATGAAATTGTGATTTTATTCTTTTTTTTCCAGCTGCTTTTCGAGACAGCAGAACATTTTTGATATTGAGTATACACATTATTTCAAATCATCCTTATGTTCACAAATAGATGAAGAATAAAATCTAAACATGTTCAAACTAATAAAAATACTTTGGCCAAAGACGGTAAGTGTCTAAAATAGACAGTTCCTTTAGCAGTAACCTGTTCTTAGTAGAAGGGTACAAGATGGAAAGAAAAGATAGAACAGCAAATGGAGGTGGTATCATGACGTTTGTACGAGCCGATCTTCCCGTGAGGCGAAGACATGACCTTGAATGTGACACGATTGAAACACTGTGTTTTGAACTGTTGATGGAAAAGAGAAAATGGGGAATATTATGCTCGTACAGGCCACCATCAATGTCAGACACTACCTTTGAAAATGATTTGTGTAAAACACTTGATAAAATACTTATTTTCTATGACCACATTATTATCATGGGAGACCTAAATTATGATATGCTCACTCCAGCAAAACACAAACCTATTAGTACTATACAGGATACATATAATATAACAAATTTAGTAAAAGAAGCAACATGTTTTACAAAAAACAATAACCCGTCCCTTGTAGATGTTATCTTATCAACTTCTAAAAATCTAATGTGCAATACCACTGTGTTAAACTGTGGCATAAGCGATTGCCATCGCATGATAGTAACCTCACTTAAGGAGTACATACCCCCTCAAACTAAAAAAACAAGTACTGTTTCGCAGTTATAAAAAGTTCGACGAAACTAATTTCAATCATGACTTGTCTTGTGCACCTTTTCATGTAGCTGACATTTTTGATGAGGTTGATGACAAATACTCATTTCATGAGACATTACTAAAAGATGTCATAAATGAACATGCACCACTGAAGACCAAATGTCCAAAGAAAAACCCTCCGCCATATATGAATGCACAATATCGAAAAATGATCTATAGAGTAAGACAAGCCCACAATAATTTCTTGAAAAATAAATCTGCAAGTAACTGGGAAATTTATCGGAAACTTAGAAACGCTAAGGAATCCCTTAAGCGTACATCAATTCAAACTTATTTTATGGAAAGATGTGGTGGAGGACCAAAATCAAAAGACTTCTGGCCTACTATAAAACCATTTTTATCAAATAAAAACCTATCCAAAAACAGTGACATTATAATTAAAGACAATGAAAAGTTAATATCAGATAAAACTGAAGTCTGTAATCTGCTAAATAACAACTATGTTAACATTGCAACAAATATTGGAATAAATACTACTACTCCAGCTGACTCCAGTTATCCTAGCATATTGAAAATCAAACAGAATAACCCAAATACAGATGTTTTTAATTTTGTACATGTTACAGAAGACCAGATTCTTAGGCATTTTAACTCTATCAATGTTAAAAAAGCTACAGGTCCTGACTGTATCCCTCCAAAACTTTTGAAAGCTGCAGGTAAAACTCTAGCTGCCCCAATAACAAATATAGTCAACTGTATGATTGATTCTTCAATATTTCCTGACAAACTAAAAAAAGCTCAGGTAACTCCAATCTTTAAAAAAGATGATCCTTTTCTGACAAAAAATTACAGGCCAGTGAGTATTTTACCTTCTATGTCAAAAATCTTTGAAAAAGTACTTAATGAACAACTTAGTAATCACTTTGACAATATTTTTAATAGTTATTTATCTGCTTTCAGACCAGGCTACAGCTGTCGGACAGCCCTTCTGCGAGTGATAGAGGACTGGAAGATGGCCTTGGATAGAGGTGACCATGTGGCTGCTATACTTATGGACCTATCCAAGGCTTTCGACTGCCTCCCCCATGATCTTGTTGTATTAAAGTTACGCGCATATGGTCTGTCTGACAGTGCAGCCTCCCTTGTACATAATTATTTATCCAATAGAAAACAATCTGTTAAACTTGGACATGCAAACAGCACATGTCTTGAAATTATCAAAGGGGTTCCACAAGGATCAATTTTAGGACCAATGATTTTTAACATTTTTATAAATGACATTTTTTACTTCATAGAAAACTCATCTTTATATAACTATGCAGGTGATAATACCATTTCTTATTGTCATGCAGATAGTAATATTTTAAAGTCTATTTTAGAATCTGAGAGCAATATCTTAATCAAATGGTTTGATTTTAATCAAATGCAGGCAAACCCTGAAAAATTTCAAGCCATTGCTGTAGGCTCAAAAACTCATAATATCTCACCTATTTTTAATATTGGAACTGTGCAAATACCATGTGATGAGACGGTTAAATTGTTGGGTGTAGATATTGATTCCATCTTAAACTTTAATGTACAGATTGCCAAAATGTGTAAAAAAGCTGGTTTGCAACTGAATGTACTTTTAAGACTCAGTAAATTCTTAAGTCCTGAAAACAAAATTTTAATTAACAAATCTTTTATTCGTTCAAACTTTAACTATTGTCCATTGGTATGGCATTTTTGTAGTGTTTCAAATGCAGAGAAACTAGAAAAATTACAACATAGAGCCCTCAGAATTACATTTAATGATTTTAGCTCAAATTATAAACAACTTTTAGATAGAGCAAATATGCCAACTCTACATCTTACCAGAATGAGGGAAATAGCAGCTGAATCTTTCAAATGTTTATACAAAATGTCAAAATAATTCTTATTCCTTCAGGTATACAAACACTGTGATGGTGCCGACTGTAAAAACAACATCATACGGTAAGAATTCTTTCAGGTTCGAGGCCGCCCAGGTGTGGAACAGCCTCCCGAACGACTTAAGATGCGTTGACAACTTCAAGGAGTTCCGGAGACTGTTGCGTACCTGGACAGGCCCAACCTGTAAATGTTCTATGTGCACCTGATCAGTTACCTGTTTCCCCTGTGTGTTAACTATTATTTATTTGCAGTAAATCTACCTTGCTGTGCTTTTTTGTGCTTATTACATTTCATTTGCGTGCAGTGTATTATTTTTGTCGCCTTGGTTTGCATGGAGTTTAGCAACTCTGTACATTTATTTCATTTCATTTCATTTCTCCTTTCATATGTCTAACAATTATGTTATTTATCCTTTGTGCTCGGCTGTGATGTTTGTATTGTAATTGTCATGTATAGCATATTGTTTTAGAAACTCTGCCCTAACATTTATCTTATTTCTTTAGTCATGCATAATATTGCTTACATATATCCATGAGATTGATGCTTTGTGTTTGGCTGTGATCTTTGCTTTGCAAAATACATGTACCATGCTTAGCTTTAATCATTTAACCCTATTTTATATTTTTCAATTTTTTAGTTTTAACAAACTTGTCTATGTCTGTGCTAATCTTTAGTAGTATTAATAAATATTTATTCTTAATCATGCGTTCATTTACAGGTACCCTGTTATGTCTGTTGTTTGATATTTTAAACTGATGCTTTGTTTTACTTTGTCGGCAAATAGCTACATGCTAATGTTATTTTGTTACACTAGACCGACGTTAAATAAAGCTTCTTGTATCTTATATCTTGTATCTATGAAAAAAAGTCAGTTATAAAAAATAACGGCTCATTATGCTTCCAAAAGCAGTATATAATATTCTTCGGACAGAAAGCAAAGAGTGTGTTACAGATTTGTTACTAGATGCAATCTGTACATACTCGTTGACGACAACGTTACTACAATGCATAAGTAAGAAAGAACCATTTACTTAAGTTCATTTAATTGTTTACAAAAATAAACTAATTATGCATTTTCAGCATATCCTCGTCAATTTTTCACAGACACCCCCGTATGTCTCCGTTAACGATCACGAGTGCATAAATTGGTGACGAAGCAGATAAACAAATTGTGATTTCAAACTAAAATTATTTCCGTGAAACAACATAATTGTCTTTATCTTACTAAATGCCAAGAAATCCTAATTTATTGCATGTCAAAAAAGGTAATTGTTCTTGGTGGCTCAATACTTAATACATTTTGGTGGTCCACGGTGCTGTTAGAGTTGTACGCCGGATTCCGGATCACCGATCCGGGATACATCAACTTATTTCATGCAAACCAATGAAATACTTAGTTCTATCAGTTGAATATATTTCATATCGTCACCACACGTGCAGTGAGTGATATATTTCATATCACCACTGTCACCGGTCTGCTGTGGTGAAAGAAACTTTGCTATATTTCCCCAATTTTAAGAGAAATCACAATATACGTATTGTATTCTTTTTTTTTGTTGAAATAAGATCGTGGACAAAGTATCGATTATTTTGTCGAAATGGCTAAAATTGTTATCGTACTCCGTTATCAGTGAGAAACGAAAATTACAGAAAAGAAACCGATATATATATATATATTGTGAACGTAACATAGCTTTGTGGGTATTCATTTTCTAAAAACGAAATCTAAAAGTCTTTTATTGTGTTTATGTGCAAAACTTTTTTCATCACCACCGTTGTTGTTGTTTCCATGATCTAATATAAAATGTGTTTGTTTTTCGTAGATATAGAATGTATTTAACCTCAAAGTGATTTATTTCAAATTAATATTTTTTTCGGTGAGATATAATGTATACCTACTCAATTTCTATCTCAAACTGGCAAAGTAGAGACTGGACCTTTACGGTCGTGCCCGGTTCATCCCGGTAACCCCTAGCTCCGGGAGCTTAAACCAGGTCAGTATACTACAAAAGAGTGTTTATAAAGGGGTGCGACTTTACGTGATATTACAACATATAGCGGCAGTACAAATTTTTTTTTTGCGATATTTGGCATCACAGATGCGATATATAACGCCAGGAGGTTTTGCGACATTTTGCGTTGGCTGCGACATTTAGCGACAGCCTTGCGGCATATAACGTCAAGTGCGATATTTAGCATTGGTACGACATTTAACGTTGTTACATTCGGCTTAAATCTCAAATTCAGAAAATGTAGCTGTGCTAATTCGTGTATGTTTGTCACGCTAGGTCCACGCACTTAATTAGCTAGTTTGCAGGTCATCAAGCAGTTGTTCGTCCCCATTGTACAGGTTTCGCTATGTTGATGTTATTTGTTCTGTAAAGTCAGATATCGGCCGTTTAGCTTTAGTAGTCTTTAAGTCTTTGTATATACATGTAGTTTGATTTTTTAGATCATTTCAAACCATGTAAAACCCGAGTTTTTTTTTATAAGAAATTGAAGGTATTTTCTGAAGGAAAATGTTGAAATAACACGTATATATGGAATATAATAAAATCTAAAATGTTTATTAATGTACAGCATTTACAAAAAATATTCCTCCTCAGGAACGTAGACATATTGCAACAATGATGAATATCATTTTACCTGTAGTATAGGTTAACGTTTTATTTTCTGACAATAAGATGGAAACTAAGAAACAATATGTTTACGTAATACACTATTTTAACATTGTTCATTCATTGTTTATATCTGGACATCTCTGATACATCGTTTTGAATGTCTTACACCCACGTGATACATGTTTGGTCAGCTGTCATTGCATGTGCTTCGCCCATTTAATAACATCGCAAGGATCTCATTGTATCTTCAGAATGCTAACAATAAACATATTTCGCAAATATATAGACTCTAAAGAGAGGATTTGATCGTTAAAGGATGCAAGTTCCTGTTGAACTTGTGTGCAGTCAGATTGTCAATTTTAAAAGTATTATTTTACACTGGGAATGCTATATTATTCCTGGTTAATCAGTATATATACATATATCAATACACACAGATAAGGCATGACAGCTCCAGACACACCGCTACTCAAAACTAACGAATCTCAGATCCAAGACGATTGTATCCTGTGCAAGTAATCGCTTGCAACTATTGTTTGTTGGAACTTGTTATTCATTTGTTTTACGTCGACGTGGAAACAGGTTCTTACAAATTTACTGATATTTCTCGGTAGTTCATTGGTTGGACCAGTACTTTGTGTCTTGGAAGGTCATGTATAGTCTTCCTTCCTATGGAGTTTAAATTCACAACCTTCAGTTATACATTTAATGAAACATTCATGCGAAAATAATGAGACAACTGGTCTCCAGTGTTGAAACTGATAAAGCTTGTTCAGCCGGATTATCTACAGAAGCATTCGGTATTTACAAAAGAGTCTGTCTGTCACTCCAGTCTTTAATTCATGCGCCATTCCACTGAGTGAACAACTGCATGTTAATTGGAACAGATTTGTTCTGATCCGTGGGCTTGGCGGGAGATGGAATTTTCACAATGTCTTTGGGTTTAGCTTGCTCTGTTTTCACAATGTTTGTCATGTGACTCGGTTTTCCGCTCGCAATCCCCAGAGGTTCGAGTGGCACATCTTCCAGGCCTGGAGACGGCAGTGGCGTTATAGCTGTCTGTGGTATACGAGCCTCCTGCCCCGAAACTCCTTGTCCTGGGATTAAAGACAACTCATCATACAAAGGCTTCACGAGCTGTTTTTGCTCAAACTTGGGCTTGCCTGCCATGATATCTTGCGACGGCGTCTCAATAAAATTACCCAATTGAAAGGATGACGGTTCTTGGCTCATCACGCCTACCGAAGGTTTTACCGGTTTACCTTGGGACAGATTTGGTATTTTAGGGATTGGACCAAACTTTCTGGGGGCAGACTTTACAGCAGCTGCAGGCACCGTCTCTGCTGGAACAGTTCCCAAGTCTAACAACATGGGGTCGACACTTGGTTCCTTCTGAAGAGCGGTTTTTATCGCGGCTGAAGAAATGGCCGAGACTTCATGTGGGAATGATCGCAATATTGACAACACATCGGTATCTATGATAGCAGGCGCTTGTCGGATGAAGATAGGCTCTACTTTGACGTTACCAATACTCACTGGTTGTTTTACACTTCCGGTCATCCCTTGTTTCCCAATGTTTGCTTCTATGTCCATTTTGCTTTTAGCAAGGATTTCTTCCTTTAATGATTTGTCAATTGTTTGAACTTGATTTGGCGTAGCAAGCCCTATGCCAACTTTGACCTTCGGGTTCTCGGCAAATGTACCACCCATGACTGAAATGCCGAGCCTGTCATTTCTTGGACCTTCAATGTACAACGGGGTTTGGTAATTGACTTTTGGCTCGAAAAACGATGATAATGGGTCACGGAGGAAGATCTTTCCATCACCCGCCGGGGACGCCGAATCCGGTGCGCCTTTTCCGTCGAATGTTCGACATCCCATCACCTCCCCATTGTAAATGTCTACCCATTCGTACTTGCATTGGGGCCCACAAGGGTCGATTCTGGAAAAATCACTTCATAAATGAACACAGTGTAACAACTCGTAAATTATTGTCGTGAGACCTACAGTCGGCAGTCTGTTGACCGTTACAATTTCTGTTATACGAATCTATGAATAAAATTATATGTAAAACCCAATGTAAATTTTATTAATTTAGATCGAAAGAACTATACTGTCTATGAAAATATGCCGATATTCTTGCAAGACACCACAAAGGCTTATACACACGACTAAATTCAATGACGGCCAAAATTTTAAACTCAATCAGGATAACTGTATCACTTTGGTAGCAGTTTCAAACAGGAAAAAAATCACGGGGACCACTACGGAGTTAACGTCCGCTAGAGTTTTATCTTACCTACACATGAGTCGTCTGTTAGAGGGACAGATATTTGCAGGACACGTGAACCACGGGCATAGCAGAGGCTCCACTCCAACTGGGCATTCTAAAATGACAAGTATAACTTTACTTAAAAAGTAGATACAGCCGATGAAAAATATAGATAAACATTGGTCATTTATAGGAAGCACATTATATTTCATCGTTGATTACATAAATGGTTTAATTGAATACAATTCCTTAACTTAGAAAGAACCATTAATATTAGCGAAAAATAATACTCATACTGTAAATCATTAGGTAGAATAAAAGCGTGGATGGGTAGAAGGGTAAGTTGATTGAATGGATGGATAGATGGATGGATGGATGGATGGTCGCCTTGGCCTAATGGATAGATTGTTGAGTGATCGCTTTGGCCTAAAGATGGATGGATGATCGCCTTGGAATAATAGATGAATGGTAGGATAGGTTGATTAAATGGATGGATGGATGGATCCCATTGGATGGATGGATGGATGGATGGATGATCGCCTTGGACTAATGGATGGATGGTAGGATAGACTGATTAAATGGACCGATGGATGGTAGGAAAGGTTGATTAAATGGATGAATGGATGATCGCCTTGGACTAAAGGTTAGATTAACTTACGTTTGGGTGGCTGGGCACAATCAATTTCGACTCCATTTGCGAAGAATTTCGCCTCGCACTTTCCACACTGTGACGCCCTGGGGAAATAAATAAAAAATATAACAATATGATAAGACTGTGGACACTTGGGTGTTAAGCTTTAGCTTCAAAAATGACTTTTTTTGTATTCGCACACTCTCATTACCACTTCAGTAAACATTTCATAGATAAAAAAGAACTATTTTTTCTCATTTTTGCAATACCGAAATATAATGTCGCAGAACTATTTTAATTTTTTTTTTTTTGCACCAGTGAACTCTTATTTCGTAAAAATCGAATCAGTACTTTGTAAAAAACATAGCTAACCCCTTCCCTATACTTTCGCATAAATTTGAAATTCGATTTCGGTTTTACGAAAGATTATTTCGTAAATGCAAAATAAAATAAATTAGTCGCTCAATAAATACTAAAAAGTGTGCATTGCTTAAAGAGTTCCAAATATTACACACACGATAATTGTTAAATGTAGTATTCTGTTCGGTCTGTTCGGAAAGGCTGTCTCTTTAGGGAGAGGGTCCTCATGCTAGAGGCTACACTTACCTACACTCGGCAGCCGGACAGTAATGGCTGAAGTATTTACATGGGTCGTCCACACACTTCATAAACGGCACATTGGGCGGGCACTCTGGTAGACGGGAAACAGTTCAGTATAAACATAACGTCTCTATATTATTGAACTGACTTATATTACATCAATGCTGAATATATTTCATAGCCCGACCAATCGACTTTACAGACCACATTTTATCTTTACTTCATATGTTTGTGTAAGTAGGAAAGTTATTCAGACCGCAGACCGCTCGGACAATTAACAGTAGAAAATAAAGTTGTAATTACTTCTTAGCCGCAATACTATAATATTTAAAGTTTTTATTTCATTTTTATTTATATTGGGGGGGGATAGTTTGGGTTGTTCATTTTCATTTATTTGTACAAGTGCGTTTTGATTTATTTTTTGGTCGAAATGCACTGAAGCTATCTCATCTATCTCAGTCACGTGACATTGTAAGATTTTTGTTTATTTTTATGTCTGGTGTGGTTTATGGATACATATATACGCAAAAAATGTCGTTAATGTGATAACGACTGAGTGCAGAGTGTTTAATGGCGGGGGAAAGAAAAGAAAGAAAGGAAAGAAAACATGTGGTTTAGTCTCTAATGAACGGCGTTTTATATGGGTTTACAACTATAAAAAAATTTTTGAAGAAAAATGTAAAGTCTTAACAAGCCCCGAATATGCTTTATACATATACAAATGGAATAATGCCATCTTTAGATATAAAATATACAATATAAATTATTTTATATAACGCAGAACTATTAATGTGTCATATAACGTCATGAGTGATAGATACGTACCGTCACTGAGGCAATCGACCAGCACGTTGTCAACGTACCACGTGTCACGGCACTTACCACACCCGTCTGGTCTGTAAAATACACAACCAATCAAATGATAGATCAACATTTTTAGGAAATTCACCGCCTTAGGCATTTCATTAGTCGAAATTCAATTCAAAATCTAAATTAAACTCGATGCTTATATGTTACCTGCATTCGGCATTTGGGAAGTTTCGACAAATCTTCTGATCACAAACGCTCGGTCCACATGGGACAAGGTTCTCCCCTTGCGAGCACGTGCGTTGCCATGATGGCCCGTTACTAGGCAGCAAAGCAAGAGGCTGGTTTATTCCTGAAATAACATATTTTCGAAATTTGAAATGTTTTACATACAAATGAACGAAAGTAAGGTTGAAACACAACTTTTGTGTTATGATTTGACCTAAATCAAGGTTTCACGAGGCGTTTAAAACATTTCTTCTTCTTTTCTTGTTATAGCTAGTAATCATTTTCTTGTTATTATGGCCATAGTTTAGACTTTGCGGTCAAAGATTTCCAACGTGTCGATCTTGATTTTTGCTGAAGAGACAGCATCGGAAGACAGTGGTTGGATACAAGGGAGTCCGGGTGCGATACCCTAGCATATTTTGCGAATAGACCCCTTGGTTCTTTTACGTGCCCGGGGACAAGTTCCTGGGTACAAACTCAGACAATATGATATCCGCTTGTAGGCGAAATATCCCTGACGCCACAAAAATTGCATTACAAATAACTTCTTACAGTCAAAATGCGATTTTAAGGTACACAACAAATAAGTGGATTCTTTTTAAGAAAAATAAATCATTGACACTGGTAGAATCCACTGTGAAAATCCCATATAGAGAGGAATGTCAATCATATAACTTTTTTTTGTGTTTTCGCCCAAGTATCATGAAGAATACAACAGCGCTACATGATTGCATTTCAACCAAAATAAATGGCGTATTGGTATATATTTTTTTAAACATTGTGCCCTTTCCATGGAAAAATCAATATCATGAGAATAAATCAGCCCATGAATAAATATGACACCATATTCTATACAAGGTAGATAACAATGTATCATGAGGAATGTTCCTGTGAATGGAATGATCTCCCTTACCATCAGACGCGCATTCTATCCTTTCGTTGTCCAGGAACCAAGCGGGTTTACAAATGTTACAGCCATCCGGTCTGAATGAAGAAATAATAATCTTTATTTAAAACAAACATACAATAAGGGGTCAAGGTAAGCTCAATGTTTCGAGGAGCAGGAAATAGTAATGAGTTATCAACAATAAACTATAATGACATATTCGGTGTTAACAAATTAATTCGTGAAAAAAAAAACACCAGAGAAGGTATTAGTTGTCGTATCTTCTTCTTTGTGATTCTTGTATGTATTCCATGTTCATCAAATATTACGAATATCATGCAGAGTTTTGAGAATGGAGTCAGTAAGTCAATACGCCTCACGTTATTTATCATTAAATTGTAGTAGCGAGAGAGGGCACGTAATTTTAGTAGTACACTCAGCAGCTTATTCCAATATGATGCCAGTTCCTTGGCCTCCTTTAAATAGTGTAACAATCACCATACGAATTCTTCAATAACCCCATTTCTACCTTCTCGAAACTTTAATAAATAATTTCAACTTTTGACCACACCTGCACACCGCCCTTGGAGCTGTAGGACATCTCTGGCCGATGCAGACCTCGATGGAACACGGCACTGGCCGACAGCCTAGCGGCTGGGAATTTGCCACCACGTTGTCCACCGGAAGTTGCTCTCCTGGAAGAGAAAACCCCTAGTTACCTCGGTATGCTCACTCCACTACCTTTGAACACATCAATACCCTTATAAAGAAATAGTTAGTGGTGAGTAAATGTTTTGTTTTTTTCTTAAATTAAAACGTTTATTTCATGTCGATTGAAAATCACTTTCTTAAAACTTTTACTACTTCCCCCTACCGACGATATCTGGGTTGGACCAGTCATTTTAGCATTGCACCTTGCACCAACGCTGTTCAAAAATTGCATTCCCTATTCAAACGTTTTTATAATCATATTCGTAACCAATTCCTGTTGCTGTAAGTCCATAGGAAGCATTTTTGTGGTCGTTAAACATAACATGAAACCGATAACGCTGACGCTGCTCATTTAACAAATCATTAAGCATGTTTCTAATCATTAAGCATGTTTCTAATCATTAAGCATGTTTCTAATCATTAACTTAATACATTCATGGTTAAAACATGCCTGCTTAACAAAGATTTGCTTAATGCAGGTCTTCTAACACGGGTCTGTTTAACACGGGACTGCTTGATACACGTCTGCTTAAGGTTAAGTCCCTGTCATGGTTCCGCTATGTCTTTGACAACTTAACCTCTACCAAGGTAACCAAGATATCCTAATGAAACATTGGGAAACCTTGTTTATCTCCGTGAAAGGCCATGAGGTCCGAAATGTAGCGGAACCATTAGATTCTATTTTGGTGCTTTTTATGGGTCTGCTTAATACAGGTCTGCTTTTTATGGGTCACTAAATACTGATTTGCTTTACAATGGCCTGCTTAATACAGGTCTGCTTTTTATGGGTCTGCTATACAGGATTGCTATACACGGGTCTACTTGATACAGGTCTGATTTACACGGGTTTGCTTAATAGGTATGCTACATGGTTTTTTGGGTTAATACACGTTCACGGGTCTGCTAATACAGGATTGATTTGATCTGCTTAATTCAGGATTGCTTTACAGGTCTGCTTGATATAGGTTTACTTTTTATGGGTCTGATTAATACAGGATTGCTTTACATTGGTCTGCTTGATAAGGGATTGCTTTACATTGATCTGCTTAATACAGGATTGCTTTACATGGGTCTGCTTAATACAGGATTGCTTTACATGGGTCTGCTTGATACATGATTGCTTTACATGGGTCTGCTTTATACAGGATTGCTTTACACGGGTCTGCTAATACAGGATTGCTTTACATGGGTCTGCTTAATACAGGATTGCTATACGTTAGTTTGCTTAATACAGGATTGCTTTACACGGGTCTGCTTTATACAGGATTGCTTTACACGGGTCTGCTAATACAGGATTGCTATACGTTAGTTTGCTTAATACAGGATTGCTTTACATGGGTCTGCTTAATACAGGTTTGATTTACATGGGTCTGCTTAATACATGATTGCTTTACATGGGTCTGCTTAATACAGGTTTGATTTACATGGGTCTGCTTAATACATGATTGCTTTACATGGGTCTGCTTTATACAGGATTGCTTTACACGGGTCTGCTAATACAGGATTGCTTTACACGGGTCTGCTAATACAGGATTGCTTTACACGGGTCTGCTAATACAGGATTGCTATACGTTAGTTTGCTTAATACAGGATTGCTTTACATGGGTCTGCTTTATACAAGATTGCTTTACATGGGTCTGCTTAATACATGATGCTTACATGGGTCTGCTTTATACAGGATTGCTTTACACGGGTCTGCTTAATACAGGATTGCTTTACACGGGTCTGCTAATACAGGATTGCTTTACACGGGTCTGCTAATACAGGATTGCTTTACATGGGTCTGCTTAATACATGATTGCTTTACACGGGTCTGCTAAATACAGGATTGCTTTACACGGGTCTGCTAATACAGGATTGCTTTACACGGGTCTGTTAATAATTGCTATACAGTTGCTTTCATGGTCTGCTTATAAGATTGCTTTACATGGGTCTGCTAATACAGGTTTGATTTACATGGGTCTGCTAATACAGGATTGCTTTACACGGGTCTGCTAATACAGGTTTGATTTACATGGGTCTGCTAATACAGGATTGCTTTACACGGGTCTGCTTAATACATGATTGCTTTACACGGGTCTGCTAATACAGGTTTGATTTACACGGGTCTGCTAATACAGGTTGATTTTGGTCTGCTATACATGATTGCTTTACACGGGTCTGCTAATACAGGTTTGATTTACACGGGTCTGCTTAATACAGGATTGCTTTACATGGGTCTACTAATACAGGATTGCTTTACATGAGTCTGCTTAATACATGATTGCTTTACACGGGTCTGCTTAATACAGGATTGCTTTACATGGGTCTGCTTAATACAGGATTGCTTTACATGGGTCTGCTTAATACAGGATTGCTTTACATGGGTCTACTAAATACAGGATTGTTATACACGAGTCTGCTTAATACATGATTGCTATTCACTGGTCTGCTTGATACAGGTTTGCTTATACATGGGTTTGCCTTAAACAGGTTTGCTTTACATGGGTCTACTTATAAGGTTTTGTCCATAACAAATATGGAAATTGATTATTTATTTAATTTCCATGAAAGAAAAAATTGCAGAAAAGAAAAAAATAATAATAAAAAGTATAAAAAGGCACAAATTTATAACCCCCATCCACACATACACACAACAACAATAACAACAAATAAACATATTTAACATACTACTCTATAAGAATATTTTACGTCAGAAAAATAAAATTGTTACTATCAGACAAAAAATAGAGAGGATCAAAAGAATGTAAAGTAATAATAACCGATAATAAGGATGTTGTATAAAAAGATGGGACAAGTGTATCTTGATGTCATCCATCATGCATTTTTGTCACCCATCTTACATCTCAATTACGGTATCCAGCCAATCGGAGATATCCTGGCTGTTGTTTTTATCATAATACGTCAAAGTATGAAATATATAGACGTACGTCGCCACAAAATGTCACATGTCACACAACACAAGTCGTAAAGTGCAGGGCAACGAACTCGGGACCTGGGATTTGATGCCTTAACCTTTATCGTCATAAATGTCTGTACCTGTTTCGACGGATCGTCGTGACTTTGTTATATATAATATATATTGTATAATATAGTCTATAGCTTAAAACAGTCGTTATGTCAAGTATATTAAGTAAAATTGAAACTTAAAGATGATATCATGTTAACACGTTTTTCCTGCTCGTATGGTGTGTCCGTCATAGGCCAATCATGTATAACCTTCAATTTCCTAGAATAAATCGTTTTGCTATAGCTTTTGACTGAAGAATTGACAAGTTAAATACTTACTTCAGTAACATATACATTTATAATGACTTTAACGTACACAGTTATAGGGCATGCCTCTTTAAAGTGATACATGTCTTGCATCAGACGTGGTGAATTGTTCCACACCGACATTTATGTCTAACCAGGATCACTCTATATAAAGAGATCCTGGTCAAATGTTAGCAAGATGTACATATTCAAACTCCCCGTAACAGTTACTTCCCTTATTAAGAACAGCAACCACTGTCACCACACTGGACTCTTCAATTCTAAATTTAGATTCGTGTTGAGTTTTAAATTCATTTAAATAATATTCATTATGATGAATTAGGTGAATGATAAAATCAAATAAGAATATTTCATTCAAATAATGAAAGTACTGTTTTACTGCCACACCGGTTTAGCTATAATCACGTGATTTATTACGGTGACATATTCGGTGCGAGGAGTAAGATTCATCTTGCCCATCTGCACCTAGTGTTCGCAAATAAACAGTTTAAAATGGTGCAACCAAAGTCTCATCATTATTACAAATCTAAAGGCATACGTTAGATGATTTGACAAACGCTTTAAAACGTAAGATCCTTTTTAATATGATTCAAAGCGACCTGTATATAGCACAGTTTTGTGGCAAAAAGTATCAAAATACTAAATATAGTGACGTGTGCATGGTATGGTACCACAACCAGTAACATACTTCTGAAGTTAGTCCACACCCAGTCACATGTAAATGAAATGATATTACGTGCAATCATAGTATTCTTACAAATGGACGTCAATTTAGAACTTTCGACATAATTTGAATAAAAAACAAATATTTAATTATATAAATTCATGTTAAAGCATTCCATTTATCTCCTAAATTCCTCTAGAAACTTAGCAATATATATCCTACCATACTAGGCTAGAAGTTTGAACAAATCTGTGACACCCATGCAAACGTCATATTACAAAACACAAGGGACACATTCGTCTAAATTAAAATCATCACCGTCAAAATATTAGAACTGAGCAATATAATTACATTTATGAGAAGAATCAAAATGTGTTAGTATTATGCTTCAAACTGTTTCAATGATATTGAATCTAAATCTAAACCAGTACTAAGCATGCAACCCAACCACGACACGTGATACACCCACTTCCGGTGTGTACCTGTAATATTAGCGTCCCTGATCGGACAGTGTCGCCACGCGCCCCGCACGTGGTACTCGGCTGAACACGAGCCACAGTTGTTCATCCTGGAGAAATCGGGCACCAGCTTATTAAATCATGTATTGTTAAAGTGTTTGAGGATATCAAGGTATGCGTGTGACTTACAATTATCCTCATGTATTAAATTGAATATGCTTTTGACGAACTCCTATTATACTAGGACTTGAATATATATCGATAGGTATGCAGTTTCCATATAAATAATGTTTTATACTGAGAAGCTCGTTTGATCATTGTGCTTTAAAAATAAAAACTACTATCTGATTGTATGTGTACAAAAACACAAAACCGATATATACAAGATGTTACTGTTATCTATATGTTACTGAAATGTTGCCATCTGAAGAAAAAAAACCTGTTTGGTAGAAAACACGACTGAATCAATGAATTCAAATCAATCAAAAGTACTGGTAGGTAAGCTGGGTATATACCTGCATGATGCTGATTTGAAATCTGGATGCGAGCAGGGCCAATTGCAAGCGTTCACAAGACAATGAACTACTGGTTCCCCGCCCGGACAAACTGTTGTTATACAAAGTAGGAGCGATTAGCCGGAACTATTTTTAACGATAACTTTTATATCTTACCATAACTTTGTCCTAGATCACACCACAACCTCCAACACAGCTCTTGGTTTCAGTTTTCTGTAAAACCTGACTTTACCCATCAAAAAGTGAGCTCCGAACAACCTTCTGTGGCACAGAAGTGCTGTGCTTAGTTTCACTGTTTTTACTCCTGGTCTTAAAAGGAAACACGATAAAACTGGACCCAACATTGCAGTATAGCCCCCCCCCCTCCTTCCCATCAAGTAAAATTTAAAATCAAAGTAATTCGTGTAGGAATCTCTCAATCCGTGATTTTGATATCTGACACTGTTTTGGGAACCATGACAGACTTACATGTGTTAAAACAAAAGAAAAGGATCATTTCAGAAAGCGATTCTTTTTATAAAGGTCTAAAACAATATATTGCAATATAAAACTTAAATATTGCACTAATAAACTAAACTTAAATATTGTAATATAAAACTTAAATATTGTGATTAATATTGCAATATCATTTTCTCTTTACTTTGTGGCAATCTGAGACATTAATGTTTGTTACGAGATCAATACGTGACAATGGCGCTATGAAATGAATACACTTCAAGAATTTATTTTAGCACAACTTCAACTATTGCATCTATAATGCATAAAATGAAAAATATTTACATATAAGTAAAAGTATATGTCTTATCCCGAGAACTCATTTGTTTCTTCACATGTTGTTATAAATTTCTAAAGATTCGTCTGATCATTGTAATTATCACGATTATGATACAATCCAATAATTGTTGTTTTTTTTCCATCAATAATTTATAATGATCATCATTATCAATACCTTTATTTTCACTGCTATTTTTACTGATAAGAAAAAAGATCACCGGCAAAATTAAACAAAAACAAGTGGTTCAAGAACGATATTAATCGTATAGATCTTCACTCGATATAAAAGAGAGTTCAGAAGTATCCGATCATAAAGACTTACTTTTTAAATTACTTTTGGCACTGCAGTTGGCTTTCATCCCATTGGAGTCATACCAGACAGCTTTGCATCCGTTGCATTCACTCTTTTCCATTCTGAAACCCACATTGATTTCACATTCAGAGGAACCACCGTATGTCATGGTGCAGAATTGGTTTGTTATATTACCAACATAATAAATGCTGAGTAAAGTTTCACTTGAAAAGTTTGAGAAAAAGCAAGCACGTATAATCGAAACAAACCATTATTCAAAACTTATTTATTTTTTACCAAACATTTACAATATGGACAACACGTCTGTTTAGAAACAAGATCAACGACACTAATTTGATTGGAAACTGGATTGGAATTCTATTCGTTTATTCTTTAAGAAAGCAAACTACATTTATGATACCTCTCGTGACTTTCTTGTGGTAAAAAAAAAAAAAAAACATCCTGCGAAATATGTTAGCGTTTGGTCTTTTTTAATGTTAACCCCATGCTTAGCATTATACATGTGTATATATAAAACGGGTTCATTTCTCAATCTGTGTATTCAAACCTACTTGATAGGGACTGTTTAAATGGTCATCAGTCATTGACTTACACTTTCACTGTCGGATATCAGATGTCATAGGATGTGATATAAGTGTCAACCCTCAAAAAGTTACCTCGGTTTTTTAAGATTGGCTTTCAACCCATGACGTGATAACCGTTCACATGCTATCACATCAAGTGACATATGAGGCTAATCAAGCAAGATGACAAGTCTGAATCCAACCCACCAAATGACTGAAGTAGTTATTGTGTTCTGGGTGTTAACAAATATACCATAACTTGGAAACATCATATAACTTTTAACATCAATTGTCTAAACACGTTTCTAGAAGGACTTACCTGCACTGTGCCGTTGGATCGCCGGGACATTTCCCGCCAAGTTTGCACGTGTTGAGCAGGCAACTGATCCAGTATTTGGCGGGAAAACAAGCGTCACCTGTAACAAGAGGACAATTTATACAAACTATGCACATAGATATGGCGTAATAAAAGAAAGTAACTTGTTTCCACTAACCCGACCGACTCTATTTTTTGTATCGACCCTAAACATTGTTCCCTAGCATTTGGGCTATAACGGTTACAAAACGCTGTTTTTCGTCAATACCTCTAAAAAATAAGGTAAAAATGGATAAATGTTAAATAAAAAAATATTAGCAGACCTACCGATCCTATTTTTTTTTCGGAGATGTAAGTGGAAATTGACAACTTTTTTTTTTTTTTTTTTTTTTTTTAAAAAATTTTTTTTTCATAATTGCGAAAATTTTTTGTCATTAAAATGAGAATTGCTGCCAAATCTTAATTCAAGATTTACTTAACAGGAATTGCTATTATCATAGTGGATGCTTTATTTAAAAAATAATATCATACAAAGATCATAAATCAACATTATTTACTAATTACTATATACATTTATTAATCCATATACTGTTATATTTTTAATCAATTATATAGTCGTATGTATATTTACTAATCATCTATATACTGGTATGTATATTTACTAATCAATTTTGACAATATTGGCTGACTTGTTAACTTATTTGACAATATTGGCTGACTTGTTAATCTTACTTTGACAATATTGGCTGACTTGTTAATCTTACTTTGACAATATTGGCTGACTTGTTTATCTTACTTTGACAATATTGGCTGACTTGTTTATCTTACTTTGACAATATTGGCTGACTTGTTAATCTTACTTTGACAATATTGGCTGACTTGTTTATCTTACTTTGACAATATTGGCTGACTTGTTTATCTTACTTTGACAATATTGGCTGACTTGTTAATCTTACTTTGACAATATTGGCTGACTTGTTTATCTTACTTTGACAATATTGGCTGACTTGTGTATCTGACTTTGACAATATTGGCTGACTTGTTAATCTTACTTTGGCAATATTTCCGATCTGATCGTCTGATTATCAGGAGCTGTTTAGTACAATTATAAAACTCATATAAGTAGAATTACGTTGTTCCGAGGACAATATAATAAAATTTTGTTTATCATGACTCGCCACATGCTGAATTTATTTTTTTGCAATACATCTTTAACCGCCATCTATACTGAGCACTATCAGTTTCTGTACAATACAGATTATGAGAAAGAATATACTAGTCCACACGTGTTGCCATGCTTGTTGCAATGTTCGGAAGGAGGCACTATTAGAGCCCCGGTTCAGGCCACACCCAGTATCGTGATCAACGTAGCCTGATCGGACAGATGTGCCGTTGAGGAAGCATTTTGTGTATTGTCGAGTCTAGAGGACAATGGGAGATTTATTTGTCTCCTGGTCGTCTTAATACATCTGTACATATAACTGTACATTGACTCATGTGTCGTTATATAGTAGATCCGTTCATGTTTGGTTGTATAACGGGAGAAGATGATTCGTCATTTTATCGCCATTGATGACAAGACTTGTTTTATAGGAGATGACTGGACACTTTCTCACAACCAGACGCATTTTTATTCAAAGATATCGTGTCTTTAGTGTATTATTAAACAACTCAATACAATATAATGCAATAAATAGAACACCGTACAGCACAACAGTAGCTGTGTAAACCTGTGTAAACCGGATTATGATTACTCGTATATGTGATCGGATCATGGTTGTACTAAATATATAAAATTTTACTACAGACTTATCATGTTTGTGAAAAATATATCATATCCTTTTACAGACTTTTTTCTTCTGACCGCTGCTTATCGTTCAAATTCTGTTTTTTAAACGGCGTGGTCCGGTGGTAGATTCACTGACCACATGTCTGAGGGCCGTGGGTTCGATCCTGCTTGACATATTGCAATTGCACAAAGTACTGGTCCAACCGAGGAACCATAGAGAAAGAAAACATAAAATTGCAAAACATGAGTAAAATTGGTACGAGACGAATCTATTTCAGAGTTACATATCTGTATAATATGACAGGAATACGTCTGCATCAAGATTTGGCAGGAAAAAATGCAAAAAGAATTTTGTTTGAATTCCTTCAGGAGGATAACATGTCTTTTAAAATCCATGTCACTGACTGAACATGGTGTTAATCACGATAAAATATTGGTGTACAATACGGTATATAACTAGCAGGGCCGGTATCGTATGTTATGTCATTGACAACTGGTGTCCATTGACAACTGGTGTCCATTTGACAACTTGTGTTCATTTGCGAAAGCGCTGTTATCTAACCTGAAGAAGACAGTGACACTATTTATCATTTATTGAGGTTTAAAACTTATGCTGACAGTCCAGTTTCGAAACACTTGGAACAGCGAGTCCATTGGCTCTTTTGAATTGCAACGATATATTTTCCTCTTTGTTAACTTTTATGGCGTATCAACCAACCTTTACATGTTAAACTTACATTTGTCTGCCATGTTTTGATGTTCTGCATCATACTACGTTGTAACATATTCGCAGGCTTGTTGGGTTTCTAGATCAAGCTAATGAAACTGATTTTCAGCGACCATTAAATCATTCCCCTTTTTCTTGTCTTTCATTTATTTATAATAAAACGGCCTATTTCGAAAAGGAATTGATTGACACAACCAATCCTGAAAACTTAATTATCAACTTAAAAATAAGATACCTTATTAAAAACAAAATACAAAATCCCCCAAAAGTCCAATTAAACACTACAAAAATGAACATAATATTCTATGGTTCTTATTATAAGGGTTTATGTGGCCTACAGCTGGCATTGCAAAATGTATCATAATATTCTATGGTTCTTATTATAAAGGTTTATGTGGCCTACAGCTGGCATTACAAAATGTATCATAATATTCTATGGTTCTTATTATAAAGGTTTATGTGGCCTACAGCTGGCATTACAAAATGTATCATACTATTCTATGGTTCTTATTATAAAGGTTTATGTGGCCTACAGCTGGCATTACAAAATGTATCATAATATTCTATGGTTCTTATTATAAAGGTTTATGTGGCCTACAGCTGGCATTACAAAATGTATCATAATATTCTATGGTTCTTATTATAAAGGTTTATGTGGCCTACAGCTGGCATTGCAAAATATATCACAATATTCTATGGTTCTTATTATAAAGGTTTATGTGGCCTACAGCTGGCATTGCCAAATGTATCATAATATTCTATGGTTCTTATTATAAGGGTTTATGTGGCCTACAGCTGGCATTGCCAAATGTATCATAATATTCTATGGTTCTTATTATAAGGGTTTATGTGGCCTACAGCTGGCGTTGCAAATTGTATCATAATATTCTATGGTTCTTATTATAAGGGTTTATGTGGCCTACAGCTGGCATTACAAAATGTACATAATATTCTATGGTACTTATTATAAGGGTTTTATGTGGCCTACAGCTGGCATTACAAAATGAACATAATATTCTATGGTTCTTATTATAAGGGTTTATGTGGCCTACAGCTGGCATTGCAAAATGTATCATAATATTCTATGGTACTTATTATAAGGGTTTATGTGGCCTACAGCTGGCATTACAAAATGAACATAATATTCTATGGTACTTATTATAAGGGTTTATGTGGCCTACAGCTGGCATTACAAAATGAACATAATATTCTATGGTACTTATTATAAGGGTTTATGTGGCCTACAGCTGGCATTCAAAATGTATCATAATATTCTATGGTTCTTATTATAAAGGTTTATGTGGCCTACAGCGCATTGCAAAATGTATCATAATATTCTATGGTTCTTATTATAAGGGTTTATGTGGCCTACAGCTGCATTGCAAAATGTATCATAATATTCTATGGTTCTTATTATAAAGGTTTATGTGGCCTACAGCTGGCATTGCAAAATGTATCATAATATTCTATGGTTCTTATTATAAGGGTTTATGTGGCCTACAGCTGGCATTGCAAAATGTATTGTAATATTCTATGGTTCTTATTATAAGGGTTTATGTGGCCTACAGCTGGCAATGCAAAATATATCATAATATTCTATGGTTCTTATTATAAGGGTTTATGTGGCCTACAGCTGGCAATGCAAAATGTATCATAATATTCTATGGTTCTTATTATAAGGGTTTATGTGGCCTACAGCTGACATTGCAAAATGTATCATAATATTCTATGGTTCTTATTATAAAGGTTTATGTGGCCTACAGCTGGCATTGCAAAATGTATCATAATATTCTATGGTTCTTATTTTAAGGGTTTATGTGGCCTACAGCTGGCATTGCAAAATGTATCATAATATTCTATGGTTCTTATTATAAAGGTTTATGTGGCCTACAGCTGGCATTGCAAAATGTATCATAATATTCTATGGTTCTTATTATAAGGGTTTATGTGGCCTACAGCTGGCATTGTAAAATGTATCATAATATTCTATGGTTTTTATTATAAAGGTTTATGTGGCCTACAGCTGGCATTGCAAAATGTATCATAATATTCTATGGTTCTTATTATAAGGTTTATGTGGCCTACAGCTGGCATTGCAAAATGTATCATAATATTCTATGGTTCTTATTATAAGGGTTTATGTGGCCTACAGCTGGCATTGCAAAATGTATCATAATATTCTATAAGTTTATGTGCCTAAGCTGACATTGCAAAATGTATCATAATATTCTATGGTTCTTATTATAAGGGTTTATGTGGCCTACAGCTGGCATTGCAAAATGTATCATAATATTCTATGGTTCTTATTATAAAGGTTTATGTGGCCTACAGCTGACATTGCAAAATGTATCATAATATTCTATGGTTCTTATTATAAGGGTTTATGTGGCCTACAGCTGGTATTACAAAAAGTATCATAAAAGTCTGTGGTATTTTTCATAAAGTTCTATTGTTACCTATGGCCAGCATCAAAACATTTCAGCCAGCATTTCAAAATTTATCATAAAATTCTAAGGTGGATTACAAAATGTAGCCAGCATTACAAAATTTATCATAACATTCTATGGTGGCTTACAAAATTTATCATAAAATTCTATGGTGGCTTACAAAATGAAGCCAGAATTACAAAATTTACCATAAAATTCTAAAGTGGCTTACAAAATGTAACCAGCATTAAAAATATCACCCAATTCCAATAGTATCGCGATTCAAGAAGAGAACCACAATACCAAGTTTATGTAGATCTGTTCCAAGCGCTACATAAGTATGTGGTTGTCCGTATCTAGGACCATGCAAAATGCTGATCCTTGACAACAAGCTTTAAACCAATCCTTGTGTTGACCTGTGTCGTGTTTTAATATATGGCGGTACGTCGGTGTCACCTATAGTTTTTTTTATTATACATTACTGCAGTAACACACATTATAGGTTAAAGTCTGCAAATGATAAAAACAATGGTATCGATTAAGGGCTGTTTCAAAATCGGGGACATATATCTTTTATTTTCTTCCAATTTTGAAGATGACATAGTGCCCACTACTGCCAACCATATATTCACTTAAGTTATTTGGATATCGTGTTTATATATATATATTTGTTGCTGTTTTTTAGTCAGTAAAAAATTTTATCTGGGAAAAGCATGATATCTAATTAACATAAGTGAATATGTGATTGTCATTAGTGTGCACTAATAGACATTTTTGTCTTGTTAAGATACCTAAGTTGATAACTTGAAAATGTTCTACTTGCCAGATAATAATTGAATATATAACAATTTTTCAGAAAAGTTTCGACCTAGCTTAGCGGATAAGTGGCTAGCAGAAATATGTTTATATTGCCCACTACTGCCAAGCACATATTCATTTATGTTAGCTGGATACCTTTTTTATATCAACTTAGTCATTTAAATCAGAGACATCAATATAGTGCTGCGCATATTTCCAAAATAACACTATACCAAGCGCACGAATATAGTTTGTTTCGATGCAAAGGTGGCTCGCAAATAAATTTGATAGTAAATGTGCAGCGTTCGGTCATTTTGGCTGTTACAATAACCCATGTGAAGTCCAAAACAAAATCATTGTAACATACTAATAATCACATCAATCTTTCGACCTCATATATCTCCAAGGGTTATTTCTTACACTAAAAAATGACCGAAACCTGTATATCTACTATTCGAAATGAGTTCGGAGCCTCTGACCTGTGAAGAAAATTTGCATATTTACTTAAATCTATAAACAGAGTCTGTTGTAGATGAGGTACTGCATGAATACAAATCAAAGCTCTGATAGCGCTGAGAGAACAGGAATGCCGCATTTCTTTTTTTTTATCAAAGTAAATTTAATTATTGGTGATCGACCTGCAGCTCTTCAAACACTCTTTCATTTGAGACACACACAACTTCAGTGCCTTCAGCGCTTTGATTCAGAAATGTTTCGACATAGCTAAATGGTTGATATGCCATCATATGATTGAATTTAAAGCAGTTCTTTTCTACATTAATTATAAAAAATGTTTTATATCATGTATATTTGATATCATGTATGTATGTATGTCATTTCTGTTTTTTCTGATAAGCTTATTCGGCAAGACTTAATCATTTGGTTCAATATAACAAACTCTAGTTAGGAAAGTGATAACGAAAAATGAACATGTCTTCCTTCACATACCAGTCGTATTCTAAGTACATAGTTTGTTTACTTGTGTCATTGTTTATTTGCAAAAAAACAACAATAAAAAACAAGAAACCATTTTGTTTTGCTAAAGCGCCCTTGGCTGTCAGACAAACTTATGACAGATGACACCTCCCGAGGCTGGAGTGTGTTAACACAGCCTGCACACCTTCCTTTTATAACACGATTACTTACCAAATGAAGCCTGCAGTCCGACAAGGTATATAACACACCATAGGAGTCGTGCTTCCATCCTCAACAGTTTAAATCCTACAAACCAGTCTATGAAGAACACCAATAATCCAACTGTTTACGTTTATTTCAGGCAGGTGCTTGGCCGGTTTTCGTTTAATTACACGGAGTTACGCATTGACGTCCAGAACGTGCGATGAATCCGAAATGTTTTGTTCATGAAATAAATACTTCGTTTTGACAACAGTTCGCCAAGGGATGGTGTAATTGTCGGAAACCAGTCGCCGGTGTTTATGATGATAAATTATTGTAATGTCACATACGCTTGGTCACGATAGTTTTTTCGAGAACACAAGATCTCACTTAAATTGTAATGTACAATTTATCTAACAAAACCGCGAAACTGAAATAACATTTATTAATGTTTTCCTAGTTATACCGAGATATCGTGTCCGCATTTGTGTTGCACAATGTTGACAGAATCTTGTGGTTTTAAACTTATCTCAAATGTCTATGATGTATAAGAATGCAAACAGCAATAAAAAAAATCAGCACTAGATACGTAATTTTGTTTCGGATACGGTTTTAAATTTAAAAATTATATATATGAAGTAAAAGTATAAATATATAAGTAAATAAATAAATTCTGGATTTGCCTAATTCGCTAGTTATGAACTCGCGACTTAAATTGCACAGGCCTGCTTTTGTTGTTTCTATGTCAACGAGTTTTGTAATATATCGTGTTAGAATAAAAAGCGTGCCGTGATAGGCCAGCCAGGTGTGATTTTAGCAAATCTGGGACAAGTAGGTTGACGTAGGTATTTACGTACGTGAGGGTTGGGGCGCATCGCTCATACGGTGGTAAATGCGCATGTGCAGATCTACGAGTAAAAATTAACTTAATAGTCCGTTTTGGGGTTCAAATAGACATGATCATTCTTAAACATCTTCGTTACTTAGATTCATTCTAAACAAAATTTCGCAGACTTTCCTAAATATAGCGTACCAAATCGAAAACATCCAAGAAATATTAAAACAAATAATCAGATATTTCGTTCTTTATTCTATATAAAAATAAAATAAATTCTCAATTGCAAAACCCATGATTCCATGCACATGGACAACTCTAACAGATACCCGGGTATGGACAACTCTAACAGATACCCGGGTATGGACAACTCTAACAGATACCCGGGTATGGACAACTCTAACATATACCCGGGTATGGCTGAGGTGTAATTGTCTGCTGTCAAAACATATTCCGGGGTGATAGGAAGTAACCATGTTCATATGTCTATTTTTATGTAAATGAAACATCATGCGGTATAACTTTTATGAACAAGTTTTCATACCAAAGCAGGGGGTGAAAAGACATTGTCATGTTGCAGGGCGAAAATCGAAACTCTGACCGATACATTTAAGTGAAAAGTCGATATTTCGTAGCGAAACAACTTCAATATTTCAATTTTTGCTATCATATCTCTATTTTTTTCTTCCGATATTTTACAACTCATCTTGCGCCCTCCAGACGAAAAACGGGCATATAAATGTTGTACTTTTCGTCTTGCGAACCAATATTTCTTGTCAGCAATGCACATTTAAGAACATACACCATATACATATATTCTGTTCCTGAAGAAAGTGCACTTCTTAATTTTAAATTATTCAAAGTTTAGCAAACACATCAGTTTCAAATTTCGTATACATGTACTATATATAGTGTGTATCTGTCATCGATCTAGCTTAAAATCTCTCCATGCAACCTGGTAGATTACTTGCAAAGTTGAGCTTTGGACAATAACCTCTTATGTATTTTGGAATACTTTCAATGTATGTGTGTTCGTGTAATATTCCGTCTCCTCATCCAGGTTTGCTTGTCCTGGTGTGACTTGGACATGGATAACATGCTTTTCATATAACTTACAAATAATGATTTCCTGAAGGAGTCGAAGTGTTGCGCACAAGAGTTGGGTCCCTAGCTCCAATGTCAAGGTCACACTTAGAGGTCGAAGTACTAAATTTGTTTGTCCAGGTTGTTACTTATCTCTGGATCAAAGGAATCTGAAATAAATTGGCAGAAGTGTTTACCTAGATAAAATAAAGGTCGCAAACAAGAGTTTGGTTCCTAGCTCCTATGTCAAAGTCATTCCTAGAGGGGAAAGTCAATGGTGCTGGATTTCCTTGTCCGGGCTGTAACTTAGATATAGAACGCGGGATTTTCAAATAATTCGGCAGTGACGTTTACCTTAATTAAAAGTGTATCGAACAAGAGTTTAAATGCTAGCTTCAAGGTGGAGAAATTTCATGGTGCTGGATTTGCTTTCCCGGGCAGTAACTTAAGACTTCGATAGCATGGAGGTGAAAAGTAATTGTGTGGTATTTGGTTGTTACTTGTTTAATTCCCATTTATTTTAAGTAGATTGTTAAAGGAAAGCCGAAATTGTACGATTCGGGTATTAAAAACATTATAAAATGTATATTTGCTAAACTTTGTAGGTCCAAAATGTAACATTTTTGTGTTCATATTAAAATTTGGCTAAAATTCAATAAAAAGACAGTTTTAGTTTAAAAACAAACGTGGTGAGGTATAGGTTTTTATATTTTCACAAAGTTTTATATCGGTGGAATTAATCTGTAAAAATAAAGGAAATCTGTTGGTTGATTTTTTTTATTAAGAATTTCATAGCTATGGGCAATTTCTTGTATTCATTTTGGTCCTGGAATAATGGAGACCTTATGAACGTTTTGTATTTTTCCATGCATGTTTGACCGTATTTTCACCTGTAACTTATAACTTACAAATTGTGATTAAACATTTTGAAAGTATCATTTTGATATGCTCTTAAAATATTTAGAAATAAAATCTTTCCATTTTTAATGCCTTGATTTATATTCATCATATTTTAGCAAACAGTGACGTTTTACCATGATTTAAAACTCTAAAACGAGCATGATGTCCCCCTTTTTTTCATTCATATATCTTTAAGTTATAGTCTTAAGCAATTTGTGCAAGATTCTAGAAATATGTGTCCGATAGAAAAAAAATAACAACAAAAAACGCTGAAATGCCTTTAATTCTCTGAGTTCGGAAATAATGGGTTGTAAGGTTTTCATTTATTAAATATAAATACATGTATGTCTTTGTTGTTTACTTATAATCATGTGTATATCTTTGTTGACTACTCATAAATACGCGTATATTTTGTTGTCTACTTATAAGTACGTGTATATCTTTGTTGTTTACTTATAAGTACATGTATATCTTTGTTGTCTACTTATAAATACGTGTTTATCTTTGTTGTCTACTTATAAGTACGTGTATATCTTTGTTGTGTACTTATAAATACATGTATATCTTTGTTGTCTGGTCATAAATACGTGTATATCTTTGCTGTCTACTTATAAGTACCTGTATATCTTTGTTGTCTATTTATAAGTACGTGTATATCTTTGTTGTCTATTTATAAGTACGTGTATATCTTTGTTGTCTACTTATAAGTACGTGTATATCTTTGTTGTCTACTCATAAATACGTGTATATCTTTGTTGTCTACTCATAAATGCGAATATATCTTTGTTGTCTACTTATAAGTACGTGTATATCTTTGTTGTCTACTTATAAATACGTGTATATCTTTGTTGTCTGGTCATAAATACGTGTATATATTTGCTGTCTACTCATAAGTACCTGTATATCTTTGTTGTCTACTTATAAATACGAGTATATCTTTGTTGTCTACTTATAAGTACGTGTATATCTTTGTTGTCTACTTATAAATACGAGTATATCTTTGTTGTCTACTTATAAATACGAGTATTTCTTTGTTGTCTACTTATAAGTACATGTATATCTTTGTTGTCTACTTATAAATACGAGTATATCTTTGTTGTCTACTTATAAGTACGTGTATATCTTTGTTGTCTACTTATAAGTACGTGTATATCTTTGTTGTCTACTTATAAATACGAGTATATCTTTGTTGTCTACTTATAAGTACGAGTATATCTTTGTTGTCTACTTATAAATACGAGTATATCTTTGTTG
>CM037780.1:2729589-2779589 GCA_021229015.1 Solen grandis | reverse complement strand
AAGGTACAAACACATTTTCACTGTTAGCAATGAAGAAAGGTCACAAAGGATACTGATAGAATAAATGTTGTGCTGCATGCTTTTCATCATCAATTACATGAACACCTCGTTTGTACCTATTTCATGTGAGTTCCGGATCTTCTCTTTACGTTCGCATTTTCAAAGGTTATCAGGCCATCGTCGGAAATGCTCGCCGATTACAAAATGTACGAAACGGTAGTATTATAAAATCCAATCAAAATACTAAAAAGTGTTGTTGTTTTTATAAGCGATGTAAAGTCACTGTTCATAAAGTGCAATTTAGATTATTTTACAATCTCATGAAATTGCGTAGCATTTCTGATATAGATTTATAACATTTTATGAGAAATAATAGACTTAAAATATCTAATAGACAACATTTCAGTCTTGTTGATAATTTGTCTAAATCATGTCACACAGCGTTACAACATCTTAGACAAGGGACAGTATCATATCTGCATCAAATAGGCATTGTCTCAAAATGACTGAAATGTTGTTGCTTGGACGTTGAATTTAACAACGAACAAAAATTACGCTCGTAAAAACAAACAAAATGCATAATTATGTAGCTCTGTATCAAATCCTTTAACTTTATTTACAGGGCTCTTTAGGAATTGTAAACATGTTTATTATGGCTTTGAAAGAACACGGGGCGGCAGATGCCGAGGCTTTCAAGAAGATTTGGATGGTGGATTCCAGAGGTCTTATAGTCAAGGTAACCGCTCTCTTGGGCTTTGTTTCTACTTAAAATGTTAGGACCCTATGTGTAAGAGTGCTTATATTAGTTTAAACATATTTTACGTTGATTAAGACACAATTTTTTACAACTTATACGAATCCCTCTTGGTGGTTCCAGAGTTGGACAAGTACTTTGCGCACTAGATTGTCATAAAATTCTTGCTGAACAGGGTTCGAACCCACAGACTTCGGATCCGTCAATGAACCATGCTATTGCTTATTTTGCTTATTTAGTGTCACTTGGGTTCAAGTCGCAGCCAAATAGTCACTAGGACACTTCATGTGCTGGTTTGCGATTAGTGGATGGTTCTGCCGGGTGACTCCTGTACCACGGGGCTCTTCCTCTACAAGTAATTAGATGGACATAACTAAATAACAGTTACATTAAACTTTATCACAGCAACAACAACTTAAACAAATAGTTTATTAATGACAAACGGATTAAAAGTGTGTAAGGTTAAATTTATATATATATATGAATATATATTACGATTTGCAGATGACACTGTTATATTATCAGAAGCAGCGAAAGGATTACAGGTATCCTATCATATTTATAATAATACTGTGAAAAATGGGACCTTTTTGATAATGTTCGTAAAAATGTTGATAAAATATTACAGTAAAATTAATAAGAGTCAAAGATATAAAAATAATTATAGGTGGTATTATATTGGTAATATTTTCGAAAAAAAAAAAAACCCGTTTAATTTTATCTAATGGGGTTCATTTCTGAAGGAAAACATACAAACATTAAGGGCAAAGGGTTTTGTGCAAAAAAGTTGCTCCTTGGCATTGCAGACGACATAAATGTGCACGTAAACATTATATTTGATCATTTCGAATCACGTATGCTTAACCGTAGGGTTTCTCTGAGGCACCAAAATGTGGGGGATAATGAGGAGAACATATAAAAAGCGTTGTTTCATGTTCGACCATTTATTCAAACTGATCTATCATACAGGACGTGACGTCAAAATACATCACATTAACGTAACGTGCGGAAACGTGCAAGACGACGTTAAAGACCGCCACGCCATATTCACAAAGGTTGAACAAATGGACTGAATCAATTTCAAATAGATGGAGTTTCTATGTCAGTATTTATATTTAGATTATGTATGCGCATGTGCATGTGCACGAATATAATATTATTCAGCATGAGATCAAAATAATGAGATAAGTAAGACTACACATATCAATATGTAACGCTTAAATGAGTTGCTTTAATACGATCGTGTTAATTATGTCTTCGCATGTCTAACATTCTGCTATTTGTGTAAAATAATCTATAATACATTTTATTATTCTTAATCAATGTATCATACCGAATCTGCTGTAGATCTGATACCTTCATGCTTTGTCTCCTTGTAAATTACTCGGTTTTAGGTAAACTATTAACATATCCGGTATTTCAGGGCCTGTCCCGATGGCCGAGTGGTAAGACCGTTTGCCTCGGGAGCGGGAGGTCGTGGGTTCTTTCCCCTGCAACGACATAACTAAATCGTAAAAACTGGTAGAGAGATAGATAGATAGATAGATAGATAGATAGATACTCTTTTTTTTGGCGCTCAGCATTTAAGGGTAGTTCAATAATTTTTGTGCCGGTGTCAGGATAATGTGACTGGATGTGGTATCATGCCACATGTTGACGGCGTGATACTGCAGTGTGGCAGACTCAAGGTCGACAAAATCTCCAACTTGATAACGCAAATTATACTGTCGGCGGGACGCTAAACATAAACAAACAAGGTGTTCTGGGGTTAGCAGCGGTTATCTCTAAACACCACTGGAGACGAAATTTACCAGCAAGCTTTCTCTTTCACAATTTAAGTCACATTCAAAAATCGATCGCCATTCATATGTGTCAAAATTGCTTTATCTACATGTATATAGATACAGTCACACGAAGGATTCCGGAGATAGCCGAAGTATTAGGATTGCACCAGACTCTAACGTGGGAATGAATATGAGGACACAAATATACTACAATACTTTGATTTGACAATAACTTATTTCATCTTTAAACACACTTACATTATTAACATGCACATACAGTAGCAGTAGTAATAGTAGTAGTAGTAGTAGTAGTAGTAGTTGTTGTTGTTGTTGTTGCAGTATTTTTACTGGATCTCCGACCTATTCGTAGTATATACATACAGTTCGAGTATATATACATATAATTAAACAAACACATACATATTACATTACTCAGGTATTCTCGATTGCTCCAAAAACTAAGTGCGTGTAAGTTTAAAGTACATACCTAAGAAAGAATCTACTTAACCCTTTCCCTCATAGAGGACACCATGAAAAGACCTATGCGAACAGCATAAAACCAGATCAGCCTGCGAGTAACTCGCAGGCTGATCAGGTTTTATGCTGTTCGCTGCTCCTCAGTGGTCTGGAAATGAGGATTTTGTAATTAAATTTGGTAAGGTTTAACTGTGGTTTTCTGCAGATCAGGCTTTATGTGGTACCTGTTGAGTGCGTCAAAATGAGTCTGTATGAGGGAAAGGGTTAAGTCAAATATTTTGCTTAAGTAAAATAGAAGTTATATGAAAGAGATTATTTATGTCTTTATAAACTAAGCCCAATATAAACCAGTAGCGTGTAATCAGTGTGTTAGCCTATCAGAAGTGAACTAGATGCAAAGCCTATGTGTATATCAAATTTTAGGTAATTCAAAACAATATACATATAAATCCATAAACGAAGACGGGATTTCCCAATGAGTGCACGTATAAAATAGTAAAGTTAGGAGGTTTGGAAATTACTTGTGTTTAGATTAGAGGTATTGGTTATTATTACGATGATATGGAGAACAGTAGGAATCGAGGAACAAACACATGCCACACTTACAATGTAGGTAAAGATTTTGATGTTTTAGATACATAATTTTCAGTAAACGCATTAACCCGATTTTATTTCCTGGTAATGAGATTGTTTTATGTACCCTGTTCATTTAGATTTATTTAGTTTAAGCTTTGAAATGATCTATGTATTTACTAGAATTAATTTATTGCAATTGAAGCTCAGTTGTATTTCTATATCATTTAAAAGAAATCGTTTTAGTTAATTATGGCGGTGTTTTGCTTTCACGGTGGCTAGGTATTTTTTGTTTTACTTTTGTAAATAAGTAAGAAAAGTTATTTTTATAACAGGTTATCAAGAAGTGAGTGTAAATTCCATGCATTTTTGTAATTTGAACGCATATATTCAGTTAAAAGAAGAGGAAAATGGGGTGGGGGAAGAACACGTTATGAGTAATTCAAATTGAAACCGGAACAAGGCTATTAGGTCACCGGTATACCAACAATCACAAGTCTAGTTTCACTTTCGGTTTGACTAAGATGTATTTTTAGTTGTGTGTGACGTTAGTATACTATAGTACTACGTTTTCAACCAGAATAACCCTCTCAATAATGTAAATATGATCGAACAATTGTATATATCTCTACAACATAAGTATACTAGAATTAAGCAAAAATGCTGAAAATCAATACTGTGTCAAAAATAAATACTTACAGACTCAAGTTACAGGCTACAAAAATCGCCTGTGACATAAATACATTATAGGACATATTTTTCTATTCTGATGTTACTGCAATCGAATGATGAAACTGTTTTTATCACGTGCGCACGAATATAGTTTGTTTCTATGCAAAGGTGGCTTGCAAAACCTCTTTATATTAGGCCTATTTATATAGAGAGAGGCAGTTATTATTTTATAAATTTCTCTGCACGAGTCCTGGGTCTCACTATGCTTAAAAAATATGACTCACAATTAAGCAGCATTTTCCATATATTTTATGCATCTTGTGGATGCATTGAAATTTAAACGTTGAATCCTGACAGCGAATACATTACATCTAAGATGAAGAATGCATGAGTAAAAAAAATCGATTTTTTTTAAAACTAAAAATTAAATTAAAAAAAATCGACCTTTCCATATATTATTTATATAAAGATTGGTCGTTTTTTTAAGTTTTTATTTTTTTCTTTGGTTTATGTTTATGTTTAAATCAAAAGGAAGCCAAGCGTTCTTTATATATATTACGGTTACATATCAACAAGACAAATATTACGCATTGCTTATCCCACTCATCATGTAATAATTAAACTACTTTGTATAATTACAAGCTCAATACAGAAGACATGAAATGTGCAATGTCCAGACCGACGAGCGAAGCGATAAGTAGGTCATGGCCTATATGTATAAAATATCATTAGAATACATTGCAGCTCTTCAAACACTCTTTCATTTGAGACATACACGACTTCAGTGCCTTCAGTGCTTTGATTAAGTTGGGATTTCAGTCTGTTTTCTTCTAAAACTCTATACATCATAATTGACTAGACCATTTATCATATGGATACTTTCAGAGACACCCTGTTTAAGGGAACAAAACATTTTTATAAGCAGGCATGTAACCTACGGGCCGATCACGTATTACACTGTTTATTACTTGTTAAACCTTTGATAATTTGGGATTATGAAACCTGGTATATGAAGGTTAAATCAATCTGGTAGCTTTTTTTTTCCATTTGGTCTAATTAGCGTGTGAAATGTTTATTCCAAGTGTTAAAGGGTAAAACAAACTGTTCACCTATGAAAAATGTATTGTTACTCAGACATTTTCGGCGGGGCCTCCGTGGCCGAGAGGGTTAAGTCGCTGACTTTAACACTCACTCAGCCCCTCACCGCGTGGGCTCGAATCCCGGCAGGGTCATTCGGATTTTCATGTGAGGAAGCCTTCCAGCTGGCTTGCGGTAGTTCGGTGGTTCTACCTGGATGCCTCCGTGCATTCGGGCTCTTCCTCCACCTGTGATTAGCTGGACGTCGCTATATGACTGAAATACTGTCGAAGCGATGCTAAACTCAAATAGTCAAGTCAAGTCGGACATTTTCGGAAGAAGTGAGGAGGGTGTTATCTTTATAATGTGAATACGTTTCTGTTTCTTTAACGGAACTGATAGATTCGGTTCATTTTAACACACTTATGATTTACTAAAACAGACTGGTTAGTGTTTTATTAACCTCTTACAGATAGGCCGCGTATCCACGTAAAATACGCGGCAAAAATATGCAGTACGCTAGAATTTTCAAAATCCATCGTACCAAATACGTGGGAAAAATCCGTGTAGGCAACAAATTTCAGTTCTGTCAGTACCGATATTCTGTAGCTGTTACGTCTAGAGTGCATAAAAAACGAGATTTATCGGCTTTTATTAATGGATACTATAGGTATGTACCGATATAGCGCGGGCAATGCCGAGTACCGTAGTTACGATTGAATGTATCATTCAAGGGAAGTCACTCTCAAATGCGCAAATATGGCGAAGCAATCAGAAATTACTAATTATTTTCACTATTCAAAATCGCAGTCACCGCCTGATGTGCTGCACAAACAGGCAAATGAATTCGTTGCAGCGTTACTGGAAGATATCATCAAATCAGCTGTAGCACCAAAAACACACAACCACACAAATAAGTTGGCATAATACGCGCCCGAAAATGTGATAAACTAAAATCGCTGACATCGAGGTGATTGATAACCACGTGCAGGTAGAAATGTTGTACATGTGTACTTATACTTAAATGTTTTCAGTGTCAACAAATTTTAATTTAACTTGTTACTTGCTTGTTTTTTTAAGAAAGAAGTATGATTTAAAACTATAATTTAGAAATAGAGATCGATTATTGTATCATAGTTTGACGAGATATAATTTTGGAGATCTCCTTGTAAAAACAGAACAAAAGGGACAGAACAAAAGTGCTAAAAATGAATTTATTCACTTTTTAGTTTATTCGTAGTAAATCCTTTGCTTGCACTTTTTTTTTTATCAAACTAAAGCTTACTCTCTGAGGACAAATTTAACAAGAAATGTATATAAGTCTGCTCTTTCAAAATACATTGACTTATTTTCAACACTTGATTACATAGAACACATATGACAGTCATGTGACCTCTTCATGCAAATGAAGGATTGTCCATAAACTTTTGCAAAATATATTTAAAAAGATACAGATTTTTATAAAATGAAAAAAAAATAATACTATTTTCATTATAAAAAAGTGTAACATGTTTGTCTTTAGAATATGAAATTAAAAGTGTTTGTGATTAACATTGTGTTCTCTCTATTGTACAAGTGGTACTGATGGAAGTTGGTCGGTACTGATATGTTTTGATTTTAATCAGTACCGTACTGATTGGATAAAAAATTATCTGGAGCACTGCTCTTAATATTGTGTACACAATGCCTCCCACTCATAAGATAATATATTAAAGTCAAATACTTCTACTTCAATTTTATCAATATTTTTTTCTATTTATTTTAACGGTATTTACTTATATGGATAGTTATTCTCAGTAACGCATTTTTATGTGGCAGATTAACACAAATTATCAAAAGACCACACACACACACAAACACACGAAAAGAAAAAAGAAGAAAATTTAAGGGGACTGCCTCCCAGATGCTAAATTGACGTAAAAATACAATAAAACTTCTACTTTAAAAAAAACAACAACAATGTTTTAATTGTATGCGAGGCATTGAAATTTGATCACTGATAGCTTACATTACCCAAGAAATCCCGAGATGTTGCCGTTTTCACATTTTTTCCCAACGCAAATTTTAATGCGTTACAAACGCTATAAATTGTAGAAATAGATTTCTGAAAAATCATGTGACATCTCAAGTGCACGTTCGCACATGCGCATGTAAATTTCTTAATTGGCGACAGCTAAGAGATTTAACCTTTATGTAGACTTTGATCAGTATTGATATCACCACCTGTAACAGTATTTTAACAGTGAAATAGCATAACTTCTTACCTCTTTGATAGTTGACGAGGACTCCGACATTTATTTACATAGCATTTATCGATCACGTGATCTGTGTGAAGTATCCAACGGGAAACTCCCTTATTGGGAACACTGAATGGAAACACTTTTATTTGCTTATAATTCGAAAATCAGTACATTTCTGACCGTTGGTAGACTTAATAACAAAATCAATAATATTTACGTCCGAAATTGAGTTCATATATTTTTCACGGTCATTTTGATTGCAGATGGGAGGCAGTCCCTGTAAAGGTCTATAAAAGTATATATAATCTTAAAATTTTAGAGTCCCGAAAATATTACACACATGTGAGAAAAAAGAATATTACATAGCTTATTACCCCGTAGACGAGGCTTCAATTCCACCACATAGCGCTAAGTAATACTGAAACTGGGTAGAACCTCATTCAACCATTCCTGTTTTATAAAATAATCATTTACATTTTTAATTAACCCTTTCCCTCATATAGACTCATTTTGACGCACTCAATAGGTACCACATAAAGCCTGATCTGCAGAAAACCACAGTTAAACTTTACCAAATTTAATTATAAAATCCTCATTTCCAGACCACTGAGGAGCAGCGAACAGTATAAAACCTGATCAGCCTGCGAGCTACTCGCAGGCTGATCTGGTTTTATGTTGTTCGCATAGGTCTTTTCATGGTTTCCTCTATGAGGGAAAGGACTAAGCAGATATCAAATATTACATTTAAAACTAATAATATTTGTTAATAAATGAAATATATAGGTATTTTTAAAAGAGAAAAAAGACTAATAAAATTCTTATACTCATACTAACTATTTAAGTATTGCTTAGCGCTGAGAATTATTGGTGAGATTCGACCAAGCTGGGTAAAATGATAAATGAATGACAGGATGTGGTTCTGAGGTTGCTTTAACTAGGGATGTATTTGCTAAACAGTGCGATAAAACATGCTTTCTTAGCCGCGCGGACGGACCCTGAACAAATCATATTTCAATCAAGGGCCGTAGTTATACACACCGCTTCATCATTATCACCCAATTTAGAAAAAAAAAAAAGGCAAAAGCAAGGGTCATCCAGGATTCGAAACTGGCTTTCGTCCCATGTACTAAATATAAAAAAAAGAAAGAAACAAGAAATATCTTTAAAAAAAAGATATTCGGCGTAGCTAAATAATTGTCCATGTTAAACAGATTAAAACTATTATAAAGTTGGAAAGGTTAGCAAAAATGTTTATAAATACCAAGATTATGGGAGATTTTGTGAAAATTATATAACAAAACGGTTTAATTTACAAACTAATAAAAAGCCAATCTACCAATTTTCATTAAATATTATACACTTGCTGATTTTTTTAAAGTACAGAAAATTCATGTGTAACCAAGCGATACCGAAATCTCATAAATCGCGTATATCCGATTATTGATTCCTAGATACGCACAATAAAATTCACAACTACTATAATGCGTGTATATGTAGTTCTAAGGCCGATAGGATATTTATTGTTGTATATTTATTGATAAAAACATTTATTAATGATACTGTGTACCATAACTTGTTTTCGCTTCAACCTTTACGTACAAACAAAATTCTGGTTTGACCTTTTAAATAAATAAATAAATAAATAAATAAATAAATAAAGTCTAACAATACCATGATTCTATCAAAATGTAAATATGTTCGGTGTTATTTATCAGCATTGTTCATGCCAAGTTAGGGATGTTAGAGATGACCATACCACATGGTATGTATTGTCATTTAAACTATCATAAGCATCGCTTCTGAGGAGAAAACTGCTGGAAGCTTGTCTCCATAGCAAAATCTACCCATAATAATAAATAAATAAAAATGCATTAATTATTATCTACTATTTTTGCCGGCAATTTCTAAAGCTCGGTCAGAAACAAGTTTCTTCCCCCTTTTTACTCTTGTCTGGAGCTTGGCCTGGGTGCGTGGCGGGCTAGCAATTTCTTTTGACTTTTCTTTCACATTATCAATAATATCCATGACAAAAAC
The DNA here is from genome assembly GCA_021229015.1 of Solen grandis. Taxonomy (NCBI): domain Eukaryota; kingdom Metazoa; phylum Mollusca; class Bivalvia; order Adapedonta; family Solenidae; genus Solen; species Solen grandis. Next base: position 2,769,978 of record CM037780.1, on the reverse strand, counting down.
CAAGTTCTACTTAGTATGTATTAGAGGAGATAATAATATTTCATACTAAATTAGCAACATAATATCCACAAATACTCTAGAACATACGAAAAATCATAAAAAAATGTATATTACCCATCTAAAATTATAGCGGGATTAGGCGATTAAAAGTCATAATTTTAAGCAGTAAAGGTCACACTCCGGTGTCTGCACATGATGCAGCTTCACCGCGCGGACGGGCCCTAATTAAACCTTAAATTATCATCATCATCATATTTAATCAGTCTGTACATTGTCATTTGCTAATTAACTATTCCTAGGTGACTGTTTGGTTTGCTGACACATTTTCTAACCGTCTTACATTTTACAATTACAGGACAAAAAATGCAAAATATGCCTTGGTATCGTTTGTTTTGCTTTGCTGGCGGTTGTCATATTGGTGTTTGTAGAAGCTGAAACGCACTGGGATGATTCGACAAAGCAACCAAAGCCAACAAAAGGTGCTTCTTCATCTATACATTCTATAAGCGCTTAATCAATTATTAAACATTACTTTATATAGCACACGATTATTTATAATTCAATTTTTGCCAAACAGCAAAGCAAATATTCATAATCCCTACCCATGTCGTTGCTTATAGAAAAACAAGTTGTGTCGCCTTAGAAACATGCACCCACTCATTGTGCTTGCGTGTACGTGTGTCTTTTTGAAGTAATAGTTAGAATATAAAGAGAAATCTAGATAGTTGAGAAGGGGCGGAGCGAGTGAGCTCCTTCTTAACCATTAAGATTTCACTTTATGTACTAACTAATTAGGATATAACCCACATTTTGATTGGACGACATGCGCGTCATGTGACATTCTTTACGTGTAATGCGTGTGTCAGTTATTTGAACTTTTATGTCTATTTCAATATTGTGAACGCCTGAATGTCGATCGGCATTTCTTATTCAGTTATTACTTTTCTATGGAAGGGGGATATCCGCCAGTTTATTTCTTTCTCAAGTTGAGGTTTTCTTAATACATGTATATTAATACATTTTCAAAATTTTTATTATATTTACAAAATTCTAATTACATTTTCAGAATTCTTATTACTATACCAAAATGCAAGTTTCATTTCAATACTCTTATTACTTATTTCATTTTCAAAATTGAAAAAAAGATCGAATTCCTCGTTCATTTTCGTATGTTACAAATTCTTAAATGTAGATTCTATATTGTAGTTTTCACGGGCCTATTTCTTAATTTTCGATTAACATTTAGGATTGAAAAACGTTCGTTTTAATCGATGAGTACTGACTATTTTTGAAAAAGAGGCAAAGATGTGCGAAAATAGAGCATAGAGAAAGATGGAATAGTCATAATCCATAGGTATAGGGTGCTGCTATACAGAATATGTGTCAGAGCTATATTAAAAAAAAAAAATCTTGGCTGAGGTGTTACGGTTAGAGATTCCCACTGTGCTGATGTTTCCAAGAGTCGCATTGCGAATACACAATATTCGGAAACCCGTCTATAAGCAGCCATGAGAATTCCATGAAGGCTCAGGTTTCTAATATGTCGTATATATGCATATTATTACAGATATATGGACAAGTCTCGTTGGCCGTGTGATTAGAGCGTCCGTCCCGAATCGGGAGAACGTGGGTCGATCCCCAGCTGCGACATACCAGTGTCAAATGGTACTGGTATAACACTCTTGCTTGGAGCTCAGCATATAAGGGTAGTTCCAGGACTGCTTGCCCTGATATCAGGATAATGTGAATGTGTGCGGTATGATGAGTGTTATGGTGGGAAACAAAGTGGCAGCAAGGAGATGGAAAAACTATGAGCCCGTCCATGAGTGGGCTGAGATTCTACTCGGACAAAACCAAAGTGTACGAGTAATATCCGAAGTACCGGTATATATGGTAGAGATGAGATAGATATACGAGTAATAACACGTGCATATATTGTAAAGATGGAAAGACTGGCCCGATGAGGACATCACCTTTCTCCACCCGGACTCATGTTTGCGAATAATATCAGTCATTTAATGATTGAATCAAAACTGACCTCATGTATATCGTCTATATACAGCCGAGCTGTTTATAAATAGTTTTGACATCTGTTCTGTAGCAGCGTCTGTATTCACGTGTATTTGTTTCTTCTTCAAAAAATGATAATAGTTAACACCTTCCGATTAAAACGTACGTTTTCAATCTTAAATGTAAATCAAAAATCAAAAATAAGCAAGTGAAAAAAGGAATATATATCGTTAAACGTGCAATGTTCAAATAGCAATTTCAAGATTGCAATAAGCATTTTAAAATTGTAATAAGCATTTTTTAAATATAATAAGCATGGTAAAATTGTTATAAGCATTATGAAACCTCAATAAGGAAAAGAAATTAACTTAAAACCTCCCATACATTTCAACATAAGATCTTACGATTGAATAATTATGCCGGAAAATAACTAAAGAAATACTTGTGAAAGGCGATGAAAAAGATGAACTGACATAACTTTGACAATAGAGATATTGTGTGTATGTGTGTGTGTGTGTATTTCTATTCTTGTTGCATTGTTGTATTGGGGTTAACCGTTGCTGCGATAGTATTTCAATCATATAGCGACGTCCAGCTAATTACAGGTGGAGGAAGACCCCGAGTACACAGAGGTACCCGGGTAGAACCACCGACCTACCGCAAGCCAGCTGGAAGGCTTCCTCACATAAAAACCCCGAAGTCCCTACCGGGATTCGAACCCATAGCGGTGAGGGGCTGAGAGATTTGTAGTCCACGACTGTAACCGCTCGGTTATCAAATTCTTCCTGAGATAATTGTCGAAATTTAACAAAAATGCAGTTAGATATTTGTCTTGTTTTTGATGTTTAATTCCACCTTCTATACACTATGAATACGTTTCCAAATATGGTATTGCGTACTGCTACCAAAGCTACACACTTCTGTTTGCAGAGCTATAAAAGCGTGCTAAAATGTCACGTGATTTCACGTGAAAATATTAATAATTGTGTGCAGCTCTTAACGGGCCCCGCTCAGTGATTTCATTAGATGAAAATATAGGTTACGTTCTAATATCCCATATATAAATGAATGGAATATATAGGTGGGTGGATGAACGCATGGAACATATACATATATTTTTAACTTTACAGAACCTAAAACAGGATACGGAACAGGAAACGTAGACGGAACAAACTGTTCTTTTAAAGTTCCAAACAAGCAACGTCAAGAAGAAAGTAAGATATGAAAATCAGTTTTAGACATGTATCTGTGTTGCGGGTATGTGAGAACAACATGACGTAAACAAATAAAATGTTATGCCTCCGTATCCGAGGAGAGTTGACACCAATGCGTACAGTGATATGTTAGTTCTATGCTTGGCGCACTGGATAAAGGCTAGTTACAACATTATTTATTATTGTGTGAAGGTATTTACAACTTAGTCTGGTATTATGCCAGATGTTTTCAGTGTGAAAAAATACAGTCACACTACAATAGATATGCATTTCTGTCATTTTGGACTCTAAATCAAATAAACAAACTATGCCATGACATGTGAAATACGAAACACAGAAAAAAGGATTGTCTTGTATAATTTGCTTTTTATTTGCTATAGATTAACCAGGCTTACTCCTATGTTTTATCGTTCTTAGTAAATGACATTCTCATATTTTATACACAAACAGTTCTCCCTTTTTAACACTTCATATGGAGGTAGGAAAATTAAGAGTTATATAGTTTTAAATCCATACCTTTTTTTAATATTAAACCTTTTTGTTCATATTTCAGCATTTGATTGTACGAATCATGGTGAGTAGAATTTCGCTTATAGGTTTAAAAACTATATACAGTATTGATAAATTATTAGGAATGCGCTTTTCGTGATAAAAAACCCACTAAATTTCACGAATTCCTGAAGATTTAATGTTCGGAAATTATGTACATCAGACAAAAGAATCATTAAGACCTATGTGTATTGTACAAATTTAAGCTTCGCATGCGCTATCAATTAAAAAAATCATTTAATTTATAAAGAAATAGAAAATCTCGTACATCAATTTTCTCCTCCGAATCGAGGCTGCGATAGCTTACATTCGTAATGCACATTGAGGTATTTCCTTCCGTACTCTTTCGTACCATTGCCGTAACGTACGGGTGAACATGACGGTTGTGGTTCCGGCTATATCGTCCTTGTGTTTGGCGATCAGTATATAAGGAAGCTCCAGGACTATTGTCAGAATAACATGTGTCTAAGGCGCGTTATCTCTACCGAATGACTGAAATGCTGACGGTGAGACCTTAAACCCAAGCAAACAAACTTAAAGCTTAAAACGAGTCCCTGTGACCATAATTATGAAAATGTTTACCACTGACCGTACCTTTAAAGATCTAACGAAATAAAAAAGAAGCTCGCCTTGAATGCCATCAGCTTGAAGGAAGCAATTTAGGTCATTCGATTTTATCTGATCATTTTCAAAATCAACGCTAATTATTGTAAAAGAAGACTATCCGACCTTCTGGGAGCGTCATTTAAGAGATGCTCAGTCTAGAAACATTTTCAATGTAATATAGCATAGTCGAACTGCATAAATAATCAATGAGGAAATACAACAAGTTCATTTCAATTCCACATACCAAACAGTACCTGTAGTAATTTGAGGGCCATTGCTTGAAAACTTAAAAGTAATTCACTGGGTCATGGGCAAGGTAATCCCAGGTCAAAGTTCAATGCCACACACAAAACTGTACCGGCGGTCCAAATTTGAAGGCATAGCTTAAAATTCAAAATTAGGTCCAGTACTATACGCAAAACTGTACCTGTGGTCATTGCTCCCTATACGCATAAGTCTATACAAAAATAAGTGAACAATTGTCCTGACAAATTGTGTCCAGGCCATAATCGAACAAACTTTGAAAAGGACCACTAGACAATGAAAAACACCAAATATCTAAGCTCTAGACATATATGTTTCGACAAAAGATTTTTTTGAAGTTTGTTCCCTATATAATTCTATATGAAATCAAATGAACCAATGGCCGGGGCTAATTTTTATCCCAGGATCATGACTTGAACAAACTTGGTAGAGGGCCACTTGACAATGCAACATACCAAATCTAAAAGCTTATGATTTTTAAAAAAATCCTATTAAGTCTATAATCTGGGGTAGGCCAATTTTGACCCAAGGGCCATGATTTCAACAAACTTGGTACAGGTCCACTAGGCAATATATACATCAGATATCTTGCGGTTTTGGAAAAGAAATGTGACCTACTTTTTTAACCAGTCGTAACAATTTGAACCCTTTTTGGAAAGGGTCTTATCAGGATCAGTCCTGTGAAATTTGGTCATATTCTATTCAACGGATTAGCAGGAGAAGTTTAAATGATATTGTTGTTGTCGGACGCACGGACGGACAGACGCACGGACACAGGGCCATCCTAATAGTTCACGATTAGCCAGTTGTGCTCAGGTGTGCTAAAAAGCAATATTAAACTCTATTTCCATTGATAAATGATTAATTAACAAATGTAAGCTAATTAAGAATCGCATAAGTTTATGGCTGACATTAAAACTATCAGCTTAGAATTATTTTCGGTATTTAAAGTCATGCAGTTGATTTTGGATATTCAAACTTGTCAAACTTGGAAAATGCATGATGTTAGAATGGTAATTACTTAAAAGAAGGAAGAACTTATTTCTTTTTCTTTTTAAGGAATCTACAATCTGACATGTGATGAAGCTTTAAAAGAGACCTTAAAATGTAAGTATCGTATAGTAATAGGAGGGTATATTAGAGTTGTAGTAACAAGTAAACGTTTCTCTTTGTAAGGGGAGCTATCTATTTAAAGGCAGGCTTAGTAAGGACCACAGAAGACTCTTCATCGACTGTACCCACCTTACAAAGGCAAAACACTAATAACAGAATTATGAGGCTTATTTCGGACATTTCTGTCTTTCCCATTGGAGTGCGTGACATAATAAAGCAATGCCATTTAAAATCTTGCAAGTTTCGTATTGGCGCGCGACAGAACGACATAAATTGTTGTTTTGTTCTGTCTCGCGTGCGGTTTAACGTCAGGTGTTGTATCGTTCTATCGCGGGCTCAAACACGAAACTCCGGAATTTTAAGTCGTGGTTTCGTTCAGAGACCTATAAAATGTTAAGTTGATATATGTTTCGATACGCCAAGCGCGCTTATATGAAAAATGACTTTTTAAATGCTTTTAAAGTAATATGTCAAGGGACTGGAATAGTAAACTTGCTACTACAATGTCAGATGTCAGTATCTATCCAGCGACCTTGCAGGCATGATTTGTTTTACGAATTCAACATCAGTCACACGGAGATGGGTCAGGTGATGTGCTGGGTGTTGCAAGACTTGGCTGATGTTCTCTGAATACCAGTATGTATATACCAAGACCAAACGAAACGCGGTGAGTTGTCAAACAAAAATCAATGTGTTTAAAGAAAATGAAAAGTTTGTGCGTGTTGCCTCACCAATTGAAATCCAATCAAAAGAAAGCCAATACATTGTCATCTATGAATACACCAGTTTTAGCCATACATATTACTTAAAAGCATATGCTTCTAAGCCAGTCAAAATGTCGCTAATAAGAATACCGCGTACTTCCCAAAAGCGTCTGCTTTTCAGAAATATGATAAAATAAAACCTAATTTAGTGTTGAGACAGATAATTACAAATATGAATACAGCTATCATCTAACCGCATCAGGTGCGTCATCAAAGCCCAATAAACTTGAGTACATCTTTGAAACAAACAGCAATAGTGCAGCATGCTGATATGCATTGTAAATCTGACAACAGGCCACTGGTTTCTCGATATTACGTAAGTACAACCTCGATCTCAAATATCATACACAAACCCATATAGAATCTAATGCCCATATCTACGGTGATAAAGAGGACATGGTAAATATTTTTATATCATGTGCTCACGTCATAACCATCGCTGCCAATGCATAACTTTCGCGTGCGCACGCGATAACTCTAGTAACCTCCTTCGATTGCGATAACTGCATGTGCAGCGCTACCTATCGGACGAAAATTACTGTTTTAAGTCAGTCAGCCAGCCTTACCATGTAAAGACAGAGAAAAGCTATAAAACGCAACAGCTGTCTTATGTTCGGCATTGGTGTCTAGATGGTTCATTCGGCACATGTACTGTTCGGATGAAGTCCGAAATGTTGCGCATTGAAGATACCGAATTGTTCTCTTATTTTCACTTATTTTACGTTAGATGTTAAAGGACAACTCAAAAGAGCATTAGAGTTAGACAATATACGAGTATATCTGCCAACTTTTGAAGTTGCAAAAACTCACATTGTAGTAGTATTTTTCCGGAGCGTAGCGTAGGCACATTTTTCTACCGCGGAGGATCTGTAGGGGAACTTAAGATATTTACATGGCCGTGGGAACAATCTGATTCGTTTTGCGGCTTTCTTTTTCAATAAGAATATTCTCATTTAATGTGGAATTTCAAGTAATTAATTATCAAATACTCATAAGTAGCCTTTACACTCATGACTCTCACTCATAACGCTCTGAGAACAAACGTGCATCTAGATCTGTCGTATGTAAGCACCAAATATCATGAATTTGTAATAGTTATTGTTACGTGTGTGTTTGATTACACGTTGGACTAACATACGAGTTTATTTTTAATGCTTACTGTTGAAATACTGTGTTTTATCAGTGAGATAAATCTATACTCACAATGTGTATGTAGCAGTAGTAAACATAAAATAACAAGAAAATTTGATTTGAATGAATATGGAATACATCTCATCTCGAGGTGATACATGTACAATCTTCATATTTTCGCGCGCTACGCATTTTTGAATATATTAAATTGAATCAATTCTCGATGAGAGATATTCCATTTTCACTCAAAACAAACACATTTCCTCTATGCATTAATCAAACCGTGAAACCTATTTCCCTTTGTGGACATCCTGTTGACGAACTCCCTACAATATAAATTTGATACAGGAAACACATAATTAACGCTCTTAAGCATCGTCATAAACTGAAGTCTGAAAGGCAATATACAAGTTTCAAGCAAAAATAATTAACTTGTTTTAGGTCTGCCGTTTATAAAATACAATGTATGTACCCTTAAACACCCAGAGGAGGAAAGTAAATTTATGCATTTTGCCTCATAAAATCAAATTACCGTAAAGCAGTTTACTATTACCTATTAAGTAAGTAAGTAATCCTAAGATGTGTCTTTGATAGGAATGGTGTAGCCATAAATATATAATTCGTGTACTTTACAGCGACACTCTTAAGAGATAACTGTCATAGTATTGGTAATAATCTACGCATGTATGAATATTGCGCGCGTGTGAATTACATCTGAGATAATATAGTTTGTGGTTTTACCAGTATACTGAACTGGAAGACCAATTTTCAGTATTTTCAATAATTTTAAATAGATAACTGTTGAGAACAGAGATGTTCAAACAAAATCTCGTTTTTTTTCCAACTCACTCGTTAATTTACGTTACATTTAAACATAATACTGTTTATAATAATTCGAAAACACTTTGATACCATAGCACAGATACTTACTAATTGTTCGACCACTATTTCGCCTGTCCGGGCTGTTTTATTTTTAATCTGTAAAAAAAAACAAAAAAAACGCCAGCAAATTCTCAATAAAAATTTAGTTAAAAAACAACAAAAAACATAACTATGTTTTGCATTTAAGAATTTTCTAACATCAGTGGATTTCAACTCCTTATAAGATACATTGCATTTTACAACATGACAAAACTGTAATTAGTAGAAAAGTATTGCAAGTGAATGGAAATCAAAGAAAACTATACTGTATGTTATGTTCAATTGTCTAAGCGAAAAGTTGGGTTTACATTTTATCATTATTTTATTATGCAATTTTTACTTAATTCTCAATAAAATGTTTTAGTTACAAGTAACGGCGTTTCAAAGGGTGTTTTTATCAAAGTAATATTTTCAACATATTTTATCAAAAGTTGTTGAGTACAGTTTATCCTATCACCAGACTTACATTGTGGTATAAACTGCCTATCGACTAAACTTAGCTTTATACTCATTCGTGAGATCTTTTCTGTTTACTACATGTGTGACGTCACGGTGTTGAAGGTCGTGTGTTATGTTACGTATATTGTCTTACACAAAGGTATCTTAAAATTTATGTTGTCTTTTAACATCCAACGTAAAATAAATGAAAATAACGACATTACCAACTCGGTGTCGTCAATGTGCAACATTTTTCATTCGGACAGTACATGTGCCTAATGAACCACATAGGAGAAAAAACATATTACCTGTACATGTCAGCATAATAATTAACAGGATGTAGTTCTAATCAACCGATCACAATGCCAAGTGGACATAACAGAAGGACAACTGCACCACACAGCAAGTCAAGTGGACATTACAGATGGAAAACTGCACCACACAGTAAGTCAAGTGGACATTACAGAAGGAAACTTGCACCACACAGTAATTTAAGTGGATATAAAATAAAATCAAGGCAGAACAACTGCACCACACATTAAGTCAAAAAGGAAAAAATCTTAACCTCACACAATAACATTACAATTCCATATGATAATATTATAACCTTACATGATGATATTACAACCCCACATGATAACATAAGAACCGAACAAATGAATCAACCCACATGAACAACCCCACATGATGATAACACGATCCCTCAAAATGCTATATGGACCCATCTAAACATCAATGCCGAACATAAGACAGCTGTGGCGTTTCATAAATTCTTGCATTGCAGGTTGTGTCGTTAGAAAAATATGCAACAGCGAATCCTACTGTAACAACGGAACAATGGAATGCTTGAACTGGAGAAAAAAGTTCAGAAAATGCATATGTAAAATTGGCTTCACTGGAAACAGATGTGACGAGGAATATACCGCAACGGTAAGTTTACACGTCCTTTTTGTTACCAGTATGTCTGAAAAATTGTAAACTATTTATAATTTCTTAAAAAATATAATTTCATATTTTCCCTTTTGAATTGCTTGTTTTCTTTTTACATGTACTAAAAGCAATATACTTACCCTTGCTTCTCTTAAATAGTATGAAAAATAAGCAAATTAAAATCATGCAAGAGTTAATTCTATCGGCGAGTTCTCATGATATATTTGAAAGTGACTTAAGTATAATATTTTTAGCAATGTATATAGTGACTTTGTAAAAAGACTATCTGGAATATTCGCAGTCGCATGAGATGGACTGAAAAATAATGGTTTTATATTCGATTAAATTACGATTTGTACATTTGTATGCACGGTATATTTTTCGCCATAACTACCGTAAATACCTTGGATTTTCATCTGGCAAAACTTCGTTCTCATGAATATGAATATTTATCAGCTACTTTCTGACCAATGACACCGCGCGTAGTATTTTGAATACTCTTCGTTGAAGTTACAAAAGCAAAACTGATAAATTCAGAATTTAGTATATTTTTTTTCATCAAGTATCTAAAACTGAAACACAATGTATACTGAACCATTATATGAATGTTCAAGCAAAATAGTTCGTCAATTTCTCAAATGCAGCATTTTATGTAATACAGGTGTATAAAAAAAATACTGCCAGTACATGAATAAATGCAGTATAAATGCAGGCTAGCTAATGTAACCGACACTGAACATTTTAAAACTTCTTTACTTATGGAAGTTTCTCAAAGAAAACAAAAATCAATGTGTTCTATCAATTAATTTGTATTAGAAAATGTACACTATCTGATTATAAAACCTTATCTTTTACAAAAATGTTACTAGTTTTTGTAACATATTTAGATTTTATAATTATTAAATAAACAACATCAACAAAAATATCAGAAAAATGAAAAATCTCACCCTGTCAGATTTTTTAGTCATCTGAAAGTATTCACTTTTGTCTCTTAAATGAGACATATTTGACTTTTCTGGGGAAATATGTTTTTATGAAACAGGCTACTGCATGCACTTAGATGGCCAAATGCCAAATGGCCCCACCTCACCTGGGCATTACAAAACTACAAAGGGTGACATGCAGTTGTCACTGTATATCTTTCATGTGCCAGTGTCAGCATCCTTGGAAGATGTCTGCATTCTTTGGAGACCATTCCCAGTGTATATATGGCTGATTAAAAAAAAGAATCAACAAATAAGCAACAAAACTTAAGTCAAGACAATGAGTAGTGACATGGCTGTATTAACTTTGGGCATAAGAATTGCGGAATGTGTGATGACTTTTAAACGGCCCACAATGACGCATATCATGGTCAAAATCAAGAGTCAGTCAGTGCCTAATTTAAAGGAGAAACTATTACCATTAAGGGGAGATAACCATTCCTGTTTGCAGGAAAATTTTGTGATGTCTCTCCCTTTTGCAAAAGGTTTATTAAAAAAAAGAAGAAAGAAATGATTCTGATGAACGGCGTTCCTAGATTAAAAAAAAAGAAAACCAACATTTTTACAAACGGCGGCTCTTGCTTTCCCTTGATTTGAATGTTATTGTCTTCATGGGTGCCTGTAAATGAAATGCTAAAATATATCACAGGTGTTTTTGTTATTGCATTGACTTTGCCTTTTAATTGCAGTTACCAGTTCTCATGATGCAGATATAATATGTACACATTTGTCTACATCATGAAAACTAACCACTTTCAATTAAAACAGCCCTGTCATTGCTGAAAATAGATTGCTCTAAAGTTGTTTTTTTTTCTTTCAGAAAGAGAGAGAGAGAGAGTAGAGAGAGTGGGGGAGAGAGAGAGGTGGGGGGGGGGGGATTGGGTGGAAATAACAAATACAGACACATGGTCCCTCCTTTGAAACAAGGTATCATTTAACTAACTAACAAACTAACTAACTAACTAACTAAATAACTAATAAATAAATAAATAACTAAATAACTAAATAAATAAATAAATAGAAAGAAAGAAAGAAAGAAAGAAAGAAAAGAAAAGAAAAAAAAAAGAATTTGGCATCAGCCATAAAGTTACCAAATTCATGGCACATATGCGGAACATCACAACCATGATTTCCTAGAAGAAATCTATCTACGAAATGTAACTGTTTCGCATATGCCATACTGCATCTGGAACTTGGCCCTGACGACCCCTTTCATGTGGAGCCTGATTTTTTCTGACTAGTAAAATGATTTTTTTAACTCAAAATACCCACATTCTGCTGTATTATGCCAAACAGTTTTGTTTTACTTGACAATGACTGAAGCCATGGCTATTTTATATATATTTCAAACCGAAAGTAGATTCTTGTAGAAAAAACTATATTTTGAATACATGTTGTACATATCTGTATTAAACAATATAAAGAATATTGTTTGTATTCTTAAAAAACATAGTACCATATTTATATCTTTATAAGCAATATAAAGCCAAATTTCCATAGTAAACGTGTTATTAATAAGGAAAGTAGGTCATCGCTCCTCAAAAAGCAGTCTATATCAAAACTTACAAAATAGTTAATTTTACTTTATGTTCTGTTTAAGCATATACACAAATGGCATTTTCTTTTAAAAAAAAAATACATTCAAACTTAGCCCCGTTGGTTAGATATATTCAAGAGAAATAATTCTGTACATTCAAAACACGGAATCATCCGTCCATTTTTTTTTATCTATTTAAGGTCATATAACATACGCATGAATTTAGTGCAAAGGTCAGCTATTTCACACCAATTTTCTCAAAAATCCCCGTCTAAGCAATGCTCAACCTTTAATGTTGTCATGCAATAAGACCACCAAAGTGGGGATTTTATGACTATTTTAACTGTGTTCTATAGAATTTAATCCTTTATTGCATGTATTTCAGTCAAATATTCACCATACTTCAGAATTAGATAGGGTCACTATTTTCTGTGTAAAAACATCTGGATGCAGGCCAACCAAGGGCAGGTAACTGTGGTCTTAGTCTAGAATCCTAACAACTATATGTAACTCGCCGTTTCATTGGTCAGATGAGCCACGCGCTTTCTCCGCCAACGATCAAATGAAATGCCTAATTCATGAGTCCGACGTTGGGTTAATCAAATAACCTACGGTCAATTAGGAGACAAGCGTGGGTTTCGACGATGGATTGCCTTTATGTTTCTCAAAAATAGAAAAATAGAAGATAATATTTTAATAAACCATGTGAAACGTGCGGCACAAAAAGTGTATTTATTAATTCGGTGTTATTTTTAGTTCAGGTCTAGAGGTATTATTTCATCTATAACACGATTCTGCCTTGTTGTTCTGTTAATAATCACCAAGGTATTATGCTTGTTAACTGTCTTTTGAAGATAATTTCCGGAGTTTTGAATAAGGTTAATGTCGGGTATTGTCGTACATTTTGGTGGTGACGTGATTCTATGTTATTTTTGCCTATTTATCGAAATTCAATGCAAAAATACTGTAAGGCGCAAATTCATGCACATTTCTAGTTTTCGGCAGTGAGAATTTAAGCCCATAACTAGTCTAACTGCCCACAAAATGTATGATAAACAAAACAGTAAAATATTTTGTGTAAACTTGGTCAACCACAGACTACCTATTATCCCAGTGTAGCTATTTGAGTGTTAGACAATTTAAATAATATATTTTCACAATAAAAGTCCATTCCATTCAATTTTCGTAAGGTAAAAAGATTTAATATGTTCGTGCTTAACAGTTGAAAACCCCACGATTGATAAATGGAGAGTAACGGAACGAATTGACAGTGGGTGACCGACGATGGTCAGATCAATACTGTATTTTTTCTAAATTTCCATAATTCATAATAAATGTAGTTAAATAGAACTGATATAAAAGAATGGCTTATCAACTTAATTGCAATACATGGTGTATGTATAAGTGTTTTAGAATGTGTTTATAAGCAGAAATATATTTGAATATTTACCAGGTACATTTAGATTAGACTGAGCTTATATTGACTGGAATAAAGGACTGAACCAGAACGTCACAGTCAAAAAAAGAGAGCAGAAAGAGATTATCAATAATGTAGAATTTGTAATGATATATGTGTTATTAATTCTCGTATCGATCCTCCATAATGCAATGGTAGAGTTCTATTAAATATATAAAAATTGTTGCATGGTATATTTTATTTTTGACACTCTCACGGATCGTTTGTCGTCAGTAATTTTTGTACATGTACTTATATAAGTCATTAAAGCTTTTAGTATATAACGTTATCCCTTCTAAGTTCAAATTAGTGATTAAGTGATTACGTATGATATCTGTGGAGACAGCACTATGTTAGTTTCATCGCAAAACAAGTGACTAACATACTCTTGGTAAGAAGCTAAATTAAAAAAAAAAGGTTTTATTGATTCTTATCATGATATCAAAATTATCAAATATATAATGGTTTTATTCTCAAAATATTAGTTATACGGTACAATCAAATATGAAATGATATATATTTTTTGTTTTATTATTTTTATTTATGTTTAGATTCTCTGCCAGTGTAATGCACAGGGCCATTTCAACGAGAAGAATTGCAGTGATGTGTACTTTAGAGAACCCAGTCAAGTCAAGTGCCTTGGATATCATTTCGTTGACCAGGAAACATTGGTTTGTATTTGCGACAACGAAAAGGAAACAAGTAAGTTTGTGATACGCCTGCTCCTCACACATGTATGTACAAACGCACGCACGCACACGCATAAACACGCGCAAATACATATAATAGCATGTACGCACACAAATATGCACATATTACTGCTCTATAACGATGATAGAGGGTTCGAACCAAGTTTAAGACGAAATCCAAAACGTTAAGTTCCACACACTATATCAATCCAAATACGTTCATTATTTAGGGCAAACATTTGTTTTAATATATTAATATACATATTTGTGTTACTTACATCGTATATTATTGTTTTAGACTTGACCATTCAGGATGGTGTACCGAACTGCAACGACGGTGGCAACAGTTTTTTGACGGACGCAGATGACTTATAAGTCAGTTGAGAGACTTATTTCAAAGTTCACCCAACACTTCTAAAAAGTACATCGATTGGTATTACCAAGTTTAAAAGACGTGTTCATCCAGTAATTTTGATTTTTTAGACTGATACATTCTTTTTTATGTTATGTACATTCTTTTTTTTTTTCTTTTATTTATTTCCAGACATAAAAAAAAACAACAATACATTAACACATACATATACATACACACAAACATTTTCATATACGTACACACACTCACCTGCACATATACATATGAATAAGTTATCATTTACTATGCTGGGAATTAAATAATATGCTTTCTCTCTCTCTTTCTCTCTCTCTCTCTATCTCGTTTTCTCACAAAAAAAAACAAAAAAACAAAACAAAAAAACTCTTAATCTTTTAACATATGTTTTCCTATCACGCATTCTCCCTAAAACTATCTATCATATCTTTCTGTATATTTGTTTCAAAAAGAAGTTATGTTTAAGGTTAAAATATTTCTACTTTTCAATTCATTTTGAATAAATCTAATCTTTTTTTTTGGGTCATGGTAATAAGTAGAAAATATTTTCCATTTCCTAGAGTGTATTTCGTATTTATCTCTGTTAATCTCTATTTTTTCTTCTATTTTGACTCTGTTTTTGAGATATTTCTGAAATATGTTAAATGATGGTTTTATTTGATTAATTTTAGCATAAAATATAAAATATTTCATGACTATTACAAGAGTATTACAAGCATTATAATTCATACTTTTAGTTGTTATTCCTAACAATGCTTCATTTTTTCTTACAACAATATCAATAGATTTTGATTTTATAAAAGTATTTAATGAGTTCCATAGGGGCTGTACAGTATTACATTCCCAGAATAAATGTTCAATCGACTCAATTGATTCATTACAAAAATCACATAGGCTTGAAGATACATATTTGAATTTGAAAAGTAGTTTGTTTGTAGGGATTATTCTCATCAGAAATTTATGGAATAGAATTCGGGCAAAAAATACATTTTGCCTTTTGACAAGTTTATTGCTTCATATATCTAAGTGACTAGCATCATTTTGACTAGTACAATACGGCGTAATCGTCGTCTGCGTTATTTGTTTTTTACATTAAACATTCATTATTCATTCACATTATAATTAACTACTGAAAATACATCTGCTTTTATTTCCATTTCATCACCGTATAGCACTGTGTATAGCTGGACAGTCCAGTTTGCGCATTCGTATTAAAATGGAATTTATTTCGTCGGTTTAACGAATCGATGAATGACACATGTAGCTAAGCAAAATAACACATGTACGCAAGCAGAATGACAAATGCCAAAATGTGCACCTAGCATTATTACGTTGGAGGGCGCTATGCCGGTTTGACTTGGAGCGAGTTCAGTTTACCTACTAGAGTTAACTAGAGTTACCAGAGTTGCAATAAAACGCGCGGGGTTTTTACCCTACGAACTCTGTAGGGTTACGCGAGTTCAACCCAGTGAGGTAGGTGGGTAGACTAGAAAGCAATATGGCGGACGGAAAGCATCTAGGCAAATTTATAGAAAGTTGTAAATATCTATGATATTCTGTCTTTAAATAAGCCTGTAAGCTGGCAGCTACTTTATTCAAGTCCAAGCTCGAAAAAAAGTCATAAATAAAAGATCTACTGTTTTAATCATATGTCTATTTACAAATAACGGCACAGGGGGGGGGGGGGGGGGGGGGGGGGGGGGGGGGGGTAAACCTCATGCGTTCAGTTTATTGCTAACTAGAGTATATTTATTACGTCAGTCGTCATCTGTACGAGTTTACTCGAGTAGTGTTTGTTGGGTTTAACGTCCCACCGATAGTACGTCAGTCATTTGGAGACGATGTCTACTTGAGACAGATATAGTGCTGTCACATTGCAGTATCACGCCGTAGACATATGGCACGATACCACACCCAGTCACATTAACCTGACACCGGGCCAGCCAGACCTGCAACTACCCTTATATGGTGAGCGCCATGCAAGGGAGCTTTAACAGTACCATTTTCTTTTTGTTGCGATTTTGGTATGTTGCGATCAGGGATTGAACCCACGACCTCCCGCACCCGAGGCGGTTGCTCTATAACTCGAGTAGAACTATAGTTGGTCACCTGAACTCGCTGTCGGTAGTTCGGAGTAGTATATACAGAAATCTCGTCCTCCACAGAAAAAGGGGTGTACCTATAATAAGTCACTTTATACTACTGTTCGGGATGAATCGGCAAAATGAAGTACGAAACTGTGGCTGATTTCCAAATTCGAAAAAGTTATTTCTTTTAAACAAATTGTTTGAAAGTAGTTCCACTGCTTAAAGACGTAACTGCATTGTACATATTACTTTCCATTGCTTTTCTAAGTGCAGGCCAACATTTCAGATATTAATATGAGCTCAGGCTTACAAAGATGAATATTTAAAAATAATGAACGTTACGTAAAATTTTATATACGAGCACATCTCTTCGATCTAGTCACCGGGCGGCTTATGGGGGCTCAAGCACCCAGCCCCCCCCCCCCCCACACACACACACAGCTGGTCTGATAATACAATTTTCTGATGACTGAAATTGGTAAATGGAAATCCCAATCGTGAGCCCCTTACTGAAATAAAGTGAGCCAATTACCAGTCACCCAGGCCGACCCTTGCTGAGAGAGCATCCTCTGTCACTTATCTACGCTGTCATTATGGCAACCCCAATACAACAACAACAACGGAATTGTGTTTGTTTTAATCTGAATCAGGCAAACGCCTTTAGTATTGCTGAACATACATTTTATTTTCATGTTTTTAAATTATTGACAAGTTTTAATACATATAACAAAAACATCCCCAAGCTGGATTAAAACTCGCAACCTAGCTTTGTAGCCAGTGCCATAAAATTCGTGTTAATGTCACTATAAATCAAGTTGAAAAATATTTTCACGATCTATATATTGAATTAGCGGGCTGTGAGTTCAAGCCCCGGCGGCTATCTACCATGGTTTTATATGCGAGATATTTTACGGAGGATATGAGTCTAGTACTGGTCCTTCCTAAGAGCAATGATAAGTTAACTGCCCGCCTACTGCAACAATCTCCAAGCGTTGTCATTCACAACCCCCCCCCCCCCCCCATTACAATGACAAGAGGGCCGTGGGACAGGAATCTTGTCAAAATTGAAAAAAAAATCATCTACCAAATTTCCCTCAGATGCCCCTCAGAATGCATCTCTGTCCTCCTAGGAAACAAATTTTCCAAGGGCTATCCCCCCCGCCCCCACCCCACATATACACCTAAAAATTACCCTAAGTGAGAATAAAACTATTTAGCCCAAAGCTTAGATTTTAATATATAAAACATTTATGTTACTTAAAAAAGCCATACATTTATTATATTTCAACTCTTGTTATGATCATATCACTTTCCCAGAGTTCCGAGTATTCAGTTTCCTCCCCTGAGTAAAAACGAAACGCAGGATTTTGATTCTACGAATTAACTTCTCTTTTATTATTCTGCCCCAAATGAGACAGTTTAGACAATTAAATGTAAAACAAATGTCACATTGACATGCAGCTCAACAAAACTTTAAAATATAACAGCATCAAATTATGACACATGAAAGCCAAATTATTAACTGATGCAAGATACACAAGAGCATTAGTCAGTAGACTGCACTGATAAACGCACTTAACATAATACAGCATACCACTTGTCAGTATAGCAAAGGCAGAATGTCACGTGTAAACATAGACTTGTAAGACGGCGAGATGCAATTTTTGCCCTAATTCTGTTCCATAGAAATTTGTATTGGAAGTTTCGTAATGTTGTGTTTATTGTCGACTTGTAAATATTATTATATATCTGTTTCCATGGGAAATTATGAGGATTTAGACAGAGTTCATTTAACCACTTTCTTTCACTTGATGGGGACTCTTGACTATTTGAAATAATGTTGTAAAGATATTTATTTATTTGTTTAATATTTGAAATTTGTTCTATCAGAGTTGTTTTAGTGAAATTTAGAATTCCTTCATTTTGAAGTTTATTTCTAATATCAGATGTTATTGATTTTTTTAGTGTCAGATATTTAATAAAATCGGATTTTTCAATTTCATATAAATTTATAAGTTGTTCGAAAGTGTATATTGAATTATTTCTATAGTCATATAAATGTTCGAAATATTGAATTCCTTTTTCATACCACTTTTTGTAAAAAAATGTCACTCCATTAATTTGTTATTCCATATAATTGTTTTACCTATTGGGTTTTTGCAGAAATCTGTCTGGGTATGAATTTTTATCCATGCATGTAAGACATCGAAAAGGAAGGATTTTTTATTATCTATTTTAGAAATTAAGTTTTCATCAATATTACATTTAAATATGAGATCAGTGCCATACTGTTTAAGTTTCATATTGAAATATGTTTTCCATGGACTTACATTTTGTTTATCTATATATCTTTTTACCCATCCAGCTTTCATAGAATACATGAATGATTCTATATTTGTAGTTTTAATCCACCTTATCTTGGGGTAATATATAATTTTTTTTTTTTTTTTTTTTTTTTTTTTTTTGGATTGATAGTGGGTATATCAGTTTTGGCAGGGCAAATGTTTTAATAACCGTGACTTTTCCCATCAATGTAAGTTTCCTATGTTCCCATTGTTTTAATATCTTATTGAACTCATTAATTTTTCTATCTATATTGTATATGGATGTTTGTTTTATATCATTGTAAAGGGTTATACCGAGAACCGTTGCACTTTCTGAAGTCCAGACAAAAGGCTGTCTTTTACAGAATTGGATGTTAGTTTTATTTAAAGATCCAACTCGTAGGATAATGGATTAATTTATATTGAGATTAAGGCCGGAACATTTTGAAAAATGGTTTAATGTTTGTATTAAGTTTTAAAAGGATGTTTCGTCACCACTGTTGAAAAATGTTGCATCATCAGCAAAGAAACACTGTTTTATCTCCGTTTTATTGATAACTATTCCTTTTATATCTTTGTTATGATTTATATAATTTGTCAGCGTTTGTCTCACTCCTTTTTCTATGTTAAAGGATTCAGATAGGTGCCCGTTATTGATTATTATACTTTAGATGTCAGTGTAAAAAACTGAGATCCACTTCCGTAGGTCGGGTCCAAAATTGAAATGTGCTAAACAATCATGTATGAAAGAATGGCTGATACTATCATAAGCTTTTTGAAAGTCAGCAAAAATTAGCAAGCCTGTTTTATTTTTTTGAGTTTAAATATTCTATTGTATCTAAAATTAGTCTTGCATTTTCACCAATATATCTTCCCTTTACAAAACCTGATTGTTCTTTGTCTATTAATATTGGAAACACTTTTTTTAATCGGTTTGAAATTGCTTTTGTTGCTATTTTGTAGTCAATATTAAGTAATGTTATTGGTCTCCAATTTGAAAGTTCTTCAAGATCTTTGTTTGGTTTTGGTATTAATGAAATTATGCCTTGTTTTTGTAACATTGTTAGGTTGCCTGTCTTAAGAGAATAATTTAAGGATTCGACTAAATATAATTTTAGGTCTTGCCAGAATATTTTGTAAAATTCAACTGTTAAACCATCGGAGCCTGGGCTTTTATTATTTTTCATCTCTTTGAGAGCTCCTTCACATTCGTAACTTGTTAGAATACCATCGCAACTTTGTTTTTCCGTTTCATTTAGTATTTTTATTGGATTTTCAAAGAACAATTTTTTTTAGCCGTCGTCTAAGTGTTCATCTTTTGTGTATATCTTTTTGAAAAATGTAACTTCTTCTTTTAGGATATTTTGAATACCAGATATTTCTTTATTATTATTTTTTAGTTTGTATATTGTTTTCTTTTCTGCATTCTTTTTTTCTAGACTTGAGAAGTATTTTGTATTTTTCTCATTCTGTTCAAAGTGTATTACCTTTGCTGTGTATGTTTCCTTTTTTCATCGGTAATGTCATTGAGTTTTTGTTTTTGCTCTATGAGATTTTGTGTTATTGTTTCAGTGTTGATATCATTTTGGTTTAATTCCTTTTCAAGTTCTTTAATTTTAACTGTTATCTCGTTTTCTTTTTTGTTTGTCATCTTTTTTTTATGAATTGCATATTTGATCGTTTCATTTCTAATTGACCCTTTTATGAGTTCCCAAAGTATGTTCGGATTTGCACCTTTATTAAATTCAACTGTTTCATTTATTGTTGATTTAATCAGCGTTTGATATTCTTTATCTAAAATGAGTGAATTATTAAGTTTAAAGTAGCCTGGTCCTTTCTCTACTTTTATATTATCATATTTTATTGAGATCATTGAGTGATCTGTTTTGTACCCTGGTTTTATTTTACTTTCTTTTATGACATTCAATAAGTTGTCGGATATAAGAAAATAATCTAAACGTGTATGTATAAAAGGTTTTTGACAAGAATGCCAAGTAAATTGCTTTTTATTTGGATGTTGTAATCTCCAGATATCTACAAGATTACAAGAATTGTGTATAGAGTTTATTTTACTTTTGCATTTTTTATGAGAGTCTATTCTCCCATTTTTTTTTATCAAGTTTACTGTCAGTATTGTATTAAAATTTCTAAAAGTGTACGCTCAAGAGTATTAAATAGTGTTGGGTCATCATTGTTAGGTATATATATATTGATTAATGATAATTCTTTTTCATTTAGAATAATATCTAATTTTAACAGTCTTCCTATACATAATTCATCATTATTTGTAATTATAATATTGCTTTTAGAGTTAATAAGTATAGCAACACCTTCTTTTTGAGTACTTTTACCACTAAAGAAACAAGGTCCATCCCATTCTTCTTTCCATTTTAATGCAACGTTAATGTCATAATGTACTTCTTGCAATAAGATAATGTCGTATTTATTACTTTTACTATTCAAATATTTTTTTTTTTTGATTCCTAAACCAACATTTAACAATATATTTCTTCTGAAATAACATTTCTAGTTTGTAAGTGAACATAGTGTAGACCATATATTTTGTGTTTTATTTTATTCTTGTTAGTGGTGTAAGTGAACTATCTTCAAAAACATTATGTACATTCTTGATTATTTATTTATTTAATTATTATAATTTCATTATTTTTATTTTTTTTAATTAAATTATTTTGTGTTTAATATTAACTTGAATTCACATTATTTATATGTATTAATATATATTACTTTTTTTTCATCCAAACATTCAGTTATACATAAAAAGCATTTTCTACGTGACATGAATGTATTTATTGGAAAACAAGGAAGTCATATGCTTATATTAGTTGTTTTTCCATAGTCACAATACAATATTTCACATTGCTTATATACATTTCTACATATGACTTAGTATAGCATTTTTTTTTTCAAGGTTGCTTTTTTAAATATTTTCCTGCCTAATGCTAAATTTTATTTTGTCGTCCTTCTGACTCAAGAACTAAACATTTTACGTGACTCTCGAATACTTTAATTAGCTATTACTGGTATAGATGTTATAATTTAATTAAGATCACGCAATGAACACATGAGTGGTGTTACGTAACACTTCTAAAACTGGTTTGATATATGGAACGGAGTTTTATTGGTTTATTTATCTAATTTATGGGGAATGTGGTTTTAGGTTGTTTAGAAACAGAATATGAGAGGGACAAGGATTCTTACAAATTCTGTCAGTCTAAGATGCTAGATTCCTTTCTTAAACAAAGTCACTGATGGTCACATGGTATATACTCATGAAAGCTCCATTCCGTAACAGATACCACGTTACCACGAATTCTTACGGTTTAAAGATACGATAAATGGACAAATGCATATTTTTTGCATATTATTTGTCAGAACGTTGCATATACGAGTGCATTGTGGATACTTTGGTTTGGAAAATGGAAAATCGTGGCAATTGTGTACAAAATGAATACGTTGAAAACAAAGACTTGTTATTTATTGTTTAAGTCTTTGGTCTAATTATTGTAATACAGACTCCAATGTAGAGATGTGTTTTCTTAGTGTGTTTGTGTTTAATTATGTAACATTAAAACAAGTTGTTCATTTGTTGTCAGCAAAATATAATACATTTACCAAAAACTAAACTTTGCTGGTTTATATAGTGACATTGATCACGAGTCATATGATCATGATTTCAGTCGGGAAGTAACTGCAGCAGTTGGGCAGTGGAAACTTGAAACTAATGTAAACTTTGATCAGTCTGCATTTTCACATTGCGATTTGGCGCAATGCGTTAAGAGTCTTAAGTCTGGAAAAAATGTGCGGCCTAGACGCCATTTATAACGAACACATTACTAATGGAAGTTCCAATTTTTATGCATACATTTTGCTATTGTTCAATAGGATGTTTGAAATACTCGTATGTGCAATTAAAAGAAGGCTGTATTGTGACTTTATTTAAGGGTGGCAATAAGCGTAGAGATGACCCCAAGAGTTACCGGGCTATTACTCTTTCTTCTTGTTTATTAAAGCTGTATGAAAGCATGCTTTTACTTAGATAGAAAGAAAACATAAATGTTCCTATTCATCCTCTACAGGGAGGGTTTCAACAGGGTATGGGGATGTAATATGACTAGTTTTCTTGTACAAGACTGTACACTGTTGTAGGAAAAATAACAGCAAATTATATGCATGTTTTCTCGATGCTCGTCAAGCCTTTAATAGGGTCTGGCACAATGGGTTGTTTTATAAGCTCCGTCATATGGGTATAACGGGTCTTCTGTGGCACGTAATTTTTTTTTTTTTTTTTTTTTTTTTTGTTGAGGCCCCATCAGGGAAAACCCCATTTATTATCCCCGTAATAGGTTCAATAGGGGTCGGAGAGCCATCCCCAATTGTCCTTACAATAATGAGAAGAAACAAGAATAGAGTACTAAAGTAACGTACTATAGGCACATTATTAATTACATTTAGAATATGCATGGTATTAAATAATCCTATTTAAACCTATATCATTAAGAATATAAGAATGATATTCAAGACTTTAATGTATTCAATTTTGTCATTTTCTTTATACTTTAAATATCGTTGGAGATTGAATATATCATTTAAAAGTAAGATTTATTTCTCATTATAGTAAATTGTAACAAAAGGGAGCCTTTTTTATGTGTTGAGTAATAATATATAACGTAAATGCATTATGCTTAAATAGAGGGAGAGAGAGAGAGAGAGAGAGAGAGAGAATGTTAAATCTAAAAATCACATTCATTAATATATTTTTTTTTAAAGTTAGGAGGAGAAACAAATAGAATAATAATAATTGGTCAAAGTTGCAAGTGTTTTTGGTGATGATGGTTAGTATTTATCCCATTTAAAATACTTTTTATGAATAATTTGTAATGTTGGAGAAAGGAGTCCATTTTTTGTTAAACTCTATTATATTATCATTCATTAATGCAATGAATTGTTCAGTTTTGTAAAATTTAAACACACGTTTTTGGAAGCTATTTATGTTGGGACATTGGCAATGTTCTTTAACCTTAAAAATGTACAATTTAGCTAGAATAATGATGCTATTCAAGACTGTAGGAAACATTTTATTACCAAATATTATGTTCTTTACATTTAATGAAAAATCAACTCTAGGACAGCTATTTCTTATTAGTATTTCTAAATCATTCCAGAATTGTCTGACTCTTATGCAATCATAAAAGAGGTGTATAATTGTTTCATCAGAAAGAGCAGTGACTATTATCTTTTATATTCATATTCTTAAGTAAAACATTAGTTCCAATTATCCTATGGTTAATTCTTGTTTGAAACCACTGTAGAGTTGAGTCTTTGTTGCAAATGAATGGTAACTTAAATATTTTTTCATCTTTCATATTTAAATTTAGACTTAACTCATCTGACCACTTTTTAACTGAAGTAGGAATTGCCTTATGAATCATTTTATCATAAATTTTTCTGCATCCTTTTGCATTCTCTAATATGATGATTAGTGGGAGAGGAATATTTGGGTCTTGCAGTTTTTTATCTAAACAACACAATTTACTTTTTTTCATGTAACATTTTACTGCTGAAATCAAACTAGCATATTCTAAAAAGTTAGAGAAAGCACCATATTTGTTTTTAAATTCTTCAAATTTTAAGAACGTGCCATTATCATTCAGGATATCATTTACTAGATATATACCTTTTTCTAAATATTTCTTTTTCATTATATATTTTTATATTATTATTATACCATAAATAAACTCTCTTGAAATCTAAAGATCCAATGGGAATTAATGTATTACTAAAATGATAATAGGACATAAAAACATCTTTCCAAAATGGATTATCAATATCTCCAATAATTTTAAGAATATATTGTGGTCCCAGTTTTAAAAGGTATGATGTTGTATGATATGCTGAAATTGGAAAATTCATATATTTCCTGTTTTCTATGAACATTCTCCTGATCCAGGTATTTTTCAAAGCACAGATAAAATATCTAATATTAACCATTCTTAGACCTCCATCATTGTGGTTCATATATACAACTTTCCTTTTGATTTTATCTGGTTTCCCACAGTGATATGTCTAGTTGTGTATTATACAGAGGACGTAAGTCAAAGTACGAGACAAGGCTCGAAATGGTCACCATTTTGATACTTGTGTTTCATTAATGACGCTGTAACGAAATGTCTACGGACAGACAGACAAAAAAACAGACGGACGGACGGCGCCATACCATAATATGTCCCGTCATTCGACGTACGTATAAAAAGGAAAAGAAATTATGATCAAGTGGAAAGAAGACATTATTAGGAAATAATCACACACATGCCTGTCAACTTAATTCCTATTTGAAACACTTCAAAGTCGTGCAGCCTTTGTTATGGTTAAAGATTGTGAAAGGGCGAAAAGGCCTAAAAATTATGGCCCTTGATGGGAAATTGGTAGGGTGACAATCAGGGTCTAAAAATAATGAATCGGGACAGGTATTGCAATAAGCAATTGTATACATGTAATCCAAACTATTCGCCAGATTTTTTAGCCAATGAAACTGCCGGCAAATGGCGTTTCGAGAAATCCAAGACCGTCGCTAAGATGACCAAATAAAAAAGTAAAAGTATTGTATGTAGACATTTGTCTCATTACTCATTCTTAATGCTAGAAGAATATAAGAATGTAAACGTTCTTTGCAAAAATGTTTTTTTAATAAAAGTTGTTCTTGCATTAAGGTCAAGGTAATATTCAAGGTCAAAGGTCAATGAAAATACCATTCTGAGCTAAAATTGTTAATTTTTTCACAATATTTTATAGAAAATGATTTCAAGGAAAACATTTTTTAATCGAAAATTTACATTTTGAGAGCAATTTTAAATAAAACTGAACCTATAAATTCAATACCTTGACATTTGTATGAAGTATATAAGCAGTGTTGTATATCAAATTGTTAGACAGAATTTGCAGTTTGTGAAACCACTCTCATGAATTGGTATACTTGGTGATATCTCATAAATCCATGATGGCCACCAAAATGAAACAAGAGGGTCAAGATGGCCCTAAGTCGCTCAGCTGAGAAAAATTGCCTTTATTGCTTGTACAAATTAATAAATTATAGCAAATTTGTACTGAATACATAATCCATGAGGTCATTTCAATTCCACAAACCAAACAGTACATGTGGTCAAAATTTGAAGTCAAAGTTGACTGAGAGATATCAACGAAACTTCAAAATGCTTGCTTAAGAAATGAAGAGGCCAAAGTGTAAACAGTGAAATCTGGCAAATTTTAATATATAAAAGGGGCATAACTCCTGACCTAAAAGGCAGATATCAGCCATAATCGAACCAAAGGTACCCGTACGTTGCTGCCCATCAAAAAATAAATGACCTTATATATAATAAGAAGGTAGGTAACTTCTTCCACTGAAAACGTGCATCATGTAGTTTCAATTGCCGTAACTCCTGTGAAATTTGGTGGATTTTCATAAAATTGATATTATTTTGCGTGGAAGGGATAAAGACAATCAGGTACAAAAAACACCCCCTTGTCAAAGGAATCGCGCTACAACAGTTCACGAAGTCGAAAACGTGTTTGGTCGGAAGAGATCTGACCGACGGAATCTCGCCAATCTCCCGTGTAAAACTAAAGAAAAACTATTTAAAGCTACAATATTAGCATTGAATTGTATGGACAGATGCTGAAAAAAAGAAACAAATAAACCAAAAAATGAGTACTAGTTATTTCATTTTTCATCTTATTCAACCTTTTTTCTGCCTTTTTAAAATTTCATCCGACTCGGCCTTGACCGATGATCAGCTACGTTTAAACTGCTAATTCTCTACAGTTTCTATCGAGCGTCTCGGTGACATTGCTGGTGTAGTTTCGTTTTCGATTTAGTCACAAAATTTTCTCAAAACAATGGATTTCAAGTCAGCACAAGTTTCCATTTCAGATATATTTGTTTCTTTCATCAGTATCTGTCCATACAATTCAACACTGATATTGTGGCTTTAATTTTTCTATAGTTTTACACTGGAGAAATTGGCGAAATTCTGTCGGATTTGATTCGTCAGTTGACTCGTGGCCACGAGGGCCACGATTAACTGAAATTAATGGTTATTTGTGCATGTATTTTGTTGATTTTTTTTAGTTAGTAACTCGTGGCCACGATTTAGCGAGATTTTTTTTTTTTTACTTATATCTCGTGCTATGTTGATTTTTTTGTGAAACTATTATCATATGGTAGTGATTTTTTTCTTAGTTACTAACTATTGGCCACGAGTAAGCAAGATTTAGTTTCCGTTTTTTTCTTAGTTACTATATCGCGGCCACGAGATAATAAAAAAGAAAAACACCCTGTCCCCTCTGTGCTCCCGTAGTTACATGCATTTCAACGATGAGCATGTTTTGTTAAGAAATAACTCTCGTCTTACCCAACTTTTATAGGCATAAGCGCCCAAAACAGTTGTTCTTTTTACTATATAGACGAACTTGTCTTATTTATGGCCACGGGATATAACTAAGAAAAAAAAAACCGCGCTAATTCGTGGCCACGGTTGAATATTACATTGTTCAAAAAGGTATTGTAACTAACCCCTAACCCTGATAATTCAGATATAATAATATGCATATTAATAGAGTTAGGAAAGCGAATGACCCTGTGCTTGCACGCGTGTTTTGTTTTTGCATTTTGAGAGAGAGAGAAAGAGAGAGTACAATTAATGTTTGAAGCTGTATATTTAGATTAATGTTTCCCCAGGTTTGTTTTTAGTCACAAATTCATCTGTTTATATCTAACATTTATAGCATTTTTAATTCAAATATATTCAGTTCCATATACGTACTATGCATGTTCGTACATTAATGTACTGGAAAACAAGGAAACCATATTAACCCTTTCCCTCATAGAGGACACCATGAAAAGACCTATGCGAACAACATAAAACCAGATCAGCCTGCGAGTAACTCACAGGCTGATCAGGTTTCATGCTGTTCGCTGCTCCTCAATGGTCTGGAAATGAGGACTTTATAATTAAATTTGGTATGGTTTAACTGTGGTTTTCTACAGATCAGGCTTTATGTGGTACCTATTGAGTGCGTCAAAATGAGTCTATATGAGGGAAAGGGTTAAAATGTATGTACTGGAAAACAAGGAAACCATATTCTAACATAAATTACTTTCCATGGTCACAATATTATCAATATTTCACAATGTTTATATGCATTTCTACATGTGACATTTTATATTATAATTTGTTTAACTTCGTATAACACTATTGTCATGACAAATCTGTTCAAATCATGGTACGATATATCTCGACCCTTTAAACACAGTGAGACACTATGTCATCGTTTTTTTTTTTTTTTTTTTTTTTTTTTTTGGATTTTATTGATTTTATTGATATATTTGCTTTTTTATTTATTTATAAAATTTTGGGGAAATGTAGTTTTAGGTTATTTATAAACAGAATAAAAAAGGACAAGGGTTTCCTCGTGGGCGGGGTTGTATATTTGCTTGCTATAAATCCTGCCATTTCATTTTGTGATCAAAATATTAATGGACACGTGGTATATGCCTGAATGTTCCACTCCATTATAAATACCTGCATGGTTATGATTCAAAGATATCGGGAAATTCTTTGTAACAGAATCAATTGTGTTCTCATCACTTGGGGCATCATTCAGTTGTGTACAAATAGTGTTGATAAGATTCAGATCAAGCCTTCAAAAAGAAAAATCATGTCTTGGTCTTTAGCTTTAATATTATCACGTCCAGAATGCATTGCACGAATTGATGTTGACCATGATAAAGAATTATGCCCGTCGGAAAAATGTGTGTCAGTTTCTATAAATTCAAATGATTGTAGGGTATCAAAACATTCCGCAGAAACAATTGCTTGATATATGACTGATGTATCACGGAAAGTGTAATCACTGATATTTGTGTCCATACTTACTCGACCGTTAAGTAATCAGTTTATGGCATTTTTAATAAGATTTTTTTAAATCATATTTTTGTTCCAGTGCTTGCGGTAGGTCGGTGGTTCTACCTGGTTGCCTCCGTGCATTCGGGGTCTTCCTCCACCTGTCGACGCGACGGTAAACTCAATAGTCAATAGTCAAGTCCAGTGCAAGCAAGCAGCATAAACAGCGACCTTACGATGAAAACATTTCTCTAAAAGAAAGATATCAAATAACTTGTATTCCGCCAATCTTTCAGTCGCTTTACAAACATAAAATAATTTCGAAATTATTTTAATAAAAAACATGATTTCTACATGAACTGTACATTTAGTCTCTTTAAGTTTCTTTATTAATGAAATACGATAAATTATTTGAAACCTGGAAAAGTATCACGTTCTTAGTATCCATGATAATTCACAATCTTACATGTTACGAAATCACATTTTTAATACTTAACTTATACCATATCATCGTAAAAATGAATTCGGAGCATGAACCGAAGATATAGGACCGCAAGGCCCCAGAATTTCAAAGTTCACGCCCCCAGGCTGCCAGGTCGCTAAGTTCACGCCGCTAGCTGTTAAGTTCATGCCGCCAGGCCGCCAACTTCACGAACATTTTGGTGAAGGGAAGATTTCACGTTTCAATGCGAGTGGAACACAAGTGATGTTGTGGCTTCGCTAACGCTGTCGACCAGGGACCATATTCATAAAGCTCCTTAGGGAAAAAAATTCCTTAACTTCTAAGATTTCCCTTAAAATCACATAGATTTCCCTTAATTATTAAGGATTTCCTTTAGTCTTATTTATAAAACACCTCAGGAGATTTATTCCAGTTAAGGATTTTTTTTCCCTTAAAAACTAAGGAGCTTTATGTATATGGCCCCAGATAGATTAAACTGGAACATTCAGAGTTATTTTGACTTGACTTGACTATTTGAGTTTATCGTCGCTTCGACAGTATTTCAGTCATATAGCGACGTCCAGCTAATTACAGGTGGAGGAAGACCCCTAATGCACGGAGACATCCAGGTAGAACCACTGACCTACCGTAAGCCAGCTGGAAGGCTTCCTCAAATGAAAGCCCGAATGACCCTGTCGGGATTCGAACCCACGCGGTCAGAGGCTGAGTGAGTGTTTAAAATCAGCGACTTTACCCTCTCGGCCACAGAGGCCCCAGAGTTTTTTGATCAAGGGTGTAAGTTACAATGTTGAGTTCAGCATATTACGGATACGCAAAATGTTTGAATATAAGCTGTCACAATAAAAAAGAGGTTGTAAAAAATCATATTGTTGTAAGGATTTAAATGAAAATGATGAAGAAATAGTATTTCTTATTTTCATGGGTATTGGATTTGCTTTCAAATTTTGATTACTATGTTTTAAATCATTCATGTCAGGGCCTAAAATCATTAAAGTTGCTAGTGAAGTGACTACAATGTAGCACAGGTACTTCAGGACTGTCTTTATCAATAAAAAATTCACGATAGTCTGAACATAATAAACAAAAAGGTTACCAACTTCAGCAGGATGCTGAAGGGCACCCATCAGGAATAAGTGTCAACAAGTCAATGAAAATGCGCCCATCGATAATATTGGAGAATTCCCACTGTCAGCGAATAAGTTTCCTTCATAACTGTTCACATGAAATAAGGATTTTATTATTTTTAATGTCTGAAATTTTATTTCTGCTCGAGATTTAGTTATTTTAACCGATTGGAACCTCGATCAACGGAAGTGAACCCAAAACGACATCTATGACGGCATCGCCAACGAAGGTCAACTCAGACTGAGAAAATGATGCGATTGTATATGATACTGAAGGGAAAGTAAGAGTATTCCGAAAATATTTGTAAGCAAAATAACTTCGGAATACTCTACCGTTTCCTTCTGTACAAAAACAAATCGCAGCGCTGACCTCATAGATATCGATTTGGGTTCACTTCCGTTGATCTAAGTTCGAATGGGGTTAAATCAACAAATCCCCACTCGAAATCTTGACATTTCAGACATAAGAAATTATTATATTTGTATTTCTTTTGAACAGTTGTGAAGAAAAATTACTCATTGACAGTGGGAACTCGCCAATATTACCGATGGGCACATTTTTCACAAATATTTTGACACCAATTCCTGATGGGTGCTCTTCAGTATCCTGCTGAAGTTGGTTACCTTGTTGTTTTATATATTGTGATTTTTTTATTTATAAAGACATGGATAGTAAACGTTAGATTTAATTGAATGTGAATATTCTGATACATAAACTCTATGTAAATGGCGAATTAAAGTTGAAAACCGCTATATTCAAAGCGATTCGTGTGTGTGTGCGTGGGGGGGGGGGGGGGGGGGCACAGTTAGGGGCCTGTCCTCAAGTACCTGTGCAATCTAGCTACTATACGATTATTGAACTTACACTGCGTAACAGCTAGTCCCAACAATGAGCCGCACGGCGCGACATGCTATTCCCGTAGGGGATATCGCCAAACCGAAAGTAGCACGCTATCACAAATTACGGGTACACAAATGTGGACTACATTACAGCCATAATTTTCAATGGCAACCATATAGAGACATATTCTTATTTTAGCTCATTTTTTTATTTTCATCTTAAGTACAAATGATTCATAACTGCATAGCAAATTTTGTTGTCTACCGATACATAGTTTTTGAGATAAAAAATAAACAAACAAATAAACAAAACCAGGTGTCTTAAGCAATTGCAAACTACCAATACTAATGTTGTCTTTTTATCCACTCAATGTCATCAGATTATCTGCAGAATAATTAGTGAATTTCGATAAAATTCTGATGTAATTAATATTGATAAAATAAAACAAGATTGGTGATGAGTTTTGTTGAATTTACAGAAACCAAGGTAATACATATACAAAATTTAGATGCACAAGGTGTCGCGAACTCCTTGATACGATACGCGAATCGTTCATGCATAAATCACAATGTACCGGTATTTCGATATACATGTATCGTGACAGCTCTAACTCGACACACGGAAGTAAAAAGAAAATGTCAGTTCTCATGCGCATCGGGTCGCATTTCCGGGTTCTTAACTGCATTGCATATCGATACTATTGTATTTGATTGTCATCTTACATCTTGAATAGTAAACATACAGGAGGAAGAGGTAAGTTCTTGTAATGTCTTATTTATTCTTTACACTGTTTAACATAATAATAACCTGTTATGAATTTGTTAAAATTCTATTATGTATATACGATATCATAAAATGAAGTGTGAAATCAAAAACTTAACCATTGAAATTTATTTGTGTATTCGCGTATAACAAATGTTGCAATAATTTATTCCAAATATATTTAAACCAGAACGAGAATTTTATGTAGAGTAATGTTATATATTCTAGGACATTTAACGAAATATGGTGAATATCTTATTTCGTTTTCCCACTTTTGTTTGTTTGTTTTGTTATTATTGTTGTTTTTACAAAATAAAAAAGCAACAAAACAATAAATGACGTGAAATATCAAAGTTTTATACATGAGTCGTTTTTAAAGCCCTTGAATATATTTTATACAATTATCATTTTCATTGAATGTAACCAGTACATTTATTTGATTTCTGTTTATTCAATATGTTATTTTCATATAATTAAAATCGTCCCCGGTCGCCGAGTGGTTTGGGCGTCCACCTCGGGTGCGGGAGGTCGTGGGTCCGATCCCTGGTCACGACATACCTAAGTCGTAAAAATGGTACTGTTATAGTTCCCTTGCTTGGCGCTCAGCATATAAATTTAGTTCAAGGACTTGTGAGCCCGGTGTCAGGATAATGTGACTAAGTGTGACATCATACCACATGTCTACGGCGTGAAACTTCAGTATGGCAGCACTATATCTGTCTCGAGTAGACATAATCTCCAGTTGTCTGAAATACTTTCGGTGGGACGTTAAACCCAACAAACAAAAATACAAACAATCACATTACTAAATGTCCAAAATTATATTTCTTACACGATGCCTTTAAATACATGCATTACTTTGCGTACATTTTCTTCGTCAAACAAATGAGATGTAATAGCATTCCGATAATAAACAATCCAACATAATATTAAAGAAATCCCTTACATATATATTTATAATGATTTTGGAAGCCCCTCCTGTATGATAACCTCGTGAACCTATTATCCATATTACCATCTTCGTGAATTCCTTTTTTGTTATATATCTAGCAAGAAGTAGTATAAACAATTCAAAATTCTACGACGGAATATATCGTGATTTTACAATACAGCAGACATTTCAAAGTTGTTGTTGTTGTTATTGTGTTTACCATAAATGTTCAGTGATATAGTGAAGCATTTAAAGGCGGACCCGAAAAAAAAATCCGGGTAGAATCAACAAACTGGAAGAATACCTTATTTAAGAAAACCAAAATATCTGTAGTGATATCTATAGCTATGATGCTGATGATGATGATATGATGATGATAGTGGTGGTGATAATAATGTGTGAAAATGTACACGTAAATATACTACATATTGCCCGATTTACAAATCTTTTTTTTTTCTTTCTTCTTTTTTTTTTCAATTAGTTGTATATATTTATATTCTTCGAACTGATATAAGATGTAAGAAATTAACAATAAAACTTAAGAAATAACTGTAAATTTCCTAACTTGAAAAAAACATGAATGACTCTGCTGGGATTTGAATTCACACTATTCAAGGACTTAAAATGTATATGAGTATATAATATATAGTGTGCCCATACCAAGTAGTGTATGACGTCATTTCAAACTATCACAAACCGCATATTGATTTGCCCCAATTTGGACTCGATTTCATGGGATATAACGCACGTGAAGCGACAAAAAAAGCTCT
Source organism: Solen grandis (assembly GCA_021229015.1). Classification (NCBI taxonomy): domain Eukaryota; kingdom Metazoa; phylum Mollusca; class Bivalvia; order Adapedonta; family Solenidae; genus Solen; species Solen grandis. The sequence continues at coordinate 2,735,763 of CM037780.1, read as the reverse complement.
AATGATTTTTTTGTTAGATGTACATTTTTTTTTCTAACGTTCTTGAAAACATTATTAGTGATGTGTTTTTCGTGTTAACAAACAAATTCTTACGAGCTCTGAAAGAAACATGGCGATTTTTTCATTTATATTTAACGTTTGATGTTACATACCAAAATGTCGTTTATATCATTTGCCTACCTAAATTCAGACCTTTTTAAGGTCAGTGAAGACGAATATATAATATAATCATATATCGGATTACACTTAGCGTAGATGTTTGATGAAGTTAGGTTATTCATTTTTTTTTTATTTCACTGAGTGAAAAGTTCGGTGAAGCATTTAGTTAACATAGTTATTACCTAAAGAAAGTAACACTGTCGACTCTTGAGTTCGGAAAAAAATCAGTAGAATATAACTTTTTCTTGGGTATGGTAAAAATTGTGTATCTGTAGGCGAAGATTTCATATGATTTAAACGTTACAAGCAAGCTGATCAGCAAGAACAAAATCCTGTTAATGTGTCATTGTAGATTAAAATTCGGTCATTTTCAAACGGGTTTAAGAATGTGTTGGTGTGGACACAGTTCAGTCATGTTACATATATCACTTGTATTACACCCATTCACATTTTGGTTCTGAAAAATATCGCGTTTATCTTATTTGAATGTGCAAATCTGCGTTGATTTTTTTAAAGATTGTATTAGTATCGGTTATTAGCTTATACATCTGTATATTCATTTGTGAAATTCGCTTTATCCAAAAATGGTTCGTTGTTCTTGAGCAGTTTGTACAAAATAAAGACGAGTAATTGCCCAGCTTCGTTAATAATTTGTCAATAAAGCTATGTACCATTTATTGTTTTCTATCTTTCTCCATTGGCGCAAATCATCATGGGAAAGAAGAGTAACGACAATTGAAACGCAGAAGGTTGCCGCTGAGGTCATTCTGGGATTATCCATTTGTGAGAAGAAAGGTCTTCTTTTTGGCATGGAATCAGCCGAATAACCGAGTATATCTTGCGCACAAACAATTCAGACAATTTGTCAAATTTGTTTATTCTGTCATAATGGAGTTAAATCCGTCTGCCAGTGAATCTATCGGCAAAATTTGATCACATTTTATTTCTCAGCTACTCATGTTCGGATTTCAACGAAACTTCACACGACTTATTGCTACACACCCTAGTTGTAAACATCGTCGGCATGTCAGGATCGGATAAATATTCATTGAGTTCTTACCCTTTGTTACTCGGATTTATGAATATTTATAAACAGATCATTTTCATTTTAAAATTTTAGCATATCTTTCTATAACTCGAATCTACTCAACTGTTGTAAACAACTTCAGTTCTCATTTTCCTTGATTTATTTTCTTAGTGGTAAAGAATCACTAAAATGTCAATATCATTTATTTTATCGTATATTTTATTTTCCCATTTCAGGCATTCTGCAGTCGATACGAAAAGAAAGCAGATGTCGACCTCCGGACAAAAACGTACAAGTTTGACGGTTCTTTTCTGCATCTTACTCTGTACACTGATAGCATACAGAATAGCAATAACGACAGCTGTTCTTGTACATCTAAAGGACGTCACTACTTCTTTCTCCGCGTCACGCTGGTTCAGTATCATTGGGTCATACAGATATTTTCAAGGCATGAATAACACGGATACAGCCCGGCTGTCTTCATTGGTAGACATACCACTGAATTTTAACTTCAGCCATAAACGAGAACAAAATGCTACGTTGCATACTATTTTATGGTATAACAAACCCCCGTGGTTTAAGTCTCATGATTTCATGTCGTCTTGTGAATATAACAATTGTCACGTGGTGGTAGACAAGTCAAAGATATTCAAAGCTTCAGCCGTAATCTACTGCCCCTCGATTGCCGGGATGGGATTTATGCCGCCTGTGAAACCCACACAAAGAAACCCAAGTCAGGCGTGGGTTTTTTATAGCCTAGAACCTCCTATGAATTTTTACTTCTCGGACTACAGGAGCAACTCATGGATAAATACTATGAACTGGTCGATGACATATAGGCTGGATTCAGATGTCCAAGCTCCGTACGGAATGATTAGATCCAAAGCTGTTCTGCCAGTGCAAAATTATAGCGAGATTTTCAGTCGTAAAACCAAGATGGCGGTAATGGTGACCAGTCACTGCAGAACTGTTGGTAAACGGGAAACTTACGTCCAGCAGCTGAGACGTCTCGGGTTGGAAGTTGATGTGTTAGGTGCTTGTGGCATTCGATCGGAGAGAGACGATACTGAACAGTTTTTACGTAAAATTAACACTTACAAATTCTTCCTTTCATTTGAAAATTCGTTTTGTCATGATTACATGACGGAAAAGGTCTTCCATAAATATAATTACGACCTCCTTCTCGTGGTGAGAGGTGGTGCAGATTATTCTAAACGTCTTCCCGGGATTCCGTATATAGACACATCAAAATTCTCAAACAATTCTGATTTAGTGGCATACCTGAAAGAATTAGGTGGCAACGAAAGTAAATATATTGAGATGCTTCAAAGAAAGGATAAATACGAGGGTCTTGGAGAAGCACCGTTCGGTTATCCGTACGCAATGTGTGATTTGTGTCGCAAACTAAATCATCTGGATAAAAATCAAAACCAGATCCGGAGTATCCATGACTACCTCAATCGTAATCAGTGCTATGCACCAAAAGATTTAACGTGATTTTATAGTTTACATAATGGATATACATAATATATGACATTTTTTCTATTTATTTTTTTTTTTTTTTTTTTTTTTTGGTTTCATTTGTTTCAATTTTGTCTAGATATGTAGGAGGAAAACATAGTTATACTAAATACGAGTACATGAAACTTTGCCCATTTATTTCGCCAGTAAGATAATATCATTCACTTGTATTATTTTTTTTAATTATTAATATTATACTGGCATTATATATAGGATTACCCTGTTCCAATTTAATAAACTTGGGGCGGTTTCAAACTAAAAAAAATTTTAATGTACATATCTTATTGTCGATTTCATATACTCGTATTTGTATGAAGGAGGAAAAAAGTGTTGAGAAAAGACTGATACTATTAATAATCATACAATATCCATGCGTATTTTTGTTTTATTTAATTACCTTATTCTTAATAAGTTAAAGTCACCAAGTAGTATAACAACGATATTTCTAAGATTTGTTTGTGATATAAAGAAAACTAGTCGCTGACTTAAACACTCACTCAGCCCCTCACCGCGTGGGTTCGAATCCCGGTAGGGTCATTCGGATTTTCATGTGAGGAAGCCTTCCAGCAGGCCTGCGGTATGTCGGTGGTTCTACCCGGATGCCTCCGTGCATTCGGGGTCTTTCTCCACCTGTAATTAGCTGGACGTCGCTATATGACTGAAATACTGTCGAAGCGACGGTAAACTCAAATAATCAAGTCTTGTCATAATGAAAACTATCAACCTAAACGAAATAAAATATATCACCTTAGAATAGTTATTTATGATGCCAGTAATGAGCATAATTGTAATGATTAAAATGTTTATTTATTCTGACGCCTTTTTATTTTGATCTCAATAACCTGTAAGCAACTCGTTTTTTTTTTACTCTTTTCGGATTCTTGGTGGTGATCTTACAACTTCTTAAGGTAGACCAAATGTTGTTGGCACATTTTATGACCATTAATATATTTATGCCATAGTGAAGTACACCATTTGATCAATTTATGTGCAGGTTTACATAATATTTGGTCGTCAGATAAGGATGTTTATGCATTTTTGACATCTTCCCTGTAAACCCAGGACAATGGTAGAGTACGGGTATAATTAGGTTTTGTTAATTTTTCATCAGTAAACGAATGTTGATATGATCCGTAGATGCTCATTTTTGACCAAGGAAAGGAAGAAAACTGAAAGTTTCATTAACACTTTTTAATTATGACATAAAATGTTGGCAAAGGCCATTTAAAATAAATATATTTGCAGCAGTGAATTTCTACCTCACCAAACATATAAACACTTTGACAAGTAACTAAATAGGGGCATCAAAATTATGGAAAAAATCATTGATAACCTGTTTCAATTCATTATAAACACTGTAAATTTCAAGGTAGGTTTCCAGGTGATCTTTTCAGAAAGATTGAAAATGAACTTTACGGTGTCCCTAAATTTACAATGAAAGAACAAAGCCCAAATGCGTATTAAACCTGACAGTACATGTTACTTACGTTTTCTAAACGCTTCTATTATTAGGGGTTAACGTCCGGTTCATTCCTGTCCCACATTTGATTTTAGCGCCTTGCTTTGTTTGTTTTGATAAAGTATATAATCTGAAATAGGATGTGTGGAACGAGTAAATGGTAAAGATATTGAAAAATATAGATATTATGGTTTGTATGAATGCAATAAGGATAAAATCATAATGCATAATATAAAGATAGAAATTATAGTGCGCCCTTATTTTAGATCTAGGTAGGTTAAATCGGTTATGTATAACTGTAGAACCTTTGTGTGCACTACCAGTATGATACGGGGATTCGTTTTGTATCAAAACATGTCCTTTTAATATGTGATATGGATTTTCGTCAATATGTATCAAAAATAGACATAGGTTAAGGCCATACAAATATAGAACTTCGGAGGAATGGTACCGAACAAAAGGAGCTATTGAAAGAAATATGCAATTATATTTATCTGTCGAAGTAGTTTAATAGATTATTCAAGTAGTTGAGGCGGTCTGTGGTGGTACATGCTGTTGTTTACCGTATTTTCAGCTCGACTGAATAAAAAGTGCTCAGTGAGTGGTATGGGTGTCATTCTCAATTGTTACCTGAGACTTGGCATGAATGGTCCTTTGGTAGGTCTTCACAGGATTTATTTGAAACAATGATAAATGCAGAATGTTTGTTGTCATTGCAACCAAAGTAATTTCCTGTAATTAAAACATAAAAAGCTTCTCTTGAACAATTTAATTCTAATATGGCACCACTGACCCTTCCAGTACAATGGAAGAAATCCATTCACAATTAAAATTCCGATGCGATGGGTACTTTCATAAAATAATCCGTATGTAAAAAAGCAAAATTCATTTTCTCTAAAACCACTGGCCATAATTTGTTTTGATTTTGATCACCTTCATCTCCTCTTATTAAAATGCTAACACAAGGTTGACTGTAAACAACGAATTATCGGAGGGGTTAAGTTGCTTAAATCATGCGTAGAAACTTGTTCTTTTTTGGAATTACTGATTTATGCTTAATAAAGTTAAGCCAAATTTTGTTTGTTTGTTTGTTGGGTTTAACGTCCCACCGACAGTATTTAAGTCATTTGGAAACGATGTCTACTTGAGACAGATATAGTGCTGTCACTGCAGTATCACGCCGTAGACATGTGGCATGATACCACACCCAGTCACATTATCCTGACACCGGGCTAACCAGTACTGAAAATACTATAAAGGAAGCTATAACACAACCATTATTTAATACTTTGGTATAGAACCCACTACCTCCAGCCCCCCCCCCCCCCCAACCCTCCACGAGGCAGGCGCTCTACCCCCCCCCCCCCCCCCCCCCCCACACACACACACGAGGCAGGCGCTCTTACAACTCGGTCACCGGGGACGGTGGATCCAATATGTACGTGAAACAAATAAGCTATGATCATGGGGTCCGTGGCTGATTCGTAATATTCAATCATTTTTAAAATACTGGGTCTGGATCTGCAGCTTTCAACATAAATTTACAATAAATCAATTAAATCAAAACTATAAAATAATACATTTATATAAATATCATTTTCTCTTCTTCAATATGAGATGTTTTACTTTGTAAATGTTATATGAAATAAATAAAAAAAAAAGTTAAAGATGGATCGGTAACCCCTATGTTTTCGTCCTTCTATGTTACATATTGGATCTGGAACTGGATCCACCCGAATACACCCTGCCTTTCCAACATTGCTTACGTAAAATGAACCCACTAAAAATTATCCTATCTATATAACGACGTTACGACATAAGGACATAGTCAACCAGTATATTGACATTTCCACTTCATATAATGCCAAATCTGCTCTATAAATTATTGCGACGGCTCAATAAAAGAGGTCACCTGTATTAAGCGATGAACTCGCATTTAGCGGCCAGTTTTAATATTATCTAAAAAGTATTTTTGTTGTGTATTTAGCATGCATTTATGGACCACCTC
>CM037780.1:2714505-2729489 GCA_021229015.1 Solen grandis | reverse complement strand
ACCCAGTGAATTACTTTTAAGTTTTCAAGCAATGGCCCTCAAATTTGCACTACAGGTACTGTTTGGTATGTGGAATTGAAATGAACTTGTTGTATTTTCTCATTGATTATTTATTCAGTTCGACTATGCTATATTACCTTGAAAATGTTTCTAGACTGAGCATCTTGGCTATCTTTTCATTTATTTTTTGACTAGGCTGCTTTCCATCATGGTGTTTTAGGTTTTAACAATAAAAATTAGTTGTGTTTCTGTTCAACTGGCATGGCCAAATTCAAACGAACACAATTACGGGGTCAGCAGATCTATAAAATCAATGGCCAGAATTTAATTTTCATTTTGATTATTATAAATGGTTACCTGATGGCGGCATGGCTTTCTACAATAAATCTTACATCTTAAATGACGCTCCCAGAGGGTCGGATAGTCTTCTTTTATAATAATTAGCGTTGTTTTTGAAAATGATCAGATAAAATCGAATGACCTAAATTGCTTCCTTCAAGCTGATGGCATTCAAGGCGAGCTTCTTTTTTATTTCGTTAGATCTTTAAAGGTACGGTCAGTGGTAAACATTTTCATAATTATGGTCACAGGGACTCGTTTTAAGCTTTAAGTTTGTTTGCTTGGGTTTAAGGTCTCACCGTCAACATTTCAGTCATTCGGTAGAGATAACGCGCCTTAGACACATGTTATTCTGACAATAGTCCTGGAGCTTCCCTTATATACTGATCGCCAAACACAAGGACGATATAGCCGGAACCACAACCGTCATGTTCACCCGTACGTTACGGCAATGGTACGAAAGAGTACGGAAGGAAATACCTCAATGTGCATTACGAATGTAAGCTATCGCAGCCTCGATTCGGAGGAGAAAATTGATGTACGAGATTTTCTATTTCTTTATAAATTAAATGATTTTTTTAATTGATAGCGCATGCGAAGCTTAAAATTGTACAATACACATAGGTCTTAATGATTCTTTTGTCTGATGTACATAATTTCCGAACATTTCTTCAGAATTCGTGAAATTTAGTGGGGTTTTTTATCACGAAAAGCGCATCCCTAATAATTTTATCAATACTGTATATAGTTTTTAAACCTATAAGCGAAATTCTACTCACCATGTTCGTTACAATCAAATGCTGAAATATGAACAAAAAGGTTTAATATTAAAAAAAGGTATGGATTTAAAACTATATAACTCTGTAATTTTCCTACCTCCAATATGAAGTGTTAAAAAGAGAGAACTGTTTGTGTATAAAATATGAGAATGTCATTTACTAAGAACGATAAAACATAGGAGTAAGCCTGGTTAATCTATAGCAAATAAACGCAAATTATACAAGACAATCCTTTTTTCTGTGTTTCGTATTTCACATGTCATGGCATAGTTTGTTTATTTGATTTAGAGTCCAAAATGACAGAAATGCATATCTATTGTAGTGTGACTGTATTTTTTCACACTGAAAACATCTGGCATAATACCAGACTAAGTTGTAAATACCTTCACACAATAATAAATAATGTTGTAACTAGCCTTTATCCAGTGCGCCAAGCATAGAACTAACAGTATCACTGTACGCATTGGTGTCAACTCTCCTCGGATACGGAGGCATAACATTTTATTTGTTTACGTCATGTTGTTCTCACATACCCGCAACACAGATACATGTCTAAAACTGATTTTCATATCTTACTTTCTTCTTGACGTTGCTTGTTTGGAACTTTAAAAGAACAGTTTGTTCCGTCTACGTTTCCTGTTCCGTATCCTGTTTTAGGTTCTGTAAAGTTAAAAATATATGTATATGTTCCATGCGTTCATCCACCCACCTATATATTCCATTCATTTATATATGGATATTAGAACGTAACCTATATTTTCATCTAATGAAATCACTGAGCGGGGCCCGTTAAAGAGCTGCACACATTATTAATATTTTCACGTGAAATCACGTGACATTTTAGCACGCTTTTATAGCTCTGCAAACAGAAGTGTGTAGCTTTGGTAGCAGTACGCAATACCATATTTGGAAACGATTCATAGTGTATAGAAGGTGGAATTAAACATCAAAAACAAGACAAATATCTAACTGCATTTTTGTTAATTTCGACAATTATCTCAGGAAGAATTTGATAACCGAGCGGTTACAGTCGTGGACTACAAATCTCTCAGCCCCTCACCGCTAGGGGTTCGAATCCCGGTAGGGACTTCGGGGTTTTTTATGTGAGGAAGCCTTCCAGCTGGCTTGCGGTAGGTCGGTGGTTCTACCCGGGTACCTCTGTGTACTCGGGGTCTTCCTCCACCTGTAATTAGCTGGACGTCGCTATATGATTGAAATACTATCGCAGCAACGGTTAACCCCAATACAACAATGCAACAAGAATAGAAATACACACACACACACATACACACAATATCTCTATTGTCAAAGTTATGTCAGTTTTATCTTTTTCATCGCCTTTCACAAGTAATTTCTTTAGTTATTTTCCGGCATAATTATTCAATCGTAAGATCTTATGTTGAAATGTATGGGAGGTTTTAAGTTAATTTCTTTTCCTTATTGAGGTTTCATAATGCTTATAACAATTTTACCATGCTTATTATATTTAAAAAATGCTTATTACAATTTTAAAATGCTTATTGCAATCTTGAAATTGCTATTTGAACATTGCACGTTTAACGATATATAGTTTCTCTTTGCCATATTTATGTTAAAAGTTTAAGTTACGAGTTTACGTTCGTATATTACAAATTCTTAAATGTAGATTCCATATTGTAGTTTTCACTTGCTTATTTTTGATTTTTGATTTACATTTAAGATTGAAAACGTACGTTTTAATCGGAAGGTGTTAACTATTATCATTTTTTGAAGAAGAAACAAATACACGTGAATACAGACGCTGCTACAGAACAGATGTCAAAACTATTTATAAACAGCTCGGCTGTATATAGACGATATACATGAGGTCAGTTTTGATTCAATCATTAAATGACTGATATTATTCGCAAACATGAGTCCGGGTGGAGAAAGGTGATGTCCTCATCGGGCCAGTCTTTCCATCTTTACAATATATGCACGTGTTATTACTCGTATATCTATCTCATCTCTACCATATATACCGGTACTTCGGATATTACTCGTACACTTTGGTTTTGTCCGAGTAGAATCTCAGCCCACTCATGGACGGGCTCATAGTTTTTCCATCTCTACCATGTATACCTAGAATATTATTCATATACTTCATGTCCGGGTCGAGGTCTCAGCCTACTATTAGACGGACTTGTGTTTCCATCGCGCCTATTTGTTTTCTTTGTTGGGTTTAAAGTCCCGCCGACAGTATTTCAGTCATTTGGAGACTTGTTATACTTGAGACAGATATAGTGCAGCCACGCTGCAGTATCACGCCGTAGACATGTGACCTCATACCGCACACATTCACATTATCCTGATATCAGGGCAAGCAGTCCTGGAACTACCCTTATATGCTGAGCTCCAAGCAAGAGTGTTATACCAGTACCATTTGACACTGGTATGTCGCAGCTGGGGATCGACCCACGTTCTCCCGATTCGGGACGGACGCTCTAATCACACGGCCAACGAGACTTGTCCATATATCTGTAATAATATGCATATATACGACATATTAGAAACCTGAGCCTTCATGGAATTCTCATGGCTGCTTATAGACGGGTTTCCGAATATTGTGTATTCGCAATGCGACTCTTGGAAACATCAGCACAGTGGGAATCTCTAACCGTAACACCTCAGCCAAGATTTTTTTTTTTTAATATAGCTCTGACACATATTCTGTATAGCAGCACCCTATACCTATGGATTATGACTATTCCATCTTTCTCTATGCTCTATTTTCCGCACATCTTTGCCTCTTTTTCAAAATAGTCAGTACTCATCGATTAAAACGAACGTTTTTCAATCCTAAATGTTAATCGAAAATTAAGAAATAGGCCCGTGAAAACTACAATATAGAATCTACATTTAAGAATTTGTAACATACGAAAATGAACGAGGAATTCGATCTTTTTTTCAATTTTGAAAATGAAATAAGTAATAAGAGTATTGAAATGAAACTTGCATTTTGGTATAGTAATAAGAATTCTGAAAATGTAATTAGAATTTTGTAAATATAATAAAAATTTTGAAAATGTATTAATATACATGTATTAAGAAAACCTCAACTTGAGAAAGAAATAAACTGGCGGATATCCCCCTTCCATAGAAAAGTAATAACTGAATAAGAAATGCCGATCGACATTCAGGCGTTCACAATATTGAAATAGACATAAAAGTTCAAATAACTGACACACGCATTACACGTAAAGAATGTCACATGACGCGCATGTCGTCCAATCAAAATGTGGGTTATATCCTAATTAGTTAGTACATAAAGTGAAATCTTAATGGTTAAGAAGGAGCTCACTCGCTCCGCCCCTTCTCAACTATCTAGATTTCTCTTTATATTCTAACTATTACTTCAAAAAGACACACGTACACGCAAGCACAATGAGTGGGTGCATGTTTCTAAGGCGACACAACTTGTTTTTCTATAAGCAACGACATGGGTAGGGATTATGAATATTTGCTTTGCTGTTTGGCAAAAATTGAATTATAAATAATCGTGTGCTATATAAAGTAATGTTTAATAATTGATTAAGCGCTTATAGAATGTATAGATGAAGAAGCACCTTTTGTTGGCTTTGGTTGCTTTGTCGAATCATCCCAGTGCGTTTCAGCTTCTACAAACACCAATATGACAACCGCCAGCAAAGCAAAACAAACGATACCAAGGCATATTTTGCATTTTTTGTCCTGTAATTGTAAAATGTAAGACGGTTAGAAAATGTGTCAGCAAACCAAACAGTCACCTAGGAATAGTTAATTAGCAAATGACAATGTACAGACTGATTAAATATGATGATGATGATAATTTAAGGTTTAATTAGGGCCCGTCCGCGCGGTGAAGCTGCATCATGTGCAGACACCGGAGTGTGACCTTTACTGCTTAAAATTATGACTTTTAATCGCCTAATCCCGCTATAATTTTAGATGGGTAATATACATTTTTTTATGATTTTTCGTATGTTCTAGAGTATTTGTGGATATTATGTTGCTAATTTAGTATGAAATATTATTATCTCCTCTAATACATACTAAGTAGAACTTGGTTTTTGTCATGGATATTATTGATAATGTGAAAGAAAAGTCAAAAGAAATTGCTAGCCCGCCACGCACCCAGGCCAAGCTCCAGACAAGAGTAAAAAGGGGGAAGAAACTTGTTTCTGACCGAGCTTTAGAAATTGCCGGCAAAAATAGTAGATAATAATTAATGCATTTTTATTTATTTATTATTATGGGTAGATTTTGCTATGGAGACAAGCTTCCAGCAGTTTTCTCCTCAGAAGCGATGCTTATGATAGTTTAAATGACAATACATACCATGTGGTATGGTCATCTCTAACATCCCTAACTTGGCATGAACAATGCTGATAAATAACACCGAACATATTTACATTTTGATAGAATCATGGTATTGTTAGACTTTATTTATTTATTTATTTATTTATTTATTTATTTAAAGGTCAAACCAGAATTTTGTTTGTACGTAAAGGTTGAAGCGAAAACAAGTTATGGTACACAGTATCATTAATAAATGTTTTTATCAATAAATATACAACAATAAATATCCTATCGGCCTTAGAACTACATATACACGCATTATAGTAGTTGTGAATTTTATTGTGCGTATCTAGGATCAATAATCGGATATACGCGATTTATGAGATTTCGGGATCGCTTGGTTACACATGAATTTTCTGTACTTTAAAAAAATCAGCAAGTGTATAATATTTAATGAAAATTGGTAGATTGGCTTTTTATTAGTTTGTAAATTAAACCGTTTTGTTATATAATTTTCACAAAATCTCCCATAATCTTGGTATTTATAAACATTTTTGCTAACCTTTCCAACTTTATAATAGTTTTAATCTGTTTAACATGGACAATTATTTAGCTACGCCGAATATCTTTTTTTTAAAGATATTTCTTGTTTCTTTCTTTTTTTTATATTTAGTACATGGGGCGAAAGCCAGTTTCGAATCCTGGATGACCCTTGCTTTTGCCTTTTTTTTTTTTTCTAAATTGGGTGATAATGATGAAGCGGTGTGTATAACTACGGCCCTTGATTGAAATATGATTTGTTCAGGGTCCGTCCGCGCGGCTAAGAAAGCATGTTTTATCGCACTGTTTAGCAAATACATCCCTAGTTAAAGCAACCTCAGAACCACATCCTGTCATTCCCTTTATCATTTTACCCAGCTTGGTCGAATCTCACCAATAATTCTCAGCGCTAAGCAATACTTAAATAGTTAGTATGAGTATAAGAATTTTATTAGTCTTTTTTCTCTTTTAAAAATACCTATATATTTCATTTATTAACAAATATTATTAGTTTTTAAATGTAATATTTGATATCTGCTTAGTCCTTTCCCTCATAGAGGAAACCATGAAAAGACCTATGCGAACAACATAAAACCAGATCAGCCTGCGAGTAGCTCGCAGGCTGATCAGGTTTTATACTGTTCGCTGCTCCTCAGTGGTCTGGAAATGAGGATTTTATAATTAAATTTGGTAAAGTTTAACTGTGGTTTTCTGCAGATCAGGCTTTATGTGGTACCTATTGAGTGCGTCAAAATGAGTCTATATGAGGGAAAGGGTTAATTAAAAATGTAAATGATTATTTTATAAAACAGGAATGGTTGAATGAGGTTCTACCCAGTTTCAGTATTACTTAGCGCTATGTGGTGGAATTGAAGCCTCGTCTACGGGGTAATAAGCTATGTAATATTCTTTTTTCTCACATGTGTGTAATATTTTCGGGACTCTAAAATTTTAAGATTATATATACTTTTATAGACCTTTACAGGGACTGCCTCCCATCTGCAATCAAATGACCGTGAAAAATATATGAACTCAATTTCGGACGAAAAATATTATTGATTTTGTTATTAAGTCTACCAACGGTCAGAAATGTACTGATTTTCGAATTATAAGCAAATAAAAGTGTTTCCATTCAGTGTTCCCAATAAGGGAGTTTCCCGTTGGATACTTCACACAGATCACGTGATCGATAAATGCTATGTAAATAAATGTCGGAGTCCTCGTCAACTATCAAAGAGGTAAGAAGTTATGCTATTTCACTGTTAAAATACTGTTACAGGTGGTGATATCAATACTGATCAAAGTCTACATAAAGGTTAAATCTCTTAGCTGTCGCCAATTAAGAAATTTACATGCGCATGTGCGAACGTGCACTTGAGATGTCACATGATTTTTCAGAAATCTATTTCTACAATTTATAGCGTTTGTAACGCATTAAATTTGCGTTGGGAAAAAATGTGGAAAACGGCAACATCTCGGGATTTCTTGGGTAATGTAAGCTATCAGTGATCAAATTTCAATGCCTCGCATACAATTAAAACATTGTTGTTGTTTTTTTTAAAGTAGAAGTTTTATTGTATTTTTACGTCAATTTAGCATCTGGGAGGCAGTCCCCTTAAATTTTCTTCTTTTTTCTTTTCGTGTGTTTGTGTGTGTGTGTGGTCTTTTGATAATTTGTGTTAATCTGCCACATAAAAATGCGTTACTGAGAATAACTATCCATATAAGTAAATACCGTTAAAATAAATAGAAAAAAATATTGATAAAATTGAAGTAGAAGTATTTGACTTTAATATATTATCTTATGAGTGGGAGGCATTGTGTACACAATATTAAGAGCAGTGCTCCAGATAATTTTTTATCCAATCAGTACGGTACTGATTAAAATCAAAACATATCAGTACCGACCAACTTCCATCAGTACCACTTGTACAATAGAGAGAACACAATGTTAATCACAAACACTTTTAATTTCATATTCTAAAGACAAACATGTTACACTTTTTTATAATGAAAATAGTATTATTTTTTTTTCATTTTATAAAAATCTGTATCTTTTTAAATATATTTTGCAAAAGTTTATGGACAATCCTTCATTTGCATGAAGAGGTCACATGACTGTCATATGTGTTCTATGTAATCAAGTGTTGAAAATAAGTCAATGTATTTTGAAAGAGCAGACTTATATACATTTCTTGTTAAATTTGTCCTCAGAGAGTAAGCTTTAGTTTGATAAAAAAAAAAGTGCAAGCAAAGGATTTACTACGAATAAACTAAAAAGTGAATAAATTCATTTTTAGCACTTTTGTTCTGTCCCTTTTGTTCTGTTTTTACAAGGAGATCTCCAAAATTATATCTCGTCAAACTATGATACAATAATCGATCTCTATTTCTAAATTATAGTTTTAAATCATACTTCTTTCTTAAAAAAACAAGCAAGTAACAAGTTAAATTAAAATTTGTTGACACTGAAAACATTTAAGTATAAGTACACATGTACAACATTTCTACCTGCACGTGGTTATCAATCACCTCGATGTCAGCGATTTTAGTTTATCACATTTTCGGGCGCGTATTATGCCAACTTATTTGTGTGGTTGTGTGTTTTTGGTGCTACAGCTGATTTGATGATATCTTCCAGTAACGCTGCAACGAATTCATTTGCCTGTTTGTGCAGCACATCAGGCGGTGACTGCGATTTTGAATAGTGAAAATAATTAGTAATTTCTGATTGCTTCGCCATATTTGCGCATTTGAGAGTGACTTCCCTTGAATGATACATTCAATCGTAACTACGGTACTCGGCATTGCCCGCGCTATATCGGTACATACCTATAGTATCCATTAATAAAAGCCGATAAATCTCGTTTTTTATGCACTCTAGACGTAACAGCTACAGAATATCGGTACTGACAGAACTGAAATTTGTTGCCTACACGGATTTTTCCCACGTATTTGGTACGATGGATTTTGAAAATTCTAGCGTACTGCATATTTTTGCCGCGTATTTTACGTGGATACGCGGCCTATCTGTAAGAGGTTAATAAAACACTAACCAGTCTGTTTTAGTAAATCATAAGTGTGTTAAAATGAACCGAATCTATCAGTTCCGTTAAAGAAACAGAAACGTATTCACATTATAAAGATAAACCCTCCTCACTTCTTCCGAAAATGTCCGACTTGACTTGACTATTTGAGTTTAGCGTCGCTTCGACAGTATTTCAGTAAAAAAGCGACGTCCAGCTAATCACAGGTGGAGGAAGAGCCCGAATGCACGGAGGCATCCAGGCAGAACCACTGACCTACCGCAAACCAGTTCCTCGCATATAAATCCGAATTACCCTGCCGGGATTCGAACCCACGCGGTGAGGGGCTGAATGAGTGTTAAAGTCAGCGACTTTACCCTCTCGGCCACGGAGGCCCCGCCGAAAATGTCTGAGTAACAATACATTTTTCATAGGTGAACAGTTTGTTTTACCTTTAACACTTGGAATAAACATTTCACACGCTAATTAGACCAAATGGAAAAAAAAAGCTACCAGATTGATTTAACCTTCATATACCAGGTTTCATAATCCCAAATTATCAAAGGTTTAACAAGTAATAAACAGTGTAATACGTGATCGGCCCGTAGGTTACATGCCTGCTTATAAAAATGTTTTGTTCCCTTAAACAGGGTGTCTCTGAAAGTATCCATATGATAAATGGTCTAGTCAATTATGATGTATAGAGTTTTAGAAGAAAACAGACTGAAATCCCAACTTAATCAAAGCACTGAAGGCACTGAAGTCGTGTATGTCTCAAATGAAAGAGTGTTTGAAGAGCTGCAATGTATTCTAATGATATTTTATACATATAGGCCATGACCTACTTATCGCTTCGCTCGTCGGTCTGGACATTGCACATTTCATGTCTTCTGTATTGAGCTTGTAATTATACAAAGTAGTTTAATTATTACATGATGAGTGGGATAAGCAATGCGTAATATTTGTCTTGTTGATATGTAACCGTAATATATATAAAGAACGCTTGGCTTCCTTTTGATTTAAACATAAACATAAACCAAAGAAAAAAATAAAAACTTAAAAAAACGACCAATCTTTATATAAATAATATATGGAAAGGTCGATTTTTTTTAATTTAATTTTTAGTTTTAAAAAAAATCGATTTTTTTTACTCATGCATTCTTCATCTTAGATGTAATGTATTCGCTGTCAGGATTCAACGTTTAAATTTCAATGCATCCACAAGATGCATAAAATATATGGAAAATGCTACTGAATTGGGAGTCGTCTTTTTTAAGCATAGTGAGACCCAGGACTTGCGCAGGAAAATCTATAAAATAATAACTGCCTCTCTCTATATAAATAAGCCTAATATAAAGAGGTTTTGCAAGCCACCTTTGCATAGAAACAAACTATATTCGTGCGCACGTGATTAAAAACAGTTTCATCATTCGATTGCAGTAACATCAGAATAGAAAAATATGTCCTATAATGTATTTATGTCACAGGCGATTTTTGTAGCCTGTAACTTGAGTCTGTAAGTATTTATTTTTGACACAGTATTGATTTTCAGCATTTTTGCTTAATTCTAGTATACTTATGTTGTAGAGATATATACAATTGTTCGATCATATTTACATTATTGAGAGGGTTATTCTGGTTGAAAACGTAGTACTATAGTATACTAACGTCACACACAACTAAAAATACATCTTAGTCAAACCGAAAGTGAAACTAGACTTGTGATTGTTGGTATACCGGTGACCTAATAGCCTTGTTCCGGTTTCAATTTGAATTACTCATAACGTGTTCTTCCCCCACCCCATTTTCCTCTTCTTTTAACTGAATATATGCGTTCAAATTACAAAAATGCATGGAATTTACACTCACTTCTTGATAACCTGTTATAAAAATAACTTTTCTTACTTATTTACAAAAGTAAAACAAAAAATACCTAGCCACCGTGAAAGCAAAACACCGCCATAATTAACTAAAACGATTTCTTTTAAATGATATAGAAATACAACTGAGCTTCAATTGCAATAAATTAATTCTAGTAAATACATAGATCATTTCAAAGCTTAAACTAAATAAATCTAGGGATAAAACAATCTCATTACCAGGAAATAAAATCGGGTTAATGCGTTTACTGAAAATTATGTATCTAAAACATCAAAATCTTTACCTACATTGTAAGTGTGGCATGTGTTTGTTCCTCGATTCCTACTGTTCTCCATATCATCGTAATAATAACCAATACCTCTAATCTAAACACAAGTAATTTCCAAACCTCCTAACTTTACTATTTTATACGTGCACTCATTGGGAAATCCCGTCTTCGTTTATGGATTTATATGTATATTGTTTTGAATTACCTAAAATTTGATATACACATAGGCTTTGCATCTAGTTCACTTCTGATAGGCTAACACACTGATTACACGCTACTGGTTTATATTGGGCTTAGTTTATAAAGACATAAATAATCTCTTTCATATAACTTCTATTTTACTTAAGCAAAATATTTGACTTAACCCTTTCCCTCATACAGACTCATTTTGACGCACTCAACAGGTACCACATAAAGCCTGATCTGCAGAAAACCACAGTTAAACTTACCAAATTTAATTACAAAATCCTCATTTCCAGACCACTGAGGAGCAGCGAACAGCATAAAACCTGATCAGCCTGCGAGTTACTCGCAGGCTGATCTGGTTTTATGCTGTTCGCATAGGTCTTTTCATGGTGTCCTCTATGAGGGAAAGGGTTAAGTAGATTCTTTCTTAGGTATGTACTTTAAACTTACACGCACTTAGTTTTTGGAGCAATCGAGAATACCTGAGTAATGTAATATGTATGTGTTTGTTTAATTATATGTATATATACTCGAACTGTATGTATATACTACGAATAGGTCGGAGATCCAGTAAAAATACTGCAACAACAACAACAACAACTACTACTACTACTACTACTACTACTATTACTACTGCTACTGTATGTGCATGTTAATAATGTAAGTGTGTTTAAAGATGAAATAAGTTATTGTCAAATCAAAGTATTGTAGTATATTTGTGTCCTCATATTCATTCCCACGTTAGAGTCTGGTGCAATCCTAATACTTCGGCTATCTCCGGAATCCTTCGTGTGACTGTATCTATATACATGTAGATAAAGCAATTTTGACACATATGAATGGCGATCGATTTTTGAATGTGACTTAAATTGTGAAAGAGAAAGCTTGCTGGTAAATTTCGTCTCCAGTGGTGTTTAGAGATAACCGCTGCTAACCCCAGAACACCTTGTTTGTTTATGTTTAGCGTCCCGCCGACAGTATAATTTGCGTTATCAAGTTGGAGATTTTGTCGACCTTGAGTCTGCCACACTGCAGTATCACGCCGTCAACATGTGGCATGATACCACATCCAGTCACATTATCCTGACACCGGCACAAAAATTATTGAACTACCCTTAAATGCTGAGCGCCAAAAAAAAAGAGTATCTATCTATCTATCTATCTATCTATCTATCTCTCTACCAGTTTTTACGATTTAGTTATGTCGTTGCAGGGGAAAGAACCCACGACCTCCCGCTCCCGAGGCAAACGGTCTTACCACTCGGCCATCGGGACAGGCCCTGAAATACCGGATATGTTAATAGTTTACCTAAAACCGAGTAATTTACAAGGAGACAAAGCATGAAGGTATCAGATCTACAGCAGATTCGGTATGATACATTGATTAAGAATAATAAAATGTATTATAGATTATTTTACACAAATAGCAGAATGTTAGACATGCGAAGACATAATTAACACGATCGTATTAAAGCAACTCATTTAAGCGTTACATATTGATATGTGTAGTCTTACTTATCTCATTATTTTGATCTCATGCTGAAATAATATTATATTCGTGCACATGCACATGCGCATACATAATCTAAATATAAATACTGACATAGAAACTCCATCTATTTGAAATTGATTCAGTCCATTTGTTCAACCTTTGTGAATATGGCGTGGCGGTCTTTAACGTCGTCTTGCACGTTTCCGCACGTTACGTTAATGTGATGTATTTTGACGTCACGTCCTGTATGATAGATCAGTTTGAATAAATGGTCGAACATGAAACAACGCTTTTTATATGTTCTCCTCATTATCCCCCACATTTTGGTGCCTCAGAGAAACCCTACGGTTAAGCATACGTGATTCGAAATGATCAAATATAATGTTTACGTGCACATTTATGTCGTCTGCAATGCCAAGGAGCAACTTTTTTGCACAAAACCCTTTGCCCTTAATGTTTGTATGTTTTCCTTCAGAAATGAACCCCATTAGATAAAATTAAACGGGTTTTTTTTTTTTTTTCGAAAATATTACCAATATAATACCACCATAATTATTTTTATATCTTTGACTCTTATTAATTTTACTGTAATATTTTATCAACATTTTTACGAACATTATCAAAAAGGTCCCATTTTTCACAGTATTATTATAAATATGATAGGATACCTGTAATCCTTTCGCTGCTTCTGATAATATAACAGTGTCATCTGCAAATCGTAATATATATTCATATATATATATAAATTAACCTTACACACTTTTAATCCGTTTGTCATTAATAAACTATTTGTTTAAGTTGTTGTTGCTGTGATAAAGTTTAATGTAACTGTTATTTAGTTATGTCCATCTAATTACTTGTAGAGGAAGAGCCCGTGGTACAGGAGTCACCCGGCAGAACCATCCACTAATCGCAAACCAGCACATGAAGTGTCCTAGTGACTATTTGGCTGCGACTTGAACCCAAGTGACACTAAATAAGCAAAATAAGCAAAAAGCATGGTTCATTGACGGATCCGAAGTCTGTGGGTTCGAACCCTGTTCAGCAAGAATTTTATGACAAAACTAGTGCGCAAAATACTTGTCCAACTCTGGAACCACCAAGAGGGATTCGTATAAGTTGTAAAAAATTGTGTCTTAATCAACGTAAAATATGTTTTTAAAATAATATAAGCACTCTTACACATAGGGTCCTAACATTTTAAGTAGAAACAAAGCCTAGGAGAGCGGTTACCTTGACGATAAGACCTCTGGAATCCACCATCCAAATCTTCTTGTAAGCCTCGGCACCTGCCGCTCCGTGTTCTTTCAAAGCTATAATAAACATGTTTACAATTCCTAATGAGCCCTGTAAATAAACTTAAAGGATTTGATAAAGAGCTACATAATTATGCATTTTATTTGTTCTTAGGAGCGTAATTTTTGTTCGTTGTTAAATTCAACGTCCCAGAAAACAACATTTCAGTCATTTTGAGACTATGTCTATTTGATACAGATATGATACTGTCCCTTGTCTAAGATGTTGTAATGCTGTATGACATGATTTAGACAAATTATCAACAAGACTGATTTAAAATCTTAAAAAACTTTTTTTATTTTGATTGGATTTTATAATACTACCGTTTTCGTACATTTTGTAATCGGCGAGCATTTCCGACGATGGCCTGATAACCTTTGAAAATGCGAACGTAAAGAGAAGATCCGGAACTCACATGAAATAGGTACAAACGAGGTGTTCATGTAATTGATGATGAAAAGCATGCAGCACAACATTTATTCTATCAGTATCCTTTGTGACCTTTCTTCATTGCTAACAGTGAAAATGTGTTTGTACCTTCACGGAAGTATAGGATAGATCACGAGTAACCGTTGTCTATATCGTTTAGACCACGGGGAAAACGTCTCTTTAACTCACGTTTTCCTCATGCAAATCGATTCTTCAGTGAGATGGGGGGGGGGGGGGGGGGGGGGGGGGGGGGGGGGGGGGGGAGGGATTGAACTATATATGAGACAAAATGGTTGAATTCTTTCAGAGATGCAGTGTCAAATTTACACACACACAAACACCACCACCCTCCCCACCTTAAATAAAAAAACAACACTTTATAACGTTTGAATACCAAAGAAAACAAACGAAAGAAAAACAAACCAAAGTACATTTACCGAAGTCATTGTCCT
>CM037780.1:2692899-2707288 GCA_021229015.1 Solen grandis | reverse complement strand
GACACATAATTATTTAATGGAATGAAATCTTTTAGAACAGATACTTTAACGCCCTGCTAAAATACTGTCATGATTAAGATTTTTTTTCGGGATTAAAGTTAAGACCGGTGTAGGGTTGATATGTAGGTCAATCTTTACGAACTACTTTCTGAATTTTTATGCGCAGTACATATAAACAACAATAACAATATCGCTCTATCCCGAGTTACAAAGACAAAATATCATCATAGACATTTTGAAATTAATCTGATTGCATTACTTACCAAAGCAAAATGTAGTAGAATCTGATATATGCATTGACTCCCTGTCAAAAAGTGTACAGACGCGGATACGATATTTAAATTCGTAACTTTCAATCTGTAATGTTCTGTATCTTATGAATATCAATGCAATCTCGACCATTTATGCTTATTGCATTCAAATTGCGTCAATATTCTCCTATAACGTTTTAAGATACGTATATTTTGGTCTAAAATCTTTCACGGGTCCATACATATAGCCGTAGACTGTAATATTCATCTACGAATATGGCCCAGAATGAAAAACTAATTTCTCATACTAGTAGGTGTTATGACCATAAAATATGGTTTAAATGCAACACTTTCTGAAACAGTTACTTATAAGAGAAAGATACGAATAACTCATGATATTTGACTTATATCATAGGGAGCATGTATATTGAAATCTAAGTTATCAGCTTCCGGAGGCCGAGGTCATGAATATCAATGACACTGTATTCTGAGAATCAGAATTCAACTCTAAAATTGTGTGACGTAAGCCACTAGCGCGCCTTACATGAACTACAGCAGTTCACGCGCCTCGGCAAATACGGAAAATACAAGTATGTAGATCATAAATCTATTTTCGGCCCTCACAGTAAAGTGTCTCAAGATCCATCAGGTGTGCACAGTGGAAATCATTAAAACAGTTCCAAATTACATTCAACATGACTTATTTCTTTTACTATTTCAGTGTATGCTCAAAGCGTCATTAGGACTCTCAGTACTTTGATTAGCAACTGTATTTAACCACAGACGAGTGATATAATAGTATGAACCAGAATTTCAAGTGTGGTTAAATAACACAGACAGACAGTTTCTTGTCATATCAAATATAAAAAATATAAATATAATTAATCACATGATCAAGTGTAAGTAAAAACAAAATAAATCATGCGATGATTCATATCTCTGAAATGATATCATTGAGGATGGTTGTTGTTGTTGTATTGGGGTTTACCGTCACTGCGATAGTATTTCAATCATATAGCGACGTCCAGCTAATTACAGGTGGAGGAAGACCCCGAGTACCCGGGTAGAACCACCGACCTACCGCAAGTCAGCTGGAAGGCTTCCTCACATGAAAAATCCGAAGTCCCTACCGGGATTCGAACCACAGCGGTGAGGGGCAGAGAGATTTGTAGTCCACGACTGTAACCTCTAGGCCATGGCGGCCCCCATTGAGGATGGACCATTAATATGAAATGAATAAGTGAAAGTAAATATATATACCTGGAAATATAAATCATGGAAATAAGATTTTAAATGATTGAACTGGGATGTTGCATAGCCACATAGACATATTTACTAAGTTTAAATATAACATTTCTATGTTCATATGCAGGACACACTTAGATAAAGCGATATTCGTTCTCGATATCCTAACATCACAAATTGTACAGTATCTATAAGCTCTTTCTGTTTTATTTTGATTGTAACGTCCTGTTTCAAGTTAATCAATTTTATTGATGTAAGGTTTTCCAAGCATAAAAGAGTGACATTCTTTGTGTTGTTTTTGTAAACAACGTTTAATTTTATACTTCGTTACAAAAAAAAATGAAATAAAAGAAACAACAACAGTAACTGTTTACCGTGCATTCTATCCAAAATTGTTATATTTTTATGTAACGTTACATTTTTTGGAAAAGAATTAATGAAAAATAGCTCAAATAACTTCTAAAGTAAGCCAGAACATAAAATTCTAAACCATTCATATACAAAACACATTTTTGACAAATATATATGTGTGTGTGTGTGTGTGTGTGTGTGTGTGTGTGTGTGTACATGAATTGTTAAAATCGAAAAGAAAGGAGACAGTAGCTACCCTAGGTCGATATGAACTTTTATCGGCAAAGCATTTCATATACTGTGTCTGTATGAAATAAGATACAGTAAAATGTCTGACATTCGATTCTTGCTTTTTTAACACAAACTTTGCTTTAACGTTTGAGAACCGACCGCGATGTTAATTTTTATTCGACACTACTCTCAGTACCCTGATTGGCAAATCTTAAACGAGTGGATTGAATAATTTCCTTAACGTGCGGAAATCAAAAACTTTGTAAACATTTCGCACGTCAATAGACTCATTTGTGAAGATTATGTTGGAAAATAAACCATGGTATTTTGAAAGTGCTATGGATATGGGGACATGGAATAAGTATTATAAACTGTATGTATTACGTATTATTTCCTTTACGTGATATATTGGCTACAAGATAACATTGACACGTGCAGTTTTGCGCTCAATGTCATAAATCTAACTAGGGTCGAACTATTGAATGATTTATTATCATACATAGCAAGACACGTCGCTCAACTTTACATACCGGGTTTGGGATATGTTTATCAGTATATCTTAAGTATGGTGTGTATTGAAAGGTGTGTATTATGCATGTACGAACGTTGTTGTAAGTTATTAAAATAGATGCCCTGTCTTTATTGTGACATGGGCCTGGTCAGAGAGAACCCTTTTTAATTTTGGTAAGAAATCGGTAGTAGTTCCAAACAATCATATCCACTCAGGATCAAATCACAATCGTTGCTACAAATATACAGGAAAAAATAAACTCTCTCGATTTCTTAACGATTCCTTAACTAAATTTTGAGAAATACCTTGTGAGTTTCACACACACACACACACACACACACACACACACACACTTTTGTAATGACAGACTGTCACGGTATAGAACGAAAATGTCAACAACTTCAGAAAGAATCGATATCAGATATTATCGCTCAATGTTTAACGATTCGATATGCATGTTTTGTTAAAACTCGGTCACGACGATTGTCCTGTGTGATCGGTTATATTAGGGATTAAAAAACATATGCTCATGAGCCTTTAACTACATCCTTACTTTTACAATTTCGCAAATGTCCTTTTTATGATATCAATAAATCTTTATTTCCCCCAATATTGAAGATTGCATATATAGATATAATTTTACATGCAAAAGAAACATGAAGAAAAAAAACTTGCACAATATACATAATTATACATGTTTAAAAAAACAGAGACATGCAGAGGAATGACGAGCATAAAATGATTGAAAATAATAATAATAATAAAATCTTTATTTATAGAAGGTAACTCAGTACGTTTACAAACATTGTAAGTATAACTTCTTTACACGAGGCCTTCTGAAATAAAACATCAATTCCGCTACATTTCGGACTTCGTGGCCTTTCACGTAAGTGGTCCAAGACATAGCGGAACCATTACAGGGACTTTACCTTAAACACAAACTGCTTATAGTGATAAGACCACAATATACTATCAAAACGGGAAGAAAAGAAAAGGAAAATAAGAAAACATCGATGAAACATAAATGGAATAAAGTGAAATATAAATAATAAGAAAACAGATGTTTGCATCTCTTTCTTTGTCAATAACATGAAACGTGGGGGGGGGGGGGGGGGGGGGGGGGGGGGGGGGGGGGGGCGAGAGAGAAACATGACATTAACATATCATTCTGGATATTGGCGTAAATTTAGAAGAGGGAAAAACAAAGAGAGAGAGAGAGAAAATAAAAAAAACAAAAAACAGCTGAATATCTAAATTTTGAGATAAGGGAAGAAAAAATGCATTTAAGCGCAAATACATTAAACCCTTTATGTATAAAAAATAAGGAAAAGATTCTATATACATATAGAACTAAACACCATAACTGATATAGACCTTGTCGAAACGAATACAACGTTTATATGATGGAGTTAGAAATATTATTGTCTAATCAATATGCATTTAAGCACAGTCACAGTGGGGGAATCACATGACTCAGTTGTAGGACTAATTGTATCATATAGGCATCGAATTTTATTTCGCTTTGCGAGAAAATGACGATAAAACAATTAGCAATTCATTTTCAATTAGAAACAAATTCTATCAAATGCATACTCATTTATTGTTTATGATGATATTCGATACCTGAAGTTAAGGACAGCTGCCTTCTTTTCTTTTTCTCCCCGTTACAGTACTTACAATATGAAACAGTAACCTCAAGTGGTTGTGACCAAATACAGGAAATATGTATCACTAAATGAAACTCTGTCGGATATTCGCTATTTTTAAAAAGGCTTCAGCCTTCCCTGTCGATTCAAAATTCATCTATTAATCATTGCACTAAATACTGATAGGTTGGAGCAAATATGTGTTAACTACACTCACACACACACACAGTCGTAATAGTTTTGCACTAAAGATTGGCATACCTTGTGATGGTGCATGCATAAACTTAAATCTAACGACCTCAGGTCGGTCGGTGTTTTCTTCCGCCTGTGGATTGCTATAATAAATATTGTGCAACAAGAAAGATCAAATACAGTATTCAATAGTAAACCTCGATTTTATCATTTTGGAGAAAGCAAATACGGAAGAAACATTTTATTTTGGGAGAAGGGGTAGACACACGTAGATCATTATTTATATATATAACATTTTATTTTGGGAGAAGGGGTAGACACACGTAGATCATTATTTTGTCAGGACACAGAGACAATCTTTGTACTGAGTTCTTTGTTTTCAGCTGTCGGTTAGGTCAATTTGCTTTGATGTCTTGAATGTCATACAATAACGTTATTATTACAGTATTTCCAAGCTTGGTATTTAATTTAATTTTATTTATTTATTTATTGTCATTTACCTTTCCACAATGGAACTTTGATCTGAGACATGTCTTTTTCAGTCGGTGCATCGATTTGAAACTTATTTCGTCCAATGATTTAAGTCTCAGCCCCGTACTTATTTCTTGAGTTAGTCAATAAATTTTGCCCTCACACGTGTGATATGATGGGGGACATATCATATAACTCAACTCAATACACCTCTCTGTTTTTCATATTTTGACATGAATGAATCTGATCTCGTTTCTGATAGTATGATTTATGATTTCAAATACTGTAAAATCATTATTTTCGTGACATTAAATTTCGTTGACTATGTACCTAAGGGAATTTCGTGGGTACATTTATACGTGGATCTATGTTCTAGAAAAGAGACAATATAAGAGACAAGTTTTCGTGAAGATTACTATTCGTGGATAAAACCCTCCACGAAACCGACGAAAATTAGTGTCTCTAAAAATTAATGATGCCAGAGTAGATAAATATGATTGAAATGAATATGAATATGAAACTGATGCGTTGAAACGTTGTGCCTAATCATTATATATGAGTGTTTTTTCTTTCTTTTCTCTCTCTCTCTCTCTCGACATTTTTTTTCTTTCGAATCAATTGCTTTGCTTTTTGGGATACCGATTGATTTAACTATCCATCAAAATGTAAATGATTCGACGGAGAGTGCAGATGGTCATACTTGACTAAGAATAAGAAGTGGGTGCCCGAAGTATGTCGTCACGGTATACTTACTATATTGTTCGTGTAACTTCCAATCTTGATAGTTTTTGCGATAAAATTCATCGATTTTATGACCTCGATTTTACACAGTTGCCTTGCTGATACACGAATACATACCCAGTCATAAAATCCCTTTTACCAGGACGTCGTGGACCTACTGGTACTAGTATATGCTAGGCGCCTTATAAAGGAGCTTCGGGTATCATACTGTCATTTTAACGGAATTAGATGTCGCTGTCGTAAAATTAAGGACATGTACAATGTATTTAAAAACTACAGCTATATCAGTGTGACCATACTACGTGGTATGTGATGTAATTTGAGCATTTTATGACAATGGGTGAAACTTGATTAATACGACTACGTAACGGTAATGCAAGACGACGAAATTCAAGTGTGGACTAAAAATGTATGTAGGCCAAGTTCGGCGAGAAATGAAAGTTTATATCTTGTACGTTCCTTATTTGAAACTCTGTACAGGTAAGAGTTGATAGTCTTCATTTCTTGCATTGTGTATTTTGCTGGGCATCCGCATAACACGGGTAGTATTGTACTAGGACAAGAATTATAAGCAAATTAACTGGAAGTAACCCTTACCTCGGGCTCGAACCACGACTCCATTGGCAAGTAGGCACTCTAAATGTAATCGCAACAACAGTTAATAATAAATTTGTTTGATACAGTCGTTGTTTAATGAGTTTTTTTAATAAATAAAAAATAAAAAACGGAAACTGGTACACGTTATTGCAGCTTATTGAAACCCTCTCCCGGTCAACATCTTACAAAACATGGAACACAGCATGATACACAACAACAACAAAAAATCGAAATTAATCAGATAATGTAATCTTATACGTTCTTACAAAAGAACATTTAAAAAAATAATGAGAAGGAAATAGAGGATATAGAAATGTTACATGCAGTTGTAGATGTAAGTTAAGACAATTCGGAAATATTAAAATCATTTTAAATGTGTAACTGGTGAGTGTAGATTTTTAAATATAATTGCATTATCTTCGCTAGCAAGCATTTTAAATAAATACTGAAAGTGTATGTAAAAAGAGTTCCCAAGAAGGACTAAAGGCATAAATTCATCCTCTTTCTGTTACCATGGTTATATTATCTTACGAGCGTCATCAAGACCGTGCCCCCCATCCTCTCTCTCTCTCTCTCTCTCTCTCTCTCTCTCTCTCTCTCTTTGAAGTATTGACATATACTTTACTGTAAAAAATACCTATTTTTTAAATCATAACGAACAAAAAACTTAATATGGAATATATGTAAATTCGTTAACAATGTCGATCTTTCCATTTGCACTTCACTTCTGATGATACACATCAGTCTTTATTTCTTATATATTAAAATCATTTTAAATGTGTAACTATATATGCTTTAAGCATTAGGCAGACTTCCACCTAGAATAGGTAATAGGCAGACAAACATCTTCTTTTTTATTTTGCTGTATTTTTTCATTGTTTTTTTTTCACATTCTGTAAGGAAAACCTGCTAATACTGAAAGTTCGAAAGCTTTCTAAAATTACTCCATAAATAAAAAATATACAAATTTGAAGGTCTGCCTAAGTTTTTTTATATATCTGATAGACCATAGGCAGATTTAAGAATATATATTATTATATCAAATCATCATTTGGCAGACGCATATATATTATTATATCCAATCATCATTTGGCAGACACATGTATATTATTATATCCAATCATCATTTGGCAGACGCATATATATTATTATATCCAATCATCATTTGGCAGACGCATATATATTATTATATCCAATCATCATTTGGCAGACGCATGTATATTATTATACCCAACCTCTTTAACTCGAAAAAAAACCATAAAAAAGACTTTAAACGCACTGCACGAACAATTCTGTCCCACATAACGGTAGTTCCAATACTGATTGACACCTGATTTCTTAAATATCTTCAGCATTGACAGCAACAAATGCAGTACCAGGTATGATCTGTTTATGCGGATTTTTTTGTAGCATCGAAAAAGAAATTTTTTTAATCATATCGCGGTCAAGTGAGCTCGTGTATGGTCGAGTAGCGATCGCGAAGTGATCGAAGCGGTTGAGTTGATCTGGACAACAGATTGAATTAGAGTCTCGTTAATCGGGAAGCGA
The DNA here is from genome assembly GCA_021229015.1 of Solen grandis. Lineage (NCBI taxonomy): Eukaryota > Metazoa > Mollusca > Bivalvia > Adapedonta > Solenidae > Solen > Solen grandis. Next base: position 2,699,504 of record CM037780.1, on the reverse strand, counting down.
TCGGGTATAACTCAAGTAGAGGTCAAATTGATCGGGTAATGATCGGTAATTTCTTTTTATCTCGACCAAAGTTGAAACTTAAAATATCGTTTGCAGATCAACTCGACGGGTATCCATCTGTTACTGAAATAATTATTCAAAAGTTCATTGTGTAAAATGACTCAATCACAGAACAGAACAGAACTTTATTATCATCCAAGTACAATAATGTACATATGGAGACGTGTTAAAGAAACCAAATACAGGACAAATCATTTGTTCCGGTTGGGATTGATAACACGGGCGTCTTGTTTAATACATTGAGAGGGATATAAAACAACAGCAATTAATCATTTGAATTAGACCAATGCATTTTTTGTGAGAGAAAGGGGGAGAAAATGTAGAGAGAGACTTAACATATTTAGAGGTGAGACTGTTTGTTTCCCCTCGCCCGACCTACGTTAAAAAAAACCCTGCCGACCCCAAAAAATCAAAGCCCTTAAGGCACTGAAATTGTGAGTGCCTCAAGTTTATGGAAGAAGGTTTGAGGAGCTGGAGATTTGCAGGGTAACTAAGTTTTTGCCAGATACCAAACTTATATTAAAATAATGAACAATAAAAATATTGTAGTTTTAGATTTTTATCCTTTTGATTTAGATATGCATATGTGATATAAATCTTATAAACTACAGAGTAGAGTAAGAGTGGCGATGTGCTAATTGTTAACAGTCTGTTGAAACAAATGGTGCGTTCATCTTTAATTTCTTGTCATGACCTTGTTAACGCAACGTTAAAGTTGGGTTATTGGCATTGCTTGAAAACTCCCCCCCCCCCCTCCCCTCGTTTATTAAATTTACTTTGATAAAAAAAAATGCGACAATACTGTTCTTTTAGCGCTATCAGCGCTTTGATTTGTACTCAGTGTCTTATATAACCGAGCGACGGCATAGGTTCTATTTATACAATGTGCCTACAAGGCAACTTCGGATAGCAGATATACAGGTATCGGCATTCTATTGTGCTACAATCAAACACACACACACACACACACACACACAAAAAAAACCCCAAAAAAACTTGGAGGTATCTAAGCGGGAGAGGGGATACAAAGTTTCTAAAACGGTTACATTAATCAATCTAATTTTGGTTGAACTTTCTTATTATCTCATGAATTTCTTAAAATATATGGATCTTTACTTGATAATACATGTAGTGAGTTTAGGTTTATGTATACATCTTTTGTCATGTAAAAAGCTACAACATAGAAAATGTCTCTCATCGCCGACTTTGTCTGTAATACAGAGAGGACATTTCCTATACTCTCTATCCGTCTCTATCGGTAAATTATGATTGACTGATCGAAATTTAAAACTGCTCCTTTTCGATTTAGAAGTGTTAGATAGTTTTCAAATCCATCATAAATAACTCCTTTGTTTGAGTTTTGTTATTTAATTGTTTGTTTGTTGTTTGTGGGTTTAACTTCCAGCTGACAGTATTTCAGTCATTTGGAGACAATATCTACTTGAGACACATATAGTGCTGCCACACTGCAGTATCACGCCGTAGACGTGTTATGATACCACACCAAGCCACATTATCCTGACACTGGGCCAACCAGTCTTGGAACTACCCTAATATGTTCAGTGAGCAAGGGAGCTATACCAGTACCATTTTAACAACTTTTGTATGAAAGCGAGGTTATGGCATTGTGAAAATATTTGACCCCCGTTTATTAAATTTGATAAACAAAGAAATGCGACAATAAAGTTCTCTTAGCACTATCAGCGCTTTAATTTGAACTTCCGAGCGACGGCACAGTTTCTATTTATAGATGCAAATAAGTGGTTCCTACGCAAATTCGGCTAGCAATATACAGGTATCAGCTATTCCATAGAGCATCAAATAACCCCTGGAGGTACATGAGGTGTCTGAAATTCTATGGCCATTATATGGTGCTAAAAAAAAAAAAAAAAAAAAAAAAAAAAAAAAAAAAAAAAAAAAACCTGGTGGTACCTGAGATAGCTTGATGTGATTATTAGTATGTTACATGGATTTCTATCGGAATTCAAGCTTTCTATATGCACTATTGTGTAACACAACTAAATAACCAAAAACTGCACATCCATCATCCAAATTCACACACGAGCCACCTTTGCAACTCCTCCGCATGGAGTGAAAATTACGCAACATCAGAAGGAAAATAGTTCTTTTGTGCTTTTAAGCCACATGCTATTATTGTGTCCTGTAAATATTTATTTTTTTACTCAAAATTGAGTTTTCAACACTTTGGCTTAATCATTCATACAAAATTAAATTTTTTTACGGTTTTAAATGTAGAGAAATTACGTCACACACAACTAAAAGTATACTTCGAGATAATGATATTATTCAGTAAAATCAAGGATTTGAGTCCCAAGTTTAAAATTTTGAATATTCCTTAGGGGTGTTACGGTCATTTTACCGTACAGTATCCATGGACAGTTATTCGACTTGACTGTTACAGTGTCACAACTGAGGACTGAGTCCGCTTCTGGCTATAATACTTGACTTTTAGTCAGTTACTACTAAGGATTCCAGTCTGTTGATAGTTAGCTGACCTGACTGTTAATCGGTAACTGTTCAGGGACTTCTAATCATGATTTACTGTTAGTGAATCAGTTATTTTAATCATTTTTAGTTTATTTCATTTTACTGCAGTTACTTGGTTCCTTGCTGTTGGGGGAGTTAACTGTATCTAATTCCTCCATCAGAAACCTGATGCTTTATTAATTATATATTTTTATATAATATATTTTTATATTACAATGTGAGTGAGCGTGGTGATTTGCGTGTATGTGTGTGTGTTTCTGAATGCAATTGCAAAGCACTTTTGAACGTACATTGCTATGAAAAGAGTGCTATATAAATGTGGTATAATAATAATAATAATAATACAGTATAGTTTTACCTGTATTCATTATGTTTTACCTGTATATATGTTATCTTTGCTGTACAGTATACATACCTGTTTGTTCTGTCATGCGTGTAGTGAGTGACCACTGGGTATAGATATATATATTGGTACACGGTGCAGCTCGCAAGGTTAGCCAGAAAATTAGCGCTCAGTAAATTATTTGCAAAAGAACAAACAGCCTTTTGGGTAAGTAGATATATTGTATTTCTATTTTATATTGATTCATTCTTTTGAACAATGCTATCTCTTTTACAGAAATAATTTTATTGTAATTACTGTAGGTCGTAAGTTTCATGCCACGTGTTTGCACGCCGTGTTTCATTTACAATTGCATTTCATTATTTATAATGATAATGCCCTTCGTATATTAAATTTAATATTAATGTATGATATGTAACACCAATTCTCACCAATTTTCAGTTAATTATGTAGGGTAATATGTTATACGGAAAAGTATTATGGAAGCGTAGAATGGCAGTAAAATATTACAAGGTGATAATATATGGTAGAAAATATCATAGAATGCTGTAAAGAAAAAACGTTTTATTAGCTATGCATTTGAAATGTATAGATAAGTGGACACTGTGTGTGAAAAGGGGGTGAAATAATGCCCAGTGAGTATATACATGTATATATGTGTGTATATTGTGTAATATATCTTACAGTAAAATGTAAATGATATGAAATACATATTAGAAATGTTAAACAGTAAAATGTTTAAGTTTTGTTAACAGTGAAATGTGTAGGAGTGTGAGTAATATTAATGTGTTAATTATGAGATTGTTCATTTTAGGTTTTTCTTTTGGTATGCGTTGACGTCATTAACTACAATAAATGGAGTGACAGCAACTTGTGTGTGTGTGTGTGTGTGTGTGTGTGTGTGTGTGTGTGTGTGTGTTCTGTTTTGGGGACCCGCTAAGCCGTCTTGCAACAAGGGTTCTTACTCCGATTTTTTTATTCATTTTCATTTTAAGATTCCATTTGCAACATTATTTATGGAAGATGTCCAGACATTTTTGGAAATCTTCAGCAGTGTCTGAGAAGATAATAGTGTCACCCGCATAAAGCAAGATAAAAAATTAAAGCCAGTGTGAAAAGTTTTCTGAGTTATCAAGCTTTATGCAAATTGCACCACGTTCATTTAAATACACTTGCAAGTCATTTAAGAACAGAGAAAATATTACTGGTGACAGATTTATACCTTGTCTTAAACCATATATGTTTTTTTTTCCGTTGTGCTATTGGGATATGCTTTAATATATCTATACTCAACAAAAAAAAAAGAAACCTGACAGTGTATGTTTTATTCTTTTTTTTCTTCAGAAAATAGACATTTCAGCATGGCAACAACTTTTGGGCATGTTAAAATGATCCATTCCCAACCCAGATATGCATTTTGGTTTTATTGGTCATGATTTAAGTTGGTTAAAATTACGTAATTTCAATGATAGGGGTCAAAACTGAATTTATCAGTTTGGATGTAATGGCATTGACATTTTTCTTGTGAATTTTAACCCTTTCGATCACAATTTAATAATGTGCAAGTGTTCTTGTATTGAAATCATATCGGACTGAGCACCTCTAGCTCTAATGAGTGTATCCACGCGTCGTCGCATCGAATTGACGTAACGTTGTACAAGTCCGTTGGGAAGGAACTGTTTCTATTCATGAATCAATGCATTTGTCAGCTCTTGGATATTTTGTGGAGCATGGCTTTGGCGAACGTTTCTGCCAAGCTCGTTATTGGATTCATATCGGAGTCATTGCTGGCCTTTGCATGACGTTAACGTTTGCTGCTGCTAAGTGAGCGCGTGTAATTCTTGCTATGTGGGACGGGCATTATCTTGCTGGAAAACAGCTGGAGAATTTCTTCTCAAAAACGGAATAGCTTCTGCATTTAAAATGTTGTTAATGTACCCTTTGGCATTTAAGTTGCCTCGCAGAACGATAAGTCGGGTTTTCTGCCTCCCCCCCCCCCCCCCCATACCATTACGCCACACCCCAAAACGATATGTTTCTCTAACACAGACGGGCGCGAACCGTTCACCTTGCCGGCGATAGACTCGTGTGTGGCCGTCGGCATTACTCAGATTGAATCGCGATTCGTCCGAAAACAAGACTGTTCCAGGTCACGTCGATGCCAGTGACAGTGGGCACGTGCCCATGCCATACGGGCCTGACGATGGCGTAATGTCAGTATACCACCGGTATATGGGCATCGGGCTCTAATTGGGTCTCTTTGTGTGCGTAACCTATTGCGATAGCTTGAGCACTTACGTTAAACAAAGGTGCCGTCAACGTCGCGGGTCTGAAGCGGTTACGTAAGTGCATTAAGATAATGGCACGATCATCCCTTCGGGTACTTGCCCTTGGTCTACTTGACCTGGATGATTGGACACACCAATTGTTTGCATAAAACGTCTAACAAGCTCATGAATTATGTTGCGACTGCAGTTAAAGGTTCTGCTAACGTTGAAAACGGAAGCACCGCCTGGAGCATTCCAATAGCCCTATTTCTCTCGGCTTCTGACAACCGTGGCATTAATAAAACTTGTCAATTTCAGATATGAATTTCACTGTGTGATCACTGATGACATGTATAGTGCTTTGTAACACTGCCTTCCGGTTACCGTTCCGCGTGCACGAGCCCACGTGCAAAAACGGAAATTTAAGGCCTAGCTGCATTGACTGATACCATGACGACGAAACGATGCACGTGTAAAGTGTGTCGATAGTACATGTTTGTGCAATATACACAATTTGAATTAATTCTCAGATGTGCAAAATATTTAAAACTAAAAGTGTCGGGTTTCTTTTTTTTTTTTTGAGTGTATATGACCTTGATTTATTTAAAATGTTAATGTGTTTATGGACGAGAAACATGTTCTATGTTTAAGTTCAAAAAAATAAGATATGTGTTCTTTTGTTATAGTGCGATAATTGTTAACATCTGTTGAAATAAATCAGTCCAGGGATAATTAAGTGTTTTTAAAATGCTTATCTTTTATGTTAAAAAAAGGTCATTTAATGTTTTGTAGTAGTTTTACTGTAAATCTAGGTGGGATCACTTTGATTCCAATCTAAAATATTTCCTTTATTACATTTAAAAAAAAATAAAACATAAACAAATAAAACTTTTAAAACATTTTAAAAAATTTTTTTCATTGGATGACAATAAAACTTACCACTAAGTCTTGAAACCCAAAGGCGTCATAAATCGTTGATACGTTTAAAGTTTGGAAAAAGGGAATATTAAAAATTTTTGAGGCCCTCCCCCCCTTTTTTCCCAAAAAATTTTTAACGCTGGAGATTCCGATTTGTCATGAAATTTTTTTATTTAATCCCGAGTAGGTGTTGGCCAAGGAAAAGCCAAGGATTCAAATTCCCCAATGTGTGTTGGTTTTTGTGTGTGGGTGTTGGGGGTTTTGTGGGTTTCATTGTTGAATGATTTTTGTCTGTGGTTTTACAAGAAAAAAAATAGCAATGGGGACATTATGCATTAATCTTAAATTTAATTTCATTTATTTGTACGTACAATAAGCAAACCTTAACCAAATCGACATATTTGATGTAAGGAAAGGGAAAAGAGCAAAATAAAATGTAAATAAAAAAGCATTTTTCCCCAATTTTGGAGACTGAAATGAAAAGAAAATTTACGTTATAAGTTAAGAAG
>CM037780.1:2650744-2692799 GCA_021229015.1 Solen grandis | reverse complement strand
AAACGGAAAGCCGCTTCGTTTGTATCTTAAACAAACGACTTCTAGTTATATTTGTATTTCTTTTGAACAGTTGTGAAGAAAAATTATTCATTGACAGTGGGAACTCGCCAAAATTACCGATGGGCACATTTTTCACAAATATTTTGACACCAATTCCTAATTCAGTATCCTCCCGAAGTTGGTTACCTTGTTGTTTTATATATTGTGATTTTTTTTATTTATAAAGACATGGATAGTAAACGTTAGATTTAATTGAATGTGAATATTCTGATACATAAACTCTATGTAAATGGCGAATTAAAGTTGAAAACCGCTATATTCAAAGCGATTCGTGTGTGTGTGTGTGTAGGGGGGGGGGGGGGGGGGGGGCACAGTTAGGGTCCTGTCCTCAAGTACCTGTGCAATCTAGCTACTAAACGATTACTGAACTTACACTGCGTAACAGCTAGTCCCATCAATGAGCCGCACGGCGCGACATGCTATTCCCGTAGGGGATATCGCCAAACCGAAAGTAGCACGCTATCACAAATTACGGGTACACAAATGTGGACTACATTACAGCCATAATTTTCAATGGCAACCATATAGAGACATATTCTTATTTTAGCTCATTTTTTTATATTTTCATCTTAAGTACAAATGACTCATAACTGCATAGAAAATTTTGTTGTCTACCGATACATAGTTTTTGAGATAAAAAAATAAACAAACAAATAAACAAAACCAGGTGTCTTAAGCAAATTGCAAACTACCAATACTAATGTTGTCTTTTTATCCACTCAATGTCATCAGATTATCTGCAGAATAATTAGTGAATTTCGATAAAATTCTGGTGTAATTAATATTGATAAAATAAAACAAGATTGGTGATGAGTTTTGTTGAATTTACAGAAACCAAGGTAATACATATACAAAATTTAGATGCACAAGGTGTCCCGAACTCCTTGATACGATACGCGAATCGTTCATGCATAAATCACAATGTACCGGTATTTCGATATACATGTATCGTGACAGCTCTAACTCGACACACGGAAGTAAAAAGAAAATGTCAGTTCGCATGCGCATCGGGTCGCATTTCCGGGTTCTTAACTGCATCGCATATCGATACTATTGTATTTGATTGTCATCTTACATCTTGAATAGTAAACATACAGGAGGAAGAGGTAAGTTCTTGTAATGTCTTATTTATTCTTTACACTGTTTAACATAATAATAACCTGTTATGAATTTGTTAAAATTCTATTATGTATATACGATATCATCATAAAATGAAGTGTGAAATCAAAAACTTAACCATTGAATTTATTTGTATATTCGCGTATAACAAATGTTGCAATAATCTATTCCAAATATATTTAAACAATAACGAGAATTTTATGTTGAGTAATGTTATATATTCAAGGACATTTAACGAAAGATGGTGAATATCTTATTTCGTTTTCCCACTTTTGTTTGTTTGTTTTGTTATTACGGCTTTCCGCAAACTTGCGGAAAACGTATAGGGTTTGTTATGTTTATTTTTCTTATTATTATTATTAGGTTTTCGCCTCTGCAGGGCGAAAACCTATTGTTCTTCTTCTGTTGATTTGTTTTTTTTTTTTATTTTTATTATTTTTCCAATTCCACCCATTTTTGTGTCCAGCCTAGCGGCCAGATGAAAAAAGCTACAGCTATGAAATTTTGGGCATGGAGTCATCTTTATCTGAACATGTGCCTAAATGGTCAAACTTTTCACTTTTGTTTCTGATTTAGCCACTAGGGGGCGCAATGCATGTAATCACTGTTTTGCTAATAACTCAAAAATTTGAAACCTGATTTAGATGCGTTTTTTTACATAATGTTCCTTGTTGACAGCCCAATCAAATATGATGGAAATCTCATCATCGAGTACGGGAAAAAAATTGTTCTAGGAGAGGTTGAATGTTCGAACCTTTGAAAAAAGTGAAATAATGAGGGTAGGTCTACGAAAAACCTTCCCACTTTTGTTAGAGATCAGATAGAAGAATTCTGTTTGCTGCATACGATTTGCAAGACATATACGCACAAAATATATGGGATGGCGAATTTAGGAAATGCGTGGTTTGTCCTCTAGAAAAGGTCAAACTTCACTAAATTTTAGGAAAAATTAAAATTTCAAAAACATGTTTTTGTCGCTCCTGACTTTATTTTCTGTTCATTCTTCATGATATTTTCACACAATATGTATTGTTATGTTTGAAAGGGCCTCAAATAAAAAATTAAAAAAATTTAAAAGGAAGGTTTTTTTATTGGCCACAAATAGTCCAAAACTAAAAATATTTAATTGAGAGTATATGAACAAAAGTTTTAGTTCTTAAAGAGCTCTTTCCAGTGATGTTAAGTTTTTGAAGATCGGACTTGATTTGGTCATTATACGGCAGTCCAAAGTTTGATCCTTTTTTGGAATAATTGTAAATCAGGTTTAATGCTTCAAATTCTGATACACAAGAATAAAAAGTTTGACTTGTGCGACTAGTATACTTGATTGAACTATTTGCTGCTTTGCTAGGTACCAAACAGTAAATTTTAATGAATTTTCTATCTCATTTTGCCGCTAGGGGGCGCTTTTCTTGAAATCATTCTTTTGCTTATAACTCAAAAAGTTGAAGCCTGATCCAAATGCGGTTAATTGAATTATGTTCCTTGTTGATAGCCTAATAAAATATGATAGTTTCTAGGTATGAGTGGCTGAAACTTTTTGAGCTAGTAACGGAAGGTTGAAAGTTCGAATCTCGTAAAAAAAACTGCAAATGAGGGTAGGTCTACGAAAAACCTATCCATTTTTGTTAGAAATCAGAAAGAAGAATTATGTTTGCTGCAAATGATTTGCAAGACATCTACGCACAAAATATATGGGGTGGCGAATTTAAGAAATGCATGGTTTGTCCTCTAGAAAAAGGTCAAACTTCACTAAATTTTAGGAAAAATTAAAATTTCAAAAACATGTTTTTGTCGCTCCTGACTTTATTTTCTGTTCATTCTTCATGAAATTTTCACACGATATGTATTGTTATGTTTGAAAGTGCCTCACAATTCAAAAAATAAAAAGAATTGAAAAGGTCAAGGTCATATTTTTTGGAGCATTAATTAAATAAATGTTTTTATTCGGCCACAAATAGCTCCAAAACTAAAAATATTTCATGAGAGTATATGAACAAAAGTTTTAGATTTCAAGAGCTCTTTCCAGTGATACTTAGTTTTTGAAGATCGGACTTGTTTTGGTCATTATACGGCAGTCCAAAGTTTGATCCTTTTTTGGAATAATTGTAAATCAGGTTTTATGCTTCAAATTCTGATACATAAGAATAAAAAGTTTGACTTGTGCGACTAACGTTAGTATACTTGATTGAACTATTTGCTGCTTTGCTAGGTACCTAACAGTAAAATTTTAATCAATTTTCTTTCTCATTTTGCCGCTAGGGGGCGCTTTTCTTGAAATCATTCTTTTGCTTATAACTCAAAAAGTTGAAGTCCGATTCGAATGCGGTTTTTTGCATTCTGTTCCCTGTTGATAGCCTAAAACATATGATAGGATTCGAGGGTCCGTGTGGCTGAAAGCTTTTGAGCTACGGAAGGTTGAATGTTCGAACCTTGCAAAAAAAACAACAAAAAAAAAAACAACTGTGCAAATGAGGGTAGGTCTACGAAAAACCTATTCGTTTTTGTTAGAGATCAGATAGAAGAATTCCGTCTGCGGCATACCATTTAAAAGACGTATACACACAAAATATATGGGATGGCGAATTAAGGAAATGCGTGGTTTGTCCTTTAGAAACGGTCAAACTTCACTAAATTTTAGGAAAAATTAAAATTTCAAAAACATGTTTTTGTCGCTCCTGACTTTATTTTCTGTTCATTCTTCATGACATTTTCACACGATATGTATTGTTATGTTTGAAAGGGCCTCACAATTCAAAAAATAAGAAAGAATTGAAAAGGTCAAGGTCATATTACGATTATTGTGTTTTTATTCGGCCACAAATAGCTCCAAAACTAAAAATATTTCATTGAGAGTATATGAACAAAAGTTTTAGTTCTTAAAGAGCTCTTTCCAGTAATGTTTAGTTTTTGAAGATCGGACTTGATTTGGTCATTATACGGCAGTCCAAAGTTTGATCCTTTTTTGGAATAATTGTAAATCAGGTTTTATGCTTCAAATTCTGATACATAAGAATAAAAAGTTTGACTAGTGCGACTTATATACTTGTTTGAACTATTTGCTGTTTTTGCAATTTTGTTTCTAATTTTGCCGCTAGAGGGCGTTTTGATTAAAATCACTCTTTTGCTTATAACTCAAAATGTTAAAGTCTGATTGAAATGCGGTTTTCAGCATTTTGTTCCTTGTTGACTGCACCACAGAATGTGATGGATTTCAAGGGACAGGGTATTGGAAAATATTTGCGCTAGAAGAGTTTGAATGTTCTAACATTGCAAAAAAAAAAAAAAAAAAAAAAAAAAAATGTGCAAATGAGAGTAGGTCTTCAAAACCTTTTCGTTCTGTTTCATATTGAAAATTGTGGTGAGTTGAAATAAAGTTTAAGTTGATTAGGTTAAAAGCGAAAACCGAGATACCGCTTGCGGTTCTAGTTATTATTCTTCTTCTTCCAACCTAATTCAAGAGTTAATTTATATATGTTGCCAATGGTCAAGCAACATGAAAATTAAAATGCTTCGACAAAAAAGTATAAATTTTTAAATTCAATAATTTTTAATTTTCAATGACGTCAATTGACGTCAGATTTGACGTCAGCTTCAAAAGTTTGTTCGCGCTCTAGAGCCTTCAATTCTAGTCTGATTTTCTTGATATTTTCACAGTAGATGTATTTTAGAAGGAAGAAGTGCACCCTAGCATTCAAATTTCAAAATTTGAAAAAATTGAGATTTTATGGCAAAACCAAGATTCGAACTTAGGTCCTAAATTTATATTTTAATGTTACAAGGGAACCTAATGCGTTAGAAGAATGAAAATTGGACAGCATATCGGCATAGAGGTCTTCTTTCTATTTCTTAAAGGATTTTTTTCTTAAATCACGTGATTATGACGTCATAAAAACGACAAAAAGCAACTTTTTAAAAATTTATTTCGCTCTTATATCATGACTTTTCACTCAATCTTTTTAAAAATTGTATTGCAGCGATTAAAAAGTTTACATTTATAAATTTATTTATTTTTAATTTTTAATGACGCCAAATGACGTCAGATTTGACGTCAGCTTTAAAAGTTTGTTCGCGCTCTAAAGGCTTCAATTCTGGTCCGATTTTTATGATATTTTCACAGATGATGTATTTTAGGATGTAGACTTGCACCGTGGCATTCAAATTTCCAAATTCGAAAATATAAAGATACCATGGCAAAACCAAGATTCGAACTTAGGTCCTAAAATTATATTTTAATGTTACAAAGCCCCCTGATGCGTTAGAAGCATGAAAATTGGACAGCATATCGGCATAGAGGTCTTCTTTCTATTTCTTAAAGGATTTTTTCTTAAGTCACGTGATTATGACGTCATAAAAACGACAAAAAGCAACTTTTTAAAAAATTTATTTCCCTCTGGTATCAAGACTTTTGACTCAATCTTTTTGAAAATTGTATTGCAGCGATTAAAATCTTTAAATTTATAAATTCATTTATTTTTAATTTTCAATGACGTCAAATGACGTCAGATTTGACGTCACCTTCAAAATTTTGTTCGCGCTCTAGAGCCTTCAATTTCGGTCCTATTATATTGATATTTTCACAGAAGATGTATTTTAGGATGTAGATTTGCACCGTGGCATTCAAATTTCCAAATTCGAAAATATAAAAGATTTCATGGCACAACTGAGATTCGAACTTTGGTCCTTAAATTACATTTTAATGTTACAAAGCCCCCTGATGCGTTAGAAGCATGAACATTGGATAGCATATCGGCATAGAGGTTTACATTCTTTTTTCTGAATGATTTTCTTTTACGTCACGTGGTTATGACGTCATTAAAAAGACAAAAAGGCATTTTTTAACATTTCTCTTGCTCTGGTATCATGAATTTTGAATCAGTCTTAATTGAAATCTTGAGAATTGATAGAGTTAAAATTGAAGTGATGCATACTGCAAGAAATGTTTGATTTGTCACGTAGTTATGACGTCATGAATACTAAAGCAAGAATTATTTTAAAAATTCATATAAAATCGCCAATTAGATCAATGAACTTAAACTTGTCAAAAATGTCGAAAATTAGTACGTTCATAAGGGTTTGAAAATTTAAAGTTATTACGTCATCAAACATGGCAGATATTCATGTTTGATGGAACGCTTACTTGAAAATGTGAAAACAAACATGTTCACATTCTCGAATATATTTTTATCTGGATTAATAGAATGTTAGCTAATCATGTCCTTCCAAAACAGATACTTTTCTTTAGTCACTTGATTTTGCCGTGGTTGAAATATTAAAATCATTCATTTAAATACGTATTCGGGCTTCAGCGTCATGAGTATTGTGGCAATCTAAAGCATACCTTAAGGAATTTATGTTGTGTCACTTGTTTATGACAACATTGATTTGTAAGCGAAATACATTTAAAAGAAACCATAAGATTGGACATATTAACTTTAAATAAGTAATATTGTCGTGCCTTGACATGCGCAGAAAATTTCAAGTGAGTACGTTATCAAACATGACCTATTCATGTTTTTCTTTATAGGGCTAATTCATGAAAATATATTAATTTGAAGAAAGAAATGAAAGCGGTCATTGGGTTGGTTGAGCAAGATCCGATTGTTCTTTTGCAGGAAAGAGTGCCTGCGTTGAATAGTGAATTGTGGTACATTTTTTTCTAAAAGAGTCGCATTTACGATGAATTAGTAAAATTATACTAGAGCCAGAAAACCTATATGGATAACTTATTGCATTTGCTTTGACGGCTTTCTGCAAACCTTAAGAAAATGACAAATACATGTAGATCTTCCTATTGATTTTTTATGTTTTCTAAATGTTTAACGGTTTCTTTTTCTAAATCTGTAAAAATAAGCAAATATATAAAGCAAATGAATGGTTGAAAGTTTCAAGACGTTTATAACGTTAATTACATAGAAATAAGAAAGTATTTTCATAACACCTCTGCCTTTGTTTCTATCTAATTTTGCAAATGTAAAACTCAATCAATTTAAAGGTTGAAAGTCATGGATTTCAAAGTATTTTTTTTTTCTTTTTTAAAATTTCAATTGTGGGTCAAATTGCAATGAATATTTGTTAAGTAATATGCTAACGAAGAAAAAGATATTAAATAAAGAATAAAAAAACTTTTAAAATTGATTGACTAACGTAAGAAAAAAAAACTTGAGGATTGTATTAGTATTTTTTTCTGCATGATAGTAAACTGTTGCGTAATCAAATAACGTCCATATATATGCTTTCTCAATATCTTCCTAAGAAGATGAAAATGAAAAAAATAATAAAAAATAAAGCTTAATTTTGAACATAAGTATATATTTATGATAATGATGATTTACGTATTGAATTAAACATTATTAGCCAACATTATTCCATTTCTTTGTTTTAACTTATATATTCAACACCTTTGAAATAAGCAAACGGAAAGCCGCTTCGTTTGTATCTTAAACAAACGACTTCTAGTTATTGTTGTTTTTACAAAATAAAAAAGAAACAAACAAAACAACAACAAATGACGTGAAATATCAAAGTTTTATACATGAGTCGTTTTTAAAGCCCTTGAATATATTTTATACAATTATCATTTTCATTGAATGTAGCCAGTACATTTATTTGATTTCTGTTTATTTAATATGTTATTTTCATATAATTAAAATCGTCCCCGGTCGCCGAGTGGTTTGGGCGTCCACCTTGGGTGCGGGAGGTCGTTGGTCCGATCCCTGGTCACAACATACCTTAGTCGTAAAAATGGTACTTGTATAGTTCCCTTGCTTGGCGCTCAGCATATAAATTTAGTTCTAGGACTTGTGAGCCCGGTGTCAGGATAGTGTGACATCATACCACATGTCTACGGCGTGAAACTTCAGTATGGCAGCACTATATCTGTCTCGAGTAGACATAATCTCCAGTTGTCTGAAATACTTTCGGTGGGACGTTAAACCCAACAAACAAAAATACAAACAATCACATTACTAAATGTCCAAAATTATATTTCTTACACGATGCCTTTATATACATGCATTACTTTGCGTACATTTTCTTCGTCAAACAAAGGAGATGTAATAGCATTCCGATAATAAACATTCAAACATAATATTAAAGAAATCCCTTACATATATATTTATAATGGTTTTGGAAGCCCCCTCCTGTATGATAACCTCGTGAAACTATTATTCTTATTACCATCTTCGTTTCGTTAACCCTTTCCCTCATATAGACTCATTTTGACCCTTTCCCTCATATAGACTCATTTTGACCCTTTCCCTCATATAGACTCATTTTAACCCTTTCCCTCATATAGACTCATTTTGACCCTTTCCCTCATATAGACTCATTTTAACCCTTTCCCTCATATAGACTCATTTTAACCCTTTCCCTCATATAGACTCATTTTAACCCTTTCCCTCATATAGACTCATTTTAACCCTTTCCCTCATATAGACTCATTTTGACGCACTCAATAGGTACCACATAAACCCTGATCTGCAGAAAACCACAGTTAAACCTTACCAAATTTAATTATAAAGTCCTCATTTTTCAGACCACTGAGGAGCAGCGAACAGCATAAAACCTGATCAGCCTGCGAGTTACTCGCAGGCTGATCTGGTTTTATGTTGTTCGCATAGGTCTTTTCATGATTTCCTCTATGAGGGAAAGGGTTAATTCCTTTTTTGTTATATATCATGCAAGAAGTAGTATAAACAATTCAAAATTCTACGACGGAATATATCGTGATTTTACAATACAGCAGACATTTCAAAGTTGTTGTTGTTGTTGTTGTTGTTGTTGTTGTTGTTATTGTGTTTATCAGTGCGATAAATGTTCAGTGATATAGTGAAGCATTTTAAGGCGGACCCGAAAAAAAATCCGGGTAGAATCAACAAACTGGAAGAATACCTTATTTAAGAAAAACAAAATATCTGTAGTGATATCTATAGCTATGATGATGATGATGATGATAATAGTGGTGGTGATAGAAATGTGTGAAAATGTACGCGTAAATATGCTACATATTGCTCGATTTACAAATCTTTTTTTTTTTTCTTTCTTCTTTTTTTTTTCAATTAGTTGTATATATTTATATTCTTCGAACTGAATTAACAATAAAACTTAAGAAATAACTGTAAATTTCCTAACTTGAAAAAAACATGAATGACTCTGCTGGGATTTGAACTCACACTATTCAAGGACTTAAAATGTATATGAGTATATAATGTATAGTGTGCCCATACCAACTAGTGTATGACGTCATTTCAAACTATCACAAACAGCATATTGATTTGCCCCAATTTGGACTCGATTTCATGGGGTATATAACGCATGTGAAGCGACAAAAAAAAGCTCTAATGATTTTTTTGTTAGATGTACATTTTTTTTTTCTAACGTTCTTGAAAACATTATTAGTGATGTGTTTTTCGTGTTAACAAACAAATTCTTACGAGCTCTGAAAGAAACATGGCGATTTTTTCATTTATATTTAACGTTTGATGTTACATACCAAAATGTCGTTTATATCATTTGCCTATCTAAATTCAGACCTTTTTAAGGTCAGTGAAGACGAATATATAATATAATAATATATCGGATTACATTAAGCGTAGATGTTTGATGAAGTTAGGTTATTCATTTTTTTTTTATTTCACTGAGTGAAAAGTTCGGTGAAGTATTTAGTTAACATAGTTATTACCTAAAGAAAGTAACACTGTCGACTCTTGAGTTCGGAAAAAAATCAGTAGAATATAACTTTTTCTTGGGTATGGTAAAAATTGTGTATCTGTAGGCGAAGATTTCATATGATTTAAACGTTACAAGCAAGCTGATCAGCAAGAACAAAATCCTGTTAATGTGTCATTGTAGATTAAAATTCGGTCATTTTCAAACGGGTTTAAGAATGTGTTGGTGTGGACACAGTTCAGTCATGTTACATATATCACTTGTATTACACCCATTCACATTTTGGTTCTGAAAAATATCGCGTTTATCTTATTTGAATGTGCAAATCTGATTTGATTTTTTTAAAGATTGTATTAGTATCGGTTATTAGCTTATACATCTGTATATTCATTTGTGAAATTCGCTTTATCCAAAAATGGTTCGTTGTTCTTGAGCAGTTTGTACAAAATAAAGACGAGTAATTGCCCAGCTTCGTTAATAATTTGTCAATAAAGCTATGCACCATTTATTGTTTTCTATCTTTCTCCATTGGCGCAAATCATCATGGGAAAGAAGAGTAACGACAATTGAAACGCAGAAGGTTGCCGCTGAGGTCATTCTGGGATTATCCATTTGTGAGAAGAAAGGTCTTCTTTTTGGCATGGAATCAGCCGAATAACCGAGTATATCTTGCGCACAAACAATTCAGACAATTTGTCAAATTTGTTTATTCTGTCATAATGGAGTTAAATCCGTCTGCCAGTGAATCTATCGGCAAAATTTGATCACATTTTATTTCTCAGCTACTCATGTTCGGATTTCAACGAAACTTCACACGACTTATTGCTACACACCCTAGTTGTAAACATCGTCGGCATGTCAGGATCGGATAAATATTCATTGAGTTCTTACCCTTTGTTACTCGGATTTATGAATATTCATAAACATATCATTTTCATTTTAAAATTTTAGCATATCTTTCTATAACTCGAATCTACTCAACTGTTGTAAACAACTTCAGTTCTCATTTTCCTTGATTTATTTTCTTAGTGGTAAAGAATCACTAAAATGTCAATATCATTTATTTTATCGTATATTTTATTTTCCCATTTCAGGCATTCTGCAGTCGATACGAAAAGAAAGCAATCCCCCGGAAAAAACGTAAATTTGGTTTTTTTTTAGATAGCATATAGAATAGCAATAACGACAGCTGTTCTTGTACATCTAAAGGACGTCACTACATCTTTCTCCGCGTCACGCTTGTTCGGTATCATTGGGTCATACAGATATTTTCAAGGCATGAATAACACGGATACAGTCCGGCTGTCTTCATTGGTAGACATACCACTGAATTTTAACTTCAGCCATAAACGAGAACAAAATGCTACGTTGCATACTATTTTATGGTATAACAAACCCCCGTGGTTTAAGTCTCATGATTTCATGTCGTCTTGTGAATATAACAATTGTCACGTGGTGGTAGACAAGTCAAAGATATTCAAAGCTTCAGCCGTAATCTACTGCCCCTCGATTGCCGGGATGGGATTTATGCCGCCTGTGAAACCCAAACAAAGAAACCCAAGTCAGGCGTGGGTTTTTTATAGCCTAGAACCTCCTATGAATTTTTACTTCTCGGACTACAGGAGCAACTCATGGATAAATACTATGAACTGGTCGATGACATATAGGCTGGATTCAGATGTCCAAGCTCCGTACGGAATGATTAGATCCAAAGCTGTTCTGCCAGTGCAAAATTATAGCGAGATTTTCAGTCGTAAAACCAAGATGGCGGTAATGGTGACCAGTCACTGCAGAACTGTTGGTAAACGGGAAACTTACGTCCAGCAGCTGAGACGTCTCGGGTTGGAAGTTGATGTGTTAGGTGCTTGTGGCATTCGATCGGAGAGAGACGATACTGAACAGTTTTTACGTAAAATTAACACTTACAAATTCTTCCTTTCATTTGAAAATTCGTTTTGTCATGATTACATGACGGAAAAGGTCTTCCATAAATACAATTACGACCTCCTTCTCGTGGTGAGAGGTGGTGCAGATTATTCTAAACGTCTTCCCGGGATTCCGTATATAGACACATCAAAATTCTCAAACAATTCTGATTTAGTGGCATACCTGAAAGAATTAGGTGGCAACGAAAGTAAATATATTGAGATGCTTCAAAGAAAGGAAAAATACGAGGGTCTTGGAGAAGCACCGTTCGGTTATCCGTACGCAATGTGTGATTTGTGTCGCAAACTAAATCATCTGGATAAAAATCAAAACCAGATCCGGAGTATCCATGACTACCTCAATCGTAATCAGTGCTATGCGCCCAAAGATTTAACGTGATTTTATAGTTTACATAATGGATATACATATGACATTTTTTCTATATTTATTTTTTTGGTTTCATTTGTTCCAATATTGTCTAGATATGTAGGAGGAAAACATAATTATACTAAATATGAGTACATGAAACTTTGCCCATTTATTTCGCCATTAAGATAATATCATTCACTTGTATTATTTTGCTTTCATAATGTAACCATATTAGTTGTGCTTTTATTCAATTATTAATATTATACTGGCATTATATATAGGATTACCATGTTCCATAACATTTAATAAACTTGGGGTCGGTTTCAAACTGAATTTATTGATTGATTTATTGATCAGTTAAAGTTGAAATTTCGAATCATGAAACAGGTTCGATAATGTACATATCTTATTGTCGATTTCATATACTCGTATTTGTATGAGGGAGGAAAAAAGTGTTGAGAAAGACTGATACAATAAATAATCATACAATATCCCTGCGTATTTTTGTTTTATTTAATTACCTTATTCTTAATAAGTTAAAGTCACCAAGTAGTATAACAACGATATTTCTAAGATTTGTTTGGGATATAAAGAAAACTAGTCGCTGACTTAAACACTCACTCAGCCCCTCACCGCGTGGGTTCGAATCCCGGTAGGGTCATTCGGATTTTCATATGAGGAAGCCTTCCAGCAGGCCTGCGGTATGTCGGTGGTTCTACCCGGATGCCTCCGTGCATACGGGGTCTTTCTCCACCTGTAATTAGTGGGACGTCGCTATATGACTGAAATACTGTCGAAGCAATGATAAACTCAAAGAGTCAAGTCTAGTCATAATGAAAACTATCAATCTAAACGAAATAAAATATATCACCTTAGAATAGTTATTTATGATGCCAGTAATGAGCATAATTGTAATGATTAAAATGTTTATTTATTCTGACGCCTTTTTATTTTGATCTCAATAACCTGTAAGCAACTCTTTTTTTTTTTTACTCTTTTCGGATTCTTGGTGGTGATCTTACAACTTCTTAAGGTAGACCAAATGTTGTTGGCACATTTTATGACCATTAATATATTTATGCCATAGTGAAGTACACCATTTGATCAATTTATGTGCAGGTTTACATAATGTTTGGCCGTCAGATAAGGATGTTTTAGCATTTTTGACATCTTCCCTGTAAACCCAGGACAATGGTAGAGTACGGGTATAATAAGTTTTGTTAATTTTTCATCAGTTAACGAATGTTGATATGATCCGTAGATGCTCATTTTTGACCAAGGAAAGGAAGAAAACTGAAAGTTTCATTAACACTTTTTAATTATGACCTAAAATGTTGGCAAAGGCCATTTAAAATAAATATATTTGCAGCAGTGAATTTCTACCACACCAAACATATAAACACTTTGACAAGTAACTAAATAGGGGCATCAAATTTTTGGGGAAAAATCATTGATAACCTGTTTCAATTCATTATAAACACTGTAAATTTCAAGGTAGGTTTCCAGGTGATCTTTTCAGAAAGATGGAAAATGAGCTTTACGGTGTCCCTAAATTTACAATGAAAAAACAAAGCCCAAATGTGTATTAAACCTGACAGTACATGTTACCTACGTTTTCTAAACGCTTCTATTATCAGGGTTTAACGTCTGGTTCATTCCTAACAGTCTCACGTTTTTATGTTCATCTTCAGAACTGTCCCAATTTTGATATTTAGCACCTTGCTTGGTTTGTTTTTGATAAGTTATTATAATCTGAAATAGGATGTGTGGAACGAGAAAATGGTAAAGATATTGAAAAATATAGATATTATGGTTTGTATGAATGCAATAAGGATAAAATCATAATGCATAATATAAAGATAGAAATTATAGTGCGCCCTTATTTTAGAACCCACTAAAAATTATCCTATCTATATAACGACGTTACGACATAACATAAGGACATAGTCAACCAGTATATTGACATTTCCACTTCATATAATGCCAAATCAAATATAATGCCAAGACATACTCATGGACAAGGCTGAAAATGTTCTGGATTTCGTCAAGGGAAATTATTGTGGCCTTCCCATTTATAGAGGTGTTGGTGAGTGTTGCTGGGCTAATACTGGAAAAAAATACCACAATAAGAACATTGTACTAGCTTGGGCATGTTGGATGGCATGCTTTTTATTTGAGAGTATTGGAGGTTTCATCATTTGTGAGAATGTTTACCGGTGGATTTCATTCATTCATTTATTTTTATTATTTACTTAATGACAGCATATCCGTTCTCCTTTGACTTTACAAAGCATAAAAAAATCATCTCTTTTTAGTATTTTGGATGGATGTTAAAATACTACCTTTGTTTACATTTTGTAATTGGCGAGCATTTCCGACGATGGCCCGTCAAATTTCGTAAATGCGAATATTACTGATGTGTAGGAAGCATGCACTCACAGAACATTTATAAGAATATTTTTCTCTTCTTAACTCTAAATAATTAAAGCAGCTCGTTCACAGATGATCGGAAGAAATAACAAAAACAAAATAAATAAATAAATAAATAAATACTCTCCATCATTAATGTTGGTTAAGTCTTTTGTTTGTTTCCTAGCAAATAGATTCGTCAAGAGTAGGTCACATTGCAAGGGAAATTCTTTTTCGTATCCCCGAGTACAAGTACAAAATATAAACAAAGGTAGTATTTAAACACCCATTCAAAATACTAAAACCTGATGACCTTTCTTGCGATGTAATGTCAAGGAAGATGGGATATGTGGTCTTTAAGTACCATTTAGGTAGCTTTACCTCCTCGTTTAATTGCTTTAATTTCGTGGAATTTCTGGTATTGTTTTTTTTTTGTTTTTTTTTTTTGTTTTTTTTTTTTTGTTTTTTTTACAATCTCTGAGATATAAAGGACCTTTCAGTTCGTCGAAAACCGGTTAAAACAGGAACACTCTTCCACTCACCATTGTATAATATTAGACTCTACATTTAAGATACACAAAATAATCGAAGACAGATGCCACCAAAAAGTCCAACGCATTTTATGCCATGCTAGGATACGGAGTACATACATAACGAAGCTTGTTTCCACCCATTTACATCCGTAAATCTTTATAAGAAAATCACGATGTCCACAATCCTGTATGAAAGCGATGTATGGAATGATATGACGGTTACCGATACTAGCCGTATTAACTCAACCCTACACAAAATAGCTAAGTCTATTCTAGACTTCAGCAAGCATACCAGATCTGACATGTGCGAGGCTATGTTAAAGTTATCTCTTTTGATAAGTCATGTAGACCGCCGAAAATTAACGTTTCTATGAGAACCACTTTAATAACCATTGTGAACGCTAAGCAGAGAAATATTCATTAAAAGATTTTTTAAAATACGGTCTCTTGCACATTTTGAGAACATTTATGGCCCACATATCCGCACAATGGAAAATAATAGTAAATAGATGTATGCAAAACAGAGATCTTGAGCTACGGACGACTCGCAATACTAATGATCCGGACTTTACAGGTTCCGGTGACTATAGGAACACGTCGCACCGTCGACATTCTTCAAGAACTGACCTGACCCTGGCGCACTATATAGCTTATTTATGGGTTGAGTCTCCTTACAGTAGCAACAATATATGTTATTTATGTTTATATGTCATTCACAGACAGATTGAGACACATATTATCAAGTTGTGCTAAGACTGAAGTATACAAATAAATCATACCATATATCACTTAGATTCTGCGGGTGAACACTGATGTCCACAGACGACCTATAAAGGGCTGCTCAAATTTTATATGATTGCTTAAGCGTATTCATTTGTGTTTGTGTGTGTGTGTTGTTGTTGTTGTTGTATTGGGGTTTACCGTCGCTACGATAGTATTTCAATCATATAGCGACGTCCAGCTAATTACAGGTGGAGGAAGACCCCGAGTACACAGAGGTACCCGGGTAGAACCACCATCTGGAAGGCTTCCTCACATGAAAAATCCGAAGTCCCTACCGGGATTCGAACCCACAGCGGTGAGGGGCTGAGAGATTTGTAATCCACGACTGTAACCGCTCGGCCACGGCGGCCCCCTTTTTTATTTGGGCTACATCTCCTGAACCAATTGAATTAAAGTTAAATTGGCTGATTTTTTATGCTCCCTCAAAGATGAGCATATAGTTGCTGCTTTGTCTGTCTGGTGTCCGTCCATCAATCTATTCTTTCAAGAAGCTGTTGGACAGTAAGTAAATAAAGCTATTAATTTGAAATTTCACATGTGGGTCGATTTATGGAGGAGAAGCACAGTGCATAAGCATTATTACTTTACATATCATATTTTTGAGTTATTGTCCTTGGATAAATTTAATGTGCTTATTTTTTTGTTAGGATCGTAAGTCATACACTAAGAAACATATAACCATGAAACTAAATTGGTGGATAGACGTCATGAATGAGAAATTGCAGTGTGCAAGAACCATGACTCAGCACTTTTTGAAACTTGTCAGACTATTTTTTCCCCATGATGTACCCATGATGTTTTAGATAAGTTAGACATTAGGTCATGTGGAGTCCAATACTAGGTCCCTAAAGTATATGTAAATTGCATGCATATGTGCATGGATTCCATCAATTCTCAGTTTCTTCAACATACATTCACAGTGTCTCAGAATGCAACAAACACACATACACTGCACTAAAGTGCAGATCGGGAGGAATAACTCATTTCCATGATTTCTTGTAGACATATGTATGAAAAATAACTTGTAAATGTCAACAGCTTATTGAAATTTTGCTCTTAAAGTGTATAAAGGAGAACTCACATATCGCATTGAACTAAAATAATTTAAATTAGTGTGACAGGATTGATGTAAATGATGAGATATATACTTTTTTTCAGATTGACCACTGTTTGAAGTACACATGTACCTTTTTAGTTGGGTGGATTGCAGTACTAAGATCTTATTTCCCATATAGTGCATATTTGGGCGTACAAAACATCATACAAATCCAAGTACTTAGGTAAAGTAAACACAAGCTTAATTAGTCCCCACCGGTGAAACCGGTTGAGGGCTATAGGTTTGCGCACATCCTTCCACCCGTCTTTCATTCCATCCTTCCCGCTTTTGTGTCTGCTCCATAACTTGCACACTTATGGATGGATTTCAATAAAACTTCACAAAAGTATTGCTCATATCCCAAGAGTGTGTTGCGCGCATCAACTATATGCACCCTTGAAAGGTCAAGGTCACAGGAGTTGTTAGAAACTGTCTTAGGAGTTCAACGACTACATACATCTTCTTGTCCACTCTATAACTGCCATATTAATGGATGGATTTCCATAAAACTTAATAGAATTGCACAAATGCACCTTTGAAAGGTCAATGTCACATGAGTTGTTATAAACTGTCTTTGGTGGTATATCTTCGCGTCCGCTCTATAATTTCCATATTAATTGATGGATTTTCATAAAACAATGGTGTGCTGTGCACATCCACCACATGTGTCCTTGAAAGGTCAAGATCACTGGAGTTGTTTTTGGTATTTATAGGCTACATCTTTTGTGTCTGCTCTATAACTTAAATATCTATGGATTGATTTTCATTTATCTTTACAGAAGTGTTTGTCTTAACACAAAGGTGTGTCGCGCACATCATCCATATGCGTCCTTGAAAGGTCAAGGGTACCGGTGTTGTTATAAATTCTCTTTTGTATTCATAGGCTACATCTACTTGTCCACTCTGTAACTCCCATATCTATGGGCGGATTTTTAGCTCACCTGACCACAACATGCTCATTTTGATGGGTCAATGTCCGTCTTCAACTTTTAACTTTAAACAACATCTTCTCTTAATTCATTAGGCCAGTTTTAAATAGTCTTCACAGGAATTTGCCCTTTCATGGTTGTTCAAAGAATTTGATTCCATGCAGAAATTTGGTTGCCATGACCATGGAAAGAAAAAATGAAAACTTTAAAAATCTTCTCCTCCAAAACCACTGGCACCGAGGTTATAAACATTTTTCGTGCTCAGCTCGGGTTTGTGCTCAAAGTTAAATTGTTCTAGTCAGTTAATTTTTCAAATTTTGCTTTACTTTCTCTGTTGCACAGTTAGTCCCTACTACAATTTACATATTCACTATCAGAGTTACGCAATTTGTTTTGATATATATAAAATAAGCAAACCAAGTTTCAAACTGAGTTGAGCTGGAAAAAGTTTTATAACCTCTGGGCCTGGCCAGATTTTAAAATAATTTTGCACAAATGTTGCTCTATCAAGGTTGTTCAAATTATTCTGATCTGTAAAAAAAATTGCTGCCAGGGGGCGGAGCCCATTTTTCTTATGTGTATATAATACAAATTTGAAAAATCTTCTTGTGCCAAAGTACTGGCATGCCCAAAAGTTATTTGGCATAGATGTTCCTTAGGTCACTCTCTACCAAGATTGTTCAAATTATTTTGATACCTTGAAAAATATAGCCAAGGGGGATAGAGCCCGTTTTCCTTATTTGAATATAGTCCAAATTTGGAAATTCTTCTTTTCTAAAAATACTTGCTGGATTTCAATGTTCTATGGGCCACTCTCTACCAAGATATATTATTTGGATATGTAAAAGAACATGGGCACCAAGGGGTGAATTCCATTTTCCATATATGTATAAAGTACATATTTGAAAATCCTTTTTGTTCAAAACTATGAATTGGATTTATGGCTGGCGGGGGGCAGAGCCAGTCCATAATATCATAAGATATTTGCTGTTTCTTTTCCTCCCATTAATATCTGGTTCTCAGGTGAGCAATCCCAGGGCCATCATGGCTCCCAGACCCTCTTGTTACTAAAATTAACAAAAGTGTTTACATGTACATTACATGAAAAAAAAAAGCAAAAACAATGTTTTTGAAAGGTCAATGTCACAGGAAATGTTAGAAATTGTCTTTGGAATTTACAGGCGTCATTTTCATGTCTGCTCTGTCAAGTGCTAGCTTTGCTTATTGATTTCTTGCTCATTCAATCAAAGATATCTGGTTCGTTGATCTGACCGAAAAACTGCCGCATGAAAAAAATAATCTTATATATAATAAGATAGTAGGTAACTTTTTCATTGAAATCGTACATTACGTCGTTTCAATTGCCGTAACTCCTTTGATTATTGATATATTTTCATATAATTGGTCTTATTTTGTGTTGAAGGGATGAATAAAGACATACAGGGACAAAAAAAAAACACCCCCTTGTCTGAGAAATCGCCCTAAAAGTGTTCGCTAATTCAAAAATGGTCGGAAGAGATCTGACCGACAGAATCTCGCCAATTTCTCCCCGTGTAAAACTATAGAAAAACTGGTACCCGGTGAAAATAGGAAAGATTAAGATCCGGTAGTCCGTAATAACTTTTCTCCGTAGTTACGCTTTTGTTGTATAAAATACACAAGTCTCTGTGTTGCTAAACAAATATATTTAAACACAGATATATCCAAACAATTAGTAATATACAGTATTCTGTATAAATTTAAAGCACGACATTTGACATCAAATGCGTTAAGATTGTCCTGACAGACTTCTGCACAGGACGGTGGTTAAAACTAGAATCCTTTTTTACCATCAAAATCAACAACTATTATAACAAATTACAGAATAAACAGGTATGCCAATCACGCCTTTTTGGGCGGAGTCATTGAAAAGCCATTAAACTGACAAAGAGGATTAACAAAACTTATTATGCCGCTAGATTACCAAAGGTATAATCAATGAACCATTAAAAAATTGCAATAAACTAATTAGTCATGAAACGTGCCAGATATCCAATTTATGAAAGAATTTACATCTAGATACTATGCTTATTCAAGAAACACAAAATTAGAGAAATATATGAAACTTAATAAACATAATTTGTATGAACATATTAATAATGTTAATAATGGAAATATGTCAACATGAATTGTGCATAAAACATAAACGAAGAGAGAGAGAGAGAGAGAAGATGAAAGAAAAATATAGTTGTAGCGCAAATTATTTAGCTTAATTATTTACCGCTACAACAAAACCAAAGCCACAATATCAGTGTTGAATTGTATGGACAGATACTGATGAAAGAAACAAATATATCTGAAATGAAGATTGTGCTGACTTGAAATCCATTGTTTTGAGAAGATTTTGTGACTAAATCAAAAACAAAATTACATCATCAATGTCACCGAGACGCTCGATAGAAACTGTAGAGAATCCGCAATTTAAATGTAGCTGCTTATCGGTCAAAGTCGAGTCGGATGAATTTTTAAAAAGGCAGAAGAAAGGCTGAATAAGATGAAAAGTGAAATAACAAGTATTCATTTTTGGTTTATTTGTTTCTTTTATCAGCATCTGTCCATACAATTCAATGCTGATATTGTAGCTTTAGTTTTTCTTTAGTTTTACACGGGAGAGATTGGCGAGATTCCGTCGGTCAGATCTCTTCCGACCAAACACGTTTTCGACTTCGAGAACTGTTGTAGCGCGATTCCTTCGGCAAGGGGGTGCTTTTTGTACCCGATTGTCTTTATTCATTCCTTCCGCGCAAAATAAGACAAATTTTATGAAAATCCACCAAATTTCAAAGGAGTTACGGCAATTGAAACGACATGATGTACGTTTTCAGTGGAAGAAGTTACCTACCTTCTTATTATATATAAGGTCATTGATTTTTTTAATGGGCAGCAACGTACCGGGTACCTTTGCATTCAATAAGCTTTTGATATGCTGTTGAAAAATAAAGTAACAAGACACGTCTTACACAGTACATATAATTAATGAATGCATAATGTATGTCTAATGCATCTTGCACCTGTTACATGAACAAAGTTTAAAATGTAAATGTTTTGTTTCTTTTTGGCAGTGTTTTAGACATTTGACAAGCAAGAGTTGATCAATTGAAGAAACCATGGATGTACCCACATACATTAAGGACCATTCAGGGTAAAATCTTGTGTTGATTTAAGCTCACCAAAGCACAATGTGGTCAAGGTGAGCTTAGTATTAGGATCACCCTGCGTCCGTTGTTGTCTATCATGCGTCGTCTGCTTTAACGACATCTCCTCTGAAACCGATGAGTAGAAATTGGCATGAATCATCCTTGGGTGAACTTCACAAAAGTTGCTCAAATGCAGAACTTTGGTTTTTAAAATTAAATTGAAACTAATGGTCAGAATTTAATTTCCTTTGTCACAAATGGCACAAAAGTGCTCTACCATAACTGCTAAAGTGATCCCTTAAAAAATGGCGCCCCTAGGGGGTCAGCTAGTTTCCTTATATATTCTTTATAGAAAATGTAAGCATATCAGCCAGTCTGTAATGAGCAGAATAAAACCAGATCAGTCAGCAAGTATTGAGCAGTATAAAACCAGATCAGACAGCAAGTATTCAGCAGTGTAAAACCAGATCAATCAGCAAGTACTGAGCAGTATAAAACCTGATCAGCAAGCAAGTATTGAGCAGTATAAAACCAGATCAGTCAGTATGTATTGAGCAGTATAAAACCACATGAGCCAGCAAATATTGAGCAGTATAAAACCAGATCAGTCAGTATGTATTGAGCAGTATAAAACCACATGAGCCAGCAAATATTGAGCAGTATAAAACCAGATCAGCCAGCAAATATTGAGCAGTATAAAACCAGATCAGCCAGTAAGTATTGAGTAGTTTAAAACCAGATCAGCCAGCAAATAGGCGGTCGGGTTCTTAGATGAAGAAACATTATTAATTAGTCAGTAATGACACAGATTAAGTCATGAGTAACGCGTTTAAGATCGGTAAGTTTCAGTCAAGATAATGTTAATTGAATTATTAGTGCAATCACAGACAAGTGCAGGATGACGAATATGTCTATGGATATAGGTGGGTTCTGTTGTTCCATTATTATTCAAATCAAATCGATTTTAAAAAAGTGAATGTGATTCTGCTTATCTGAAAATGACATGAGAAAATATTTTACTTAAAACTTGCTTTATTGACGAATGAATAGTTATGGACTGACGCCAAAAAGCTTTTTTTTTTTTAAAAAAAAATGGAATTATGATATAAAGGAAATAAGGAATAAATGCGTAAAAGAAAGGTAAGTACTACTAATTCCATATTTTTATTTCTTCCTGTATTTCAACGGGTAAAAGTTACGGTTAATTGCTTCCTTTTCGTAATGTGTATAACAAACAAGCGTCAGTTCATAAATGTTCGGGAAGGAAAGAAAATAAAATAACCATGGTTGCACTACTCACAACAAAGTAGAGGAATACGTCATGTCATAGTGGTGAAAACGTATTCAAATTACGAAAATTTTAACTTCTATTCACTTGAAAACTTCTGTTTATCTCTGAATTTAACTTTTTATTTTCACAGTCTATCTGATTTGCGTAATCACAAATACATCATTTATTTTCGTCAAATTCGCAGATTAATTTCGCAGAAACAACTCGATAAAACCTTTAACTTTATACTAGACCAAAAGCAAATATGACATGTATGATTAAAACGTTTTAAATATGATTAATGATTACATACATTTATATGAAATTAAGAAGACAAATGGCACTTGGTCTATAGATGACGTCACGTGACCCTTAAATGTAAATACTGCCCAGCAGCTAACAAAATCGGCATTTAACTACTTTAAGAGATTTTTTTATCGTAAAAAATGTTTGTTCGTGGTTTCCCTTATGTAAATGGACAAAATAGGAATGGCATCGAGACTCTTGCATTATTAACACTTGCCTGTTATAAAATGTTTCAAACAATGATACGTTGCTAAGGGTTATGCAAGGTTCCTGTATCTAATAATCGAATATCCATATGTAATGATTTTGATCAGCATTACTAGTGTACGAAGATCATATTTCCTGTCACACTGGAATACTATTTTGTTATGCAGATATAGTTCTGCCACGCAGCAAGTGTTAATAATGCAAGAGTCTCGATGCTTCCATGGAAACATTGAAAAGCTGTTCAAAAAACGAATGTTTGAATATATGACAAATGCAGGAGTTCAACAAAAGGAAATTTGAATCATTTGGTAATACGTGTTTGATGGTTTTAATATCTAAATGCATAATGTAAATAATTAAACTATTGCTGGTCTGTTTTGAACTTACAATAATGTTTACAAAAGTGATATGCAATATCGCATGGACGAACATGTAATAATGCCAAAATATTCAGATAGTTTTTTTAATTTGAATATTCGTCGCAATTGTCTGTATAACTGATTTGCATTTCTAGGTTTTTGTTCGTATTGAAAGAAACCCCCTGTGGCCGAGAGGGTAAAGTCGCTGACTTTAACACTCACTCAGCCCCTCAACGCGTGGGTTCGAGTCCCGGCAGGGTCATTCGGATGTTCATGTGAGAAAACCTTCCAGCTGGCTTGCAGTATGCCCGTGGTTCTTACCCGTATGCCCCAGTGCATTCGGGGACTTTGCTATATGACTGAAATACTGTGTCGCAGCTACGGTAAACTCAAAAGAATCGGAAAAACTGTATCCGACTGCGTAATATCAGCTTTGTCAATAATGTAATAGCTGAACTGACAGTTTTGTTGAACTGACAGACAAAATAAAAATGAAACATGAACCTGAGCCTCTTTTACAGTGGCAATTTATATGAATTATGAATAGATGAAACTAACAGTTTTATTGATTTCGTGCTTTAACAGTTTTTAAGATATTGACTTGCGAAAATACTCTCAACTTCTATGTTTATTAATTCTTGTACCCACAAACTGTTACATAAAATTGTCATAAAATAAAAATAAAGATTAAATCTTTACCAATTCAATTCAAAAGTTTATTTTCAAGATTTACACACTAAATCACACTGGACAAGTAGCATATTAAATATAATGTTTATGGCGGTTTGTTTTCAATAAATCAATTATGATGTTATATATAGTTATATTTATCATCAAGCAAGGATAATACTGTAACGTTCAGGATGGACGAGGGATGAAAGAAAATAGAGATTTCAACTATTTACAAGGTTTAGTAACTACAAGACAACAAGACAAATATTTAACAATTACAATCACAAATAATGAATGAATGAATGAATGAATGAATGAATGAATGAATGAAAAGGAAGAATGAATGAATAAATACTGACTACTTTAATTAACAGGTTCTCTCATGAAACTTATGTGCACTGATGAAAACTTAAAGTGGCCACACAGCAGAGTTCAAAGTTCGGTAATCCAACGTTGGTAAACCATATATCGCTCCAGTATATCACTGACCCGGTCCAGATTGCCCAGCCGTCAGCAACTGTTGAGCAAGTCTGAAGACCGTTTTGATAAAAATGACATGTGGTTGCATGTATGTATACTTTTCAATGATGCCTTATCGCATTTCTGTAAGACGGTTTGTAATGCTTTGTGCTTAACCTTTTTCCCTCATATAGACTCATTTTGACGCACTCAGTAGGTACCACATAAAGCCTGATCTGCAGAAAACCACAGTTAAACCTTACCAAATTTAATTACAAAATCCTCATTTCCAGACCACTGAGGAGCAGCGAACAGCATAAAACCTGATCAGCCTGCGAGTTACTCGCAGGCTGATCTGTAACTCGCAGGCTGATCTGGTTTTATGCTGTTCGCATAGGTCTTTTCATGGTGTCTTCTATGAGGGAAAGGGTTAATGACTAATAATATGCCAGTATGTTAAGACATACATAGCAAATGACATGTAGCCTTGTCTCATTTCTTTTGAGAAGTGTATAGTGCTCAATGCTTTCTGTTTATTATCAAATAAGAAGTGCATAAATATATGTTTATAAAATTTGTAGATTAATGGCAATTGATTGAATTTCTTAAAATGACTCGTACGTTAAAACCATAATTCATATGCAAGTATAATAGGATTTGTCGAAATCAAGTTGGCACATAACACTATGTAAGCATTACATAACTGTTTGTATTATTGGGTAGTTAGCATCTGGGTTTGAACATACTTATACTGGCATTATATTAGTCATTAAGCACAAAGCATTTAGCATTACACGCTTAACATTTAAAGCCGTCTAACAGAAATGCAATAAGGCACCATTGAAAAGTATACATATATGCAAGCACATGTCTATTTTCATAAAGCATTCGGAAGTAAGCATGTTGTAATATTTACACAAATAATGTTTCATACTATGGAACGAAATATTTTTATGTATTTTCTCGCATTTCATTTAAGTAAAAAAAACTAAATGAGACTAATTTTACAGTTCATATTGAAATTATTTTTAATTATTTTTCGGAATAATTTTATGTTTGTAAACCGACAGAAAGACTGGTTGAAGGCCTGACAGTCTGTCAGGATATAACTTGTTTATAATCATATACTGGTGAAGAATATGAAAAAAAATGTTCAAATCCGCATTTCAGTGTCGAATAACGGTTAAATAGCACTTTTTCGAAATATTTCAACCGTAATGCCACTGAAAGGCTGCGTTGTACTAAATATTGATTAAAAAAAAGAAAATCTTAGTTTTCATCCAATGATTTTTTAACCCCTCCAAATATGAATTTTATGGCGGAATACATGATTTTGATGTCTTTCTGTCAAATATATTTTTCCTCCGTATCCTCTGAAAGTCTGCTGGCGACCTGAAACTAATATGTATTTGAAAAAAAAAAATTTTTTTGGAAAAAAACCAAATTTAACGGCGGAATACATGATTTATTTTATATATTTCTTAAAAATATATTTCCTCCATAGACCGCTAAAGTCTGCTACAATTGGACAAAATGAAAAAAATCATAATTTTCATAATCAAAACAGTTAACAGCAGGTAGAATATATATTTGGGTAGAAAATCAGACAATTTGATAATATCATATATGAAATATATTATTGTACATATGAATATATTATGTGATGTTCGATATGACCGGAATATATGCATTTATTATTATGAAAATCTACTATTTCTTATCGCATTTTTTACCCCCCCCCCCCTCCACAAATCCAACCGAATTTTCTGTTACATTTTCCGGTAGAAATTTTATTATAGTTATTACCCTCTTCGATACAGAATGACATGTGGTATGTACATCATTTATCTCACAAATTCAACCGGAAAACTGCAATATATCGTGATATCAGGTTTACATGGCGCGATGACCAGTGACCATTCTCCACCCTCAACCTATATATACACATTCTCTGACAAATATTGCGTAACATCAGTCCCTTTAATGATGAAATGATCGGCCTTTAAAGCGTGGTAAGAGGGAGTGTGTGGTGAGGGTGAGGGAACAAGGTCCATGTCTATATGAAGTGTTAAAAGAAAGGAGATCATGGTATTAAGAAAAGCAGAGATCGTTTGATGTTATAGATACTTTTGTATCCTGAGTTTGTTTCAAAAGCAAATAAATAAATAATTAGATAAATAAAAGTAGATAAATAAACAAAAAGATAAATATTTTATAACTGTTCATTACATATAATAATGGCAATCTAATTACATCTTGTAAAAGTCATGAAAATATGCTCTACAACATCATGTGGACAATGAGAAAAACGACGCTCCTCATTTCAAACACTTTGAAAATTTACTTCATAGATAAGTATGTGAATCCCGACAGAAAAGAGGAATGGATGTTCCTTGGGGAAAAATGAAAATATACTAGTGTGTATAAGTAGCCTAAAAATATTTTAATTTTTAAACACTATTACGTTATTAATGTTTATAACCTAGCTAACAGAGAATCAAACTCGAAAACTATAACTAACTAACAATCGATTACATCCACCAGAAATTTATAGCAGCAACGTTAATAACATACATGACTATATTATCAGCTTTTCACTGCCGTATAAACATGTCATCGTATCAGAAAATTAAGTTTACATTTATTTGTGTAAGTATGTTTGTTTATTTTTGGGGTTTAACTTCCAACCCAAAGTATTTCGGTCAATAGGGGACTAGGTCTAAATGAGAAAAAGAAAGTGCTGCCACACTGCACTGACTGAGTCATGAGACCAACCCAGTCACATTATCCTGACACCGGACCAACCAGTCCTGCAACTACATGTACCCTTATATGCTGAGCGCCTAACAAGCCTTTATTACGATTTTGATATGTCATAGCTGGGAGCGAAGAAACTTGAGACCTCCTACCGATTCAGCATAAAAGGGCATGTTCTTTCTATAGCCATTTTTAAAAAAAAAATAAGTTTAACATTTTATCTGGCATGTAAAGCCCTACTTTTAATACTCAATGTGAAATTTCAGCTTTTTATTCATCCTAACAATAATACACTATCTTTCTTAAAATTGAAAGGTTCAATATTATTACTAGAAGTCGGTTTGTTTAAGATACAAACGAAGCGGCTTTCCGTTTGCTTATTTCAAAGGTATTGAATATATAATAAGCTTAATAATGAAAGATTTAATACGTAAATCATCATTATCATAAATATATACTTATGTTCAAAAATAAGCTTTAAATCTTTTTTTCTTCTTTTTTTATCATTTTCATCTTCTCAAGAAGATATTGAGAAAGCATAAATATGAATCATATTTGATGACGCAACCGTTTACTATCATGCAGAAAAAAAAGGAAAATTTTAAGATAATACCTTCCTCAAGTTTTTCTTACGTTTTTCAATTTTTTAAATCGATTTTATAAGTTTTTCATTCTTTATTTAATATCTGTTTCTTCGTAAGCATATGATTTAACAAATATTCATTGCAATTTGATCCACATAATTGAAATTGCAAAAAAGAAAAAAAATACTTGGAAATCCATGACTTTCAAACTTTAAATTGAATGGGTTTTACATTTGCAAAAACAGATGGTAACAAAGGTAGAGGTGTCGTTTTCTTCAGGTTTGCATAAAGCCATGATAATGCAATAAGTTATCCGTATCATGTGTTCTGGTTATAGTATAATTATACTTATTCATCCTTTCCTGCGTAGGAACGTTCGGATCTAGGGTAACCAACCAATAACCGCCTTCTTCTCTTACTTCAAATTGCTAGATTTTCGTATACAAGCCCTTTCCGAAAACATGAATATCTGCTATGTTTGTTGAAAGAACATTGAAATTTTCAGGATTTTTTGCACATCTTAGAATTCGATACTCCTGCAAATTTAAACTGCATACATTGACTTGCCGATTTTGTATGAATTTTTTAATTATTCTTGCTTAAATATTCATGACGTTATTATCACGTGACCAAACAAATATTCCTTGCAGTATACATCACTACACTTTTTAGTTTGTAAATCCTGAAAAATCCATTATGATTGACTCAAAGTTCATGAAGCTACAGCGTTTCAATTTTGTTTAAAGTACATTTTGTTTATTTGACATAACGCAACCGATTCAAAATGTTAAAAAAAAAATGTTGTTTTTTTTTGGTATTTTTAATGACGTCATAACCACGTGACTTAAGAGAAAAACATTCAGAAAAAAAGCAAACCTCTATGCCGATATGCTGTCCAATTTTCATTTTTCTAACGCATCAGGGGGCTTTGTTACATTAAAATGTAATTTTAGAACCAAAGTTCGAAACTCGGTATCGCCATGAAATCTTAATCTTTTCGAATTTGGAAATCTGAGTGTCAAGGTGCATATCTACATCTTAAATTACATTTTATGACTATAACGTCTCGATTGAGTTTGATTATAGCTGAGATCGGCCGATTAGGTCATGAGTTATGTACCTATTAATATAAAAAATGCCAGATATAACTTTGTTTACACTCTAGCATCTTCATCTTTTGAGCAATCATCTTCAAACATAATGACAATGTTTATAACCATATTGTTTCAATTGAGTTTGATTATGGCTGAGATCGGTCAATTAGGTCATGAATTATGTCCCTTTTAATGTCAAAATATGCCAGATTTCACTCTGGCATCTTCATTTTTTAGCAAACATCTTTCTCAGGTGAGCGATTTAGGGCTATCTAGGCCTTCTTGTTTCTGATATAATTGTTGCAGTATGTGCAACAAAAATTGCTTAAAATTCCCTAAACAAGAGAAAATGACACAAAACTTCCCCCTTTTTAAGGTAGAGGTACTGTTCACCCAAAACAGAGAGAGACTCCTGAGCACACGTTTATTTATTATCTACATTGTTAAGCTTTCTTTATCTTTGAAAGAGAAAAGACCACAAACCAAATTAAATGTAATGTATTACGTGTATTTTACTTATGTGAAATTGTAGTCTGTACTTGACAGATCATACACACAGCAAAGTGAAACAAGCAATATTACTTACAATGACAGTTGTGGTGAAGAGAAAAGAAAAAGTCAATGAACAATGTTTGAAAAAGAATAAAAAAGAATATTACATTATTATTTTTTGATGGTATTTCACCTCATGTAGTGTTGTAAATTTGGAATTAATCTGTTTGGATTTAATTTTATATTTCTGTTAATATTTGCACTGAAGATGTGAGCATGTTATAACTTATTCATACTAATGATCATTATTTTTTTCAGATTGTAGAGAGAGAGAGAGAGAGAGAGAGAGAGATACTCTTATATACTCAAGATCAATACATTAAAATTCTCAAAAAGAAAATTAAATTCAAACAATTAAATACTTCAAAAAGAAAAATCAAAAGCAAACAATTAAATTCTCTTGAAAGTTATATGGCAGTCACTCATCTAAGCTTAAAAAATAATGTTGTTTTTGTTTTTGTTTTTATTTTTGTTGTATATGAAATCTTCACAATATACAGAAAAAACTAGATAAACATATTCATAGGTTTATACTTCAATAAATACTTCAATATTGTTAGTTGTACTCTACTTGGAAACAAGTTCTTACGACTTACATGTTCATTGTTTGGACCAGTACTTTGTGGCTGTAGGCTACTTGGAAAGGTGTATAGGCTTAAAGCTTTAGTGTATATGAAAATGATATAATTAAGGGCATCATTAAAAATAGGTTTACTGATGGGCAACTGAACCAGTTCCCTACTCTTTTAATCAAGAAGGGAAAGGGACTTTTTTTTCTGAGATGAATAAGTTTTAATTTCAAATAAGATTATTGCATTGATAAGTACAGAAAATGACACTCAAAGTCAATGTAAATTTACATTAAATACCAACTTTAATGTCACAAATGATTTCTCTTTAAATATAAATATTTAATGCTTATGCATTTGCATTTTTTCTTGCTGATTCTCACTGCTTTTAAAACCTTCAAAGACTATAAGACACACACACTCTCTCTCTTTCTCTCTCTGATTTTGCATTGTGATAAACGTGTATTTGTATGTTTCTGTGTTATTCAAGACTGCACTGATATTCATTTATGG
This sequence comes from Solen grandis, assembly GCA_021229015.1. Classification (NCBI taxonomy): domain Eukaryota; kingdom Metazoa; phylum Mollusca; class Bivalvia; order Adapedonta; family Solenidae; genus Solen; species Solen grandis. The sequence goes on along the minus strand of CM037780.1, from coordinate 2,662,387 downwards.
GAAAAAGATATGTCGATCAGTTAAGAGAAACATATAGAAAGGGGGAGAGCGAGAGAAAGTGCATGCATTTACATCATCATATTTTAACAATTATCTTGATGTACAAAAATAATGTAAAATATGATTGGAAAAAAATAAAAATAAAGTCATTTCCATGACATTTTTAAGGAGTAATTTGGAATTTTATCCCATGTTAGTGAAATGCTGATCACAACCAAAATGCAGCGTACAAAATCTCTATCTCCCTTTCTGGTAAACTTTTATGACGCCCCCAATTGAATACACATCCTGCCGATTCGAATTTTTTAACCGTGTCAATTTCATAATGACGCAATGACAGTGGCTAAAAATAGACAAGAGTGTGTCAATAACCATGGTTAAAGTAGTCATTCTTAATTGCTTATCGTCTATTATGACGTCAAATCAGGAAGAAATCTTTTATAAACAAACAAAATGGCCGCCGACTGAAAAAATGTTGACGTTGACGGACTATATTGACGTCGTTAAGGTGCAGGAATGTGATGCGGTGGAACTCCTACTATATATGATTTAGTAGAAAAAAATCTTAACAGCATTAAATCAATGTCTACAGATGTATTAGTCAATTGATTCTTTTTTTTTCCCTTTTTTTTTTCTTCATCTTCTTGTAAACCGAATTTGATGTTCATTTATATGTACGGAATAATTGTTCATGTACAAAAGTGTGTCTTGTTTTTCCATCGGAATTTTCCGAGGATCGCTCTGTGATTTTCCGGAAACTCCCGAAGCTGATTTTCGGAATAAATGTCTTCATGCACTAGTCATTTTTTTTAATTCATCTTCTTGGAAACCAAATATAATGTTCATTTATATATACGGAATAATTATTCATACACAATACTGCGTCTTGTATATTAATGAAAACCTTTTCCAAACAAATCAGTGTATTCGCCTGGAATTTTCCAAATATCTCTCCGATATTTTCCGGAAAACCCCGAAGCTGATTTTCGGAGTCCGTGAACGACTTTTCTCCCTTACCCGTCTGTCAACTGTATAATGGAGATCTCCACCCGTAGGGTGTCATGGTGAATCTCTTGTTTCCCGTCGGATCTACTGACGGATTGAACGTCTTCAACGGCGGTGGGTAGCCGCTGGGGCTGCAGGGCAGCAATACGTCTTGTCCCACGTAGACGTTCATGGTCTCTGTCTTGTTACCGCCGTATTTGGGTTTGGCCTATATATATATATATGTGTGTGTGTGTGTGTGTGTGTGTGTGTGTTTAGAACTGGCAAGAAGCATGTACTTATGTACTTTTAAACTTAATACACATCTCTTTTTCGTTAGCAATTTGAGTCACCATAACATAAACATCATTGCATCAAATGTATACTTAAGTATGACATAAATATATTTATGGTCATTTAATGCGCCTATTACAATGTGTATATTCAATATAACGCTAAAACATAGCAAAGTATGCAAATAAATATATCTCGTATTTTTACATTGAAATATAGGAACAAACACATATACATGAGCAGGAAACGATACCACGATAATGCAACTTGATTTAGTGATTGTAATCACTCGAAAACACTAAGTCGAATAATAAGAGGCAAACGTCACTGATTTATCGATTAATCCTGATTAATCGAAATTAAGCAATTTTGGGGCAAATGCCTCTATTGTAATATTTTCATTGTACAACATGAAAGCAAAGTATTCAGTACTAAAGGTATACAATTTAATTTCTCAAATATTCAAATACCTGAATAAACTTTGAATGGAAATCAAATATAACAGCTTTCAACAAGAGACCAAAGATGTGCAAAGTGCAACTTTGTAAGTACTATCAATTTGTTAAATTAATGGAAGTACCCAATCAGACATATTTTATATCTGCGCGTTGAAATATCAAGAACGATAACTCGTTTTTCGTCAATAATTCGTCAACAGATTAATTTCGTCATCATCGTAAAGTCAACCTGATAAATCATCCCACCACTAACTTGAATGGAATGAAATGAAACATGTCCTGTAACAACGGGTCCAATATAACAAATCACAAAGACGATGCCAGTCAAACTAATTGATTTACATAATCACTTATACTTGTTTTAAATTCGTATACATACGGGACAATACAAGTATATCGTGAAAACTACATCTAAAATCTTGTTTATGCTGTATGTATAAAACAAGTACGTCAAACATTCTCTAAGGTACAATGCCGCATGGATTGGTATTGTTTCTCCAAACAATCAACGACCCAGTCGACATTATTGCAAATGTAATATGATAACCTAAATAGGTACAACAATAATCCAGGACACCAGGTGCATACTTATTTGTACTGTCTTTGTATCGAAACTATGAAAAACACATATCAGACTAATTTCAAACAGGTACGATAAATAGCGACATTTTCCGAACATACATCTTTTCAAATTAGGATCCCTTTAACTTAAAATGTCTTAATTGAAATTAGATATACATGTATATAAGATACATTTCTAGATTTGATCTTTTCGTCATATCGTCATTATTCACGTAAATTGAGAAGCACAAACCGTCGCAGTGTACCCAACTCGTGTGTTCCTCATTGGCACGTAAATGTGTTATTTCAGTGACATTAATAAACTGAATTATTATTAGCGACAACTAACGTGATATATCAGCTTGATAGATTCTGATGTGTGTAATTGTTAAATGAAAATTTGACACTTTATCAATATGGACTGCTAGTATTCCAAACATAAAGGGAAAGAGGATAAGGTAATTTTTAAACGTTTGTATTTAATAGTAAATGTCTTATGTTATTGTAACATTAGAAGTTTATTTTGTTAGATACAGCTTTAGTTACATGAATACTGTAAGATATATGTATGCTATAGTAAGACACATGGATCCATTGATTTTCTAGTTTCAAGCTCATAACGCAATGTTCTTTGTCTTTACATACTTGGTACACGTCAAAATAGAGTTCAAAATGGGGTTACTGAAAAGTTTGTTTTGAAACGAGTAGAAAGTTTGATTTCACACTGATGGGACGATTACATCTTGTTTCATATGTATAATGGCAACAAATTCTATTGAAGGGACTCAGCATCAAATCTTGGTGTATTTACAAATCATCATCATCATCATCATCATCATCATCATCATCATGTATAATAAGGGACTTCATGGGTAATATCATTTACCTTAGACAGCGTTATAATATCTACCACTATTTCTGTCCCTATCATTCTCTCTCTCTCTCTCTCTCTTGATTCGGCCTCATTTATTCCGTAAAGGGAGTTCATTGGTTCAATTTTCGGTCGTGATATATAAATTTTCAAGCATTGAAATTTAAACTGGTATGTTTCCCTTAAAAATACATACCATACATAGATAAGACAATGAAGGTATGTTGTTTTAGATTTGCTTCCTTTTGAATTAGATAAATATATTGATATTAATCTTATAATCCGTAGGCAAGAGAGAAAGGCTATGTGCTCATTTTAGCTGTCCATTGAAAATAAAAATGGTGTGTTATCTTTTCTTTGACGTCCGTGTTCAAGCAAGGTAAAAGCAGTTTTATAACATTTGGTTTATTGGCATGGCTTGAAAATTGAATACTGGTTTATTTGATTGACTTTACTTAAATGCGATATAATCACATTAAAACCATGTTCTCTCAGCGCTATCAGTGAGGACTGTTTTGCTCTTCCATGCGGAACTGTTTTGCTCTTCCTTGCGAAGGGGATTTCCTCTATGCCAGATTCCTATCATATTTACATTACGGAGGTTCCTATGATAGACGTGTCCCTATGTCTCACATTTCAATCCTGCAGCCTTGATAATATCCGCACTAGGAACACCCTTTTTATATCACAGTTATATTTGTTTATGTATTTATTTAGATATTTTACAATGCAAATCTATTCATCCACCTGATAAGACTTTTAATACAAGTAATTCCAAATAAACAGCTCTTACATGCTTGATAAGCTAAGATACGATCATAACAATGACATCCAATGTATCTCATAATTGTATAACATGTATCATGTGGTACCGCTGAACTCTCTCTCTCTCTCTCTCTCTCTCTCTATATATATATATATATATATATATATATTTGTACCGACCCAACCCTTTTTTATATTATTCGGGTTATTGCGATTGTTGTTTTTCGTCACATCCTCTAAAAAAATCAGATTAAAAAGGGGGAAAAAAAAGGTTTTAAGTAAAACAAAATATAACCGACCTACCGATCCTACTTTTTCGGAGATGTCAGTGGAAACAAACATTTATTTGCCTAATTATGTTCGGTACAAATGATTCCTTACTGCTAAGCAAATGTGGTTAATACCGATACTCAGATATTGAGATATTTATAAAGAGAAATGTCCCTAGCAACTACAAACTATCTGTAGTTGAAATGACGAATCGGCCTCGTTATTAAAAGTGATCAATTTGTACTACATTTACTTACTTAGTACATGTAATTATAAGTGACCTGGGCACGAGCTTCATGCGATATCGAGAGGATAAGCGCCCCAGGTGATACACGAAGCTCGTACTCAGACCTTTCCTACACAAACGATTGATATCTGACATACACACCATCATGACTATTGCGTTTAAAAACACTTAATTTAATTTTAACAGTGGTATCATTCAGTAATGGTGTTTGAATGTTAATAAGTTCATGACTCTGTAAAAACTGTTATAACATTTTATCAAGTATACCGTTATTCTTAATGTTTTGTCAGCAGTTAAACCGTTCATACTAAAAAATCGGTCAGTGTATCAGCTTGGCATATACCTCATTCTAAATGTACACATATTTATGTACACAATATGTTTCTTACATAAACATCCAAAATATATAAACCTTTGAATGTTCCATGCAAATGCGATTCAAATTTACTTCTATTACATATTTACTGAAAATGGGGGTGGGGGAAGGGTGTACAGTGTATAATTAAACTATCTATATATTGACAGAATTTTAATAATTTGTACCATCGAAAAATTTGTGCTCATACGCTCAAAAATTGTGCGTATAAGCACTTTATCAAAACTTTTCATACTTTACTCACGTTCCCCTCATACACTAGAGTGTGACAGGGGCATAAGATGAAACGCCTCACAGATAATGATTCGTACCTTATATAACCGTTCTACATTCTCCATTATTTTAATCCCCATCAACGTCGCGTAACCTTTTTTATGGTCACCGAAGGTGACGCATATAGTCGCCGCTTCGTCCGTCCATCCGTCCGTCCGTCCGTTCGTCCGTCACACTTGTCCAGACTATTTCTCAGGAACTAACAAGTTGAATTCAACGAAACTTTATTGGAAGCTTTATTAACAAGAGGAGATGCGCATATCCTCAGCATGACCCGGTTCCTAAATTTTTCAAAGAGTTATGGCCCATTGACTTTTCGGCCTATAGTACATATTGCACGATTCTTGTCCGGGCTATTTCTCAGGAACTAATGGCTTGAATTCAACGAAACTTTATGGGAAGCTTTATTACCAAGAGGAGATGCGCATATCGTCAGCATGACCCGGTTCCTAAATTTTTCAAAGAGTTATGGCCCCTTGACTTTTCGGCCTATAATACATATTGCATGATTCTGTCCGGGCTATTTCTCAGGAACTAATGGCTTGAATTCAACGAAACTTTATTGGAAGCTTTATTACCAAGAGGAGATGCGCATATCGTCAGCATGACCCGGTTCCTAAATTTTTCAAAGAGTTATGGCCCCTTGTTTTGCTATTTCTTAGGAAATAAAAGCCTTAATTCAACGAAACTTTATGGGAAGCTTAATTACCAAGAGTAGATACGCATATCGTCGGCGTGACCTGGTTCCTCAATTTTTCACAGAGTTATGGCCCCTTGATTTTTCGGCCTATAGTTCATATTGCATGAATCTTGTCTGGGCTGTTTCTCGGAAAATAATGGCTTGAATTCAACGAAACTTTATGGAAAGCTCTATTACCAAGAGAAGATTTGCATATCATGGGGGTAACTTTGTCCCTCAATTTTTCACAGAGTTATGGCCCTTTGACTTTTATGCAAACGGTATATCTAGTATGATTCTTGTCCGGGCTATTTCTCAGGAACTAATAGCTTGATTTCAACAAAACTTTAGTGAAGCTTTATAACAAAGAGGAGATGCGCATATCTTCGGCTTGACCCAGTTCCTACATCCTCCCACCCATTGACCAAGGTCTTATTTGTAACAATGACGTTCTTCGGGGAGCATCTGTCAGTTCTACTGACTTTCTTGTTTTCCTTGTTTCTACTACTGCCACTGATGATATATCTACTGCTCCTAGCTCTCTATACTATTTACACCACTCTTGCTGATAATTCTTTTTCAACTACCACTACTGATACCCAAAACGATAGTTATACTTCTTCAAATGAATTTGATATTGCTATTAACTTATCATTCCTTATCGCATGCTTCATGTGACTGTTTGTCTTATTCATTTGCTCTGGGAAATGAAAATCAAGAAAACAAATGCGTTCGTCTATCTCATAATGCTATTTTTTCACCCTAATCTTTTAAAAAAAACATTTGTTTCGAATTATGGATTTTGTGGACATGTCTCCCAAAGTTTGTAACGATGAAACCCAGAGTAATTTCTAAATATTGTATAGAAAAAAAGGGTGTAAAAGATGTGCAAAAATCATATGAATTACTCTCAGATGAAATACTTGTTCTGTGTATGTATGTGTTCATATTCATAATATATGTATATTTAAGTCACATCCAACCGTTTGGTTACATCATCACAACCTTTGGGAGACATATGTCTCCCAAAAGGTACCCATATATCGGCAACAGAAGATGTAAACTTTGGGCGACTCATGTATATATACACGCATTGCAATCTTTCGGCTACAGTCTCACAAATGTTGCAGTTTTCATGAGCAACCAACACTTAACCTTTAGGCGACAGCCAAATAATATATATTTTTATGACGTGTTTAAGGATTAACTTAACAATGCACAATTAGTGAAAGAATACATAAGGTTTTATTTCAAATAGATAAAAAATGTCTCCCAAAGGTTGTTGTTATACGCTAAGTACACCAAAGGTACAATATATAATTATATAAAATGCCAAACGGCATTTATACCGGTCGGATCAAATTAAACGCAGTAGTTACCTCCCCTTACATATTCTTATTTAAAAGTAAAAGTTTTGAACTCATAATAATGTGTCGACCAGGGCCGTAGCTTGGCCTCAGTAGATGTGTAGACACGCTTTCCTACCCCGTGGGATCTGTCGGGGAAGTTTTGATATTTGATATACCTTTTTTTTGTGGAGTTTCAAGTAAATAGACTTAAACTACTACTGACCAAACATACTGATAAGTAGCCTTTACACTAAAATATTGAGATTCATGACTCTCACTCATTGCGTTCTCAGAAATAAACGTAAATCTAGATCTATCGTATGTAATCACTTAATATCATGAATTGTATAAATTAATCTGCCGTGACTATTTTTACATATAAAGGATGTACATGGGTATGTAGCAACAGTTAGCATGAAATAAAAAGAAAAATTGTTTGATTTGAGTGAGTATGGAATATATCTCATCTCAAAGACTTAAGGATAAAATTTTCAGTCGTAGCGCTCATGAAAATTGTATCACTTCGAGATGAGATATTCACTCAAAACAAACCAATATCCTCTATCAAACAGTGAAAGCCGTGTCTCTATGGACGTCCTGTTGACTAACTCCCTTTAACATAAAGATAGATCACACACACACACACACACACACACACGATTTATGCTCACCGATGCATAAATTAACAAGTAGAACATACAGTTTCGTGCATGAATGCATTTGCATTAAATAATAAATATGAGTCTGTGTGGCAATGTACAAGTTTCAAACTTAATCATAACCTTGTTTTAGGTACGAAACTTACTACAGTTTATATCATTTATCTCAAAATTCGCCACTCTCAAACGTTGATATATATATATATCCCTAAAAACCCGCAGGAAAAAAGTAAATGTATTTTGCCTTTGTCATACATCATCCATCAGTTAACATCTGCAGAACAACACCTCCCTAGAGCAACATAGATAAATAATAGTATTGGTAATAATTTACGCATGTGTGAATATTACATACATGTGTGTAAATTACTTCTGCAATAAAAATTTCATCATTTTTGTAGCAATATAGTTTGTAGCTTTTCCATTCATAACTGGAAGACCAATTTTCACTATGTTCAATAATTTGAAATTAAGATAACGATTGAGAAGTTAACAAAACAACAACAATGTTTCCAACTAGCACGTTGCTAAAAACAGTTGATTTTTCGATTTTAGTATGTTTATTTTTGAAAAGTATGTGTAGGCACGTGCCTACTGTGCCTATAGGAAGCTAAGCCAGTGTGGACAATGATAAAAGCACACTCAGTAGTATCTAGGCATACTCATGTTACTAACCTGTGGTTATAATCATTAACTGTTTTGAAGTACAAATCACAGTATTTGGCGAATCCTATTTTCTAGTATAGAGACTATTGCAAGCTAGGGACGTATGGCTGTTTTAAGAGTATACCGTTCATATCTGACTGATTCTCAAAATATTGGGCTAATTTGGGGAAATTTGTGAAGCTTTTAACGAGTTTTTTTTTTTTTTTTTTTTTTTTTTTTCACCAATTATAGATATAACACGCAGTTCAACGGCAGCTCAACGTTAAATTAAACATGTTGTGTTCATTTCAAAAGCTCTATTTTTGCTTAACCTCGAACTATTAAAATGTTTGTGTTCAGTTGTGTAGAACGAGAGAACGTCACACGCCATAAAGCCGCCATCTTAATAAGTTATACCACAACCGTACACGTGATCTTCTGTAACTGATCCACTTAAATTGAGAGTCAGTTGAAACTACGTCTACTTTTTCAATCTGATACTTTAAATTTAGAAATAAACTGTGTATTTGGAATACATGATGTTCTAGATCGTAAGTTAATAGTTTGATTGTTTATTTTGCAAGCTTCAGTGTTCGTCATAGTGCGTGTTATACTTCGTTATATACTTTGTGAAAAGTTAATAAACATTATATCAATTGACAGGAGCTTTATAAAAATTTACCATGGTCTTTCTCTGAAATTGCTGATACGAATTAGGACTTTCCAGGTTATGGTTGCAGCCTCTCTGTTACAGTATTTGTACATATATATGCATTATATAATTAGCTAAAAAACGTACCCCTAAGTTGAACCTTATTAAAACTTAAAACGTCTCAAACCAGTGGTATTGATTTCATTCAAGTAAATGTAGACAAAATATATATTTCTTAAGGTTTTGTGGCCTGTTTTCTTTTCATGCTTTCAGTAAAATGAAAGTGTGAAAAATGTCCGTTCTTAATTCTATGGATTTATAGAAAGGATTAACAACTGAAAACAGAAGAAAATCTAATTTCCAATTGTAATTTTCAACAGTAGAATAACTTTGGTACATGATCTTCTTATGGGTCCCTACAAAAATATTAAAACGATGTTGATATGTTTAAAAATGCGGTTCAAACTTGATGGGCTAGATTCCTTATGCATTTGTATAACATTTTTCGAGATCCTTTTGCAAGCCAATAATCCACTTTCTGTAGGATTTATATCCTAGACGCTGTGTACTATTTACTTGACTTGACTGGACTATTTGAGTTTACCGTCGTTTTGACAGTATTTCAGTCATATAGCGACGTCCAGTTAATTACAGGTGGAGGAAGACCCCGAATGCATGGAGGCATCCGGTAGAACCACCGACCTAGCGCAAGCCAGCTGGAAGGCTTCCTCAAATGAAAATCCGAATGACCCTGCCGGGATTCGAACCCACGCGGTGAGGGGCTGAGTGAATGTTAAATGCAGCGACTTTACCATCTCGGCCACGGAGGCCCCGCTTTCATGTTTGGAGTAGCAAAAACATCCCGATGTGGCAATATTGGACACATGAAATAAATATTTAATATTTAACTCTTTGTATTTTACAAATATACAACGATCAATTAACAGATGAAATAAATGAAATAAATATTTAAATATTTAACACTTTGTATTTTACAATATATACAACGATCAATAAACAGATGCTTATTAACAAAGTGTTACTCTAAGCCAAACTGAAGCTATATTTCAAGCTACCACAGAGTGACCTTTGACAATTGATGAAGTAGAATTGTGGTCGTGCCTCATTTTGCATTTTTGATAAATCACCATAGAAACATAGTGTCAATTTTATTTAATTGTTAAATATGCTTTTCATCTTATTTAACTTGAAACATGTCTTTGCTATATACATACATGTTTTGTAAATGGCCTAAAGCAGATGAAGCCGAAACAGCCAATTACCTTGATTGATATGTTGATATATCTCTACCTCGGTCGATTAAAACATTTCATTTCCGACAGAAATATAAGTAAATTAAATGATTTGTGGATATAGCACTGTCATCTGTAATCATTTTGATAATTTCAGACGATACACTTTTTTTCTCAAGCACCGTGTGCGTAACACAGTTCATGCTTAGTAATCTGGACATAGGTGCTTAGTATAAGCACGAATTATTTTTAGAAATGGACATTTTCTCATTTTGTCATACCCTTGAAGGACATGGATACTTAGGTGTCACAAGCACAGGAAAGACGTAAAACACAATACAGTTCTACAGGATTTCAGTGTTAAACAAAACAAACAAACAAACAAAAAATAAATAAGTATATATTTTCTGAACGCAGGATCCTTTGAATAAAAATTATATTCCAGCTATCCTTTATAAAGTCCAACAAGTTCCCCGGCACAAGATATTTCTAGCAGTGAAAGTTACGATGTAAGCTGGTTTTTGTGACATCAAATGTGTTCCCTTTATACAATTAAAGAATGTTTTAGATAATTCTAAAGCCTTCTCATTTAAAAAAAATATATACTAAAGAACTTTTGGAAACTTCCTTTTAATGTGTCAAAATAAACTTAGCATTGAGAGATCTTGCTGTAAAAATCAAAATAATTATTTCTAAAAACATTTTTTGAGGTACAGGTAATATTAAGGATTTGTTTATTTAAAAACGGCATCATCCAAATGCAGAGACAAATATGCCAGCAAGAGAGTTACACATTACATATCGTCAATAAATAAAATCAAAGGACTGGGTGTCCTTTTGTTGCATAAACTGGAACAGTAAAGGAAAAAGTCAAATGACTTGTAATTGAAACTGTTTAATTGGTTTTCCGCATTAAATGGATCATTTTAATGTCAGGGTCAAAGATATTTCATTGAACGACAGTAGTATAGGTATTGAATGTTTCTAGACCACCGGGTCTAACACACTCCCTCGTTTTTCAACTCGGGAGTGTGTTAGACCCAGTGCCCTAGAAACTTCCAATACCTATACTACTACTCTATATTTATAATAAAAATTTAAAAAAATCACACTAATGTAAAATTTAAAAAAAAACAACAATGAAAAAAAATAAAGAAAATTATGTTTTTTCTTAAACCCCTTTTTACCACTCTGAATATGGAGGAGGAGGGTTTTCTAACGTATTATAAAAATTCAATATTATACAGTTTTTATATTTTTGGATATTATCTCCATTGCCTCTTTTCTCCCCTGTTCTATTAATTTTT
>CM037780.1:2602068-2645853 GCA_021229015.1 Solen grandis | reverse complement strand
ACCCAGACAACTAAAGAAAAAGTGTGCATAGTTGTCAAAGTGTGAAGCATAAATTAAAGGTGATACTGAGCAGAAAATAGAGCTGTAGATTTTTTTGACCTGATGTGAAGATGAGTGGGTTTATGTTTTTGTATTTGCACGGCCAATTTTGGTTGGTTAGAACCACAGGAAAAAAAATGAACCACTTAGAAGCCCAGACGTTTTAAGGTACTTTGCAAAAAAAGCAGGGTAAGCAAATCCTATTCATATCACCAGCACAAACTTTAGGAAGCTTGTCGCCACAGTGGCACTAGTATTGAAACTGGAAAAACATGATCTTGAAATAATAACTTTCATTATTTGAGGGTGGAGGATTTAAAAATAACTTTGCACAAATGTTTATGATGATGAAATGCTGTGTCGTGTCGTGTGCAAGAATTGTGTATTTAGACCAAAGTTCAAGGTCACACTTTGAAGCTTAATGTAAAATAAATGATTTGAAATAGCTTGTCCAGACCATTCATTATTCCTTCATTATTTGGGGGGGGGGGGATTTAAATTAACTTGGCAAAATGTTCTGAAACAACTTGTCTGGACCGTTACTCTTTTACTTATTTCCAAATAATTTTTAACCATACATATTGCCATTGCCTTTACAAAAGGGATTCATTTATTGTAATAGTCAAGTTGTATACAGGTTTATTTACCTTATTCTCTTCATCTCTACAATTTACAGGCTTGACATGTTGCCCTTGGGCTTCTAGTGATAAATGTAACCTTTAATTAAGTACAAAATATAGTGCCAAATTAGATTTGAAACATCAAAAACTATGTCAAACCTTTGTTACAGGCCACCTGTAATAAGAGTCCACATTTTGAATTGTGGTCTTTTTATACAGATTGTAGTAGCAAAAATGCCTCTTCAACAGTCTACTAGGTAGTCTCATTTTTTGACTCCAGTGCTGATAAGGTTGAAAAAGACTACTCAAGGAAGTGTTAATTTGTGGTCTCTGAATACAGGTTGTCGCACAATCAAGCTTTAAATATATGAAATTGCCTACTTAAGGAAATTCAAAATGTGGACTCTTATTACAGGTTATTTTGTAAGATTTTTCAGATTGTCATTTGTAAGCGAATATATTAAATGTACAGTATTATTAAAATCTTAAAAATACTTGTTTCTTTAACTTCTCTTTCGATTCTTAACCCTTTACCTCATATAGACGCATTTTGATGCACTTAATGGTTTCGGTTTTAAGCCTTATCTACAGAAAGACAGTAAAGTTTTACCAAATTTAATGGTTTAAAACATCATTTTCAAACCACTGAACAAGTTACTCAAGGCTGATCTGGTCTTTTTATGGTGATTTTCATGAGGGAAAGGGTTGAATGTAAGCCATAGGCTAAATTGCCTGATACTGATTTAATGAGTGACTGAAAAAGTTTGCGTATAACTTGTAACAATGATTAAATATTAACTATATTGATGGGAGCCTGAGGATGTAATGTGCAGTTTTTAACAATTTTATATTGCTGTCCGGTGGTAGATTGTCATTTTAATACAGTTAATAACGATGTGAATTCAGGCAAAGGGCTTATGTTAAGTATTTTTTGTTTGTTTTGTTTTTTGTCCTTAATAATATTATGCTACGAAGAAACTTTTGTAAATTTATGATCACTTTCATTTATATCAGATATTAAGATTGTTTTTTGTCAGCAATTATGATAAATGCATAATAAACATCATAAAATTAAAATTTGTTTCTTCATAGACTATGACTATTAGTCTACCTTTTCTTAAATTTGTCTTTCGAAAAATTTTTTGCAACCATGAGTTAAATTGTCTAATATTAGTTTCATAACGGAGAAATGTTCACATGTAACTTGTAACATTGAATTAATTCTTGTCTTCATGATTTTTGCCATACCACTACAAATCTTGTTCAAGAATTTTTTTTTTTTTTTTTTTTTTTTTTTTATAATAACCTATTTAAGTACATAACCACCTCCATATCTATTTGTTGTTTTATTATAAAAAAATAAAAAGAATATAGTGTATAACACAAGTATTGGTTTAAAATGGGACATATATATGTACTTTAAGAAATAAATGTCATAGTACAATTTCTGTCCAATTTACTCAAATGCTGTTCTTGTGACAAAATAAAGATACAGGAAATAAAAACGTTGTTTAATTTTTGTTTTGTTTTTTATTGTCCAATATTTTATTGCACCAGTATTATTTGTTTATAGTTTATTAAGGTTTACTGAAGAAGATGTTCTGTAACTTCTCAATACCTTAAGCATGTGTGGGCAATCATCAGCTTATTTGTTTGAACATGAAAGTAACACCGGGATAATACAATTTGTTGTGTGTATTATACAGACTGAAGTTAGACACCCTAAAATAACCTCTGAGCGATGGAATTACGTTGGTTGTATATGCATTTATCTAACGAGTTAATTGCCATGCATGTGTGCGATAGAGGCTGTGATATGTGACTAGTTTTGTATACGGAAACGCATGTTCTGGTAAAATCTATTTAAGAGCATAAGCAAGGCATGGCTCCAACATTATTAAAATACTACAATAATAATTCAAGTTAACAATCTGACCACTCGACATAAATCGCATAGAACAAATAATCGCATGGAACTAATAATCTACATACATTTATCATTATTTAAAAAGAACTGTCCTTGATAGTAGCATTTACCACAGTTGATGTTTGTCATGCGTGTGTGATATAGACTAAGGTTAGATCCCTAAAAGGACAAATCTCATCATAAATTAGCCAAGGTAGCTCAGTGAGATCATACAACTCAATGTGATCTCATTTACAATGCAATGGTCAACAACCTTGATTAAAATATACTTTCTAATAGTGTGCAAAGAAAGTTTTTTAAAATGTAGGAACGTTGGTTTAATTTTACAATGAAAATACCGGATGTATATGCCGTCTGTAAATTACTTAAGTGATGATTTTTGTGTCTTTTTGTGGGAATAGTGACATATCAAATGCTTTTGACAGAAACAATTGAGGAGATGGGTTTTGAGCACAACAATTCACAGGACATCGAACTGACGGTGTCAGAACGGATATTATCTTAGAAGGTCTGTCGGCGTCCATACTTAGTTCAATCTACTTAGTGTCTAATAAAAACTGCTCCCGTTGCAAGAATTTAAATGTTTACACAATTTTCTTATATAAACATGTCAACAACGATAACGGGTTCTTATATATACATATGTATATTATCGTCATGCTATCGCCATACAATAAACGTCACAGACGAGTAAACTTGTTATACCTTTGGAGATATCCGTTTTTAAAAATAGTGCTACTAGGTTATGATTTGTGCACCATATAACTAAAGAAATATCTGCAAAAAAATACGGAAATGAACAATCAACGGCAAATCTAATTATGAAAGTTCCTTGTTCCTATCCACCTCGATTGTATTCGGTGTACATCTATATTTCGCCCGTATTTACATTTAAATAAAAATAGAGAAATGTCTGGAAACAATCGCTTTTACCATCGTGATTTATAGAAATGTCCGACCTGTGATCATCACCTGACATCATGGACAACAGCTTGATTCAAAGCAGGTTTTAATGTAAAATATACCCTACAAATTCCTATGCTATTTCATAATATAAACCGTTAATTAAGTCCATCATATGTAACTTTTTTATTTTTCGCTTTATTATATATTTTTTTATGTTGCGGGGCATACATGTGTAGTTTTTCGGTGTGTCCTTCCGTCCATTCGTCCGTACGTCTGTCCGTCCGTTTAACTTTACGTTTAAAGTCATTTCTCAGAAACTGATGCTAGTAATCATATCTGTACGATACTTTGCTCAAATATTCATCACATTATGAGTGAATGTGGGTTTTGGATTTATCGTCGCTGCGACAGTATTTCAGTCATATAGCGACGTCCAGCTAATTACAGGTGGAGGAAACCCCGAATACACAGATGCACCAGGGTAAACCACCAAACTTCCGTAAGCTAGCTGGAAAGCTTCCTCACATGAAAATCCGAATGACCCTGCCGGATTCGAACCCACGCGTTGAGGGGCTGAGTGAGTGATAAAGTCAGCGACTCTACCCGCTCGGCCACAGAGGCCCCTCATCATATTATGAACAACATATCCCAGCAATATATGGGCAATTCCGTCATATAATTTTCGAGTAAAGCCTGTCTGTGAGTGGCACTCTGTTGTTTTGTCACACCCGGTATTTGCCTTAGGGTTTATGCAGATTTCTCAGGAACCGTTAATCATATTTCTACGATACTTTGCTCACTAATTCATCATAATATGGTCAGCAAATCCCAGCAAATAAAATTCGTACATTCGAATAATATGCGGGCGGGGCATCAGTGTCATTCCGACTTATCCTTGTTTACCAATTCTTTCTCTTACTCTATTTGAATTCGTGACCATGGGGTCACCGTAGCAGCGCGAATGCAGCGGGAATTTCGTAACATCACACTCTTCAAAAAAGTGTAATATTCAGTATCACCACCAATCAGAATTTTGCATGCGATCCAACGGCTCTCTGTTAATTTGACAAAACGTCATGAAAACGCAGTGAACAGGCCTTGTGGTGTGTCTGTGACTTCAATATGTTCATGGTATCAACGTCACTTTGTCAAACTGCAGATTTTCGTACATACTCGTATGTTCACTACGTCTCCGTTTCATGAACTTTTCATTTTATCCGTAAGCGTCCCTCTTTTGCACCAACCACATAGCAACAAATACGAATGGACGCAAAATAGTCCGTTTCTCGTCCGTCTGTCCGATGTGTGGTATAGAGGAGTAAAAGGGTTTTAGTTCTGAATTACACGCCTGTACAATTAATGGAAAGCTTCAGCTTTTTGAGCAACAAAGAATATTCAAATTAAATTTAAGTTAAATCCCAATATATGAAATTCAGAAATACACAGCAATACTTATGTTAGATGATCTAACAGATTTATGTTCAAATGCGGCCAGACGAGAATATTGTTATAGTGTTTTTTTAGGAAAAACATATATTTGTCCCTTGCTTGACACTCTGAATATAAGGGAAGTTGCACGACTGGTTGACCCGGTGTCAGGATAATGTAACTAGGTGTAGTATCATGTCACTTGTCTACGGAGTAATACTGCATTTTGTCAGCACTATATCTGTCTCAAGTATACACCGTCTCCAAAGGACTGAGATACTGTCGATGGGACGTAAAACCCATCAAACAAACAAACAAACATACTCGCGTGTCTTAGATTGGAAAAAACATAAAAATCCCAATATATTGTTCACAAATCCATATTTGCCAGTGCGACTATATCGCGGCGTCCGTTCGCTCTGTTGAACGTCACCGCAGACGGTAACGCTAAGACTTATGTACTGGAAGAAGCCGTGTAGTGTGCTTTTTTCGTATAATTCTTTTAATACTAAATTGATCTTAAGTATGTTATTTAAAAATTATTTTATTTAAAAAGGACCTCTCCTTGATGGGCCCGAGTTTTTTGTGTGTGTCAGTTACCACAGTTTGTGTTTACAATGCGTATGTGCTGTGTGTGATACAGATTGAGGTAAGATATCTTTAAATAACCTCTGAGCGATGGACCTACGTTGGTTGTGTGTGTGTGTTTACCCCACGAAGTGATTGCCATGCATGTGTGCTGTGTGTAATACAGACTGAGGTAAGATATCTTTAAATAACCTCTGAGCGATGGACCTACGTTGGTTGTGTGTGTGTTTACCCCACGAAGTGATTGTCATGCATGTGTGCTGTGTGTGATACAGACTGTGGTTTGCACCTCTGTATGTATGCACGGTACGCATAATCAAAACAGCAAGATATGGTAAATTCAAAGTGATCATGAAGATAAGGCTTTAATTTTTGTTTGACCGCTGCTTTCGGAAATGGATTATCTCTTTTTATAAGGGTAGACCTAAGTGTGTAGGTACAGAAACAGATACCTCTCTCTGTAAGGTAGACCGGTATGTGTGTGTGTGTGTGTGTGTGTGTGTGTGAAATGTTTAGAAAATGCACATATAATGTACTGGTAAGCTTGAAACACATTTTGGAGTTTTTTCCCCATGGCAGTTAAGGGACGCCATTAAATTTATTTTCCAGTTTTCTCAAAAGATCGCCTTAAAACATACCCTAAAAATGATACAATGTAATGAGAATAGAACAAAAATATTTCTTTGCATAACTTTGATGTCCCTAAAACTTGCACATAAAATTGACCAGATGGTGTACTTTAGTATGTAATAAATGAAAAGTGCTCATTTAAGGTATTCTTCCTTTAAGGGGTTAACATGGATTACAGATTTACACTAAGTAGTGAAGAACCATTATTCCATATGATTTTCAGTTCATCTGAGCATTTGTGTTCAGGATGAGCTTTTGCGACCGTCTTATGTCCGTCGTCAACCATTCCTTGTGAATACTCAAGAGGCCACAGTTTTGACCTAATCTTCATGAAACTTGGTCAGATTATTTGTCATGTTGGGTCAAATATTACGTCACCAGGTCAAATCTTAGAAAAACCTTGTGAACAATCTAGAGGCCATAGTTTTAGTCCAATCTTCCTAAAATTTGGTCAAGGATGTTTGTGTAGTAGAGGTATAAAATGGCACTTGTACTATCTTGCCATAGAGCTAGCTTTTGTGGCGACGTGGTAGAGTGTCCGATTTGCATACCGAGGGTCCCGAGTTCGATACCAGCTCGGGGCAGTAGGGTTTTACCTGGTTACATTTGGCGCCCAACGTAAATAACTCACAGTTGTAGAAGGGATTGCACCCTTAGAAAGTCCCATAGACGTTCATACTCAAGGAATCTGAGGACAGATTCTTGAAAGGAGGGGGTGTATGTAGTAGAGGTATAAAATGGCACTTGTACTATCTTGCCATAGAGCTAGCTTTTGTGGCGACGTGGTAGAGTGTCCGATTTGCATACCGAGGGTCCCGAGTTCGATACCAGCTCGGGGCAGTAGGGTTTTACCTGGTTACATTTGTCTACATGATATCTCAGATGAGTTCGAAATTGGTTGATATGGGAGTAAAATTAGGTCACTAGATCAAATCTTAGAAAATCTTAGAAAAACCTTGTAAACACACTAGAGGCCACAATTTCTGGCCCAACCTTCATTGAACTTGATCAAAATCATTATCTACATGAAATCTCAGATGTGTTTGAAAATGGATCACATGGGGTCAAAAAGTAGGTCACCAGGGCAAATCATAGAAAAAACATTGTGAACACTGTTGAGGCCACATTTTTGGCCTTACTTTCATATAACTTGGTCAGAATGTTTGCCTTTATGAAAGCTTGGATGAGTTTAAATCTTGGTCATGTGTGGTCAAAAAGTAGGTCACCAGGTCAAATCTTATTTAATCCTTGTGACCACTATAGAGGACACAATTTTGGCTCGATCTTCATGGAATTAAGTCAGAATGGTTGTGTACTTGTGGTCTTGGATGAGTACAAAAATGAGTCTCATGGGGTCAAAAAGTAGGTCAGGTCAAATCATAGAAAAAAACATGTGAAGCACTGTAGAGGCTAAATTTTTTGTCCCAGTCTTCATAAAACTTGATAAGAATGTTATCTGCATGAAATCATAGATGAGCTCAACGTTAGGTTGGGTCAAAATCTAGGTCACTTGTTTTTTTTTTATATATATTCTCCCAGAATGTTATATGCAGGTACTCTTTGATGATAATTATTATAGAAAAAGCTTTCTTTTCTGTGACAAAGCTATAGGCTGGGGTTATTCAATTGAATTCTCTACAAAATATACGATTTAAATATGTAAACAATTGTTTGATGTATATGTTGTATGTATATGTTTATTTATATGCTGATAAATTAACATTGCTTTACTTGCATTAACTGATATAATTTATCTTGTCACATATTCATCATTTTCTCATGTTTAGGTGACCTATAGGCCCATTGGGCTTGGTGTATATCGTATTGTGTACAATATATATTTATTATTGTGATTGTTAGTACACTTGTCATAAAATAAATAATTTACCTTCTTTAGTGATAGTTCTAGTTATATTTTTAGATACTTGTTTAGAGCATAAGTCTTAATTTTAAGTTAAGTTAAAATAACAAATATTGGTACAGGGTATACAAAAGATGTTCAGTTTACAAGATTTTTTACTTTACTTGGTCCTATGGTTGAATTATTTTCATTCATTATTTTTATTAGCATTACTGTGTGCCACAATTTCGTCTTTGAAATATATATATATATATATATATATATATATATATATATATATATATATATTTATATATATATATCCGACCACGGCTGCCCGCTACAGAGCGCGAACCAAATTTGTTAGCAAATTTCAACCGTGACGTCACATGACGTCATATGTAGATGAAATGTATTGCATCCAAAATGGCCAAAGTCATTCTGCCTACTTTTTAAATTTCATGCTGCTGGCTTATCGGCAACCTGTTTTAATCTGAACCCCAAAAGGAGAAATAATGATAATAAGAAAAAACTTAACAAACCCAAATGGTCTTTCTGCTAGAGGCAGAAAGCCCTAATAAACATAACACATCCTATACGTGTTCCGCAGGTTTGTGGAAAGCCGTAATAACAAAGGCAATAGGTTACTGTAAAGTCATTAATTTTCGTTGACATTAAATTTCGTTCATTATGTACCATTTTGTAGGGAATTTCGTGGCTACATTTATTCGTGGATCTATGTTCTAGAAAACGGGAGCTCTATAATTATAAGAGACAAGTATTCATGGGGATTAATATTTGTGGATAAAACCCACCATGAAATCGAAGAAAATTAATGACTTCACAGTATCCGTTTCAACTTTCTGGCCCTAGTATAAACAAATTCATCCTTAAATGCAGTTCATTCACTCAAATATGCACCGCAATTCACTGATTATGATTATTATGATTGAAATACTGTTGAAGCGACGGTAAACTCAAATAGTCAAGTCTAGCCTGATCCTGTCTCCAAACGTAGCGATGCATGCCTCATAATGACGATATGTACATTAAAATCTTATCAATTTAAAATATGACTTCCTCAGCAATATAAAGGGTGTCTCTATGACACAGATATGCTGATAATTATACACAATCATGTGTCTGTGATTTTCTCGATGTAATGCTCATGATCAGATATCAAGCTAATATTGGCTTTTTATATGGTACTTCATTTTTATTATGTCTCCACATCTATACGGGGGAAATATATTGCTTTTTGTCAGAGTTGTCTGTCTGGCTCTTTGTCTGTCCCAATTTTTTTCCGGAGTATAACTAAAAAAGTATCAAAGCAGAATATGTACATTTATCCAATTCTAATTTTAAATTTATGCAAAAGCATAAGACTAACACAAGAATTCATTTTTTTTTTCTGATTGATGAAAAGAGTTATGTTGTTGTTGTTGTATTGGGGGTTTACCGTCGCTGCGATAGTATTTCAATCATATAGCGACGTCCAGCTAATTACAGGTGGAGGAAGACCCCGAGTACACAGAGGTACCCGGGTAGAACCACCGACCTACCGCAAGCCAGCTGGAAGGCTTCCTCACATGAAAAATCCGAAGTCCCTACCGGGATTCGAACCCACAGCGGTGAGGGGCTGAGTGATTTGTAGTCCACGACTGTAACCGCTCGGCCACGGCGGCCCCCGAAAAGAGTTATGTACATTCATTGATGTGACATCATGCTACATGTCTACGGCGTGATACCGCAGTGTGGTAACACACTTTAATATCACCAAAATTATCAGCACTTTGACTTGACTTGATTATTTGAGTTTACATCAAAGACGCCGTACATATTTTTGAAACATAACTTAAATAAAGCAAAACCATACAGAAAAGGTCCAAAAACAACAAAACACTTATCAAATTATTCAGAAAATAGAACAAAAAAGTACAGAACATACTTTAATTATAGTAGACACATTATGTGATGATGATTAGAGATGCCATAAATTAACTACTAGTAATTTTTTTTTTTCCAAATTAAAAATATAGATCAATGAAGATACATTTTACAACAGGTAATTCCTTTCTTATATTATTACTATTGAAATATATAGGGTCTGCAAGATGCATGACAGTAAGTTACTAAGGCGATATTAATGTCAGCATAAAACAACAACATCATCATCATCATCATCATTATCATCATCATCATTATCATCAGCAGCAACAACAAGGACAGTTATGAAGAAACAATTCAGCACAGATATGTTTTTCCAGGTATTAATTAACAACTTTCCCAATAGTTATTACTTCCCTTGATAACGTAGCTTGACATAGGAGTATGTCATTCTTTTTGTGTTTATGATAAGTGTAAAATTAAATATATGTTTACAAGGCTTTACAACATAAGCTAAGTAATGTTCAGTTTAATTTACCAATTTCAAACACAATACATACTGAGGCGGCATATTGGCCTGGGGCCGTAAATTAGACATGTCCACTACGGCCATAGGTATAGTGTTCGTGTGTTTTTACACTTTCTACATTATGCTGTAATACTTATGGTGAAGTCAACAGATATACACATTATATGTGTCCAGTTTCTTTATGATAACGATAGAAGACTTTCATATTGAATCCTTCTTTTTTTCATCAGTTAATGCAAGTAATTGATTCATAAAGTGTTTTTTTTTTTTTTAAACAAATTACATGTTTTTATTTTACGATAATAACAGTGGTTGCTTCCTGTTTTGATTACACGGTATATGTAGATCTACCTGACCGAAATAGTAGACTAAACAAAAAGAGAAATAATGTAGACTCTCTTTACTTAGTATGACACTAGTAGAAGAGATCTCTTTAAATATATTTTAAAGGTTGAATAGTGTATATGCTCACTTAATATTACACACTGTTCTCCTCTGAATAGTGTAGATTCCAGGGGCGTAGCTTGACCTTACTGGCTGTGTAGGCACAAGTTCCTAGGGCGTTGGCCCGTGGGGGAATTTTTGCTATTTCTAAGACCGTAGGTACTTCTGGTCGGTTTTGAGGCTTTATTTTCAAGCAATAAATGTTTGAATTAGTTGAACATCATATTTGCCATATACTCGTATATATATAGCCTTTACATTATAACGCTTATGTTGAAATTCACGAATCTCACTCATTACATTCTGAAAACCAACATACATCAGGTCTGTATCGTATCTAAGCGGTTAAGGTCAATATTTCGACAGAAATTTGTGTGATCTTTTCATGTGTGTTTGAAATATATGCTGGACTGACATAAAAAAAAATTATCTAAATATATTATATATATATATATATATATAAAATATTTACCCCTAACAACCCTCGCACTAACAAGAGAAAAGCAAATATTTTTTGCCTCTGTTTTAAAATCAAAATGCCGTAGAGCAAAACGATAGTTCCACAAAAAAATCCGGATACATGTTTTTAAAAGGAATGGTGTAGCTGTTTTGTATAACATGTAAAATATAACCTGAATACTTCAAGTTTCTCTCTTTGTTATGACCTATATCATATATATGTGAACACTTAAGAATCAAATATGTTTAAACTAAGTTTCTCTCTAAATTGAGCAATAACCATCGGATCTTCAGTCATGTGCGTTACCATTAAATCACTGCGCCCTTAAAAGATAATTAGATAAAATAGTATTGGTAGCAACTTTATTGCAAATGTGACTGATTTGTGACAATATAGAGATGAACTGAACTGGAAGACCTATTTTCAGCTAATGCAATAAAATTGGATTACTTCTACAGCTAAACAGTCTGTAAGCTAGTCCTTTGCTTTAAATTTGACTAAGCACTAACCTGATTAATGAAATAAGAATATGTGAAATAACATCGTGCTTCAAGTCACCAAACAGTGGTTGCTATGGATACCATTTATTCTTCTTATATAAAATAAGTATTTAATATCTATTCACCTACCTGATAATTAAAGACAAAATAAGTTGTTATACTTGTATACGAGTTTTCATGTGATTTGATGAGGAAATAATTTTTTGAGAGGAGAATTCCGCGAATTTTCCAATCAGCCCTCGTATATATTTTATTTAATGTTTTTCGGTGGATTATAGGGAACTAATAGTGATTTAAAAATGGTAATTTCACTGCTTAAAATAGTCACTCTGGAACTTGAACCCGACCCTACGTTATATGTAAAATGATGATTTGAGCTTCAATTGTGCTGGGTTTAAGCAAGAAATGATGTCATAAAAACGTCAGGCACGCGAGGTAATACCGCCAATTTTAACAAATTTTATGAAAAACACAGCTAATTTCTGGCCTTTAAAGCATTAAATAAAAAGAAAAAAAAAGTTTGTTCAGGTGTATGATTGATTAATAATTTCTCTGAGTGAACATAAAAAGTGACATTTTCACGAGTGGCGAAGCATATTTCAAAGCATGCACTGCTTTTATACGAATGTTAGCACAACTCTTAACTAGTTTTTGCATGATTGCGCAAGACTGAATGCATCCTTGAAACATTGAAACTGTACACATTTTACTGTTTAACGTGAGTCTAAAGCTGTTGCATAAAAATTTAAATTAAATTCGGATAAATGCACGTGAGCTGATAAAACTTCTAGATACCTATGCATATAATTGTTTACTGTTGTATCAGTGTCCAATATTTGGTCAATTACTTGCATTCTTACACCCATGTATCTGTCTCCTTGATATACATTAATCGAATATCAATTGGCTTTGTATACGAACGAACATATAAGTCTTCTAGTGTAAAAAAGTACAGTGTTTATGGCTACAATTGAACGAATTAGCTAATCAGCGTAAAACAAAATACAGTTTATATAGGTACGCTATGAGAAGACATGATATAATCACTGTTGTATAATATTGAGTGATATTTATTTACATTGTACGTGAAATATTTGTCATATCTGATAAATTGACAACATATTTATGAAAGAACTATGCAAACTGATTAAATAATTGCTTAGATTACCAATTATTTCTATAATTAGTATGTGTATGTATCAGTATGTGTTTGCAAAGTAAGTCTTTTGATCTGATCAAGTAACTTAAAATCAAATAAGAATATACCTAATCATGATTAATAAAACGTGTTTCCTCGTGCATATTTTTCCTTACAAAATATTATCAAACATCTTAAAACTTTTGTTTCTTTAATTATTCATTTGTCGCTGTGTATTTTGAGTACATATTATGACACACACTTTTGACGTGTGTCAATTACATCTAACCCTGGTCTGGCATATGTTCACACCTACGGCACGTGTGTGTTTTCAGAAGGAAGATGTCACCTTTAAGATAATCATTACACCTATATACTTTGTACTTTAAACCTATACTTGTTGCATTAATAAAATTAAGCGCATTATTCACTCAGTTACAAATAAATACCAAATCACCATGTGTAATATCCATTTTGTTTATTAATATAATTTTACTAGGGCGAATGAACCCACTACGTAGGGCGAATGAACCCACATTGTAGGGCGAACTGACTCGGGCGAACTGACTCGGGCGAAAGTGTACTTGGGGCGAATGAAGCCGATACCGTGCGGTTATATCAAACCAATATATGTGGTGGTATATATGTAATATGTTCTTTGGCAAAACCAAGATTCGAACCATTGACGTCAAGTTTCAAATACGTATAACATCACTTCCAGATTAGTTAGAAAGCTGATATTTGGATTGAATATTAGTCTTCAATAGTTCTTTTTGAACAGTCTGTGAGGAAGAACGTCATATGACGTCAATAAGTGTATATGTCATGTAGATATTGTTCATAAATGACTGAAATACTGTCGGTGGGCCGTTAAACCTAGGGTGACAAAAAAACGGATAATCGTCATAGAGATGTCGGAAGTTGTTGAATGGGGCGGCAGGGGCGGGTGTTTGAGACGATGTCTCTTACCCATGTAAGAAAGGGTCTAGGGCGTTCTTCTGATTTTTTTTTGTATTTCTGAATATTTATTTAAAAGCTTATTTAAAATGTTTGGTAGATTCAATAATGACTTTTAAAAATACTAGATAATATTTTGCTGGCCTTGAGGCATTACCACACATAAAAGCCTTTTCGTTTGTTTAATATTATCATTTTAATGTATATATCACATTGATGTCGAAAGGTGGTCCCTAAAAAAATTAAAACCTCAGGTATGTCATATATAAACCTTAGGTATACCATGTCAACGTGTCCTATCCGAATTTCATCTAAACAGGATGTGTCCCCGGTTTGATTAATTTAGTCATCTAGTTGTACAATTTACAGTTTTGTAAATTACATCAGTATCTGTCGTTTTCTAATTAAGAGGGATAAGTATATATAAGGTACAGGAAGATAAATGAGATCGAAATAAAAGGGGAAAGAAACAAGAAAGAAAAGGCTAGAAAAGATAAATTCTGTCCATCATATTTTATGTCAATCTGAAATGGAACGTTTTTAATTGCGATAAAAGAAAAAAAAATAGAGAATAAGAAAGAGAGCGACAGAGACAAATCACAGGAGAAGGAAAAGGGCAACAGAGAGATAGATATATTGACAGATGAAAACAGACGAATGGAAAGATAGAGAGAAAGAGAAAGGAGGAACATATCAGCATAAATACAGCCAAGTCCATGAACTGGTTGGCCCGGTGTCAGGATATTATGACTGTGTGGTATGTTGTCACATGTATACGCCACATGCATGATATCGCAGTGAGCCACTACATTTCCTGTCTCATGGAGACAAAATCACCAAATGATTGCAATGCTGTCGTTGGGACATAAACCTTACATACATGTTTTATTACAAACATAGGTAGATGTATGTCTCAAACGTCTTTAGGGAACACGTATTACAACGACCATTACTTTGCGCCATAGAGGGTCTTGAAATATTTTCGACTCATGCCGAATTATCTTCAGATACGTAGCCCGTGTAATAAAGTGATTCCGATGCCGAAATCAAACACGGAATGCGTGGGTGAAAACCAGTAATCCTAGTTACTAGAATACATTATAATAGTATATACTAGTTGTCTTACTATATACATAATGGTGACGTAGGTAGGACGTTCTGGATGTTAAACACTTTCTGGCCGGGGTCCAGGTGCCACCTGGGACATCTGGTACAGGGTATTTAATCTAGGTATATTATCCAGCTGTCGATCAATCTTTTTTACCCAAATAGTATTGGTCTCGCTTCGTATATAACAGGATATAAATGTCCCTTATTTGAATTGCAAGTTTGAATTAAATCGGTTTTGCTAATCAAATCCACAGATCTTAAACAGATATAGACAACATCATACTGTCGACCTATTTGTGCAGGTGGCTATTGCAGCTTGTCATGCCTCGATGTTTTCGAAGCCAGGGATATAAATCGTAACCGTGGGAAAATACAGCCTTATGCATTCTACTTCGGGCAATTATGAATATTTACATTATATATAGAAAAAGGTTTAACTTTAGATAAGGTTAGAATTCTGATTTTATAATGAAATCAACAATCAGAATCAATTTGAATCGATAGATCGGGGTCATATTGTTTATGTCAATTGTTTCCCAATGGACGTAAAATAAATAAGTTTATCATCTAACAATCATCTGAAAGGTCTTTCAAAGCATTACATATTTTGCCCATAGTGCCTCGATAGAATATTTATCGTTTTTGAGATACCTATGGTCAAAGGGAAAGACGGATAACTGACATATGACCTTGACCTTTGCGAGTTTCAGGAAACGGAAGTTATTTTGTAAATGAGATACTATGTTGCACTTTCAGTGAAAAAGAATTTGCAAATCGGTCAAAACATAAAGCCTGCAGGGTCTAAAAACCGCTTTTTTGATGCAAAATTTCTTATTACGGTGAGACGTTATACAATTCAAAGAAGAACTTTGGACACATATGCTGTCCAATGTTCATGCTTTTAACTCACCACGAGCCTTTGTAACATCTAATTATATTTTTAACTTAAAAGTGAACAAATCAAGTCAATCCTAAAGGGGTTTGGCACAAAAGTCGGGGATGGGGGTGGGGGGCATTAAATCACTATATATATGTATATACATGTATATACATGTATATCCGAACTGCCCGCTACAGAGCGCGAACCAAATTTGTAAGCATATTTCAACCGTGACGTTACATGACGTCATATGAAGATGAAAATTATTGCATTCAAAATAACCAGAATCACTCTGCCTACTGTTAAAATTTTATGCTGCTGTCTTATCGGCAGCCTGTTTTAATATGAACCCCAAAAGGAGGAATAATGATAATAAGTAAAAACTTAACAAACCCAAAGAGACAGAAAGCCCTAATAAACATAACACACCCTATACGTTTACCGCAGGTTTGCGGAAAGCCGTAATAAGAATAAACATAACAAACCCTATACGTTTTTTGCAGGTTTGTGGAAAGCCGTAATAACAGAGGCAATAGGTTACTGTAAAGTCATTAATTTTCGTTGACATTAAATTTCGTTCATTATCTACCTAAGGGAATTTCGTGGCTACATTTATTCATGGATCTTTGTTCTAGAAAACGTGAACTCTATAATTATAAGAGACAAGTAGCCATGGGAATTAATATTCGTGGATAAAACCCATCACGAATTCGAAGAAAAATAGTGTCCCACAAAAATTTATGATTTCACAGTATCCGTATCAAATTTTTGTTCCTAGTATAAACAAATTCATCCTTAAATGCAATTCATTCACTCGAATACGCATCGCAATTCACCATTTAACCCGGGAACTCTTTCTTGCGTAAGAACATCGGGATCGTCCAACTCAATCACCGCTTTCTTTTCTTTCTTTAATTTGCTAGATTTTCTTGTATAATACCTTATCCGAAAAAGATGAATATCTGCCATGTTTGATGACGTATTCACTTGAAATTTTCAAGACCTTATGAACGTCTTAAGATTCGACATTTTTGAAAATTTAAAGTTCATTGGACAAATCGACGATTTTATATGATTTTTTCAATAATATTTGCTTTAGCATGCATGACGTCATAACGTCACTTCAATTTTAACTCTATTAATTCAGAAGATTTAATTAAGATTGACTCAAAATATATGATGCTAGAGCGAGAGATATCTTAAAAAATACGTTTTTGTCTTTTTAACGACGTAATTATCACGTGACTTAAGAGAAAATCATTCAGAAAATAGAATGTAAACCCTTATGCCGATATGCTGTCCAATTTTCATGCGTCTAACGCATCAGGGGAGCATTGTATCATTTAAATGTATATTAGGACCAAAGTTCGAAACTAGGTATTGCCATGAAATCTTAATCTTTTCGATTTTGGAAGTTTGAATACCAAAGTGCACATCATTTGACGTCACTGAAAATTGAAAATAATTGAATTTAATAATTTAAAGTTTTTGTTGAGGCAATTTAATATTCATGTTGCTTGGACATTGGGAACATATTTCAATTAATTCTTGAAGTAGGTTAGAAGAATACGTATGATAATAACTAGATTTCGTTTGTTCTGAACAAACGATAGGGCTTTCTGCTCTGCAAACCGTATCAAATCTGATCAAATTTAATTATTTTATCCCGAAGTACATCATCTGTGAAAAAAATGAACCGTCCAGAGTTGACAGCTGCAGAGCGCAAACTAATATTGATAGCAGATGAAATGTATGACGTCAATGAAGTAATTCAAAAAAGAAAGTCATTATATTCAAAGGAGACTGAATAGCTTTCCTTCATGTTATAATTTCATGATGCTGGCTCTTCAAGAACCCCCTTACAAAAAGAACCTGAGTTATTTTCAGAATTGGTGTCCCACAAGGGAATGATCTACCAATAGCCCTCTTTACATGTAAAATAGGTAAACAAGGTTCCTTTTCTACCTAATAAATATTTCTTTTTTTATTCATATATTTTTCTTAAGGAAGATTAGAGCATGAAAACAGCACATGATACCTATAATGTCAAGAAATAAAAGATGGGACATTATATGTCAACTGCAGAGGCACCAGGAAATTGATTTTTCAGAAGTTTTTATTTTCCATGTAAAATTCTTATGTAATGTCATTTTTCATACAGATTCCGATTCCGTTAGTAAGGTCTTCAAATTTCCACCATTTTACTCGGTATATGTTTCCACTTATCTGTTACGGCTTTTGAGATATGGACAGTTAAACCTCAAAAAAATGACAAAAATCATCAAAATGAGGTTCATATAATTACTACTTCTCGACTGTAATCTGTTATTGATAATCATATCATTAACATCTGAAAACCATTGAAACAGCATTACATCAAGCTATAAATAATGTTCTAAAAATTATTTAAAAAAATAGTTTCTTAGAAAAAAGCATTCAAATGATTGGGACCAAATGCAGAAGTGCAAAACGGTTTTAAATATTGCTCATTTTTCATGTAATGGTGTATTGGGGTTCACCGTCGCTGCGATAGTATTTCAATCATATAGCGACGTCCAGCCAATTACAGGTGGAGGAGACCCCGAGTACACAGAGGTAACCGGGTAGAACCACCGACCTACCGCAAGCCAGCTGGAAGGCTTCCTCACATGAAAAATCCGAAGTCCCTACCGGGATTCAACCCACAGCGGCGAGGGGCTGAGAGATTTATTGTCCACGACTGTAACCGCTCGGCCACGGCAGCCCCTCATTTTTTATGTTACTTTCTTATATACTGTCCGATTTCTTCAAAAAGCTAGGTACCTTTAGAAAAGTCTTTAGATTTCCAACATTTCACTTGCTTCATGTATCCACCTATCTCTAACGGCTTTTGATATTTAGTCAGTTAATTCTCAAGAAACCTGCAAAAATTGGCAAAAATAATAAATACTACCCACTATATCATACGGTTTAAACTGTTGTTTTTTTTTCATGTAACTTCATTATATGATTTCCAATTTTTAAAAAGCTGGGTACAGTTAGAAAGGTCTTCGAATTCCCAACATTTACTAGTTTTAAATAAAAAAAATATCTTTAACAATTTAAGATATGGACGGTTATACCTCGAGAAAACAGCAAACGAATATGCAAAAATATGTTCATGTTGATTCGTTTTCTCCCTATGATTCTATGAATCTTAGCACAATCTTTAAATTTTAGAAACCAATACAAACAACGGTCAGGCATTCTTCTACAAATTATGTCCATGCACTAATTAACAAAATTCAATATTTGTTAAGATATAACCAGTTAAATGCACTTGCGGTACCGTCATTGTTTTCCTGTAATAACGCAACTGATTCAATCCCGATCTTCAAAAACTGAATATCACCTGAAAGGTTGTTCAAAGCATTACAAATTATATCCAGAGTGTCTCAGTAGAATACTGATCGTTTTTGAGATATCTAAGTTGAAGAAAAACCGATGATTGGCATTTGACCTTGACCTTTCTGGTCTTCCGGAAACGGATGTTATTTTTGACAATAAGATGCTATGTTGCACCTTCAGTGAAACTGTATGCAAATCGGCCAAAATCTAAGGCGCACAGTGCTGAAAAACCATGATTTTTAATTGAAAGTTTGTTAACGCGTCATGACGCCATTTGACGTCATATGACGTTAGTTTTCATAGAGCTGAAAGAAATTGATAGGACACAAGTTCTGACCAAATATCAAGTTTCTAGCTTATCTGTAAGCTTCGTAATACTTCCAAATCCAAAATTTGTGTAACCATAGAACCTTGGTCTTTTCGAATCTTATAAAACGTATATGGAGGTGCACATCTAGAATGTAATTTATTCATTTTGTAAAATTATCATGCTTTTCCGCCCAGAAATGACGACTGTAGAGCGTGTAAAACAACGGTAGTTTTTCTCAACCCTGACGTGACGTCACATGAAAACAAAATTTACTGCAATCAAAAGCGCCAAAGTCACTATGCTTACTGTTAACATTTCATGATGCTTGCTCATCGGCAACCTATTTTAATTTGAACCTCATAAGGAAGAAGAAAAGAGAATAATATAGAAATTAGATTTCGTTTGTACGGAAAATACAGACTATTTATTTTTACGAAAAAGACATTAGGAATCAAGAGTATAACCTTTACATACTGTGAAAATTTAGGAAAATATACATATATGCTTGAAGAGAGCATACAAACTTTTTGACCTGACATTATATCTGACGTCATATAAATATGAATATCATTCAACATCTAAAATATATGCCAAATATTTTCGAAATAAAAAATGGAAAACGAATTGAGCTCGAAGATGCCGTCGTTTTGTTTAGATTTCTTTTTACTGTGCACTCTCAACCTGCAATACTTTCCCAAAACCGCATTTTAATCTATTAACAATAAATCCAAGTTCTCCGAAAAGAGCGTCGTGGTTGAAAACTCTGAAACAAAATGATAAAATTTAAGTGTTGAAAAGTCAGGAAAACAATAGAAACATCGGTTGCCAGCTTTTGTTTTCATTAAAAAGAATCGTGGTTCTCAAATACCGACGAAATTGTTAGATTCTTGGAAATTGTCATTTGACTTCTTATAACATGTTCACATCTTTAGTGATAAGATTTTTATGCATGCACACAAGTAATTACATAATTCATATTTTACAATTTATTTCAGGTTAATATTCACATACTGTGGCACCACTATAAGCTCATTAGGATGTGGAATGAAGTTAAACTAATTGAAAATTCAGAAAAAAAAAAACTTTTTAAGCATGCAGAAAAACTAATTGTCTTGGAAAGTCTTGGTAAGAAACTAATTGCCTTAAAAGGCTTGTAGCTTAAACTAATTGCCATCAAAAGTTATCTGTTGTTCTGTTCACAAATAAATTCTGCAGAGCGCGTACAAACGGTTTACCTGACGTCAAATCTGGCGTCATATGACATCATATGAATTTGATAATTAAGACATGGTCTGAAATATTTGCCATACAATTTTCATGTTCTGGGCCATTGGAAATTACATTTTCCGAAAATGCTTAAAATTAGGCAAAAGTGAAAGTAGAACATTTTCTGAAAATCCTTTAACTTAAAGTGTAGCAATACGACGTGACCGCGACGTCACTAAAGGCATCAAAACCAAAACAAAACTGTCAACATTTGGCTCCGCTTGATCATTACCCGTAAGATTTTTGTTTCTTCATTGATTTCAATGGGACAAGTGTCAGTCTAAGGAAAGCCGTTTTTTTTTTTCAAACAGTATGTGAGATCGTTGTACAAAATAGCTTAGAATTGTAGTCCGCTCGTATACAAGCAAATCCTTAGGTTTCACGAAGTGCTTGACTAAATGGCTTTTGAGGTTTTTTTAGATAAAAAATGGCTAAACGTATGGTGGTAACAATTTTTTCGCCATAGCTCAACCGATTCAACCCCGATGTTAAAAACTTCTATATCACAAAGAAGCTCTTTCAAAGCATTACAAATAATGTACATTCTGTCTCAATAAAATATTTACCGGTTTTGAGATAATTAATGTCAAAGAAAAAAAGAACGATAAGTCGAATACAACCTTGACCTTTGCAATTTTACGGAAACGGAAGTGACATGCTCCATGGGATCCTATGTTGCACCTTCAGTTAAAATTTCATGCGAATCAAACAAAACATAAAGCTTACAGGCCTTAAACAAGCAAGACTTTTTGAACTTATGACGGCAAATGTCATCATATGACTTTCATCTTCTCAAAATGTAAGAAAGACTTGGAGACTTACATTCAGTCCAGGTATCAGCTTTCTAAATTATCTGGAAGCGATGTTATACGTATTTGAAATTTGACGTCAATGGTTCGAATCTCGGATTCGCCATAGAACATTTTTTCCTTTTCGAATTGGGAAAAACAGACACGGGGATGAACAGCTAGAACGTAACATATACATTCTGTACAAATTTTGATGAAAATCGGTTTAGAAATAATGGCTGTACAACGTTTTTCACAACGTCAAATCTGGCGTTATATGACGTCACAGACATACGAAAATCAATAAATTGAAAATTTCTGAATCTGATGTATAGGCCATTAAGTTATTAAATGGTCCTGGGTCCTTAACAACATATAGAAATTTATGTGTAGAAATAAGAAATTCGTTTTGACTTTATGACGTCATATGACGTCAAATGAGGTTCTTCTTCACAGAAAGTAAAATTCATGTAGTGACTTACATTCACATCAACTCATCTAGAAGCGATTTTATACGTATTATTGGTTCGAATCTTGGATCCGCCTTAGAAACTTAGAGACACCGGGGTGCACAACTAGAAAGTAACATTTACATTCGGTAAAAACTTAATGAAAATAGGTCCTGAAATAATGGCCGTAGACAGCGTACAAACTTTTGTAGACAACGTCAAGTGTAACGTCATATGACGCCAAAGGCAAATAAAACTAGATTTCGTTTGTCCCGACCAAAAGACAGGGCTTTCTGCTCTAATGACCTTAGTGTCATTGTGACCTTGACCTTTGACTTTACGTCCCTACCAAGTTTCACAGACATATGCTCATTTCTTCTCAAGTAGTTAATAAAAAGTTTTTATATTAAATGTCACTTTGATCCTGACCTCTGACCTCAAAATTTAAAGAAAGGATCGTGAACTGACCATGGACAATGTCCCTAACAAGTTTCACAAACTTAGGCTTAATTCAGCGGACAATGATTTTTATATTAGATATCACTGTAACCTTGACTTTTGATCGAAATGACCTCAAAATCAATAGGGGTCTTCAACTGACAATGGGCAATTTACCTACCAAGTTTCAAAACCTATGCTTATTCCTTGTGCGGACAAGGATTTTACACAAGGTGTCAATGTGACCTTGATCTTTGACGTAATGACCACAAAATCAATAGTGATCATCCACTATCCATGTCAACCTCTCATCTAAGTATGAAGACAGCACACATATTAGTTATCAAGTTATTGAGTGGACATTGATATGGCTAATGGACGGACAGATGGACAAGCGCCTTATCATAATAAGGGCGTATAATAAAACTTGGTATCGTAAGCAAGCTCTTACAATATCAGTTATTTCACTTTTTTATTATTTTCACCTATCTGTAACGGCTTTTAGGGTATAGATAACTAAAGGACCACTGCAAAAGTGCATGAATGAATCGTCTAAATTCTCAATTTTCATGTAACTTCATTATATGGTGTCCAATTTCAAAAACCTAGGTACAGTTAGAAAAGTCTTCAAACTCCCCAATTTCATATGCTTTATATTGATGTATCTTTAATCACTTTTAAGATATGGATAGTTATATCTCTAGAAAACTGCACAAAAATCGGCAGAAAAATGTTCATGTCAAATTTGTTTTCGCCCTAAACTTTATGAATCCTTGGCCAATCTTTAACGGCAAACGATAGGACTTCTGCAAATGTTACTTACAGTGTAGCAATACCACTTGACCATGACGTCACTAAAGGCATCAAAACCAAGACAAATCTGTCCACTTTTTAAGAATCCTTTTGACCTTCTGACGTTATATGACGTCAAATGACGTTCGTCGTCACAGAATAGAAAGAGGTCTTAGAGACGTATTTGAAAATTGATGTCAGTGGTTCGAATCTTGGATTCGCCATAAAACCTTTGCCTTTTCGAATTTGGAAAAAACGGACTCCAGGATGCACAACTATACTTAATATATACATTCTGTGAAATTTTGATGAAAATAGGTCAAGAAATTATGGCTGTAGACCGCGCAAAAACATTTTTAGACGACGTCAAGTTTGACGTCAAAGGCAAATGAAAATCACTGATATTCAAAATATAGTATATGAAGCATATGCCATTAAATCTTTTATGCCATTTTAAATTATTCATTAAATTCTCGGACGTTTGTAACATATAAAGGTCAACACCCAAAAATAAGAAATTACTCTTCACCTCATGACGTCATATGACGTTACTTCAGAAAAAAAAAAAAAAAAAAAAAAAAAAACGGACACCGGGATACCAAACTAGAGCGTTACAAATACATTCTGTGAAATTTTGATGAAAATTGGTTAAAAAATGAAGGCTGTAGATCGTGTAATACCTTTTTGTCCTGGCGTCAAATCTGACGTTATATGACGTCACATGAATATGAAATACATTGCATTCAAAAGCTCATAATTTGATGTATATGCCAATGAATTTCCATGGTCCTGGGAACATATTTGAATTAACGCGTAGATATCAGAAATTCTTTTTGACTTTATGACAAAACAAAACATCTTGTTCTTAATTTCCTGACCCTTCACACGATGCTGTTACCGCTGATGATGAGCATTAGGAGGACGATGAACTTACGTTAACCTACTCATGATTCGATTATGAATCATGATCCTGTCTCCGGGGCCTCCGGGGCCGAGAGGGAAAAGTCGCTGACTTTAACACTTACTCATCCCCTCACCGCGTGGGTTCCTGGCAGGGTCATTCGGATTTTCATGCGAGGAAGCCTTCCAGATGGCTTGCGGTAGGTTGGTGATTCTACCCGTATGCCTCCGTGCATTCGGGATCTTCTTCCACCTGTAATTAGCTGGACGTCGCTATATGACTGAAATACTGTCGAAGCGACGGTAAACTCAGATAGTCAAGTCTAGCCTTATCCTGTCTCCAAACGTAGCGATGCATGCCCATTAATTACGGATATGTACATTAAAATCTTATCAATTTAAATTATGACTTCCTCATCAGTAATATAAAGGGTGTTGCTTTCACACAGATATGCTGGTAATTGTACACAATGGCCAATTAACTGGCAGGTATCTGTGGTGTTCTCGGTGTAATGCATTCTGCTCATGATCAGATATCATGCTAATATGGGCTTTTTATATGGTACTTCCTTTTTTTTATATCTCCTCCCATATTTATATGGGGGAAATGTTTTGTTTTTGTCAGAGTTGTCTGTCTATCCGTTTGTCTGTCCCAATTTTTATCCTGAGCATAACTCAAAAAGTATGAAAGCAGAAAATGTGCACTTATGCAATTCTAATTTTAAATTTATAAGACTCACACAAGACAAAAACACACGAATTCATTTTTTTTCTTCAAATTGATGAAAAGAGTGATGCAAATCCATTGTTACACTCAGGAGGTCGTAGTTTCGATCCCGACATACTGAAATCGCAAAATATGATACCAGTGTAGCTCCCTTGCTTGGCGCTAAGCATATAATTGTCTTTCCAGGTCTGGTGGGCCCGGTGTCAGGATAATGTTACTTGATGTGACATCATGCAACATGGCTACGGCGTGATACTGCAGTGTGGTAACACACTTAAATATCACAAAAATTACTAAAACTTTGATATGTAATGTCGGTATTAATTCGTCCAAGACATAGATAACAACCACAATATTAAGTTATTTCATACATATAAATAGTCTTTTTTCTCAGACTTATATAAAATAATCGTGAATTGAACATTTTATGTATTAGTCTTGAATGTTTCGAAATACACGTAATAGATTGCAAGGAATGTGAAATAGAAAAGGTCTACGGTAGTTTGGCATATTGCAAGGTTTAAATTACAGCAGTTGATTTTTTTTGTTTGTTTTAATATGAGTTTTTTAATGAAAATTGCTCAGAAGAATGCACTGCCGTAAAATGGAGAATCAAAGAATACAATCATACTTATAACGACGGCTTTCTACGAAATCATCCCAGTTTTTCTTATATAGTTACAAGCACCAACCATGCAATTTTTTATTAACCATGAAACTATAATAACGCTTCTCACAGAAAGATCTACTTATCATCCCCACACACAGCGGATCAGTCCCGATAAGCCATATCAAATTACTCTCATACGTTCTTGGGTAGAATACATTTTTGTGTTTCTGCGGTGAAAGGGAATAGACATGTTCTTAAGCCAGAAATCACACTGCATATACCGAAGTGTAGAGTGAAACATATGCCTAGGAAATGTATATACATGTACATGTATACACCCCACATTTGCAAAACGCAAATTTTAGCAATTTTAGGATTATTTGAATATCACTAAATGTAAAGTTAAATTAAACTTTAAAAATAATTCTGGTAAATTTTGTGTATATTTATTTTCTTCTATGAGTCTTACGTTTTGTTTAATTTCATAATTAAAGTTTGATATATGCATGGTCAAAGTCTAGTGTCAGTGTCCGGTTAACTTTCTCAACGTAATCACCACCTCTCGTCTTAAGAATACGTTGTACTGTGTAATACAAGAGAGATAGTTGCTTTGCAATACTTTGCACCATAAACCGTCTGTCATTATCTAACAGTTCCTTCACTAACGCTATGTTTCCAACAGTGACTGTCGATGTCGGCCGACCTGGTCTTTCGTCATCAAACACTGAGGTTCTGAAACTATTTTACTAATCACGCAGTCCTTTCAATAATGGTATGTTAAACTATTCTCACGGAAGATCGTTCACGTCGTTAAATAAGCGATGTATTTATAAATCCTTGTATCCATGGGGATTTACATGACCCCAGATGACTTTTACGATAACATAATTATTCACGAAAAATGGGGTTTTATATATTTACAGGTAAAAATTACGGGGCGATATATATTCAGCGCGCAAGTATAAACTGGACTGTGAGTGGTCGGTATAAAGGGAGATCAATGCTACGAACGCATATATATGGTTTCCATGTGAAACCAAAATGTTTCAATTTTGTACTTGATGGCTTGAATACTGTAAATACTGTATGAAAATCGGGTCGAGAAAAAGTGGGGTGATATAAACACCCCACTATTTTTCACCACCCCACAGAAAGGGTTTCATATTGGAAAACACCCCACATCTGGGTAATCTCTTAGTATATATATATATATATATATATATATATATATATATATATATATATACAGGTGGGGGAAGACATCTGCTTACACTGATGCGCTGGACCTACCACAAGACCGCTGCATGGCTTCCTCACATTAAACCTACCGAAACTCGAACCAACAGCGGTGCGGGGCTACGTCGTATACTATCTGTGGCTATAACCAATATGCCACTTTTTCATTCCTCAAAACGACTTAATCTCTGCCATTGATTAAGGCATTAAAACAATTGTTCAATTAATACGAAAATTTTCCTTTTTCAGAACTGACGTGCGTTCCCGAGTCATCATTTCTGTACTACATATCTATCTATTTTGTTCTATCAACTGTATAATCATTTTCATGCCACAATGTTAATCTGTTAGGTTCTAATTTACCTACATTTTTTTAATAATGGCTTTTTCAATGTGGGCATAATTTTAACAGATCTATAACACTTAATGTATTGTTATGTCATAAAATGGCAGTTGAAAGACATGAACAAATTATTCGTTGTACATTTCAAATTCAGTCTTCTTACTTAGGTATGCTTTTTTACACGCTGTAGAAATATACATTACTATAATACTTGAATGCAAAATACGTCTCACTCCATACAGCAGGTGATTTCATCAGTTTCAAATAACTCCCGAACAGCTACGTTTACATAAATTGCATGTTCGTCATTGAATTACTTGCAACATGTTTGCATGCTTGAGAAGATTATAATAATGTTATACTTTTCGTTGATGTGAAGCAAATCGTCATAACTCTGATCACCCAGCAAGCTATATATGGTATTATTGTATCTAAAGAAATGGCTGGGAAGGTCCAACCTGGATATATATCTTCCCAGGTAGTGATCAGTCTGCACTTTATAATTCTACCTTTGTTTTGCAGAGCAATCCTGCACCCGGACATGACAATATCCGCCAAATCTATTCTAGCTTTGAATGCATGTATAGAGAACCTCAACCTGTAGCGTTTCATGGCTTGGTGCAAAAATAGTGTTACTTCAAATTAATAAAAATCCCTTACAATAGTTTGGCACTAGACTCAATTTGTAATTTTGAAAGGACATTGTTATTACATGTTGTATTCTTTAGGCGATGTTTACTGGCTTGAAAGAAATGTTAAACCATTAATTTTGTTGAGAGTATTGCTGAGTAAAACGAAGGAGATGAAAAATAAACATGATGATTTTGCAATATTCGAACCTAAAATTGCGATATTTAGCAATATATAAAGCCTTAATTCAAAACATATGCACAAGATGTGGACACTTCTTTTATTTATTTTCATATTTTGGGCTTTTGTGTTAGGTACTAACTCAACTTTTCAACAGATGTTTTGATTTCAAGTTTCCTTTCTTACTTATAATACATGTAGTAACCATAACCACTTAATCATATTAGCTTCACAAGGCTTTGCCACATACCCTTGTCGCTATGAGTTTTGAGTAAGTATTCCAATCTGTATGGTACTCGTTCAGGTCCTTGGTTCCAGTCTGATCTGGCTGCACATGTTTCTCATCTGGTTACATTGGGCACTAAACGTAGGGCTGGTACAGTATAGTTCTCAAGTATAATCATCCTTGGATTTGTCATGAACATATCAATTTGTTCTGTCCGGTGAATTTGGGACAAATTCCAAAGAGGTGAGGGAGTATGTATTGGCCTATAAGCAACACTTTTAGTGTAATATTTGTGTAAGGGGTCTGGTAGCTCAGTCTGTATAGCACTTGCTGCGTAATAAAGGGGTCCCCACTCTAACCCTAGGGTCCCCCAGTCGTGTGTGTACATTTTATTCACCTTGTTACATTTGGCTATAAATATGGGATGTTAGAGAACAGTTCTTCTGTATATATCACACTTGAGTTTGGCAAGAACAAAATAGTTATTATATATTACTTGAGAAGGAATAAGCCTATGTCTGTGAAACTTGTTAGGGACATTGCCCACGGCCTGTATATTGTGACCTATGACTTTTAGGTAATAAAGTCAAAGATCAAGGTCACAATGACACTTAGGCCATAGGAGCAGAAAGCCCTATCGTTTGTTCGGGACAAACGAAATCTAGTTCTTCTTCTTCTTCTTCTTCTTATTATTCTTTTTTTCTTCCTCTTATATTTGTGATAATTTCGAGGTGTTGCCATTGACTCAGAAAAATGAAAATTTTATGGCATATATTTCAAACCATGGGCTTTCGGATGCAATGAATTTCATATTCATATGACGTCATATAACGTCAGATTTGACGTCAGGTGAAAAAGTTTGTACGCGGTCTACAGCCATTATTTCTGGACCGATTTTCATCAAAATTTCACAGAATGTGTATGTTAGGCTCTAGTTGTGCATCCCTGTGTCCGTTTTTCAAAATTCGAAAAGTCCATGGTTCTATAGCGAATCCAAGATTCGAACCAAGGTCGTAAATTTTTAAATGCTTATAAAATCTGTCCTATTTAAGATAGAAAGTTGATATTTAGTCAGTATATAGGACTCTAGAAGTTTTAAACATTTTGTGAAAAAAACATTATATGATAATGTATTTCTAATATTAACAAGAATATTTCTATATGTTGAAATTGTCGAAGTGCAATGAAAATTTAATGACACATGCTTCAAAAGCTGAAATTTTGATTTCTATGATTTTCATATGCCTTTGACGTCATATGACGTCACACGTTAATTATGCAACAAAAGATTGTA
Source organism: Solen grandis (assembly GCA_021229015.1). Classification (NCBI taxonomy): domain Eukaryota; kingdom Metazoa; phylum Mollusca; class Bivalvia; order Adapedonta; family Solenidae; genus Solen; species Solen grandis. The sequence continues at coordinate 2,616,415 of CM037780.1, read as the reverse complement.
CGCGGTCTACAGCGATTGTTTATGAACCGATTTTCATCAAATTTTCACAGAATGTGTATATTAAGTTCTAGTTGTGCATCTCGGTGTCCGTTTTTCAAAATTCGAAAAGTCCATGGTTCTATAGCGAATTCAAGATTCGAACCAAGGTCGTAAATTTTTAAATGCTTATAAAAATCGGATTTATTTGAGATAGAAAAGTGATATTTGGTCAGTATATAGGTCTCTGGGAGTCTTAAACATTTTGTGAAAATAAACGTCACATGACGTCACTTGACGTCATTATATGATAATGTATTTCTAATATTAATAAGAGTATTTCTATATGTTGAAATTGTCGAAGGGCAATGAAAATTTAATGACAAATGAATCAGACACTGAAATTTCGATTTCAATGATTTTTAGAAGCCTATGACGTCATATGACGTCACATTTGAAATTGACTACGAAAGTTTGTACACGGTCCAGAGCCATTATTAATGTGCCGATTTTTATCAAGTTTTCACAGAATGTGTATATTACGTTCTTATTGTGTATACCGGTGTCCGTTTTTCAAAATTCGAAAAGTCCAAGCATCTATGACGGATCCAAGATTCGAACCAAGGACGTCAATTTTTAAATGCTTATTAAAACTGTCCTATTTGAGATAGAAAGTTGAAATTTTGTCAGTTAGTAGGTCTCTGGGTGTCTAACAATTATGTGAAAATAAACGTCATATGACGTCACGTGACGTCATTTTTTATTATTATTATTCTTTTCTTCTTCCTAACTAAACACTTATTTTAATATGTTGCAATAGTTCTAGGACCATGAAATTTTTATGCGTTATTAGTCATGTGAGGAAATTTTGATTTCAATGATTGTCAGCAGCCTATGACGTCACATGACGTCACAGCTAAAAATAGTGAAAAATGGTGTTTGCGCTCTACAATCGTCATTTATAGTCGGATTTTCTTCAAATTTTCACAGATGGTACATCTTGAAACTAAGGTGTGCATATCCTGTCAGCTAACCGAAATTCCGAAAGACCGAAGTTCTGTGGCTGAAGTAATATTCGAACATAGGACCGAAAAAAATCATTTTAGGTTTAAAGAGCTTCAGGATGAAATAGAAAGTTGAAACTTACACAGTTTGCAGTTCTGCTGAATTTCTACATATATTTTGATTCCTGACGTCATATGACGTCATGTGACGTCATAAACATACTTCTTAATTTTCATTTTAGGGCAATGATTTCGACATGATGCCAGTTGTTCAGAATAATGAAAATTTCAGAGTTATGACAGTAAAGTATGCGCTTTGGAACAAAAGCATCTTCAGCACCCTATGACGTCATGTGACGTCAGAGCTAAAAATAGTGGAAAATGGTGTTCACGCTCTACAGCCGCCATTTATGGTCGGATATTCTTCATATTTTCACAGATGGTACATTTTGAAACTAAGGTGTGCATATCCTGTCAGCTAACCGAATTTCCGAAAGACCGAAGTTCTGTGGCTGAAATAAGATTCGAACATAGGACCGAAAATTTCATTTTAGCAAGAAAGAGCTTCAGGATGAGATAGAAAGTTGAAACTTACACAGTTTGTAGTTCTGCAGAATTTCTCAATATATTTTGAGTCGTGACGTCAAATGTCGTCATGTGACGTCATAAACATACTTCTTAATTTTCATTTTAGGGCAATGATTTCGACATGATGCCAGTTGTTCAGAATAATGAAAATTTTAGAATTATGACAGTAAGGTATGCGCTTTTGAACAAAAGCATCTTCAGCACCCTATGACGTCATGTGACGTCAGAGCTAAAATATTGAAAAATGGTGTTCGCGCTCTACAGCGGCCATTTATGGTCGGATTTTCTTTTAATTTTCACAGATGGTACACCTTGAAACTAAGGTGTACATATCCTGCCAGTTTACCGAAATTCCGAAAAACCGAAGTTCTGTGGCTGAAGTAATATTCGAACATAGGACCAAAAATTTCATTTTAGGATTAAAGAGCTTCAGGATGAGATAGAAAGTTGAAATTTACACAGTTTGCAGTTCTGCAGCATTTCTACAAATATTTTGAATCGTGACGTCAGAGGACGTCATAAGCATACCACTTATTTTTAATTTGGGGCAATGATTTCGACATGATGCCAGTTGTTCAGAATAATGAAAATTTCAGAGTTATTGCAGTAAAGTTTGCGCTTTTGAGCCACAGCATTTTCAGCACCCTATGACGTCATGTGACGTCAGAGCTAAAAAAAATAAAGAAAAATGGTGTTCGCGCTCTACATCCGCCATTTATGATCAGATTTTCTTCAAATTTTTACAGATGGTACATCTTGAAACTAAGGTGTGAATATTTTGTCAGCTAATCTTAATTCCGAAAAACCGAAGTATTGTGGCTGAAATAAGATTCGAACATAGGACCAAAAATTTCATTTTAGGGTTAAAGAACTTCGGGATGAGATAGAAAGTTGAAACTTACACAGTTTGCAGTTCTGCATAATTTCTACATATATTTTGAGTCGTGACGTCATATGACGTCATAAGCATACTACTACTACTGCTACTTATTTTTTTTTCTTCGTAACTAAACGCTTTTTTTTTCGCGGAATACAATGTCAATTGTTCAGCATGAATATGAAATACTACCAGAGGTGAGTCATTACATGAAAATTCTATCTCCTGCTTTTTGCATTAACACAGGTTGCAGAAAGTCCTATCATTCGTTTTGACGAATGACATCTAGTTAGGACTTTCTGCCTAAAGCAGAAAGTCCTATTGGGTTTGTTCTGTTTATTAGGACTTTCTGCCTAAAGCAGAAAGTCCTTTGGGATGTTTTTTTATTCTTCTTATTCTTTTTTTCTTCCAAACTGAGCGTTAATTTAAGCATGTTGCAATGGTCCCAGGGCCATGAAATTTTAATGGCATATACTTGATGCGATGAAATTTTGATTTCTATGATTTTCATATGCCTATGACGTCATATGACGTCACATTTGAAATATGCTACAAAAGTTTGTACGCGGTCTACAGCCATTGTTTGTGAACCGATTTTCATCAAATTTTCACAGATTGTGTATATTAAGTTCTAGTTGTGCATCCCGGTGTTTGTTTTTCAAAATTCGAAAAGTCCATGGTTCTATAGCGAATCCAAGATTCGAACTAAGGTCGTAAATTTTTTAAATGCTTATAAAATCTGTCCTATTTAAGATAGAAAGTTGATATTTAGTCAGTATATAGGTCTCTAGAAGTTTTAAACATGTTGTGAAAATAAATGTCATATGACGTCACGTGACGTCATTATAAGATATTGTATTTCTAATATTAACAAGAGTATTTCTATATGTTGAAATTGTCGAAGGGCAATGAAAATTTAATGACACATGCTTCAATTGCTAAAAGTTTGATTTCTATGATTTTCATCTGCCTATGACGTCATATGACGTCACACTTGAAATATGCAACACAATTTTGTACGCGGTCCAGAGCCATTGTTTATGAACCGATTTTCATCAAATTTTCACAGAATGTGTTTATTAAGTTCAAGTTGTGCATCCCGGTGTCCGTTTTTCAAAATTCGAAAAGTCCAAGGTTCTATAGCGATTCCAAGATTCGAACCAAGGTCGTAAATTTTCAAATTCTTATAAAATCGGTCCTATTTGAGATAGAAAAATGATATTGGGTCAGTATATAGGTCTCTGGGAGTCTTAAACATTTTGTGAAAATAAATGTCATATGACGTCACGTGACGTCATTATATGATAATGAATTTCTAATTCTAACAAGATTATTTCTATATGTTGAAATTTTCGAAGGGCAATGAAAATTTAATGCCGCATGCTTCAGATGCTGATATTTCGATTTCAATGATTTTCAGAAGCCTATGACGTCATATGACGTCACATTTGAAATTGACTACGAAAGTTTGTACACGGTCCAGAGCCATTATTAATGGGCCGATTTTCATCAAATTTTCAGAGAATGTGTATATTAAGTTCTAGTTGTGCATCCCAGTGTCCGTTTTTCAAAATTCGAAAAGTCCATGGTTCTATAGCGAATTCAAGATTCGAACCAAGGTCGTAAATTTTTAAATGCTTATAAAATCGGTCCTATTTAGGACAGAAAAGTGATATTTGGTCAGTATATAGGTCTCTAAGAGTCTTTAATATTTTGGAAAAAAACGTCATATACCTCGTCATTATATGATAATTTCAAGAGTATTTCTATATGTTGAAATTGTCGAAGGGCAATGAAAATTTAGTGACACATGATTCAGACGTCACATGACGTCACAGCTAAAAATAGTGAAAAATGATGTTCGCGCTCTACAGCCGTCATTTATGGTCGGATTGTCTTCAAATTTTCACAGATGGTACATCTTGAAACTAAGGTGTGCATATCCTGTCAGCTAACCGAAATTCCGAAAGACCGAAGTTCTGTGGCTGAAATAAGATTCGAACATAGGACCGAAAATTTCATTTTAGGATTAAAGAGCTTCAGGATGATATAGAAAGTTGAAACTTACACAGTTTGCAGTTCTGCAGAATTTCTACAAATATTTTGAGTCGTGACGTCATATGACGTTATGTGACGTCATAAGCATACTTTTTAATTTTTATTTTAGGGCAATGATTTCGACATGATGCCAACTGTTCAGAATAATGAATATTTCAGAGTTATGACATTAAAGTATAAGCTTTTAAACAAAAGCATCTTCAGCACCCTATGACGTCATATGACGTCAGAGCTAAAAATAGTGAAAAATGGTGTTCACGCTCTACAGCCGTCATTTATGGTCGGATTTTCTTCAAATTTTCACAGATGGTACATCTTGAAATTAAGGTGTGCATATTCTGTCAGCTAACCGAAATTTCGAAAGACCGAAGATCTGTGGCTTAAATAAGATTCGAACATAGGACCGAAAAATTCATTTTAGGATTAAAGAGCTTCAGGATGAGATAGAAAGTTGAAACTTACACAGTTTGCAGTTCTGCAGAATTTCTATATATATTTTGAGCGTTGCGTCATATGACGTCATGTGACGTCATAAGCATACTTCTTGATTTAATTTTAGCGCAATGATTTCGACATGATGCCAGTTGTTCAGAATAATGAAAATTTCAGAGTTATGAGAGTAATGTATGCGCTTTTTAACAAAAGAATTTTCAGCACTTATGACGTCATGTGACGTCAAAGCTAAAAGAAGTCCATACGAAAAAAAGTAAAGGGTAGAGAATTTAATATATATTCTTTCTAACGGTATTAATCTTAATATTTTTCAGTTTTAGCAGAAAGTCCTATCATTCGTATCAACGAATGAAATCTAGTTAGGACTTTCTGCCTAAAGCAGAAAGTCCTATTGGGTTTGTTATTTTTATTATTATTATTATTATTCTTTTCTTCCTCACGGATTTTCATATGTTGCAATCGTCCTAGGAGAATGAAATTTCGATGGCATATTATTCATATGCGTAATTAAAAATTCTATAATTTTCAAATGCCTATGACGTCATTATGACATCACACTTGGCAAATTGCTACAAAAGTTTGTACGCGGTCCAGAGCGATAATTAATAAACCGATTTTTATCAAATTTTCACAGAATGTGTATATTATGTTCTAGTTGTGCATCTCGGTGTCCGTTTTTCAAAATTCGAAAAGCACAAGGTTCTATGGCGAATGCAAGATTCAAACCAAGGACGTCAAATTGATAAATGCTCATAAAATCGTCCCTAAATGAGACAGAAGGTTGTTATTTTGTCAGTATATAGATCTCCGATAGGTTAAAATATTTTGTGAAAATAGACGTCTTGTGACGTCATATGACGTCATCAAATTCCTAATTTTTAAACACATAATTATATATGTTAATATGGTCCAAGGACAATGAAATTTTGATGTCTTATTCTCCAAGAGATGTTACTTTGATTTCTATGATTTTCATATAGCTATGACGTCATATGACGTCACACTTGAAATAAGCTACAAAAGTTTGTACGCGGTCCAGAGCCATTTTTAATGAACCGATTTTCATCAAATTTTCACAGAATGTGTATATTAAGTTCTAGTTGTGCATCCCGGTGTCCGTTTTTCAAAATTCGAAAAGTCCAAGGTTCTATAGCGATTCCAAGATTCGAACCAAGGTCGTAAATTTTTAAATGCTTATAAAATCGGTCCTATTTGAGATAGAAAGATGATATTGGGTCAGTATATAGGTCTCTGAGAGTCTTAAACATTTTGTGAACATAAATGTCATATGACGTCACCTGACGTCATTATATGATAATGAATTTCTAATTCTAACAAGATTATTTCTATATATTGAAATTTTTGAAGGGCAATGAAAATTTAATGCCGCATACTTCAGATGCTGAAATTTCGATTTCAATTATTTTCAGAAGCCTATGACGTCATATGACGTCACATTTGAAATTGACTAAGAAAGTTTGTACACGGTCCAATGCCATTATTAATGGGCCGATTTTTATCAAATTTTCACAGAATGTATATATTAAGTTCTTATTGTGTATACCGGTGTCCGTTTTTCAAAATTCGAAAAGTCCATGGTTCTATAGCGAATCCAAGATTCGAACTAAGGTCGTAAATTTTTAAATGCTTTTAAAATCTGTCCTATTTAAGATAGAAAATTGATATTTAGTCAGTATATAGGTCTCTAGAAGTTTTAAACATTTTGTGAAAATAAATGTCATATGACGTCACGTGACGTCATTATATGATAATGTATTTCTAATATTAACAAGAATATTTCTATATGTTGAAATTGTCGAAGGACAATGAAAATTTAATGACAAATGAGTCACGACATTGAAAAAAAAGTTTGTACACGGTCCAGAGCCATTATTAATATGCCGATTTTCATCAAATTTTCACAGAATGTGTATTTTACGTTCTTATTGTGTATACCGGTGTCCGTTTTTCAAAATTCGAAAAGTCCAAGCATCTATGGCGAATCCAAGATTCGAACCAAGGTCGTCAATTTTTCAATGCTTATAAAAACTGTCCTATTTGAGATAGAACGTTGAAATTTTGTCAGTTAGTAGGTCTCTTGGTGTCTTAACAATTATGTGAAATATAAACGTCATATGACGTCACGTGACGTCATATTATTCTTATTATTATTCTTTTCTTCTTCCTAACTAAACGTTTATTTTAATATGTTGCAATAGTCCTAGGACGATGAAATTTTTATGGGTTATTCGGCACGTGAGGAAATTTTGATTTCAATTATTGTCAGCACCCTATGACGTCACATGACGTCACAGCTAAAAACAGTGAAAAATGGTGTTTGCGCTCTACTGCTGCCATTTATGATCAGATTTTCTTCAAATTTTTACAGATGGTACATTTTGAAACTAAGGTGTGAATATTTTGTCAGCTAACCATAATTCCGAAAAACCGAAGTATTGTGGCTGAAGTAAGATTCGAACATAGGACCAAAAATTTCATTTTAGGGTTAAAGAATTTCGGAATGAGATAGAAAGTTGAAACTTACACAGTTTGCAGTTCTGCATAATTTCTTAATATATTTTGAATGATGACGTCATATGACGTCATAAACATACTACTACTACTTATTTTTTTTTCTTCATAACTAAAGGCTTATTTTTCGCGGAATATAATGTCAGTTGTTCAGCATGAACATGATATACTACCAGAGGTGAGTCATTGCATGAAACTTCTATCTCCTGCTTTTTGCATTAACGCAGGTTGCAGAAAGTCCTATCATTCGTTTAGACGAATGACATCTAGTTATTATTATTATTATTATTATTATTATTATTCTTTTCTTCCTCAAGGATTTTCATATGTTGCTATCGTCCTAGGAGAATGAAATTTCGATGGCATATTATTCATATGCGTAATTAAATAATTCTATAATTTCCATATGCCTATAACGTCATTATGACGTCACAATTGGCAAATTGCTACAAAAGTTTGTACGCGGTCCAGAGCGATAATTAATAAACCGATTTTTATCAAATTTTCACAGAATGTGTATATTACGTTCTAGTTGTGCATCTCGGTGTCCGTTTTTCAAAATTCGAAAAGCACAAGGTTCTATGGCGAATGCAAGATTCAAACCAAGGACGTCAAATTGATAAATGCTCATAAAATCGTCCCTAAATGAGACAGAAGGTTGATATTTTGTCAGTATATAGATCTCCGATAGATTTAAATATTTTGTGAAAATAGACGTCTTGTGACGTCATATGACGTCATCAAATTCCTAATTTTTAAACACATAATTATATATGTTAATATGGTCCAAGGACAATGAAATTTTGATGTCTTATTCTCCAAGAGAAGTTGTTTTGATTTCTATGATTTCCATATAGCTATGACGTCATATGACGTCACACGTGAAATAAGCTACAAAAGTTTGTACGCGGTCCAGAGCCATTATTAATGAACCGATTTTCATCAAATTTTCACAGAATGTGTATATTAAGTTCTAGTTGTGCATCCCGGTGTCCGTTTCTCAAAATTCGAAAAGTCCAAGGTTCTATAGCGAATCCAAGATTCGAACCAAGGTCGTAAATTTTCAAATTCTTATAAAATCGGTCCTATTTGAGATAGAAAGATGATATTGGGTCAGTATATAGGTCTCTGGGAGTCTTAAATATTTTGTGAAAATAAATGTCATATGACGTCACGTGACGTCATTATATGATAATGAATTTCTAATTCTAACAAGATTATTTCTATATGTTGAAATTTTTGAAGGGCAATGCAAATTTAATGCTGTATGCTTACGATGCTCAAAATTCGATTTCAATGATTTTCAGAAGCCTATGACGTCATATGACGTCACATTTGAAATTGACTAAGAAAGTTTGTACACGGTCCAGAGCCATTATTAATGGGCTGATTTTCATCAAATTTTCACAGAATGTGTATATTACGTTCTTATTGTGTATACCGGTGTCCGTTTTTCAAAATTCGAAAAGTCCATGGTTCTATAGCGAATCCAAGATTCGAACTAAGGTCGTAAATTTTTAAATGCTTTTAAAATCTGTCCTATTTAAGATAGAAAGTTGATATTTAGCATATAGGAAAAAAATGTCATATGTATTTCTTATATTAACAATGAAAATTTAATGACGCATGCTTCAAAGGCTGATATTTCGATTTCAATGATTTTCAGAAGTCTATGACGTCATATGACGTCACATTTGAAAATAACTACAAAAGTTTGTACACGGTCCAGAGCCATTATTAATATGCCGATTTTCATCAAATTTTCACAGAATGTGTATATTACGTTTTTATTGTGTATACCGGTGTCCGTTTTTCAAAATTCGAAAAGTCCAAGCATCTATGGCGGATCCAAGATTCGAACCAAGGTTGTCAATTTTTAAATGCTTATAAAAACTGTCCTATTTGAGATAGAACGTTGAAATTTTGTCAGTTAGTAGGTCTCTGGGTGTCTTAACAATTATGTGAAAAATAAACGTCATATGACGTCACGTGACGTCATTTTATTATTATTATTATTCTTTTCTTCTTCCTAACTAAACGTTTATTTTAATATGTTGCAATAGTCCTAGGACGATGACATTTTTATGGGTTATTAGGCACGTGTGGAAATTTTGATTTCAATTATTGTCAGCACCTATGACGTCACATGACGTCACAACTAAAAACAGTGAAAAATGGTGTTCGCGCTCTACTGCTGCCATTTATGATCAGATTTTCTTCAAATTTTTACAGATGGTACATCTTGAAACTAAGGTGTGAATATTTTGTCAGCTAACCATAATTCCGAAAAACCGAAGTATTGTGGCTGAAGTAAGATTCGAACATAGGACCCAAAATTTTATTTTAGGGTTAAAGAATTTCGGAATGAGATAGAAAGTTGAAACTTACACAGTTTGCAGTTCTGCATAATTTCTTAATATATTTTGAATGGTGACGTCATATGACGTCATAAACATACTACTACTACTTATTTATTTTTCTTCGTAACTAAAGGCTTATTTTACGCGGAATATAATGTCAGTTGTTCAGCATGAACATGAAATACTACCAGAGGTGAGTCATTACATGAAACTTCTATATCCTGCTTTTTGCATTAACGCAGGTTGCAGAAAGTCCTATCATTCGTTTAGACGAATGACATCTAGTTTCTTATTATTATTATTAGGACTTTCTGCCTACAGGCAGAAAGTCATATTGGGTTTGTACTGTTTTTTTATTATTCTTCTGCTTCTTCTTCTTCTTCTTATTCTTTTTTTCTTCCTCTTATATTTGTGTTAATTTCGAGGTGTTGCCATTGACTCAGAACAATGAAAATTTTATGGCATATATTTCAAACCATGAGCTTTCGGATGCAATGAATTGTATATTCATATGACGTCATATAACGTCAGATTTGACGTCAGGTGAAAAAGTTTGTACGCGGTCTACAGCCATTATTTCTGGATCGATTTTCATCAAAATTTCACAGAATGTGTATGTTAGGCTCTAGTTGTGCATCCCGGTGTCCGTTTTTCCAAATTCGAAAAGGCAAATGTTTTATGGCGAATCCAAGATTCGAACCTATGACGTCAAATTTCAAATGCGTATAAAATCGCTTCCAGAAAAGCTAGAAAGCTGAGATTTAGGCTGAATATTAGTTTCCAGATCTTCTATACATTCTGAAAAGATGAACGCGATATGACGTCACATGACGTCATAATGCTCTTAAAACTTTCGTATTAAAACTTAACGGTTTTTAAGCCCTGTAGGCTTTATTTTTTGCATGATTTACTTGAAATTTTGTCTGAAGATGCAGTATTAGAATCTATAGAGCCATGTCACTTCCGTTTACGGAAAATCCCAAAGGTCAAGGTCATATATCAATTATCGGGTTTTTCTTCGGCCTTAAATATCTCAAAAACGGTAAATATTCTATCGAGACACTATGCGTATAATTTGTAGTGCTTAGAAAGACCTTTCAGATTATATTTAGTTTTTGATGATCGGGGTTGAATCGGTTGAGTTATGGCGGAAAAAAAACAAAATTCGGTAACCCTCAGTGTGTTTAACAGTTTATATCTCGAAATTCTTTGATTTTTGAAAATATGATGATGAATATCATTTGTAGAGCAATGTTTGGCCGTTCTTTTGATGCTTAAAGTTTAATGATTGACCTAAGATTCATGGAGTAATGGGGGAAAAACGAAATTCGTGCATATAGCTTTGGTGATTTTTTCATTTTTCAAGAGGTTTAAGAGCTTGTATCTCAAAAAATATTAAAAATATTCCTATAGATAAAGCGTATGAAATGTAGAGAATTTTAGACGATTATTTTGGTACCTTAAGTTTTGAAATTGATCAAAGTATAAGGAAGTTACATCAAAAATAAGAATCTAAACATATAGAATTTCTGCGATTCTGCCGTCATGTCAGAGTTTTCCGGCTTATATCTTAAGAATCATTAGAAATATGTGCTTACATTAAGCAAGTGGGATGTAGAGAATTTTAAGACGATTATTTTGGCACCTAGAGTTTTGAAATTGATCAAGAAAGAAGGAAGTTACATAAAAAAATACGAATTTAAAGCCAATTGTAAAAAAATTCATAAAATATCCTACTTTCGCTTTCACCTTAATTGAAGCATTTTCGGAAAATAAAAGTTTACAGATATGTATTAGTCATATAAACTGAAAAAAAAACAAGAACTTTTTACTTATATCATATTGATATTACTAGTTAAACAGGTGTACCGTTCCAGGTGGCCGAGTGTTTAGAGCGTCCGCCTCGGGAGCGGGAGGTCGTGGGTTCGATACCAAAGTCGTAAAAAAATGGTACTGTTATAGCTCCCTTGCTTGACACTTAGCATATAAGGGTAGTTGCAGGACTGGTTGGCCCGGTATCAGGATAATGTGACTGGGTGTGGTATCATGCCACATGTCTACGACGTGATACTGCAGTGTGGCAGCACTATAACTGCATTAAGTAGACATCGTCTCCAAATGACTGAAATACTGTCGGGGGAAACCCAAAAAAAAAAAGTTGACAATGATTTAATGTTTTGTCAAATCATTTTATTTATGTTACTTATGAATATCAGTTGCAGCATTGCGTTACCCAACCTTTGTTTTGACACATGTCATTTAGACTGTTGTTGAAACATTGCAATTTCCCGACTTTATTGTTGCATCTATCGATAAATGTTGTACAAGCTATATTCCAAATTTATGATAAATGATAACCTATGTGAAAATATATGTTATAGTACAATGTAATTTAATTGCCAGCTTGAGATACATGAGCGTGTATAGGTGTAGACGTTTGAAACAAAATGATCAACACATGTCATCCGTTCAAGACGCTGCAAGCTAATTTGTCTGTAATGCGGCGTTCACACAGTGCCGATTATGGCTCCCGTTTGAGATCAGACAGCGCTACGACACGAAAAGCGAAAAAGTCGGATTACTATCCTCAATGTCCTATCATTGTCTGAACGCAGTCGTATATGTTCGTAACAGAGTCCTACGGATCGGGAATGGTCCGGAGAAGTCGGCCAAGCACTCCTGACAGTTAGGTGCGTCCCGTAACATTCGGGAAACTCAGCCGATTTTGTCTAGTCGGATTACAATCGTGACTATGTCGTGACAGATTCTGCTGTATCGGATCAGAATCGGATTAAGAAAAGGGATAATCGGACGAATTCTGCTGGAAACGGCTGGATCGGGACGCCTCCTGAACAATATCTGATTGTTGTCGTGATTAAATAAATGTTTTTACAAATTTTAATAAGTTTGAATTTCCAGCCACGAATCACAGGATCTTGATCAGACTTTTGACACATTTTAATCGGGAATGGTCCTATCAAGGACGGCAGTAAAAATCCTGAATGTGTGACCAAGGCATTAGCTAAAAGCGCAAAATTTAGTAACTTTGTGTAATACAGTCGTCTCGATCGTATGTACAAGCGTTATTTACGAGGCTACACGCATGGTAGCATTTACTATTTCATTCCCGCGACTGTACACGAAAATAAAAAAAGAATTTTGATATGCAGAATTAAGAGGTTTAAGTTTAATTGTTTATATTTTGAATAACTATAAAACTAGAACCAAATATGCTACAATGGAATTTCAGGCCATTTATTTTGGTACCTAGAATAGTAAAATTGGTCAAGTTATAAGAAAGCGATATCAAAATAAAGATTTATTAGTCCCCTACCGGAGTTCACACCGGAGGGGACTATAGGTTTGCCCTCCGTCTGTCCGTCCGTCCGTCTGTCCGTCCGTCTGTCTGTCCACTCAAATCTGGATCCCGCGATAACTTAATAACTAAGCAAGCTAACTTGATGAAACTTGGTTTATGACTAGATGCCAATGTGCAGATTATGCACGTCATTATTTTTGTTCTTCGATTAAAATTGTGGTTGCTATGGTAACGGAAATAATGAAAATATGGCAAAAATGGGATCCCGCGATAACTTTATAACTAAGCAAGCTAACTTGATGAAACTTGGTATATGACTAGATGGCAATGTGTAGATTATGCACATTGTTTTATTTTTGTTCTTCAACTAAAATTGTTGTTGCTATGTTAATGGAAATAGTGAAAATATGGCAAAAATGGGATCCCATGAGAACTTTATAACTAAGCAAGCTAACTTGATGAAACTTGGTATATGACTAGATGGCAATATGTAGATTATGCACATCATTACGGCTTTCCGCAAACTTGCGGAAAACGTATAGGGTTTGTTTATGTTTATTTTTCTTATTATTTTATATTATTATTCTTCTTCCAACCTAATTCAAGAGTTAATTTATATATGTTGCCGATGGCAAGCAACATGAAAATTCAAATGCTTCGACAAAAAAGTAAATATTTTTAAAATCAAGTGTTTTCAATTTTCATTGACGTCAAATGACGTCAGATTTGACGTCGCTTCAAAAGTTTGTTCGCGCCCTAGGGGCCTTCAATTCTGTCCGATTTCTTGATATTTTCACAGTAGATGTTTTAAGAATGTAAACGTGCACCCTTTCTTTCAAATTCCAAATTTGAAAAGATTGAGATTTTAATGGCAAAACCGAGTTTCGAACTTAGGTACAAAAATTGGTTTTAATGTTACAAGGCCACCTAATGCGCTAGAAGCATGAAATTTGGACAGCATATTGGCCAGAGGTCTGCTTTCTATTTCCTAAAAGATTTTATCTCAAGTCACGTGGTTATGACCGTCATACAATAGACAAAAAGCATATTTTTGAAAAATTTCTTAAGCTTGGTATTTTTACTTTTAACTCAATCTTTTTGAAAATTGTATTTGCAGCGATTAAAAAGTTTACATTTATAAATTCATTTATTTTTTAATCTTCAATGACGTCAAATGATG
>CM037780.1:2551968-2601968 GCA_021229015.1 Solen grandis | reverse complement strand
TAGTACTTTATATTTTCGTTTCAATATTCCATTTAACCTAAAATAATAATAATCATATTAATAATTTAGAAATTCAAAGAACAAAATAAATAAATCCAGCTATTTCAATAAATTCAAATGAATTCACAGAGCAATAACAATTTAAATATAGAATTTGCGTAAACAAATAAATCAAATAGAATTAACTTACCGGGCAGTGGACTTATATGAAAGAAAATAATTATATTTTCTGATGTAAAGTTATGAAATGTACATCTGCTCTCATAGAAAGTGAAAACCAGTATGAGAAATAAAGACTAGAAAGGAAAGGAAGAAAATAACGTTACACCTGACTGATTTACCCATCATACACCCGATCAGCACTCACAAAATGACACTTCATGCTGCACACTGATCCTAAACAAACACACTCACTACTGACATGCACTAAATATACACAACAAGACAAGTGACAGGTACAACATAAACAAAAAAAAAAAAAATATGAATACGTGTAACATTGGAAAGATCCATGAAACGCGAGGTCCTAACATTTCTTCAAAAGTCTCTAATACATTTATAGATATTAGGTAGCAGCTAAGGTTTTATTGGCTTTGGTGCATGAAAAAATATGTTTTGTCATATTGATAATGTGCGAGAATTTGTCGATGATTCGTCGTGTCACCGCTGTGTTTCCATAGGTGAGATCTGGAATCTATATGTGATGCTCATTTTGTTCTACCAAGGGTGCAACCATGGTGGGAGCTGATTTTTCGGACATTTAAAATGAATTCAGGCATCAATAATATCCTGTCATTTTCTTTATTTTCGTTTTCGATATAAAGTTAAAGTTATGCTTTGATTTCCCCTCCTTTTGCTCGCTCTTTGTGTCTTCTGCATGGTTGGATGTACCAGATAACCATAGTTAAAGGTATGTCAAAAGTAGATTAACTTAACATAAAGCGTAAAATAGCTCAGACTGGTGTTAAAGCACTGACACGCAACCACTGTAGCACAAGCTCTGAAAATGAAGTCGAAGAATTCAAATATTCAAATTTACAGGTCCAACGTATCATGTAAAAATTGAGAAAAAAAGATGCATACGATATAATTTAATATCTTTGGGATAACGATGCGCTTAAATACAGATAATAAATAACGATTGCTAGAAGACTACTATTCAAGCCAGAAATTCTTCTTTCGAAAAAAAAAAAAAAGTTACTTCTTAATCATGTAACTTTATTATATGTCAAAGTGGTAACATCTTACCCACTCTCCTGATTAATTTGTGAGTATTTCAGTTCTTTTGATAATTTGTCCACTTAAAACAAACATGTAGTGCTTTATCTTTGTATTAATAACGATAATGTCATCAATTTGTTTATCTTTATAAGTCTGTCCCACTATCAAATTCCGGTTTGTTTTGTTCGGCGATTCTGATTGGATGACGTAAAACATCTACGTATTCTGTGGATATCAATTTCTCGTTGTCCAATCAGATCGCTCGATTCAAAATCGTTCCCCCCAAATCGGAAATTGATAGTGGAACACACTTAAAAATTGTACAAACTGTTGACATTTCGCGTTATTAATGACCCATTATTCTCCTAAAAGCAGTGTTTATTCTTTGTGTAGAAAAGCAAAATATTAGTTAAAGATTTGTTAAAAGATGCAGTCTGTACATACTCGTTGACGAGACAAAATTACTATGATGCATAAATAAGGAAGAATATTTTACTAAAGATCATTAAGTTATTTTACAGAAATACCTGATTTGCATATTCCGTATATTTTTGTCATCTTTCTAACGTTTTCAGTAGATCTTTCATATGGTTCACGCGTGCTTCAATTGATGAAGATGAACAAATTGTGATTCGGCGACGGCCGGGGTTTTCAAATTCAAGTTATTTCCGATTAACAACCTTAAGTACTCGCCAATGCAATAGTATGTTGATATCCATCCAAAATACTTAAGGGCGTAATTTGATTAACATGTTAAATGCGTTTTACTGTTATTTTACATCAGATATTTTCACATTATGTACCATTGGCATAAGTCTACAATATGTCATCTTTATTTATCTTTTCTTCTCATGAAAATCGTATCATGACGAAATATAATGGGCCTTTAAACAACTAAGAGGGCTCCATTCAAGGGAGGTTACCCTGGTTCGCATATACAGCAGAGTTCTACAAGTTAAGTCCCATAATACGGTTCTGCGGATCCATGGAATTCCTCCACGCTGAGATTTTAATAATATTATCCATTATCTCCTTTAATCCAGATGGGACTTCCGTTTCGCAGCCAGGCCAACTTAAAAACATGAATCGTTTCTGATGAAACTTGTGTAAACTTGTATTAACTTGTATAAAATTGAAAGTGGTAACCGGACTTAGGTTCTATACCGGTATTTGTTTGATTTTTTCCCTCTTTTTATAAGGGCACAGTATAACTCAACAAAGTGATAGGCCAATAAAGAAAGTGTCTAGTTAGCTAAGGTGGACACCCAATAGAAGTCATACATGTAATGACAATACCCTTTTGAGTCCACCCTTTCTCTTGTAAACCAAAAACAGATGTCCACATAAAGCAAATAGATCACAAAATTGAGGTGGCCGCTAACAGAAGTTAAAGTTAAGCGATACAAATAAAAAATCCGATTAATTAAAAAAAATAGTTTTATATGTTGATGAAAAAGGTGTGTGTTCTGCTATATATATATATATATATATATATATATATATGATATATGGAAATGTGCAGGCATATATGTGTGTCTAGGAACAGGTGTTCGTAGGCATATTAACAAACACACACACACTGTCTTTTATTTCTATCTTTGCGAGGTATTCCATTGTGTGACCCATACGTCTTTATTACGGTTTGTACCTTGATCTGTATGTCGAATGTTGTTATAGCGAGGTATATTTTTCCGAAGTATACCTTGGTATGTAAACTAACCATTATTTCAGCCCCCAAACCAAACCAACACAGACACAAACAATAACCCTTACTATGACCCAAACATCAAAACAATATATACAAAGCGAGGTACGAGATTTCTACCTCACAACGTGCGGTTTGCAAGAGCACACACACACACACACACACACACACACACCGTTGCCCAGCAGTTGTGTTCATTGGTGACGGTCTCGAGGGCTGCGTGTTCTACCCACTCTAGGATTGAAACCTTTCAAGACAATCACATGCACTAACACCGGATATCTTCAAAAGCGATTAATATACATTGGAACTTGTTTCCCGATCGATGTACGAGTATAAGATATAAGTTTAAAAAATATTCATAGGGATAAGCCGACAAAGCATGCAATATACTCACGCCAACATCCATACACGTCATTCATACATACATATAAACCTACTCTGTCGCTGTATTTTTTGCCAACTAGTTATCAGGATTGACCGTATATGGTGATATGTCACTTGTCACTTGTCATAATACAGCGGTGTAGAATCATTGAAGCTATCTAAAATAAATATTATATACATTTTAATTGTTGAATGGTTCACGTACAGTAGTAACAACAATAGTTTCAGATTACTTTTCATCTATTCACGAAGCTAGCTGGGGGTCCTGAAATATGTTATTAAAAAAGACAACAATAGAACCGAACCTTGGTTCTTATAGAAAGTAAGTAACGTAAAGCCACTTGATGCTGTGAAAATAATTAAACGTTTGATCACGTTCTTTAGATCATCAAGATGAATATACCTGTGCTCGGCAATGTATTATACATACCTGATATCTCATTGTTCTTTTATTTGATATCAGTGACAGTGTGTTATACATTTATGACTTTTTTGTTTCTTCACCACGGGCATACATATTATGTACACATACATACATACATACATACATACATACATAGTACTGGTAGCTCTGTTCTTTAGAAGTATAGACATAGGATTGTCCCCTATGTAAGGATGAGGTGACTAGGAGTGGTAGCATCCCCCATCTATACAGGACATCATCACATCATCATGGTGTCCCCTATGTAAGGATGAGGTGACTAGGAGTGGTACATCCCTCTATGACTAGGAGTGGTAGCATCCCCCATCTGTACAGGACATCATCACATCATCATGGTGTCACCTATGTAAGGATGAGGTGACTAGGAGTGGTATCATCCCCATCTATACAGGACATCATCACATCATCATGGTGTCCCCTATGTAAGGATGAGGTGACTAGGAGTGGTAGCACCCCCCATCTGTACAGGACATCATCACATCATCATGGTGTCCCCTATGTAAGGATGAGGTGACTAGGAGTGGTATCATCCTCCATCTGTACAGGACATCATCACATCATCATGGTGTCCCCTATGTAAGGATGAGGTGACTAGGAGTGGTATCATCCCCCATCTATACAGGACATCATCACGTCATCATGGTGTCCCCTATGTAAGGATGAGGTGACTAGGAGTGGTATCATCCCCATCTATACAGGACATCATCACATCATGATGGTGTCCCCTATGTAAGCATGAGGTGACTAGGAGTGGTATCATCCCCATCTATACAGGACATCATCACATCATCGTGGTGTCCCCTATGTAAGCATGAGGTGACTAGGAGTGGTATCATCCCAATCTATACAGGACATCATCACATCATCATGGTGTCCCCTATGTAAGCATGAGGTGACTAGGAGTGGTAGCATCCCTCATCTGTACAGGACATCATCACATCATCATGGTGTCCCCTATGTAAGGATGAGGTGACTAGGAGTGGTAGCATCCCCATTCTATACAGGACATCATCACATCATCATGGTGTCCCCTATGTAAGCATGAGGTGACTAGGTGGTATCATCCCTTATCTATACAGGACATCATCACATCATCATGGTGTCCCTATGTAAGGATGAGGTGACTAGGAGCGTATCATCCCCCATCTGTACAGGACATCATCACATCATCATGGTGTCCCCTATGTAAGGATGAGGTGACTAGGTGTGGTATCATCCCTTATCTATACAGGACATCATCACATCATCATGGTGTCCCCTATGTAAGGATGAGGTGACTAGGAGCGGTATCATCCCCCATCTATACAGGACATCATCACATCATCATGGTGTCCCCTATGTAAGGATGAGGTGACTAGGAGTGGTATCATCCCCCATCTGTAAAGGACATCATCACATCATCATGGTGTCCCCTATGTAATGATGTGGTGACTAGGAGTGGTATCATCCCCCATCTATACAGGACATCATCACATCATCATGGTGTCCCCTATGTAAGGATGAGGTGACTAGGAGTGGTACCCCCTCCCCCATCTATACAGGACATCATCACATCATCATGGTGTCCCCTATGTAAGGATGAGGTGACTAGGAGTGGTAGCATCCCCCATCTGTACAGGACATCATCACATCATCATGGTGTCCCCTATGTAAGGATGAGGTGACTAGGAGTGGTAGCATCCCCCATCTATACAGGACATCATCACATCATCATGGTGTCCCCTATGTAAGGATGAGGTGACTAGGAGTGGTATCATCCCCATCTGTACAGGACATCATCACATCATCATGGTGTCCCCTATGTAAGGATGAGGTGACTAGGAGTGGTATCATCCCCCATCTGTACAGGACATCATCACATCATCATGGTGTCACCTATGTAAGGATGAGGTGACTAGGAGTGGTATCATCCCCATCTTACAGGGACATCATCACATCATCTGGTGTCCCCTATGTAAGGATGAGGTGACTAGGGGGTATCATCCCATCTTACAGGACATCATCACATCATCATGGTGTCCCCTATGTAAGGATGAGGTGACTAGGTGTGGTATCATCCCCATCTGTACAGGACATCATCACATCATCATGGTGTCCCCTATGTAAGGATGAGGTGACTAGGAGTGGTATCATCCCCCATCTTACAGGACATCATCAATCATCATGGTGTCCCTTGTCATGGTGTCCCCTATGTAAGGATGAGGTGACTAGGAGTGGTATCATCCCCCATCTGTACAGGACATCATCACATCATCATGGTGTCCCCTATGTAAGGATGAGGTGACTAGGAGTGGTAGCATCCCCCATCTGTACAGGACATCATCACATCATCATGGTGTCCCCTATGTAAGGATGAGGTGACTAGGAGTGATAGTTGTCCCTTACTGACTTCCGTACTCCGGCGTGATATTGCAGTGTAGTAGCACTACATCTGTCTTATGTAGACATAGTCTCAATTTGATTGTAGCACTGTCGGTGGGACGCAAAATCCAATAAATAAACAACACACATATATACATATTCATAAAAGCATAATCTTTAATTCGTTGATCAGTGTACATCTAGTATTCCATACCTTAAGTAAGCAAATAGTAATGTCGTCCCTGGCAGGACACAGGTAGACCGTCTCTATGCCCACATATCAAATTAAAGATTGTAAAGCCGATCACAAAATATTGATAAACTTCTAACAGGCGTACTTCTCGAAGATCGAAGTAGACATTCGTTTCTTCCTTAAAACTACTCAGCTATTATGTCAGTCCGTCAGTCCATGGGAATGTTTGACCAGTTGTGAAAACCTGTGGTGTCCAAAAGTAGTGCTCACGTGACTTCCAAGAGAGTTACTTTGACTGAATAAACTTAAAGATCGGATATACGCACGTTCTATTAAAGTATCTAAGTGAATAAAGACAATACGAAAATGGAACAAGCACAGGTAAATACCGGTATTTTTCTAAATAATTAATTTAGAGCTGTAGTTTATTTTACAAAGGATGTGAGTATGTTTAGTCTTTCGTCCACACACAAAATTACATTTTAAATCTCAAAACTAGATCGGCTGGAAAGGAACTACCTCTATTGTCTTTGTTCATACACGATTCGATAAAACACAAAGTTTAACATGCGCAGTCTTTCGTATCTAAAACATAAGTGACAGCAGTTAGATTAAAGCTTTTGAGTGGTCATAAATTGCTTTCTTTTGAAATTGTCTCTGTTTCAAGTAGATTAATATTCCTATTTTACAAGTAATAAAATAATTGAAAGAAAGCAAATGTAGAGTTTATTCAAGTTCTTAAATAATCAAATAATCGTCGTAGAAAGAAAGAATTTTTTCGATGAATACTAGTCTTTGTGAAAGGGATCAAAAACTATTCGTAGACTGGCTTTTTTCCACCAAAAAGATTAAGCGCTTAGTAGTACTTAAATTTTTCAATTGGGTAGAAATGCTTTCCGCCATTCCTGTTTAATGAAAAAAAATCTAAGTACCTTACTACGTGTTGTACCCTAATAAATATCACTAGGTTTTAAGATAAATAGGATTTTTTTTAGAAGTACCACGTAGCACAAATTATAGTTGGTGGAATTCGATCTGCATGAACATGTATGACAGTTTGGTGTGGTGATTGTTTTTATTATGTATGTTTAGATGGATGGATGCAGGTGAACACAATGTCTCTCTCTCTCCCCCCCCCTCTCTCTCTACGCGGTAGCAATTTCGTTTTCTACAGGCTACAGCAATAGTCTTACCTCACTTGTTAGAAATTAACACTTGTTTTCCTAAACAGTGCAATGGCGATCTCTACAACAAACTTGTTAACCTAAAACGGTACCGATTATTGGAAAAAATATATTTCATCCATGAACATCAACACGCAATAGCATGTTAATGGAAACTAAACCAAGACATGAAGTTGTCGCGCGCGTGTGTGTGTATGTGTGTGTGTGTGTGTGTAAGGGGGGGGGGGTGGATCAATAACGACCCGATATCATCCGCTGATCTCGGGCATGCTCGGAGACGACTTCTTCAGCGTCAAGTTTGTCTCGATCTTAGATACCCGGTATAACATGTTTTTTCAATGATGTGTGCGTCGATTAAATCTATGGGGATATGAGATTTATTTTGTGGCAAGAAATATTGATCTGTCATTTGATAATGGTGCTGGGATTGAGTACACATTTCTATGCAGCTCTAGATGGATTTCTCTGATATATTATATGAAAGAATCTTAAGCCATGTCACCGTAAAGCCCCTTTGTAATATTACTAAGAAACTAATTATTTTCCTCTATAGAAACATGCACACATCTCTCTCTCTGTCTGTTTCTGTCTGATTCTCTGACTGGGCCTCCGTGGCCTAGAGGGTAAAGTCGCCGACTGAAACACTCATCCAGACCCTCAGCACGTGGGTTCAATTCCCGGCAGGGTCATTTGGATTTTCATTTGAGGAAGCCTTCCAGCTGGCTTGCGGTAGGTCGGTGGTTCTTCCCGGATGCCTCAGTGCATTCGGGGTCTTCCTCCACCTGAAATTAGCTGGACATGGCTCTATGACTGAAATACTGTCGCAGCGGCGGTAAACTAAAATTAATCAATCAATCAACGATGCCTCTCTGACAGTTTGTCACACACACACACACACACACACACACACACACCGAATTAGAAATAGTGAGATATATTTTTTAATTTACACATATGGCCCAAACAAAGACGCATCGAGACGGTTTAGCTATTATACCTTCTATTGGTATTGTTAACTATCTAAGTAAAAATAGGAATAAATACTCGTGTAGAAATGAAACGGTTGTGCGAATGTTTGTTCATGGTTTTAAACCTTCTGTATATGTCTGTACACATGAAACTTGAGAGTTCATTCATTATTTCTCCATGGGTTTTTCGTTTTCTATAGAACAATGCATTTGATTGTCGCAAGAGGTATAACCATTCCTTCAAGGTATTTAAGTCTAACAAGTGTTTGTTTAGTCATTTCGTGTGCCACACTGTAGTGTCCATTTGTCTGAATAACCTTTCGACGGACACCGTTATTTCATGATGGGCGTCAAGCAAGGTTATATCAGTACCATTTGATCGTAATTCGAGATCGGTGAACAAACTCGCGACCTCCCTTACAGAAACAAATACTCTAATCAGACGGCCATCAGGGGGGATCAGGAATTTACGCATCAAACATGCCATTTAACAAAAAATTAACAGAATAAAGAAGCTTAAGTAATTAAATACATGTTAGGCATTTCTGTAATATCTTATAACCTTCAGAAGGTTTGAGAAATGGCATACATCAAGACGAGTGGTTTATATTATATTTGGGTTGTACTGCGCGAACCTAGACATGAGTATATTAATTATACAGTACACAGAGTACGGTGAAGCTATTGTGTATTTAAGTAGGTTGAGCATGCCTTTGATACGGTGTATCATATGACAATTGGATTATACTGTTTTTATTTATTATAACTTACGTACAAAACATTGTGAATTATTAAGTTAGAGTATTAAGAATCAGATGTTTAGAACACGCATTGTTCTACATATTGATGTACATTCATTTGAAGGTAACTGGTGGCGTCCGTCCTCTTACCGGGATATCGCTGGTCCAATTCCTTGCCGCTACCGACTAAATTCGTTAAAACAGCATCGGAATATCTCGCATGATTGGCGCTCAGTATAAAACTGAATGGCCCGGTGTCAAGATAATGTGACTTACCTACATCGTGTAAGATACCACACCCAGTCGCATTATCCTTACACTTGACTAACTAGTCTTGGAACTATAGATATATACTTTACTTACTTACACCTACCCTCTTGATGTGAGGGTAACATTGCGAAACCTGCTGTCAACGTCAGTCTACTTTGAGTATCGGATGGTTTAAAAAGGAATATCAAACGTGATACCGGTTTTATAAACCATATAACAGATTCGGAAAAATGTTTTGTTTATCTTTGATAACATCAGATCAGTCAAATGGTCTCTCTTTTATTTCATCTAGTTTTATTATCATGAAACTACTAAGTACATATCCCAGTGTAAGGCAGACCACTCCTATATACGTCAATTCAACGACAATCACTATCTCTCTGTCTCCTTCCAGCTTCTTAAATGTCTGTTCATTTTTTCATAAAGCTGCATTGATTATACGATTATGAGGCAATACGTGTTGTTTCATATATTGACAATTTAAAGTTAGCTCAATTTCATTCAGAAGCTTTCTTAGTAATGCCACTCAGAAGATTGATTTCTCTGTCTGTTCCGTTATGCAATAAGCCTGTAGTAATACTTAAACACGTTAGTGCTCTATTCAAATGCACATTGACTTGCCACATCGCTATTTAAATATTCATTTAAAGTAAACTTTAATCTTTAAAGTCGGGCAGACCTTTAGAAATTTAGTCAAATAATGTAAAAGGTACATGTCAACATTGATTTTATATTAGTGTCAGATATATATTTACACTTTTATGAAATATATATGATAGGAAAAACGCTTGCCAACATTTCTCCGCATGTAATAAAACAAGCGTGATATATGTCGCCAAATTGGGTTTTCGAGTTTACAGTCGCTGCGTATAGCGGCGTGCAAATTACGGGGGAAATGAACAAAAAAAAAAAAATAAAAAAAAAAATAAATGAACATCATAAGTGCAAAATGGTTAAAGAACCACCGCTTGAATGCGCAAGAAAGGACTAAAAAATTACAGTTTATTTTACCACTGTCACTGTCATATGGTAGATTCAGGAAAATCCCAATAACATGAGCACCTTTAGGAGGATCATAGTCCACTGTTTTAAGAATGAGGTGGCCTGATCATCGTGTTTAGTAGCGGTATACATAGAAGATTTTGTCCTGAAACTGGTAGTCTACAAGAACAGTGGTCTTGGTATTCTTTATATGAGTTTTTTTTTCTGCACGGCACGTCGTGTTACATGTAGTTTAACCCTTTCCCTCATATAGACTCATTTTGACGCACTCAATAGGTATCACATAAATCCTGATCTTCAGAAAACCACAGTTAAACCTTACCAAATTTAATTACAAAATACTCATTTCCAGACCACTGAGGAGCAGCGAACAGCATAAAACCTGATCAGCCTGCGAGTTACTCGCAGGCTGATCAGATTTTATGCAGTTCGCATAGGTCTTTTCATGGTGTCCTCTATGAGGGAAAGGGTTAACAAATAAACGCCCGGCAACAAGATACTGTAAATTCTGCATCTTTGTCAATTCAAGTTTGGTGGCGATTGGTCTTCAGCTGTCAAAGTTGTTGATGCAACAACGGCCGTAAATTCGAAGTGACAGGGACTCTATGGGCATATACGCAATGTGGTCAGGATCATGTCTAACTAAGAAATTTCTGATACTTGTCGGACCTATGTATTTTGGCAACAAATTTACATTTTTTTTTCTGATGACTAGTTTCCGTTTTCTCGACCTTGCGGACCACCCACCCATTATACAATCCATAGGAAAATGTTCTACGTTTTCGTATCCTATTTCATGCTCTACTGAAAATGCATCGGTCATATGAATTTGCATGCCGTCAGCTCGTCTTTCTGCATAGAGAGAGGGAGAGAAAGAGAGAAACAAGACTGAATTTCAAGAGATAGATAGAAAGAAAGAAAAAAGGTGCGAATATTTTCATAACAAAACAGAGAGAGAGAGAGAGAGAGAGATACATTAAGTAACGTCTTGCGTATGAAAAATAACATCAGTTGAAGGTCTATTGAGAAAAAAATCGATTGTTTTTTTCCGATCGGAGGAAAGCGATCGGGGAAAAACAATCGATTTTCCTA
Source organism: Solen grandis (assembly GCA_021229015.1). Lineage (NCBI taxonomy): Eukaryota > Metazoa > Mollusca > Bivalvia > Adapedonta > Solenidae > Solen > Solen grandis. Next base: position 2,590,403 of record CM037780.1, on the reverse strand, counting down.
CTTTATAAATATCATTATTTTATATGCAACAAAAAAGAGAAAGAGAGAAAGTGGGGAGAGAGAAGAGGAGAGGCAGTGACATACATTAAAAAGTAAAAATAGGTTACTGTTTAAGTCAAAAATAAGAAAATGTTTGGGGTTTTTTCCGTTAAAAACAGTATGTTACTTCAGAATCGGTAGACGCTCTACCTCTGTTTTTGTTTTTACCCCGATTACACTATAATTAATCACACGAATAAATTCACGCAAATAACGTCATCATCGTCATCAAAATCAATAATTATTTTGCAATCTAAGTTCAGGTGATATCAATTAACAACCACCCAATGTTTCTGAAAAATAAAGAAGGCATCGAGAAAAAACGATCGTTTTTCTCCGGTCGGACTGTTGAAATTCGATCGGAAATTTCCGACAACGGACAGGTTCCGATCGATCTTTTCGTTGTCGGAGCGAATTCCGATCGGAGATGTTGATTTTTAAATCGCTGTATCTTTTTTATTTATGGATGGATTTTCTTGAAGATACTATTTTTGGAAACTGGAAACTATGTTCTTTCAGAATATATATGGGTTAATAGTGTATAGGCATTAGTGTCGCTTTAAGTTTATGGAAAAAACCGACGTTCCATAAATTCACCGACGCGGGTTCTGTCAAAAAATCTTTTGGATTCCTCCAAAACGGTATGAGACAGCCAATGAAGCCTTACACCTATTGGAAGTTGTGTATCTGTTTTGTTTTGATATTCATCGATTGGTAGAAATGTTATGACACTGACTTAATGAAAAAGCTGCAAAGTGGGGGCATCTGTGTCTAGAGGAAACCACACTAGTTAATATATTTAACAAGTCTAATATTTTTAAATAAAAAAGGGAAACACATGAAATGTTTTAGGGATTCTTTTTCAAATCAACTTAATCGCCATGCATTTACGAAATTAAAATAACGAGCTATATCTAAATAAATCATTACATAAATATCATACATTTTCTTATCTCTCATGCTTTAAAACTATGATGTTTTGAAATTGTTGCCAAATTTACAACGGTTTGAATAAACTTAACAAATAGGATGAAACTAACAAATCCTCGACCGTATCTGATTAACGAGTGGTTGGAGCGTCCTGTGGTTCAATCTCAGACTGCGACATTTTCAAATCGTTAAATTTTTCTGATATAGTTGCCGTGATCAGCACCAATAGCACATGGGTAGGTCCAGGGCTGGTTGATCGTGTGTCGGGTCAATGTGACAGGCTGTACCATCAAGCCTTTGCCTTCGCAATGATACTCAAAAGAGGAAAAATCTGGCAAATAATACCCCAACGAGGAAACATCTGCCAAATGATACCCCAACGAGGAAACATCTGCCAAATGATACCCCAACGAGGAAACATCCGCCAAATGATACCCCAACGAGGATATTTCTGCCAAATGATACCCCAACGAGGAAACATCCATCAAATGACACCCTAATGAGGAAACATTTGCCAAATGATATCCCAATGTGGAAACATCTGCCAAATGAGTCAGAATTTTAATATGATAGAAGTACTGTCAATGGCAAACTATGACTCAACAACATAAAAACAACACTAAAACAACCAGTAAACCAAAACAACAACCCAAAACTACAACATCAAATAGCCCCCCCCCCCACCCCAGAACAACAACAAAACAAACCAACAAACAAAAGCAACAACGTACATACAAATCATTTCATCAAATGAAGTTCATTTAGAAAAAGAAGAACATTACGTTTATTTTGAATAATTATGTATATACTTGAATGTGTCCATGAGCGTAAAGTAAAAAAAAAATCAAAATTTCAACTATTTTTTTTCCTGAGTCGACGGAACGTTATTCACTAAACGGTTTAGAAAATTAAAGACAACGCTAGAACAATCTATGAAGAGAGCGCAGTGGTTCAGTTTTAATGCATGTAATTGCGGATTCGGAAGAAGTTGATTTAAGACAAGGTTGCGTAGTTGCAAGAATCACGACTTTCATCGGTGCAGAGTACTGGTCCAACCCGGTTCGAACAGTGGAACAGGATTGGTATATGTAAAAATAAAAACAAATGGGGGGGGGGGGGAGAAAAGAAACTTATGAAATAGCCCGTAAGATGTTGAACTCACAATCAATTCAATTGAGTTTAAGAAAACTCAGCACGATTAAATGACGATAATGTTACCGCTGCAGAAAGTTGAACAATAGTTCTCTGCTATTAATTATTATAATGACTGACCGGCATCTATCGACCATCGCTGATCATCACATTAAATACCCATGCTATGCCTGCCTGTAATGAACATCGATATTACTGGTACACTAACAGTAGCTAGGTACTGTGAAAGGAATTAGCCTTTGTTGTTTTTCCCTCCTATTTATGGAACGCAGAACTGTTTGCGTCACGTGGTAAATCCCCAGCATCTTTATTAGGCGAGGCATACATCAATCCAGTATTGTACGTTCATCCAATAACTCGAGTATGGAACATGAAAACATGGAACAACGTCGTCGCCAGTAGAATTTGTATCGAAATGTCTGACCAAGAGAAAGTCGTTCTGGAAACTTCTGTCAGGTCTTCTTCTGTGAACTCCTACACGAACTCAAAAGATAATCAACCAGTGAAGGATTTAAAACGATCTGCGTCTCTGATGCATGAAAACATTTCAGCTCAATTAAGTGATATCACGAAAGAGCTTAAGAAAAACAACAGTGATCTTGATGAGGTTTCAGTGCAAGAAATCAGTGTGAAAAGTTCACGAGCTAGTTCTAGAGTCTCGGAAAAGAATGTCTCGAATGTTTCGTCCCCAGGAACACCGACTGACATGAGTAAAGGGATGGAAAATGATTCGGTAAGAGGTTATGTGTGTGTGGATTTGTATACAATACTCCAAAATTATACTTCTGTTTGCCTTTTTTCAGTATTTATATTAGGGTAAGGGTTTGGTTTGGAATTTAGGTTGAAATAATATTTAGTTTTAAAGTTGAATTATACCGAGGTACAAAAAATGAATACCTCGACAAATTAACCTTTGCACACTTTACATATACAAACCGAGGTACAAACCGTCTTAGTGAGGTATGAGGCACACATGCAAAACCTCGGTAGGATAGGTAGACCAAGCTGTGTGCGTGTTCATTCATTGTGTTTATATACACAACTAAAGTAACAGACTATCGAGTGAAGGTGAATCCAATTTCAATTTAACCGATTGGAACATGTTCAATTTTGAAATGTGTTATCTGGAATCAGAATTTCCTCCTATGCACTATGTATTAAAATTGGCAGGCGTCACAGTATTGATACATGTAGAAGTGAAAGAAAAACAATGTTTTAATTGGACTTTGCTGAAGACGTGCTTTTTCACATGTACTGGTTCACTTATACAGATATACCAAAAATCCTATCACAAAGCATGTTAAAATTTATTAATCTTCTAAATGTTTAAAACAAATCAACGCTGTGTATTTTAGCAAATTCCTGTATTAAAACTCTTCAACATAGAAAACATGCCAACTAAGAGCACATGTTGTAACTATTTGGTGTTTTTTGATATTTACATATTAAGATGATTTTAAATATTGGTGAAAACTTTAACTGATGTTTACATAAGATGATTTTAAATATTGGTGAAAACTTTTAACTGTATGTTTTACTGATATACCATTATACAACTTAAATTTTCAGATATTATGATAAACTTAAATAATATAAAATATGAAATAAATATAATTATACACTGTATGATTGATTGCTGTAATTGTTTATACAACCACATTTCTGTTTCTGTTACATACAGAGTTTATATAGATTGTTGAAATTAATTGGAAAAAAAAGTGTACAACAGTTTAAACAAGAAAAAGAGTTAAAAATCATGGTTAGTATCGCAATGCCATCCATATTATTGCCTTTAGTATTGCATCTGCAATATAACGTTTTTGATATCGCAATACCAACCAAAAATTGCTGATTATGGCAAAAGTATTCGAAAAAATAGAATATTGTATGCCTATAATCTAATATTATCCAATATATTGTAATATATCATATATCATCGCAAAAATGGTAAAAGGAAATCAAATATATCGTGCTAATATCGCATACCTTCCAAAATATTGCAATATATCGCAATATCAGTTTGCCTGTAAACAGAACCACACTATTCTGTGCATTATATATCATGGAACATTCTAGGTTTTTTAATATAATACAATTATTTTACCTCTTTTTTCCATTTATGGCTAGTGCAACTGTTAACAACCGTTCTTTTGTGTAAAGCTGGTCAACCATTGACTACCTATTATTCAAGTGTACCTATTAAATAGCATGTTAGTCAGTTAGAATACCTCTTTCAAACACAGGAAAGGCCCATCGTGTTTGATGAACGTTTAACTGCTATCCCTTGTCAGATGAATAGACCTATCCATTTCATGTAGGTATGGTGAAAACATTGATTGCGTCTGACCGAAGTTCATACAGTGCTGATGGTTTATTTTTCTCGTCTATTTGGAATGTAGTTGTACCAACCTAGACAGGCATCGGGTGAATTACTTAAAACAGAATGCAATATATTACGAGTAATTGTAATAACTATCGTCTCAGAAATGTAGTGCTGGCGAATGTTATGCATGGCATTTCTATTATATTTGAGCTGTTTCGATGACCGAGTGGTAAGAGCGTTCCCTCCATAAACGGAATGTCCTAGGTTCAATCCCTTATGAATAGGGATCAAAATATAAGGGGTGTTTAAGACGGGTAAGCTCAGTGCCATGGTATTTTAACTTAACGTGATGTCATGCAACTTGTTTACTGCGTGGTATAAAAAGTCCAAAATTGACTAAATTACTATCGGTTGGACGTAAAATTCAAGGACATAAACACAATTGTATTGTTGAATTTCCTTTCAAGAAAATCAATTTAAGCAACAAAAAACACAAAGCTTAAAAGCGTGAATATGGATTTTAGTTCAAGTTTATTCATGCTAAAAAGCGTGTATGTAGGCATGTATGGTCGTACATTGCGGAGAAAAGTATTGAAAGATATAACACAATTAAAAACTTTGAGCAAAACAGCCTATAAATCCAAGGCAATGATGCTTGCATCAGCACTGAAGTGCTAATAAGCTTTTGAAGGACGATGATAATAATAATTATAATGATGAATGGATTGTATTTCAATCATGATATGACATCTGAATTTAACTTTTACAGCGTTAATGTATTTTATGATATTTTTACGGCTTTAATTTTTTCGATTGGGCAAAAGTGTTCAATGTTGAGCATTTCTTGGCAGACGATATTTGTGCATGTACGCATTTGAGCGTTTAAAGATTGCAGAATAAGACTATTTATAAATAAATCTATTTTTCAGCGTGAATGGACAGATGAAATGGAAGAGAGTAAGTATAGTATCTTTTTTTCAACATTCAAATTTACCGAATCCACAAGATCATTTTAATTTATTGATATTTATTATACTCAAAGATTATATCAATTTAATGTTTTGTCTTTACAATATCTACCTTTGATAGCATGAGTCCTATTTACTATGTTTTCTGCATGGTGAAAAGGAACATACATTTAGTTTAATTAACTTGTAAAATTAATGGAAACGGTCCTATCTTTGTCTGACAGGATCTCCTTGCATTCAGCGTAACAATTCGAATAAAGATATTTTTTTTCATGATTAAGATGCCGTACTCTAAATACTTTAGAGTTTACTCTATCACTAGAGCGTCACACGCAAATTGATCATTAAGAGCAGGTATATCAGAATGAATGCTCCAAAAATAAAACAGTTATATACAGTGTTATATTCTATTGCTGCCTTTGTACCTAAGTTTTCCGTTGCTGCGACACTATTTCAGTCATACAGTGTTATAGTCTGTTGCTGCCTTTGTACCCAAGTTTTCCGTTGCTGCGACACTATTTCAGTCATATAGTGTTATATTCTATTGCTGCCTTTGTACCTAAGTTTTCCGTTGCTGCGACACTATTTCAGTCATATAGTGTTATATTCTATTGCTGCCTTTGTACCTAAGTTTTCCGTTGCTGCGACACTATTTCAGTCATATAGTGTTATATTCTATTGCTGCCTTTGTACCTAAGTTTTCCGTCTGCTGTGACACTATTTCAGTCATATAGTGTTATATTCTATTGCTGCCTTTGTACCTAAGTTTTCCGTTGCTGCGACACTATTTCAGTCATATAGTGTTATATTCTATTGCTGCCTTTGTACCTAAGTTTTCCGTCTCTGTGACACTATTTCAGACATATAGTGACGACCACCTAATTACACCCCGGGTGCCCAAAGATACCCATTCAGATCTACTGACCACTCGCAAGCAATCTTTTTATTTTGTAACAGAAATTACCTTTGATTAAACATGGACCGATAACTGTTGATATATGTGATGTCAATAGCATATAGAAATAAAAGCACTTTGTTGAACTTGCTCTTTTGTAAAGAAGTTATCCCCAGGTTATTGACATTAATTCCCGTCGTTCTGCTTATAATTGTTATATCGCGGTATCGATGGTTACCGGTTTGCTCCTAATTAATCGGAAACAATCGATTTATACTAATATTCGTAATTTCCTGTATTAAAGGTGTTATTTACCCATTATTAAAGTTGCTGTATCTTGGTAAAGTTAACATACAATTCTCTTTATCATAGGCTTTGTTAATTTGATATCGAGTCGTTGCTATGGCATTTCTACTCTATCAGCTTTTTAGAATTTAATATACAGTTTTGGTATCGAACATAGTCGTTATAAAGTTGAATATCCACGTCTAGCTGTACCTCTGTCGTTAATGTTATGTTTTATACGTATTTTAGGAGATTATCTGTATAGGCAAAGTCGAAAAAGAAATGTCTCTGTTTTTATATGTTGATTATCATTACATTTATATATGATCTCACATGAGTTGCCATATAATATAGAATTTTATTAATCGAGTTCAAGAAAATAGTAAAGAGCGAGCCTCTGGCGAGCTTTTTACCATTTTCTTTGACGAGTTTAATAAATTTTTATATTATATGACAACTCATGTGACACAATCATGACTCTATATGCTGGAATTTCACGGAATAATAATACTTGTATTTGACGTTTCGCGCGCGTTTTTGCATGTTTTTTTTTTTCCTATGAATTGTATAGGGTTAAATGACGTTGTTATATTACACGTGTTAAATATAAGAAATATATCATGGTTATATTACACGTGTTAAATATAAGAAATATATCATGGATATATTACACGGAAAACAAGGAACGTCATGTGATAAAAACTGATTAACTCTGTAAATAACGTCTGTTCTATTTCTCCAAAAATTCCATTATATGGAAGGCACTAGTAAGAAATTTCTTTACTATGTATACAACGTAACTCGCAGCCATTTTTGTATGGAATGGAAACCATTGATCCGTGGGCTGGTGACAATCACTACTCACCTTCTCACATGAAACAACTATAGGATCAGACTTAGCGTATTTGAAAACTGAGATGAAAATTAATGTTGCTGTATTGGGAGTTAATCGTTGTTGCGACAGCATTTCAGTCAGGTAGCGATGTCCAGTTTGTTACAGATTGAGGAAAACTCGCGGAGCATAGGAAGCATAGAAGTTACCCGGCCGGGTGGAACCACCGACCTTCTCTATTCCAGCTGGAATGCTTCCTCACATGAAAAATCCCTGTGACTCTACCGGGACTTGAACCCATGAGATGAAATGCTCCTATTACCGAATCAAATTACAGGTCTAAAAGTCGTACCCCAGTATTTTAGTTTTGAGGTGTGTGTGTGTGTGGGTGTGGGTGTATTTATGTGTTTGGATCGGTCTATTGACCTCTCCGTTACATGCAACTAAATGTATCCAGGGATATATAAATGAATTAAAGTAAAGAAAATTGAAAATGTTAATTGCAAGAAATTCTATGAGTTTTAAAGTACATTTTGTTTTCCAAAATAATGTTTTCTATATACTAACGTAACGGTTACCTTTGGGGTTATGATCTAGACGGGAAATATCTCTTATAGATAATTATCCAGATAATTCATTTTCTAACCAATTTTATATCGAATTCTCAAACACTCCACTGAATTTTCTAACTCCAGACTTTTGATGTTACTTTAATCCGTTTGTTCAGAATCAAATCTTATGGAGTTTTGAAAAAGACCGTTTTGCGCCCTGAATAATCGGATATAAGTTGTTGAGAACTCAATTACGCTATTTCCGTCTTTTATTGAAACAGTTATGAGTAACTCCGCATTTAACTCTACTATACCTAAGATTTCGATCAGTTTCTTCATCATTCCAGACCTTAACATACTGCTTAAATCATTATTATATTATTGATACAAGGATACGTTTATAATTATATATATATTTCAGAGGTCATGGAATATTTTCAACTTTTTGACGTAGACAAAAGCCAAACTATTTCCGTCCGAGAAGTTAAGACAGCTGCCCAACTGTTAGGATACAACCCCACTAATGATGAGGTGAACAAACTTTTGAGCGACGAGGATGAAAATGGTCAGTTAGACATGCCTTAAATTTAACTGTGCTCTTTGTGCTGATTAATATATTATCTGTCTCTTATTTCTAACAAAATCTCATCTCTCATTTTCCTCCCTATAAAATTTAATTTTCTAACCGGACCAACAAAACCAAAAGGATGGGGTTATCAAGAAATTTATAAAAATATCGGTCAACTTGTCGGTATCTCTTTAAAGAATATACATAAAAGAAAACATACGATGATCATTATGAACGTAACTGAAGCAATAACTCGCTTCTAACCTAATATCATATTATCAGATTTCAGAAATTCAATAAATTTATGCATACTTGTTTTTTTTTAAATATAATATTTAGGTATATATTGTCTTTTTATATCTGAGTATTTATTACAAATCACTATAACATGGTATTCGTCTTCTATATCCCTTGTATTGCAATTTGGCAATATCTCTCACTTCTTTCCATCCTATCTCTTGAGTATCTTGCAGTCTCTGTTCTTAAACAGTGTGCTGAAATTTTCAATCTTCTAATGTTTCTTCTTAAAAATTTGGAATTTAATAATTAAAAATACCTATCCATTTGAAAGCTTTTTTAAACCTAACATGTTCACACATGTTATGAATAATCCTTATATCATTCAAACAGCGGTGATGGGCTAAAAGGTAGTAAGACAGCAACTTTATGATAGTTAAGGGCAATTCTGTTTATCAATAAAACCTCAACATTTCAGGGGATGGAGTGCTGAACTATAGCGAATTTAGGTCACTTGTCATGAAATTCACAGACCATTTGAGTAAGAATGCAGACGAACTTGAGGAAGCACTTAACGTTTTCATAAGAATACAGCCAGGACGACGAGTACATTGACATGGATGAGTTCAAGTAATGTTATATGTTTTGAGCGCCAAACACAAACACAATCGCAAGGAGCCAAATGTTACAACCTTTAACTCAAATATCATACCTAACTCTTCATTGAGTTTAAAGGTCATACGTTGGGATTATGCTTGAAACTCGTACAGAAGTACAGTTTTCTTTTCGAGAACATGGGGCCTGTACCAATCCCAATACTTCGCTATATCGTTGTCGGAGATTGAACCTATGACCTCGTTTAGGGGGAGACGCACTGGACCGACCTGCAACCGCTTTCATATGTTGCATGCTCTCCTGTTTATAAACAAAATTTGTTTGTTTGTTCGGTTTAACGTCCAACCGACAGTATTTTAGTCATTTGGAGACGATGTCTACTTGAGACAGATATAGTGCTGCCACACTGCAGTATTACGCCGTAGACATGTGGCATGATACCACACCCAGTCACATTATCCTGACACCGGGCCACCAGTCCTGCAATTATCCTTATATGCTGAGCACCAAGCAAGGGAGCTATTACAGTACCATTTTTTACGACTTTGGTATGTCGCCGCCTGGGATCGAACCCACGACCTCCCGCTCCCGAGGCGGACGCTCTAACCACTCGGCCACCGGGGACGGTCTTATAAACAAAGACATTTTGTGTAGCATATTTAGCTAAATGTGATTTTTATTTGAATCTGTTAATTGCGAAAACCCGAAAACATCACCATATCTCCCATGCAATCACGATTTGCGATGCTTACAGCATAATTATGTTTGACCTTGTCGGAAGCAGTATTCAAAGTCTCTGATTTTCTGTATCCGAGAGGTCAGATAACGTAGTGGTGAACACACTGGCTTTTTACTAGTGCAACCCGGGCTCGAACTTAATTCGATTTGACGTTGTATGTGAAAGGATATTTTGCAACCTCTTCAGAAACTTGAGTTTCAATTTCCCCCCACTTCAAGATCAAATCTGATGATTAAACCCTTATCATTAACACCTTAAATATAGTTTAAGTTATACTCGTGTTATTTTTATATTGTTTAAGAAAATTTCTGAAGACGAAGGGTGACGATAAGCTAACTGAAGAAGAGATCAACTCTATTTTCAAAGAGCTGGACAAAAGCAATGATAATAAACTTGATAAAGAGGGTGAGGCGATATTGTATGTAGCATCTTCACTTTGTCGAACTTAAGTGTCATCTTCAGTGATGATGACGTCAGTGATGATGACGTCAGTGATGATAATTATGAATTATTTAAATTGATGTTGTTAATATTTTAACTCATACTGATCCACCTCGATGGTTCCACGTCTGTACCAGTATACTGCGCCATGAAACGTCTTAAAACATATTTCCCCAGCGGGGATCGGACTCACAACCTTTGGATCCGTTGTCATTGAACACTCTTCCTTGACCATGTTGTCCTGATGATGATAATGATGATAAAACACATCTCATCGCAGTATATATATATATATATATATATATATATGAATATAAAGATCCATGGATGGATGGATGGATGGATAGATTTATATGAATATAAAGATCCATGGATGGATGGATGGATAGATAGATCTATAGATGTATATATAGATACATGGATGGATGGAGATGAAATTAAAAGATGGATAGATAGATGGATAGATATTATGTTAACTATATTTTGATCTACGTTTCAGAACTCATGCGCTTGCTCTCTCCACTCTCATAGAGATACCACAACAGGCGGTCAGGTGTGACGGATTTACCTTTTTCTTCAGATTTGTAGTGCTCATGTATTCCAATATGAGATATTATTTGTTAAGAAATGCTACAAACTAAACAAGACACAACTTACAATGAACACAATCTCAGTATAAAGGGTATAATTTGATGACATGTAAACAAAAACTTTATAGACTTTGATGACTTATATATGTATCTGGTACGTAAGGAAATAAACATGTTAAACAAACAAATCAATCAGAACAGGAACTTGCTCTTTAAGCTGTTACATCTTGATAATGAGGCATCCGCCTTAATATCAATTTTCAATTCAATATTTTATTTGCATAACAAACAAACATTGTTTTGCAATTACAGAATTTACATAAATAAGTAAATATGACGGTTTAAGTTTTATACTGTAATATAAAGAGAAAAGCGTGAATTTTAATCATACAATAGACATGTATGTAACTATTATGCAACTGTAATTGAACAATTATAATATAAATAATAGAAACGTTTATATACATCAAAGTTGCACAAATAACACAATTATATATTCAGCTACCTGTCCTCCTTGTTTGGAGCCGCACTCTAAACATGTATCGGAAGTCCCGCAATATACACCGGTTAATAAAAAAGAGCATGGATCCGGTGAAAACACAGCAAATTTTAAAATTTTACGACCAATTTATATCAATTTACTCGACCAAATAAGAATTTTTAGAGAATAAATCAATATACAGCTCATGGATGGTTATATAGTTTTATAATTATTGAAGTCAAAAGTGTCAGATAAGTACATTTATCATATAAAATACAAGGCAAGTACTTTTCATAACGATGCCAATTTGTAATATGAAAATCAATGTAATGAAGTTTCAGTCAATTTAATAATGATAACCTTTTTTTCCATTTACTACATGTAATTATTAAAGAAAGTAACTACTATTTGTGTATAACGTTTCTGTCGCCATGCCTTTCATATTAAAAAACATGGAAACAGATGTGTTCTAATGGTGAAAACAAAAAATGAAAATATACACATGAAATGTTTCTGCCATGATATGCCCTTGCTGAAACGAAACACAAGGTGCATAACAGCAGATTTTTGTTAATATACTGTACAAATAATCTTCAAATTGCATAATATTAATTTATTTTTCATAACTTTATATTTTAAAATTATTTATCATACAATGATAATAAATATATACATATTATATATATATCAGTCCAAAAATAATTATAAATCATTTTACTTTTGTTATATGTTATCATTAATGTCAACAAATGGCTCTTTGCTTTGAGGCAGTAGGATATATATAAACACACTTTGCACAACGAAATAGCAGAATTCGACCGTTTTTAATGTATCTAGTATTTCATTTTACATGTACCTTTACAATTAGTGCAAATTTAATGAATTTCAATTTTTGAGTCTACGCATTTTGAGTATTTCTTAGTCAATATTGATTGTTTATAAATAGTTAAAATATGTTTCTCTGACGATAAACGAACCTTATAAATTAACATTAGATATTACGCAGTTTATTTACAACTTAAATAATGCATTTGACTGAATTGCAAATTTGATTTTGGTGAAACACAATCTGGTAAATTGCAGGTTCTTAATTTTTTATAGTCTGTGACGCCGTTGTGTTTGATGTAGCTTTCTTTACCAATAATTGTATTCAACAAAAATGACCTCCTATAAGTGATTAAAACAAACTAGATCTATATTTTTTCCTTGAATGTTGTTTTGTGATCCCTATGGTGATTGTTGTATTGACCAACTTGATTCACGATTGTCAAGAACCATTGGTGGAATAAAAAGGATTTATCAGTTCATTGTCATCTGTTTTTTCCCCGTTTACAGTTTCATGAAATACATGTGTAGCCCATGTGCGGAGGGCACAATTAGAATAACGACAAATATAGGAATAACAACAAAATCATGAAAAACATATAAAGGACGAAATTTACCACTGAGGAACGATTCCGACCAGGTCGATGTGATTTCATATGTTCCCTCGATTATATGAAATTTAATTGCATATTCAAACAGCATAACGTATTGATAAATTATTATATTTAATGCGAATATATTTTTTCTTTTAAATTATTCGACTGCTCAACAGATGGAATCTGATTTACAACACGTATCTGTAACAGTAAGGTGGTCATTAAAAAGAAAGATTCGCCTAATACGGACATCACGATCTCGTCCTGTACATTCACAATCCATGGCGGAAAAAAACAAAAACAACATTTCTTGCATTTTTCATAATTTTGGTAAGATTTGAATAACTTTCTCATTTTTTTTCACTTTCCAATCTGCACGACCCTGTAGTGAGATTGCGATTAGATTTTAAATTATTTTATTCCTCGAAGTTTTCCTTAGAAAAGGCTTATGTTTTGGTACAAAAGAGCGTTTTATCTTATTAATAATTTGACCAAATAGAGAGCAGGGAAAAATAAATTATAATAAGGAGAGAAATAAACTGAATGTCTCATTTTGTTTTTATTACCAAACTAACCTGTATAAAACGAGGACTCGCTTGGATAATCGGTCTGTAAAGGGACATGTCAAGGTCCCTATCATGACTACTGACATGGCCAAGTTTTGATATTTTAAAGGACAGTTAAAGCTCTTTTGTCGATCAATTTCATATTTCTTAGTGATACAAATTGCGTGAATACCGATACCTGTGGTCGGGTACTTAGATTGTCTGCCTCGTAATAAGCCAGACAGAAAAACAGACAGTATACTTAATTGATGTAAACTTTTACAGTTTCTAGTCATATAAATAATGATAAAATCACATTATCATCACATTACCGTTGTGAAATATAAACGGAAATCATATCTAAAAAAGCAGCAACATAAAAATATTCATGACGAAAATATCAAGAATGTAAGTTATGGAGGATCACTTTTTCATACTTATTTAAGGTAAAGTTCCTGTAATGGCCCCGCTACGTTTTGACCCATGGCCTTTCACGGAGATAACCAAGGTTTCCTAATGTTTCATTAGGATACCTTAGTTACCTTGGTAAAGGTTAAGTGGTCCAAGTCGTGGCGGTGAGACGCCAACTTGATTTGTGTCGGGTGAGAGAACTCGAACCGACCCAATCTTCTTGTTGCCTCTCTCAGTTACACAGTTTGGCTTTGCATATGTGGAAGCATATATGTTGAATAACATTGACGTTTGGTCAGGCTCGGCTGAAATGTAGCTCTTCCCCTTTTGTATTTCACCAAGATTAACCCTTTTACCAATTTCGAATGTATTGAAAACGGTTACGTCTTTACTATCTTCGTATGCCCTGAAAGGAGGATGAGAGTAGACTGCAGCTTTACGAGACCTACCTACCTACCTACCTACCTATCTAATCGATAATTTTCTCATTTCCATTTCGATACTCTTAAATTTAGATATTTGCCATATAGTTACCATTATTCCCAGCGATTTCAAGATGGAAACTATTTCTAAATCCTGCTCTTAAGAAAAAGAATAACAAACATTAGTATAATATATATATTAAACATCAGACAGCAAATTAACACAATGCTTTACTAGGTAGACATAACCCCTCCCCCCAAAAACAACAACAACAACAACAACAACAACAAACACAAAAAACACAAAAAAACAATAAAAATTCACGCCTCACAATATGTCAACAAGGTAAATAATATTTTCATTTCTAAGAAAGATGTTAAATATAGATACCTCTTACCATAGCAATAGCGACAAGCACTATGATAACAATCTCAGTCTATTTCATAAATACTTTGTATAATATTAAGTATTGCCATATAAATAATAAAGTGTTACATACAATTAGGAAAAAGTATATAATATGAAAATATGCATATCATAATCTGATTCAGTTGAGCCTGTATAAAGCGATCGACCTGCATTTAACGGCTAGTTTTTATATTAGCAAAAAAGCATTTTGTTATATTTTAAACCGTCATTTGGCGACCACCTTTGTTCAGCGGTCACTTTTTCTTGTTCCCCTGACCGCTTAAGACAGGTTTGACAGTATACCAATTAGGATATTCGTCTCCAAAGATATACTTTAAAGAACGGTAGGTATACGTACTCTATATAACAAAGGTCAACATGCAATGATAAGCATGCCGGTAATGACTGTACTTTTAAAATTTGAATGATTCAATATTTGTATGGCCTTCTGACACATGAAGTTCAGTCACCGAATGATTAAAAAATAACACTTACATGTGTGTTGAATAACTAGTATTGAAAATCTTCATAAGTGATGTAGTTATTGTTTAATTTATGTTTGCTAAACAAAAAGCTTATTTCAATATAGATAATGATTTTCCAAATCATGACCTTGAAATCTATGAAGTTAATAGCATTTTCTGAACATAAAAGTCAAATTTACCAGTTACAATGATATCCAGAGGGACGAAAGGTAATGGGAAGCTTAAAGATGACGAGGCAAAAGTTGGACGAGAAATCAGAATGGAAAAGTGATAAGCTGACATTAAATAGACGACAATCACTTCATCGAACTTCCTCACAAACGATGATGACAACGGCAAGACAATGGCGGTGATGATGTTGATGATGATGATGATGATATCTACCTATGATTCATAACCCGATAGAGACAGACAATTACTAAGATAGCTAGCTACCTAGACAGAAAGATATTTTGTTAACCGTACCTTGACCTATCAAAAATGAGAGTCAACAATATTTGGATCTAAACAAAAATTAAAGCTAAAACATAATCTCAGTATCAAATGCAGAGGTCTTTGTATTGATTCTAAACAAATATTCAAGAAATTAAGTTTTAAAATATATCGGAACTTGTTTTCAACAGCTAGGTACTATTTTGTTTAACAAAAATAAATACAACAATAAAAAAAAAGAAGAATAATGAAAATTTGAAATGTTTCATTTTCAGTACAGATTTTTTTTTCAACATTTCAATCTAAATTCTCATATTTAATATCATATTGACTATGTTGAAACTGTATTGTTTCCAACAAGTAATAATAAGTTTCAGACTATCCAAAACAAATTTATAAGATATTCCTTAAACCTTGACCCAACAGCACATAATTCGAATGAACATTTTTTAAAATTCAATGGATACCAGTGTCCCTCTGTGTTGACCAAAGTACTCTTTGTTTTTTGTTTTTTTGAATCCGAAATAAAACTGCTCTAGGCTACATGAAAGAACAGTTTTTATCAGTTCATGCAGTTCATGGATTTATTACTAGTTACAGATCTAAAGCCTCTGCAAATACAATGTACCTGTCGTAAGGTGACCGTACCTTTGTAACACAGCAGACACGGTCGTCTTACGTCGTCCCTGCAGGGGCCGTTGGGTGACCATACTTTTGTGACATTGCAGACATATAAGTTTCGGTTCAAGGACGCTAATGCACAATATTAAAAATCACAAAAATAATGTCATCTTCCAATTGATTTATTGTTTGATTGATTGATTGAGTTTACCGTCGCTTCGACAGTATATCAGTCATATAACGACGTCCTGCTAATTACAGGTGGAGGAATGCACTGAGTGCATTCGGGTAGAACCACCGACCTACCGCAAGCCCGCTGGAAGGCTTCCTCACATGAAAATCCGGATGGCACTGCCGGGATTCGAACCCACGCGGGTCATCATCTGAATGTTAATCACTCTAGACAATCAATAATATTTTTTGTTTACCCTCTGTAACTTATTATTGTTTCAGGCGTAACTGTCGAATAAACCCCCACTTTTGACCTACTTAAAGATGATGACGTAAGGCAGTGCCGAATGAGTATATGAACAATTTTCATCGGTAGATAGGCTACGCACCATTATTTGTTGAGATGACAACTAGCTGAAACATACACTTCGTTTATGCGAGAATTTAATAAAGTATTCTGACCAATTTACTGTTTCTTTGATTAATATAAAGTTATTGGTATCAAAACACTTCTCTTTGATGCACATTGAGACTTGTTTCGGAGATACATGCCCTATATATATATATATATATATATATATATATATATATTACTAGAGTCTGTTTCACTGAAACAGTGTGGGCTTTATTACAATGATGTTTACTCCGAAGATTTCGGTGGAGAGAACGCTTTAATACCGAGTTTTTATCATGTTCATTTTGACTTCCTGGGATGAAATGATTCGTACATATAACTGGTCTACATTCTCCATTACTTTAATCCCCGTCAACGCTGCATATCTTTAAAAAATATATTATTCTTGTTAATTTTGATATATATGTGTCTATATATAATATATATATATATATATATATATATATATATATATAATCTTATGTTCATATAGGATGGATTTGAATTAAATCATTGTGTGTATATATTAACATTATCAAAACATTATGCTTATATGTACATATAACAAAGGAAACACATATTCAAAGAAAATCATAGCAAAGGCATCTACTATAGTCCTATAAAATAGCCATATATGTGAAATGTGTGAAGCAAAATATTTCGCAGAAATGAAAATGTGAACGGATTGTGGCAACCAGCAGAACATTATGTCAAATAAAAATATCTTGAATTATATGAAGATCAAATTTATGTAATAGAAAGTAGGTACAACGAAGAAAATATGAAACGATTAAATGCAGGTTACCATTATTGTTTACTTACAACACAATGGCATTATTCTATTATTTAACTGTAAACATGAATGTGCATATAAACTAAATCATCAGTAGAGTTGATATTAACATGTTGTTTTACTTGTGTATAAAGAATTGTTTATATTCATATTAGTGTACATTTTCATATGGCTAATATCTATATTTTTGTTCGGGCTTTTAAAACTTATATAGGTAAAACTCAATTGGTACTATGCTATTCATTTTCACAAAAAATGTTTGAATATTAAAAGAAAACTACACATGTAGTACAAAACGTTACAATGCATATTATTTCATAAACGTTTAAAGTTAACACAAGTAGAGCAGTGGCCTTATGAAAAAAAAACTCATGTTCTCAACTGCTATTGATTAATCATATATGGAATATATGTAATGTTATGCGCATTGTTTTGCTGGTAACATAATAACTAGATAATGTAGTCTTTACATTTTACATATGAATAAGACCTATCTTACATATTTTGTCTCACCAACAGTTGATATATTTTGATGGAACTTTTAAAGTAGTATTTTCGTATTAAAGCATTCAGATATGATATGAAGGAGTAGACAACATTCATAACGCTATGCCAAAGATCCATATAACCACTCTGTGAGTCATTCTCCTCATTCCTGAAAGAAGAGAAGCTGACTGATTCGATTCATCATTTATATAAAAAAAAACTACACCACTAATTATGTACCTTTCCAGTGTTTTCTTATGTTTTCAAATTGATTTAAAGACTATCCAATAGCTACACTTGAAGACTTGATACTCAGTGGTTGACCTCGTTGTCAAGAATAAATAAATACTCACTTGGTTTTGTTTGTGATACTATTTGTGAGCAGTTGAACTAGAAATGAATGGGAGGTGCGGGACTCTATCATTATCAAAACGATAATTGCATAGACAAGATGATTAATTAAAACACTGCGTCTAGAAGAACATGTATTTGAGTTTGAAAGGAATTCAGTCTCGGACCCTCGTACCATTGCTTTGTCACAATAAAACAACTACAAATGTTCACATTTCAAACATGTATGAAATAAATATATAAAGATGATATTTGTTTTACTGATTATTTCACAATACCAACAATGGTAAAAAAGAATTGAAAGTTTGTGAGTAAATGATTATTCTAAACAACTACACGAAAAGACAAGTTATATACTTTTTCATAATATCACTATAAATAATGACATGATATGTACAAATGTTCACTTAAAATCTGGAACTGCTGTGCTTTAACGACATGCTTGTAAGAAAGAGTATTCTCAAAACATGGAATAAATGTCGTTTAGAATTTAAACATTTTCATACACGCCATCGTTCTGATATACTTGCTGGAGCGAACACAGAATTGCCTCGTAACAGAATCTCATTTGCTCCTGCAAGAAAACGGAACACATATATCAATAAATATATCAACCGATTTTGACAGGTAAGCTTTTAATTTCGACGCACAGTTCTTAAATGCTCTTTTCCTATTCAAAACGACATGTTCATAAATATAATCATATTGTCTCGATTTTATTTATTTAGATACATAAATGTACCGCCCCCTGTGACCGGGTGGTTTGAGCGTCCGCCTCAGGAGCGAGGGTCGTGGGTTTGATTCCAGGTTTCGACATACCAAAGTCGTAATAAATGGTACTGGTATAGCTCCCTTGATTGCCGCTCAGCATATAATACAGGACTGGTCGGCCCGGTGGCATATATGTTATCCTGCCGCATGTCTACTGCATTTCTCGTGATACTGTAGTGTGGCAGCACTATATCTGTCTCAAGTGAACATAGTCTCTAAATGACTTAAATACTATCGATGGAACGTTAAAACCCAATAAATAAACAAATTATATACATAAAATGTTTTATTACGAATGGGAAAATATTCAAACCAATAAACACATATACTTACAGAACTTGTTATAATGCTTCTGTTCACACCCTTCATGGATTTCACGGACTCCATGATATTGACCTTATCTCCAGTGGACCGTATCCTGTTGAATTCGTTCAGAAGCACACTGATCAGTCCGCTGCGTGTGGCACCATCGCTGAATTATGAACGATGTAAACATGTATATATAAATATGTGTGATTGTGTAGTTTACTTAAGAAAGACTGAGTTTTACATACATTGTATAATTGTTGGCACTTTTTTTCTTTTTTTTTAAATGTATATACTATAAAATCTCCATTCGACCTGAACCCGCATAAATAAACTATTCATTAAAATAAATTTAAATAATCTATATGTATTCAAATGCATATATGACGGCACTGTATTTTCATGAAAACTATTGGCAGATTGACACAATGCAAAATTGTTCCAATAAATATCTGCCTCACATACGTACTGAACGAGATTCGGCGAGATTTCCATTATTTCAAACAATACAATCATATACTGTATATATGTTGTGACGTATCATATGGAAACCATTACCACAATGATTTGTAGATTTTGCCAAAAGTAAAAGGTCTTTGACTTGACTATTTGAGTTTACCGTCACTTCAACAGTATTTCAGTCATATAGCGACGTCAAGCTAATTACAGGTTGAGGAAGACCCCGAATGCACGGAGGCATCCGTGTAGAACCACCGACCTACCGCAAGCCAGCTGGAAGGCTTCCTCACATAAAAATCTAAAAGGTCTTTACCTGCAACAAACAACTACTGGCTCCTTCTGTTTAAGCTGGGGCTGCCATTTTGTCACGTGATTCATTAGGTCTACAATAGACTGTGTGTGACGTGGTACAGCACTGTCATCATCCCAAGATGTGAACGTGTAATGTCTGATGAACCTTGATGGATTCGGGTTCTGAATATAATACAATTGAACCTGTATTAGCGGTCACCTCTATTAAGCGGCCAATCTGCATATAGCGGTCAGTTTTAATATTACCAAACTAGCATTTTGGTATATGTTTAACCTTCATTTAGCGGTCATCTCTGCTAAGCGGTCACTTTCTATTGTTCCCTCGACTGACCGCTTAAGACAGGTTTGACTGTATAACGTCTTAATTACTTTATCGTAATTGTATCAACTGATTAATCTTTTATTTATGAAATGTATTTTGGGACTTTTTAAAACATCTTGTTCACAAATGGTCACTGACTAAGTATTACATTTATGTCTGTATTACATAAATATTAAAACCCATCTACAGTCATCCAATGTTTCACTTCGTGCGAACAAATTTAATCTTAGACGTAATTAACTCCCCTTCATTGTATCTATCAGTTTCTTCTTCTTTGTACTATAATCCATTCAGAGAGATGTCCTATGTCAATGAGATATACATACGCTTCACTGTAAAGAAACAATAAAAATATTAAAACTGGTTTGCTTATGAATCTTTATTACTTTCATACGAAGTCGGGTAATACAGGCCCCCAGAACATTAGCAAGCCAGTAGTCTGAGTAGGAAACGAGTTTCAGTCTTATTTTTACCTTGAACGTCAAAGAAAGCGACTTGATTACGAAACTGTCGAAGGGTTTCTCTGTTGTAGACTTGATTGTTCCATTACTGAGCACAATCCCAGCTGTGTCCTTTTGAGGACATATTTCCTAGAAACACAAATAAATATACAGACTCTATAACTGCAAACTACTAATGTACATATTAGAGATATGAAAATTAAACGATGATTTACAATTGCTGTTATGCTAATTAAGGCAGCAAGTAGTGTTGTGTACATAAAATTAAAGTTCGTTTAATGCATCCTTGAATCACGTTAAATTCATTAAAGATATAAACTTAGACAAATGGAATCAAATCGATCGGTAAAATGACTTCGCTCCCATTTTGAAAAAACAAGTTAATAGTTTTATAGAATAAATTTCTTCGTTTCCTTGGCACGGATGCATCGTGACTAAGCATGCACACGTCATTTTCCTGAACTTTTATCATATTAATTTTCGTTTAAATTACTAAATTCATGAGTCATAGTCAGCACATTATATTTTTACTCACATGTTTAGCTTTGATGATACGCACACACACCATATCTTAGTTTTGTACATTAATTTTTAGATTTTTCTTATATCAACATTCTAGTCAATCTGGAAAATTGTAGCGGACACGAACTCTGATCTTGACATGGCTACTAACCTTTTACATAAAATAATCAGATTTGGGGATTATCAGAGAACTCGACAGAATGCAATGCATTTCCTCCATTTAAAATAAAGAGACATATATGAATCTATGGTATTCACAAGCTTACCTCTAAAACCGATTCCGCCATAATGATGGTTTTCACATTTTTCTTTACGATCATTGTCCAGAACTCCTTCATGTTGTCGATTTTTGGTGTTCTTGTTATAATAAATCCGTTTCCAATCGGTAATATCTTATGCGAAAAAAGAATATTGTATTGATTAATATTAAAAACCAAATAGAGGTAATATATTCACGATAAATTGCCACATTTTATATAATAATTTATAAAGTGTTTGTGTATTGTTTGCTTTGATTAGCGTATACATGTAGCTAGTAAATATATGACATGCGCTTCAATATGAACCAATTAGATTTTTTTTAAAATATTAAGTATAATGTTAACTTACGGGTAAGTAGTATGCACGAAGAGACTGGAAAAACTCAGCTACTTGATATTCCGATCGCACCTGTGCTAGTTTGGTTTCTGACAAATATAAAAATGTCTATTTTTGACTAAACATGTGTATTAAAAATAAAGTATATATAGTTTTAATACAATATAATTGATTTTAGATAGACACTTGTATGTTGGTGTAAATCCGTTCATAGGAACACATCTGCACAAATATATCTAAAACAAATACGATACGATTATTAAAGTCTAATCAAAGTAAAACAATATACCTTGTGTTGGTTTTTCATCCATATTGCAGTACTCACTGTCTTTTGCTTCTTCCTCCTCTATGCTGTCTCGGAGTCTCTTTAAAACCAATAAGAATATAGAAACTCCCGAAGGCCAATGACGCAAATGACATGTACATACAGCATATAACATATCAAACATTTGCTATATGCCAAAGTTACTAGGTCAACGAAATATATGTAGCAAAATATAATCGCCTTTCACAATTATTTTTGCGCAAAACCAAAATGCGAAATAATTCTCATAGCTGCAATACATTCCCCGAATCAGTTTCGTGTTTTTATACAATTTCATAAAAAGTATTTAATGTATTAGTGTTTTTTCCCCCAAGTATGATAACATAGAACTTTATTTTCATTATTTAAAAAAGGAATATACTTTACATATGTTTGTAACTATGAAAGTGAATTGTTTCTAACCTTGAATTGCTGATCATAGTTGGTCACTTTCGAATTGCTGTAAGGTTGACTCATAAACAGACATATCTCCTCCATCTGTGAGGTCCATACAAAATGGGTTCCCACCAGAAGAGAGTCCGCCAAGGCCTCGTGTAAGTAAACATATTGGTTCTGAAAAGTCAAAGAAGTTGAACTTTTACCCGGCATATCAATACTATTAGAAAATATGGGTAGGGAAAACTGTATCTCAGTTTCTTGTTGTTTTTTGTTTCGGTTTTGTACACTTTAATATTAGTTTTGACATTAAATGAGTGATATAGTGATATTTATTAACATATGCAAATAATTTTGATATATTGGTCAATTAATTTGTGCACATATTGAATCTTCATATGTAGATACCTACCGCAGTTTGGACCATTTTGACCCTCTGGTCCCGCAGTTTGGATACAATACTGTACGGGTTGACACATCCTTCATTCATGGCCTGATAATGGAGATTATCCAGGGCAATAAATGTCCCAGTTCTTCCGATTCCAGCACTGTAAGATTTAAAAAAGGAAACATTACTATTTCAAAGGTATACTGAATTAACGGTGTATAACCGAAAAAACAACAACAAACTAATAAGCTCTGATACAGATATGCCGTATAACACAGAAGTTTATCTCTAAGATAAAACATGTACCTGCAGTGGACGACGATGGGCGATTTTGGCGCTTTCTGTACAAAAGCGCGGTCCACCACACGCCAGAAGTTGACGAGACACCACGTGGTATCGGGGACATCCTTATCGGGCCAAGCCTTGAAATGGTACTGGGTGATGCGTATTGCAGGACAATCGTCATTTGTATACACAGCAGACTGCGACAACAATAAACTGTCAATGTAAATGCATGCATACATGCATTCATAATCAGATTGTATATTTCGGACCGGAAACACAGTGATTTATCGAAACTCATTGCTGTGTTACAAAAAAAAAATAAAAAAAAAAAAATCTGTATCTAATCTGTATTGCTAAAATTGTTCAAATAGATTGCATTCAAGACATGTAAATCATTTTCCTGTTACACTGTGTTTCTGTAAATGATAATTGTATAGAGATTTGTATGTGCATCATATATATTTACCATCACCGTCATGCAATCGTCTATGAATGAATTTTAGGAAATAATAGGTAATATGAACATATTTTATCATAATTACAAAAAATGGGTTGTTAGTAACTGTTACTTTTTTCACTTCCAAACGCCTTATATCATAGTCCTTGTAAACCTCAGTTTTAAGAAGCTTGACTTCAATACTGCTGAATGACGTCATGTCTCCATCTTCTCCCTCTGGCCAGTATTGTTCACATTTATTCTGTTGAAGGAACACGAGCACTTGTATGTAAAAATACAGACCTTGACGTTCTGTAAAACAGGTTAAAAAATATAAATATATTCAACATATTCCGTAAAGATATCAGCAACAGTTTAAACTTTCCGAAAATTAGACGTTGTTTAAGACAAATGATGTATAAAAGGTAAATATTTGATTTTCAATATTATATTATTGTAGAAGAGGTGAAACATAAAGTTCCTTTCAATGGAGCTTGCTTTGTCTTTATGGCGACGCACATCAAAGCAGACTCTTGAAAGGAGTTATTGAAATAAAGGAATAAAATGACATGTATTTCGTTGCCATGGAACTAGTTTTGTTTGTTGTTGTAGTATAGTCTTGCATGTAGATTCCAGCTCGAGTCAGTATGATTACAGATATCAAAAACTAAATGAGAAAACACACACACACACACACACACACACACACACACACAAACCAAAAAAACAACAACAACAAACAAACAAAAAACAACAACAACAATAACAAAAGACATGAAAAGAATATCAATTTCCTTACCTCTCCCATTTCAAAGAGATTTGTCAACATTACCACTATTTCCGTCTTTTGCTGCCAAAGCATGCGCCAGAAGTCATTTATCATTGCTTTTGTTGGTCCTAAAAAGTAATAGGGTTGATATCATCTCCTTCATCTTAGATTTACTGCAAATGTTCCTTTCCCCTCGCTAGATTGGTTTCGTATACTGCACTTTTATCACAGCTTAATGTCTTTGTTATTGCCAATGCTGAATTTGTTTCCATTATGCTGAATATTTCGATCGTCGTTCAATTAAATCGATATATATATATATTGGTATAAGCTACATGTATATAAGTCTTTTTTTAATCATTCATATTTTGCCATGAATATAATGAGATTAGCAACTTAACTAAAAGGAAAATGTGTTTTGAAAGGAAATGTGTTTAACAAATGTAGTGTAATACCTTGGGAAGCAATGAATTTGTTTTGTTTGTCATACCCCTGAAAGAGAAACATATACTTTTTATCAATACAGTACAATGTATATAAAAAACACTCAGTCCATCGCTATAAATTAAAAAATTACAACAAGATCATTATGTCAACATTTTTGTCAGACGGTTTCTTCTACAATCTTATCTATACATTTGCGTTGAAATATAGTACCACTTGTTGTAGAAGTCGACATTGCAGTTTTGATAAAAATTAGATATTGATAGGATTTTGAAAGCATTATGTATGAACACAATTTTTGTAAAAATAAAACTGTAAAAGAAGCAAGTTTATAATTCAGTGTTCAATCGCAGTTTCATTCATTAAACAAGCTATAAATAACCTTATTTGCACCACATATTTACGGCTGCGGAATTAGCTCAATTGGTAAGAGCGTCGTTCAGTATTTTGTTCTTGCAAGGGGTCGTGAGTTCTAGTCCAGCTGAGACCGTATTTTTTTTCTTTTTTGTGTGTTATACTTATTTTTTATATTCTTGGGTTATATATTTAGAATTTTTTAATCTAGTTTTTATGCTTCCATTATTTTGCGTTTGTTAACCTTTTAATTTAAATCATGAACCACAGGACCCTGATATTCATTAAAAAAAATCGACCTCTCTATATATAAATTATTTATAGAGAGGTCGATTTTTCTAATATGAGGGTCCTGCGCATAGACAAGACTGGTTATAAGGTCAAAACATTAGAAATAAGAGGGGGCGGGGTGGGGGCAGTATGCTTAATGTAAGCCGTCAATTGAAACATTTTGTTTGTAATTTTTTCTTGTGAGAATCTCAAATGACTGCAGTGTCTCTAGTCGCATCTGTATGTCATAACTCAGAAAGTACTTTAGGGATTGAGTTTATACTTTATACAATGGTCAAATTTTACTTAACAAGAACAATAACTCTACCTTGCTCCATCTGTATTACTTATTTGTATGGTGAAATTATGTTTTTCTAGAACAAATTTTAAAAACTATTGAAGGCATGAATATAATTCTTTACAAATGGGAAGGATGTGAAGTTACATTGAACAATAACTATTTTGTACCATTTTCTTGCTTTTCTGTTAAAATTATTTTTTTCTGCAACAATTAAATTCATGAAGTATTAAAGGTATTGAGATGATCAAAACTAAGAACCAATATTTTTATCCACTTTTGTTTAATTTGACAGAGACCAAAAATAAAATAATCTATTTTACTGCTGTTTTAATAAGATTTAACTTCCCTGACTTTTTTAATGCACACACACACACACACACACACACACACACACACACACACACACAAAAATAAAAAAATAAAGGGATTGACTTTATAATTCACACATTTTTAACTTTCGCTTCTGACAGTGCTCTCAGTGCTTTAATTTAATTTAGCCAGGTAAGAACGTTTTATTTTAATACTGGTAATTTTCCTGTTTGATTAAGATTAAAGTTATACCTAACATAAGCGTTGTCATATCTTTAAAAGTAATAGGTCATGATAAGTTACAATTGTTAATGAAGTATTGATAAATATTTACAAAATATACGAGTATGTATACGATATGTATTTATTACTTGGACCAGTTTTTGCATTCAGTTAACCCAGATATATATATAAGATTTATTGATCGATTCATAGTACCTAGAATTGGTTTCATGACAGGTATGACAATCTTCAATTCGTCACATGTTCAAATACAAAATAAATACTCTTAAAAATGATACGTAATGTTGAATAATGTTCTTAGGATTTATCCTTAGCTTTCAGACAAATTTAAGATACATACATGAATATAATTAGCATTTATGTAATCGGTCTCCCCTGCTTCTTCGACAGTGAGCTTGACTCTGGAGTGGTCATCTAAAAACAATACCATATAATGCAATGTGCAAGACATAAAACAGATATAATCAAAATGTTCAGTTATACATGCACCAATATTGTAGTTAAACAATGATAACTAAATATTATTTTGAAAAATACTACATTTGAAACTCTTTGAAAGATTACAAACGATATATATTCATTTGTTATAAGATAAAACGTTAGGACTGCATTAAAGACGAGACGGTTTTAAAATTAAAATGGAAATAATTTCGGTTTCTTATGGATAGAAAGGGCTTGGTACATACAAGCATAAAGTCTTTTGTTGCGATTCTTTCCTTTGTTTACAGCTGCATCTGCCACTTCATGTTTAGCTGTAAGGCCATCTTTCAACGTCTAGAAGTACAGGTATTGTCTTCAAAATTCATCATTTATTTAAAAAAGACTTAAGATCGTGATGTATCAAACTTATAATGAGTTAGTAAGACCGAATTGACAAAAACATAGAACTTACTGCTGTGTTCTCGAAAAAAAACTAAGTGCACTGTATTCGCGAGAACTTTCTTGTTACAGTCCAAAAGCGCCAAACACTAACTAAATGTGCAATCGGAGTGCCCTTCGTTCGCTTACACTTATCCTCCGTCGGAAAGGGTAAAAGTCAGCATGTTGCTTATAAATCGTATCGAAATACCCTCGGTTTTGAGAACAAAATTAATTAACCTTAGTGTTTTGTGACTTTTGCAGAACCATCGTTTTTCCAGTATTCTAAACGAATGAAAATTGAGAAATACATATAATGATAAAATATACTTACACTGTATTCCTTGTAAAATTCTTCACACTTCTTGCTTTTCTTGGCAGAAATGTAGGTTATAAGTTCGCTAATCTTGACATTTTTGGGAAGGAAGCTGTAATACTCGTGTGACGTTTGCTTATTATCTTCGGTATGTTGCATTACATTTTCTAAAACAGCATAATTGCAAATTATTTGGTTATTTTACTTGCAACTTTCATTTTAAATTTGAATCAAATTATTTGATATAACTGTCTGCTCGGTTTAATTAAACTCTTAACTCACTTGGCTGATATATTAACATATTTTAATAACTTAGTTTCAAGTCTATTTAGTTCACGTTCTTCACAAGTCTATTTAGTTCACGTTCTTCACAAAGAAAACTACACAGCTTCGTATACCATTCAATTTTAGTAAATTAATATTTATCAAGTCAATTCTGTACATGAATATTCAAGAAGTACAAGGGTTAAACAGTGTACTGCATATATATCAGTATCCAGTTACAGTAAACACAGAACTTGTGTTTCTTACTTGCAGAATCTTTATCACGTTTCTTAACAGGCAACTTTTCCTTGTCCACGATATGGTCGACAGATATCGTATCATAATCACACGAATTATTTTCATGACCCTTCCTCGTTAAATCACTCATACGAGTTGAGCCCCTAGCATTTCCATCTTGTTTTGTCGGATTTTGTCTATAAATCAAATCACAAACATGCATAAAATTCAATTATGTCCAAAAAAAATAAAAAAAATGAATATTTCTTCTTATTTCTTCCATCAAAAAATACATTTTCAGGGATATTGACACCGAATGGCTTAATGCGTAAGTTATAGTATTTTCTGATTATTAATTTGCTATTAAGCATTATTGATTATTGATACTTTATCAATTTTGACATTGTATATAAAATAGAGGATATGTGTTTGCTTTGGGTAAAAATGGGAAATATTCTTATCGAGAAGTGATAGATTTACAATATTTTCACGAGCGCGTAGATGAGATAAATTCTACATTCACTCAAAACAAACAATTTTATCTTTTATTTGTTTTCTATCATATTTGCAATTAACTAGTCGGACATAACCAAAAACGTCAAATCACGTCGAATACTATGACGTCACCGGGACGTCATTGAAATCTTTATCCGTTTTACGTTCTACTTTGCTATATATTTCAATGTACAGATCGGGAACCAAAATTCTATATCTCATTCAGTTTCAACAGTTAAATATGAATTATATCTCAACGATATATTTCAGTATCTCATCGAAAATCATAAGATAAAAATATAATTTAATCAGTCTATATCCTGAGGTGCAAGCATTTAAACCCACTACGAAATTCATTTGCAGAAAAAACAACAACAAACACACACACACACACATACATCGACGTTTCTAAGATAGGTAAAACCATTATAACCTTCTCCGTCGGATGAGAACAAAGCCGACAATACCGGCGGCCACCAGAACTAACACAAGAGCCCCGACCACGCCCCCTATCACTGCAGACTGTGACGAACCACTCCCACCTTCTTGTTTCTCTGCTTCAGTACCCTCTGGAAGAGCAAATTGTATCACTGAAATGTTTTTAACATCTCCCATTGAAATCCTATTTAAAGAATATCTGAAATTAAGCATCTTGGTAAATTATCGCAAACAAGTAAAAGTACTCCAGTGTTCATGCTGGATTTGTTTGAATCAATTTACAGGTTAAATGTTCCAAAAATATTTGGGGAATATAACCATGTGATTAAGGGTTATGCGACTGTAGCTGTTTTGAATAACGTATTTTCCTTTTATTTTTCAACTCAACAGTAATTTTCAAGAGAACATTAATTACAAGGTGTCTTCGGTTCTTGGAATACAGACCATTTACTTTTCTTTTTATATATGTGCTAACGATTAAATTACGTTTGCATTGAGTATTTAAGTTGCATCATCTTATTGAAAATCGAGCATTGGTAAACTACTAAAAGTAAATCAATACTATTTTTAAATATTTCAGTGTCTACGATAATGTTAAAAGTATATTGGCATAAAAAACTGAACCGAAATCTGATAGGTAAATGTAAATTCGTAAATCAATTTAAGGTAAAGTCCTTGTAATGGTTCCGCTATATTTCGGACCTTATGGCCTTTCACGGAAATAACCAAGGTTTTCTAATGTTTCATTAGGGTACATTGGTTATCTTGGTAGAGGTTAAATGGTCCAAGACATAGCGGTTGTTTAACATACCAATGTCACAAGTACTTCCAGTGTATCCAGCGTCACAACCGGAAACACAACGACCGTTCTCATGATGACACGTGGTGTTTACCGCACAGTGACCACATGTTAAACTGCAGTTGTAGCCATATTGACCCATAGGGCACACTGTGATTAGTAAAAACAAAACTGGTTTACAACTGTCTTTAACGGAAATCCATTGCGTTTATATAAACAGATTAAAACAAATTTTGAGTTTGAATATTACCTGGATATTTTATCATGAAAATATAGGATCACCCTGCCAAAATTAAGACTTTCTCCACATCAACGTCAAATTTAATTGGCCATATATGGTACTAACAGAGCAGGATATATATTGTACGATTTGTAGAACTGGTGATACTGAAAATGAGTTCCATTTTGTTTGCTTTTGTAAAGCGTATAGTGATATCCGGAAATTATATTTGAAAAAGATAATTCTATGCTAAGCCTAATTTTTATAAATATATTGAACTCATATAATCTAAAAACAAGAAATGTGGTTATCCACAAGATTTATAGATGTACATTTTTTTTTAACAAGAACGATGGTGTTACATCACAGATGTTGTAAATCTTGATGCTGACTTTGCGTACGCTCTATGTGCATTAGATAGACACCAGTTTTTCATTACTTTTCTAGGTTCAAAACTCTTGTTCCTTCAGATGATAAGCTCTTCTACTTCCTGAGGCTGTCGTATTTATATTTAAGTGCCTAAAGCCAATGTTCTGAACAGTGTATGGCTTCATAGCTTAAATGATATGACTCAATACAGACTGTTTAGGATTCGAATTTCGCGCTGAAAATGTTTATGTAATACAGCTTATCTTTTGTTTGTTTGTTTTTTTTCCTCTTATTTGTCTGTTTGTTTTTCTCTTTGTATATATTTTTGCATATCATCATATAATGGTGGAAATAAAGATTTTGAATTGAATCTATTACTTTTCTTTTTGTCCTATGATCTCACTTTTGTGAATATATTGTGTTCTATGTAGCACACAGTTCACTCTCAAATAGTTTTCTATTCATATACTTTGTAATTTATTTTTGTTTGTTTAACATCACTCTGTCTCTCTTTCTCTCTCTTGTAAATAGCTATTGCAAATTATGTCATGTTTGTTGAAATATATTACATTGGGTCATGTAACAAGAAGCAGGTAGATGTTTACTGAATATAATATGTGAATCTGGATCTGCTGTGATTAGTAAGAAAACACAAGGTAACACAAGGAATTATGTTACAAAGACATTTGATTGGTTATACAAAACACTGAATATAGTGGCAAGACAGTCAAATTAAAACGATATCACTATTTTATTTCTTACAATTTTAAAAGCAGACTGAATGATGTTATCCTATTGATACTGATACGGCATATAATAATAATAATAATATTAAGAAGAAGAAGAAGAAGAAGAAGAAAAAGAAAAAGAAGAAGAATCGAAAAGTAATATTTATAAAATATTTATAATATAACTCCGTATGCATGATGGGTCCTTGCGCACATGCCATTGCGATATGCCTTGCTAACGAAGTATACAGACGTTATAAGTATGATCATACATAACTTGCATGTGCCCTATTGCATGGTACGAAATAAATAAACCTCATTTGTGAGTTTTATTATAAAAACAGTTCATTTGAACTGAAATGTTCCAAACTAACACTATTGCTACTAATAGGATATCAGAACATATCTTAGCTATGGCCTTCATATGTATCAATTGATTGCTCACTATTTAGCCATTCCTGACATAAATAAATAACGAATGCAGTCTATTGACAGATAGAGAATGCTCCAACCGAAAATGAAGCATCCAGGTAGAAACACCGACCTACTGACACGATGGCTTCTACTGGTTCCAGGTCGGAACCTGAATCCAGTGTTGAGACATATAACCACACGGTCACGGACATATTTGAAAACTGTGTTTTGTTTTAACGCAATATTTACCAGACAAGCTTCATAAGCAGGTCTCATACTCACATTTGTTACAAAACTTTGTAAGGTAACCCGCCGAGCAGTTTGAACAGATCCCCGTTACATGATGACAAGGACTTTCAGCACAAGAGCCGCATTTGTTGACACAATCCGGGCCATACTGACCTGATTCACAGTCTGGAAACACCCGAAAACGATTTTGAAATCTAAGATGAATTCAGTATAAATCTAAATCTGCAAAGAAATGCATTTCAATCAGTTTAAGTATTTTAAGGTACAAGTACCGACAGATAATAAAATAATCAAACGTTACTTTTATATATAAAGTAAATTGGTCTAACTGTAGACATTGCATGCGATTTATTTTTAGGTATCCGACATACTTTTCTTGCACGTGCTACCCCTGTATCCAGCCTCACACCTCGTACACGTGCCGTTCACGTGACCACAAACCTCACTGTTGTAACATTTGCCACATGTCTCCCTACAGTTTTGACCGTACGTCTCTGCGGTACATTCTGGAAAGGAAATTTAGTCGCATGCTTATACTGTAAATGAACAAACATCGTTCTCATATGCATGTCAAAACTTTAAATCATCGTTCTTATTTTATCGAAACTTTTAGATCATGCACTCACTGACTACCAGTAGAAACAATGTACTTTGTGTATTGTTTAATTGTTTAATTCAATAACAATCCGGATATCTGAGAACTATTTTAATAATTTATAGTGTTCTTCGTATTCTTTTAGTTGCTCTAAATGGCGTTGTATTTCCTAAGATAACGTAAAGAAAATATAATAAACTAAACTTAAAAATTATTTCTTAAAACAAGGAAAACACATACTACCAAATCAAAATTAATTGAATATTGCTATACTTTCGAAAAATTAGATTTTAGCACCATTGTATTACAGATAATATTTTGAAGTTTCAAAATATATTCGTTGTAATGCTATTCGTCATTGACTAGATTCTTACTCTACTGGATATGATATAGTTTTTCATTTTGATTATGTCACCCATGCATCTGAAGTTGGTCAATCAAATGTTAAATATAAAGGGATCATAATCCTATTCAGCGAAAGATCGGTCAAAGTTTATACATTGTGATCATTTTAAAATGAGTGTCATGTTTTCAAAATTATACTATCACAAGGTGTGTGGCAAAGCAAATATTATATCGTTCACACTAGATTACAAAAAAAAGAAAGATTTTTATTATTTTATATTATCTATATGGAATATTAGTACAAAATATAATAAACATTACCCTGTTTACAGAGGGCCCCCATGTAGCCATCCTCACACTGCGTACAGGACCCGTTGATATGGTAACAGATCTCGTTGTCTCTACAGTGTCCACATGACTGGGCACAAGATTGTCCATAGGTACCAGATGCACAATCTTTGTGAAGATATATGATACTGTTTAGTATCTCATGGATATATCATTCGTGAAGTTGTGTTATATTGCAAGCGGTTAAACCAAAATCAGGATTTTCACTGGTACACCATATTTCATAAACGAACTAACCTCCCCATGTACCATTACGCTATGTACGTAAAGTAATCATCAAGCTAATAATGTTTTGTATTGCTACCTTGCTTGTGTTAAACGTCTTACCGGTGTTTAATTTTGAGATGGAAAATACAAATCATAAAGCACAGCTCGTGTGTTAAACGTGTATTTATTCGTCACGCTTTATTTCTCCTTTTCTACATTCCGGTGATTCGTGAGAACTACACACATGTAATTGTATAATCAATATCACATTCCTCCCTAACTTGATTGAAAACTTGGTTGAATAGACACTCTAAAATTTATTAGCTCCCAAACAAAAATGCCAATTTTTTTTTAAAAAAATCCTATTTTCAAAACAAAAGAAAATCTAATGCATCACTTTGGTAAACAAAAAGAACACAACCATTAAGAAGCAGATTTATAACCAAAATAAAATGTCTAAAAAATTGACAAAATAAACAAGATGATAACAATGATACAAGAGTATTAACTTAAAAAACTACAGCTAAAATAAAAATATGCTAATGACTAGTGGGTTGATGGATTAGTTGCTTAATACTGGATGAACATGAACTTTGTCATTAATTTAAGACAAAATCATTTAATCTCTTAGGTAACCTAGTTGACCTAGGTGGGTTTCTCCTAGGAGCTACAGGACTCGGGTTCAAACCCTGCGAGGCGGAGACAGGAGAGTCATTTGCAGGTGGAGATGGAGAGGTTTCGCATGGAGTCGGAGTGTGCATAGGCTTAGAGCTTGTAGGGACAGGACTATGAGAAATTGGGATTTCACTGTTAACAATATTTTGCCCTTGATCTTGCTCCTCCTCATCTGGTAAGATTTCAGCTTTAACAGGTCTGAAAAATGAGGAGTTTCGAGTGAGGAACTGGCCATTGCGTTCAGCTGTGATCAAACTTCCATGTTTCTGTACAATGGTGTATGGGTCAGGGTCAAAAGGGGGTGTTAGTTTATTTGCTTTTGGCTGTTTGGCCAACACATTGTTGCCTGGGGTCAAAATTGACGGTGAAGTATGTCTTTTCTTGTCTGCATAGTCTTTCATTTTGGACTTGCTTACACCATCATTTAGAGAGATGTTGAGAGAAATAGGAACAGAATCAGGTTTGGGAACATTTGGGAGTCCCATATTCATTTTTCTGCCAGTAAGAGCTTCAAATGGAGACACTTGAGTATATGCATGGGGTGTAGCTCTGTAATGCATAAGAAAACCATCAAGTTCTGCCCTCCAATCACGGTTACCTGCAACAGATGCTCGGACAAATTTGTTAAAAGTACCCATAAACCTTTCAACACCACCATTTGCTTCAGGCCATAAGGGAGTGATTATTCTATGTTTGAAACCACAGGTCTTGGCAAAGTTAGCAAATTCTTGTCCTTGGAAAGGTGCACCATTGTCTGACTTTAGAACAGTTGGTATCCTTGGCGAGCAAAGATTGAACTGAGGCGGGGAATAACAGCTTTTGCAGATGTGGAATGTACAACCTCACCTTCTAGGAACCTACTGTATTCATCAATAGCTACAAGCAAGTAATGACCAGAAGGGAATGATCCAGCAAAGTCTACCGCAATCTCTGACAAATGTCCTGAGGGAAGAGGGGTAGGACAAATAGGTTCACGTTTGGTGGGACCAGGGTAGGATGCCTGACAGGGGATGCATGCTTTAATAGCTTCTTCAACCATTTTGTCAACACCAGGAAACCAGGCCTTTTCTCTAATGAGCTGCTTAGTTTTTACAATTCCTTGATGGGTATGATGGGCAATCTCAACTACCCTTTTTTTGCAGAGAAGAGGGGATGACCAAACAATGATCTCGTAGAACCATGCCATCATAGATAGAGAATGCATCTTTGAACCTTTGGTATTGCACAAGATCAGGGTCACTCCACCATTTGCCAGTCTGGATAGCTATCATAACCTTTTGAAGTATCTCACTCTGGCTTGTGGCATTTCTAACTTCATCAAGGGACATTGATTTGGGGAAAGCATGCTGGCTTATGAAGGCAACAAATGCTTCAGCAGCATTGTCTCTCTTTGGCTGTTCATGAGGGTGTCTACTCATGAAGTCTGCTGGATTCAAATCATCTTTACCTGGTCTATACTCAAGAGTAAACTGATATGGCATGAGCCGAAGTCGCCACCGCTCAACACGTGCAGATGCTGGTTTTCGACTACCATTTATACCAAGAAGGGGTTTGTGGTCAGTAACTACCTTAAACTCAGAGGCAAAAAGGTATAGATGGAAATGCTCGACTCCATAAACCACAGCCAGCATCTCACGATCCGTTTGAGAGTAGCGCTGCTCCACATCTGTAAGTGCACGGCTTGCATAGCTGACCACTTTGCCTTCCTGTGTGAGCATAGCTGCTACCCCAACAGGGAATGCGTCTACACGGACTTCTGTAGGCTTCTTTGGGTCAAAGTACACCATTACCTGCGCACTAGAGAGAGCATTTCTGAGATTCTCGAAAGAGGTTTGCTCTTCATCTGCCCAGGACCAGGACACATCCTGTCTAGTAAGCCGTCTGAGAGGCTCAGTCAGAGTAGCATAGAGGGGTATGTATCGGGCAACATATTGCGTTATCCCAAGAAATGAACGCACCTCAGCTGGATTTTTGGGTGGCAAGCGACCAACAATGGTTCTGAATTTTTCTGGGTCAGCAGACACACCTACATCCAAAGAAAGAGATTTTGTTGACAGAAAAGATGCACTTATCTTTGTTGAGTTTGGCACCACAGATGCTGAGTTTATCTAGTGTGAGTTTAAGAGCATGGTCATGATCTGACTGAGTTTTACCATGTACAATGATATCATCTGACAAATTTCTAGCACCAGGAATGTCTGACAACAGATCAGCAATGATTTTCTGAAAGATTTCAAAAGCAGCATTAACACCAAAGAGAAGGCGTTTGTAACGTCTCAAACCTACATGAGTGGTGAAATCGGTTATGTAACGACTAGACTCATCCAGTTCAGGCTGGTGGTAGGCATTAGAAAGATCAAGCTTACTGAAAACTTTAGATGAGTTCAGATCTGCCATGAGGTCTTCAACAGTGGGCATGGGGTGTTTTTCGCGCTCAATGGCCTTATTTGCCTCGCGCATATTAATGCAAACACGAACACCAGAGGATTTTTTTTAACAACTACAACTGGACTGATCCAGGGGGTTGGGCCACTAACAGGTTCAATTACATCTAGGTCCTCCAGACGCTTGAGTTCTGCCTCAACGTCCTTTCGAATGTGGAATGGAATACGCCGATGGCGCTGAGTCACAGGGGGTACATCTTTATTGATGTATAATTTTACCTGAACATTCTTGATTTTTCCCATCTTACCATTAAAGAGTGATGGAAATTGCTCTGGAATAGAAGAATGGTCAGAGAAGGAAGTGAAAGCAAATTGAACAATGTTAAGTGACTGTGCTGTCTTGGCTCCTAAGACACCTGGCATGTTTTTTGTCTGCACATTCTGCAACATAAAAATCTGCATGTACTACTTTAGCCTTGTATGCAATAGGAGCATGAAAATAGCCCTTAACATTTAAAGGTTTGGATGAACCGTAAGCATAAATCAATGGTGTTGGCTGTTGGAGTTTAGGCTTAACATTGAACTCATTAAAAACATTGCCACTAATAATGTTTACAATGGCCCCTGTGTCTATGAGGAAATTAATCTCGTTGTTCAACAATTTTGTCTTGACACATGGAATATTTGAGTTGCTATCATTGATGTTGAAAACTGACTCAATAGAACTAGAACAGTCTAAAGGTTCAGATAGACCATCAGTTTTGGCAAGATTCACAGTTTTAGAGGTTTTGGAAAGGCACACCCTTGCAAAGTGGTTCTTCTTTTGGCAAAAGTTACAAGTTTTCCCTTGAGCAGGACACTTAGTATGTGTAGCATTTCCCCCACAGTTCCGGCAGTATGTTAACGTGTGACCACCTGGATGGGACCCTGATGACTTCCCATAGGTACGACCTTTAGTTGAACCCCAACGGCCATGCGACTGTCCTCTGCCACTTCTTGGGTGAGACGGTCGAGACTGGTCAGGCTGGCTGCGTCTCCTATTCGTTGAAATGGTGTTGACACTGGATTGTCCGCCACCATGTTCAATTTCTAGTGCTCTTGATTCTGAGAGCTCTAAAGCTCTTGCTTCTTCGATAACTCTATCTAGAGTATAGTCATCACGCAAAGCTCTGCGCCGCAAGCGGGATGAAGAACAACCCTGAACAA
Source organism: Solen grandis (assembly GCA_021229015.1). Classification (NCBI taxonomy): domain Eukaryota; kingdom Metazoa; phylum Mollusca; class Bivalvia; order Adapedonta; family Solenidae; genus Solen; species Solen grandis. Next base: position 2,552,420 of record CM037780.1, on the reverse strand, counting down.
CTTGTGACAGAATTTCTCAGCAAAGTCACAAGTGCTAGCCATTGTTCTTAGCTTTGTGTAGAAAGAATCAATGTTTTCACCAGCTTCTTGTTTGGCTTGTCGGAATTTGAAAACCTCGTAGCTCAGGTTTTGCTTTGATGTGAAGTACTCTGAAAGAGATTTTTTTAGAGTGCCATATTCGTCCGGAACTGTAACCTCGTTTTCTCCTTGGGTTAGAGTTCTCGTGGCCCCTATACCTTTTTCTGTCATAGATGTCGTAGGTTTCCTCGCCACAATAGTGCAACAGTAATGCTTTTTTTCTTTTGTCATCGTTTATGTCCATTGCACAAATCATGTTTTCGAATTTATCAATCCATTTCTTCCACCGAATTCCCGCGGAATTTCCACCCTTGGAATTTACATTGTCATTGACAATAAACGGTGGGAATGTCGGTAACTGCGTAGCCATACCT
>CM037780.1:2501868-2551868 GCA_021229015.1 Solen grandis | reverse complement strand
TCAAGAAAATATGAGGTGACTGGTGACTGGTCTATTAAACAGTATTTGTGGGTATTTGATTTCGTGGCTAAAGCTATCTGCAAAATCAATGAAAAAAACAATCAAACAAAAACAATAAGTCTTCAAACTTTGTTTGGGTGACTTAATTAGTCTCTCACAAATTAATGATTCGACTGTAATTGCATAGAGAGTATTGTTTTCAGTCTAGATAAATAAGTACAGCAGATCATTTTCATATCCTTTACTCACATCAATAAGATTGAAAAACTTCTGCATTATTTCTTCGCATGATAATTTTCTTTCGAAGTCTTTTAAGTTATCAAAATTATACTGAAATGGAAAAATGGAATGTAAACTTTTGTGTCAGTTTGGAGGAATGCACTAGATTGTATAAGCTACTAAAACTCTGTTAACAAAGACAGAAGAGTTTCTTTAAAATAAGGTGGTTAACAACAAAGTCAGATGGTAAAATCATGAACCCGGATACTGCGGTAATTATTACAGTACATTTTTTTCCCCTATCTGTTGACATAATTTATGTACTTTTAACGATTCACATCTTTACTGTACATGTATATCAGATGAATAAAATCATAAATGCATACCATTTACAAAATTAATTAGTATTAATTTCTTTTTGCCATTTCAAAGACCATAAACAACAGTAAAACATATTTTATCATAACTCATTACAGAAATATAAAAATGAAGTCACACCAGACTCAGACTTATAGGCAAGTTTCTAACATTTGTTTGAAAATTTTTTTTAATATGGAATAAGCGACATCAGCAATTCTCTACATGCATGGATATGATAAATAATACAGAGTGTTCCTTGGAACACGTGTCACCTGTTGAAACATGATGGAAAAGGCGTATCAGACAAACAAACGGTGCAGAAGCAATCCCTATTGTTTCACCTCTGCTTACAGCAGATGACACAAAAATTATTTACGGTAAGTCAATACTATTATACGTTAGGATAAATTTTCCTTACATCATTATTATTATAAACATATTATGCAGCTTGAGAAATAACTTATAACTAATTCTATCCAGGCCTTCTACTTTTTAAAATTTTGTGAGCCTAACAATAATAAAATTGCTCAATATATGGAAGTATAACTGACAAGGCTTCAAAAGAAAAAAAAATTGACAGGAGATTGAAAACTTAAAAAAATGCACAGTATTATGGTGATTATATATAAAGTGTACAAAGACAGTGACCTTTAACCCTTTACCAAATCAAGAGTTATCAGGTTAAAGGCCCTTGTAACCAGATATTAAACCTGATCAAGCTGTAAGTAACTCTCAGGTTGATCAAATATACCGTAATACAGTTTGCTATTCCTCAATGCATTCTTAGCAGCACATTGCTTTCAGTCTTTTCATATTTATTTCTCCCTTTTCCTCATGAATATTCATGTACAAGTTTATGACTTCATGAATATTAACTGACTAATCTTCAAATGGTTTACGAAATGAAATATTTTTCTTTGCTAAATGACTGTGTAGATATGAGCTGCAATATTGTATGAGCAAACAGAGGAAACCCTGATCAGGCAGCTTCTATAAGATCTGGGTCTGCTCTGTTTGTCTATATGTCAAAGGGTTATGGCAAGCCTTTGTGTAAAATGACAAATTAGTGATAAAAGATATACATTTGTATTAGTGTCAGTACACTATACAAATTGTGTATAATACAGGCCTTTTTTCCAGATGATAGGAAAGGGACCCATATACCATATTTTCGGGGGAAATGTTCAACTTCCTTGTGATAATTTTGGGTAAGAAAAATTCTAGGGTAAATAGAAAATTTGAGAAAAATATTGTATGAATTAAAAGAAATTTTCAGAGGGGAAAATGCTTATGGATGACACCTGATAAAGAAGGGTAAAAACCCTTTAATATAATAATTTACACTGCAAAGCAGGTCAGCAGCACATTAATGGCATAAGTATCAACATAATAGCATCACCACAAGTAAATTGTTTCATCTCCGTGTCTGAATATATACACACACAGACATTAAAGTTGACAAGAACATTGTGAACAATGAGACTGATGACTGGTTGCTATGGTTACAGAGCTCTTCGTTACAGTAGCAGATGTCTGCAGATATTCCAAGGTGGTCACCAGATGTACAGCCATCTTCTCTGTACGGCACACAGCCTCTTGTCACTTCAATAACTCTGCGACTACCTTCAGCTGATAGATAAATTAAGGAAAGAACTGATCATCATAATCAATACAATAATACAACATAACAGACAATGCGTCTAAAAGTTGTCATAGGAAAAGCAAAACAGATATCCTTTTAACCCTTTCCCTCATATAGACTCATTTTGACGCACTCAATAGGTACCACATAAAGCCTGATCTGCAGAAAACCACAGTTAAACCTTACCAAATTTAATTATAAAGTCCTCATTTCCAGACCACTGAGGAGCAGCGAACAGCATAAAACCTGATCAGCCTGCGAGTTACTCGCAGGCTGATCTGGTTTTATGCTGTTCGCATAGGCCTTTTCATGGTGTCCTCTATGAGGGAAAGGGTTAACTTTTTGGACTTAATCTCAAATCAAGTAACACATTCATTCTCTTTTTGTTTACAGATTTATTTTGAAATATGTATCACATGTTCTTTGTTATATTGTTTATTGATAGGGGATTCCTCTACTTTTTCCTAAATCAACAAAAAAACAAGGTATCTTCTGCAATGTAGAAAAATCAAATACATGTATTTGTATAATTCATTAAAAATATACTTAGCCAACTAGAGCTATCATTGAAATTATTTAGTGATGTTCAGGGTTCTTTCAATAGATACAGGTTATTTAATCATTATCTTTGATAGCTACAGTTGAGGTTAAACTAAGCCTAGTTCCAAACATTGACTTGACTACCATGGAACCTTAGTTGATATACCTCTTTAATGTATTTTCCTCTCCTTAGCGTTGAAGCATAAGGCAAGTTAATAAACAATATTATAAGTGATCAAACTGTCTCAAACCCACTATTTTTATCACAAAGGCAAGTTAATATACAATATTATAAGTAATCAAACTGCCTCAACCCCCCTATTTTTTATCACAAAGCACTTCAAAGCAATTTCCATACCTTGACATTTTTACTTAATATTTTTCTCATTGGCTTATTTACATTGCCATTTATCTTGTCACAGATGACCATTCCTGAATAAAGTTAAACTTTATGTCAATTTAAATACATGTAAATGTTTTCAGGAAGCTCTTGAATGGGTTTAACGTCACTCCCTCCATAGTATCACTAGGCAACAAGTTCCAATTGCATTCACAATGTAAAGTTTACTTTTAATTTATTGATTCAACATCAATTGGGGAACAAGTTTTTACAACTTCTACTAATCCCTCTGAATGGCTCCTGGTTTGGAGTCTGGAAAGGCCATTAAAAATCCCTGTCCCCAACAGGGTTCGAACCCACAACCTTTGGATCTGCAGTTGCTTAACCCTTTCCCTCATATAGACTCATTTTGACGCACTCAATAGGTACCACATAACGCCTGATCTGCAGAAAACCACAGTTAAACCTTACCAAATTTAATTACAAAATCCTCATTTCCAGACCACTGAGGAGCAGCGAACAGCATAAAACCTGATCAGCCTGTGAGTGACTCACAGGCTGATCTGGTTTTATGTTGTTTGCATAGGTCTTTTCATGGTTTCCTCTATGAGGGAAAGGGTTAAAAATGCCCTTTATTCAAAGTCAACTTGCTTTCCCATTCTCTTACAAGATGACAGAATTATTATATCCAACTACAGATCATGCCTTTAATCGCATCAAATAACTTGACATAACTGTTATGCAGTGGTTTTTACAAAACAACTAAATGTCTACCTTGCGCATTATCAATTAACTGAGTATTGTTTGTCATCTATTCCCTTTACATGATCAAAATGTCTGTTTCATGCAAATTTGAAAGTTCTGTTACATAAGGATCTATTTCAATAATTTATGCTAAATCCGAGAAAGCTTCATTTCAATATCCGCCACACCATGTAACAGAAAAAACATACTTTAAATCTAACTTTGTGTCTTTTTATTTTAAACCAATTCATCAACCATTACTTTATATGTGTGCCGTGTCATATGCACAACTCCAGTTTTAAGCCCAACCCAAACCTATATCTATAATAAATAAATCATACAAAGGCAAGACTTAAATAGATTCTATTATTAAGGGATTTCCATTCATGACAAAATCTAGTACTCACAAACAGTAGCACAAACAAGACCATGTATAAATTTGTGTAAACCTGGTCAACCATTGACTACCTTCTCCCTCAGTTTACCTATCAGTTAAAATCTAGGTCAATTTGAATACATCTATAAACACTGGCAAGGTCTGTTGAACCCCATTAAAACTACATGTATATGAAAAGGCACCTCATGTCAACTACCGTTAACAAATTACAAAATGCAGATATTGGACCTGCATGACACTTGCTGTCATGTTCTGTAAATAATAGAGTGTGTCAATATAAATATGTTTGTTTTGTTTGGGTTTAACATCCCACTGACAGTATTTCCGTCATTTGGTGACTATATCTACTCAAGGCAAATATAGTGCTGCCACACTGCAGTATCACATCGCAGACATGTGGCATGATACCAAACCCAGTCACACTATCTTGACATCAAGTTAACCCTTTCCCTCATAGAGGAAACCATGAAAAGACCTATGCGAACAGCATAAAACCAGATCAGCCTGCGAGTAACTCGCAGGCTGATCAGGTTTTATGCTGTTCGCTGCTCCTCAGTGGTCTGGAAATAAGGATTTTATAATTAAATTTGGTAAGGTTTAACTGTGGTTTTCTGCAGATCAGGCTTTATGTGATACCTATTGAGTGCGTCAAAATGAGTCTATATGAGCGAAAGGGTTAACCAGTCCTGGAACTACCCTTCTATGCTGAGTGCCAGGCAAGAAAGCTATAGCAGTACCATTTCTTATGACTTGGTATATCATGGCCAGGGGTCGTACCCAAGACCTCCTATCATTCCCAAGTTGGACACTCTAACCACTCAGCCACTGGGGACAAAAGAATGGATCTATACAGTATCAAAACCAGTGGTATTTAAGTGTACTTTCATTAGCTTAGAAGATGGAATAGTACATACTTCTATATCCTCGTGTCTTTCTGCAGCTCCCACTACAAAATGAGGCATCAACTGAGGTCAGTCTGAACTCATCTCCACACCTGTCTGCAAACTCCCCTCCTTGTGTGGTACACAGGTAACATCGTATATTGCACTGACATACTGAAACACATAGCACCATCATACCTGTGAATCTGACCATTGTCTGCCAACATTAATCCTTTACCTCTTGACAGTGTAGAAAATGAGCTACAAACAGGGGAGACCCAGCTGATCAGACAGCTCCAATAGGAGCTAGCTAATCTGGGTCTGCTCTGTTTGCCTTTGCGTCAAAATGAGTCTATATGAAGTAAAGGCTTAATCAAATAGGAACAAGAGCTAGGAATGACATGTCCGACTATTTGAAGATATATTATTACAGGTCATTCAAATGTCAGATTAACTGTTTATTACATTATGTGTGTCTCTCTGTCTGTGTTCTTTGTTTCAACCATTGATTATTTCTAGGTTTTTAAGAGGGAATAGGAAAGGAATAATGAAAAGTTGTCTCCAAGGCTACGACTGATAACCTATAGTGATGAAAACTAAACCTAACTGCCTTGCCATTAAGCCTTGGTGTTACTTGCTATTCATGAAAGCTTTACCTTCAAATATTCATTTACAAATTTATGACCATGAACATGAATTTACTAAACTTTAAATGGCATATATAAAACAATCGATTTTTCTTAGTCATACAGACGTGTTCTGGGCTGGGTCTGCTCTGTTTGCACAGCATCAAAACATGCCTAAATGAGATATTTGGTAAGGTCATTCCTTAATTAAAGGTACTGACTAGCGGTTTTGAGTTACAATTATAACTTTTTCACAAGCAATAATATATTAAGGTAAATTTGAAATTTTATCATATAATAATATGCAAATATGCAAACAGACCCTTTTTCCAATATGGTATGTTTATTTCAAATAATATTTAATGCATTTACGAGAAGTATACTGTACAACACTACAAACATGTATATATACATATGTGGCCTATTATAGGCAACATTTTGTTTACAGGTGGTGGTGACTGAGGATAATTACCGGTATCTCGGGAAAGTAAATCAGCAATTTTATTTCTTTGAAATATTTTGCACAGTATATATATTTTTTTGTTGTTATCTTTTTTACATTCTGTTGCTCTCTTATTGGGAAACTAGCATTATAAATTAAAAATCGAAAAATTATAAAATGATGAAAATGTTTTAATTAACAACAACAACAAAAAAAAAATAATTACCTAATAACGGCGGTATATGTCAAAGAGAGTTTTGAATCAATGTCCAAATTATAAGAATAACACAAATTTTATTAAAATTTCATGAATTATTAATATCAATTGATAAACTTGTTTTACCCTGTACCCAATGCTTTTTCACAAATACATGATGTACAACAACCATACACAAAACATGAAATCAAAGTGGTCAATAACTAAGTTTCAATATGGCAGTTTTTGTAATGATAATCACTCAGGCCAAAAACATTCTGTTTCTGGTCTCCAACAAATAAAAAAGAGAGTCGGTAGGTCGGGATTTTATCTTTTTATTTTATTTTTTACATGAAATGAAAGGTTAAAAAAAAGGGAAATCTTTTTCTAAAAGCAGAAAGGTAAAAAAAAAACTTTAATAGGGTTTGTCGTTAAAAAAGAGGGTCGGTTGAGCAACCAGAAACGGAACAATTTTTTTTTTTACTTTTTGTTTGTTGCTTAAATCCCACAACTATTTGCTAATCTATTAGCATGGCAGTATAGGCATATATATATAATCATGTAAAAAACTAACCAAAACGTCAAATCAAATAAGGAGAGATAAATTTGTAAAAACAGGTAAAAGTTATCTGATCTTGTACTGTGACCTTGACCAGTGATTCAAACCAATGTGTGATGCTTCCTAAAAGTTTTTTTTCATTGATTGGGTAGATATCTAACACAGGCATCTTTTCTAAACATACCATCAGTTTAATTAAACAATTCAGTTTAACATTGATTAAAATTTCAGATTATAAAACAATTGCAAAGTTTCTATACAGACTGTAAATAAGAAAACTAGCTACCATCTTGAGTGTATCAAAACCATGTAATGACAGTATAGGACCATGGACATATTATGGGTTTAAAACATCTGTGATTATTTGGTGAAACTCTGAATTATGGGTATTTGATGGATGTCTTTCATATAAAAACTTAATGGATAAGTTGACAAAACCTTCCAGCTGCCAACCACAAAGATAAGGTCATCATCTGGTTGATTTTTGCTTAAGCTCTGATAATTTGTTAAGCATGCCTGTTGGGTAAGTGCTATACTGAGATCTGCTCAAGTTATTTTTTTTGGTATTGGCCTCCTCTGGCCAGCTTGGCCAAGTAGAGATTAGCCTGCTGGACTTTCGTTGCATACCTTTTCTTTATATTAGGTATATTTATTTTATTGACACATTACTGACTATTATTTGTTTTCAAATCGCATTTCATATAGGCTATAATAGGACTTCATGAAAATAGACATGATTATCCTGCAGGTTGGTCTATGATGTATCCATCCATGTACTCATTGCGATAGGAACATTTAGATAATTTCCCTCGATGTTATAAAAAAAGAAATAACAGTTGATATGAATTACCTGAGAAAAGTGTAAAAGCAAATATGATAATAATCTGGGGCAATGTTGTCATTTTTTCCAGCAATATTTATGTTTTTACTTTTTCATCTCTTCCTTGTTCATTCGGATATTGCTGCAACTAATTAGCCGAGATAGAGCGATTTGCTATCGGACAGGTATATTTCCCGGGAACATTAGGAATCAAAGCGCTTAAGGCACTGAAGTTGTGTGTGTCTCATGTGGAAGAGGGTTTGATGAGTTGCAGATATGCAGTGTAACTTATTTTATGCCAAATATCAAACTTATATTAAAATTATAAATGATTGTTCATTGTAGGCTATAGAAATAGGGAGAGTAAGAGTGGCGATGTGCCAACTGTTAACAGTCTATTATGAAACAAATGATGCATTCATCTTTAATTCTCGTAATGACCATGTTAACGCAACGTTAAAGCGGGGTTATTGGCATTGCACGAAAATTTGACCCCCGTTTATTAAAGTTATTTTGATAAACAAAAGAAATGCAACAATAATGCTCTCTTAACACTATCAGCGCTTTGATTTGTACTACCGAGCGACGGCACAGTTTCTATCTGTAGATGCAAATCAGATGTTCCATACTGTGCCGTTAGTAGCTTCTGATAGCATGTGTGTGTGTGTGTGTATGTGTGTGTGTGTGTGTGTGAGCCATTCCATAGAACAACAAATCACCTCTGGACGTATCTCGATGTATCTGAGATAGACTGATGTGATTATTAGTAAGTTATGCGGATTTTTATCGGAATTCAAGCTTTCTATTATTCTATATGGACTATTGTAACACCACTAAATAACCAAAACCTGCACATCTACCATCCAAATTCAGACACGAGCCACCTATGCATCGAATGAAACTATACTCCTCCGCGTGGTAAAGTGAAAGTTATGCAACATCACCGGGAAAATAGTTCTTTTGTGCTTTTATGCTACATACAATTATTGTTTCCCGTAACTATGCGGGTTTTTTTTTTAAAATCAAAATTGAGTTTTCAACACTTGAGCTGAACCTCAGCATACATGTGTTGTAGAATTCTTTTCAATCGCTCGATAATTCATACAAAATTAAGAGGTTATTCGGTATTATATGTAGAGAATTGGACTCTCAGAATGTAGGTACTATAGTTGTGAGTGACTACGTCACACACAACTAAAAACCTGGTGTTCATACTGAAAATGAAACGTCAATTTCTTTTTTTTTCCAAGTCACGAAAGTTAACTTTAAGTAGCGGATTACTAATACTTAAGACTAAAATGTGTTATTTGGTATTTCATGTGCTTTAGGTGCTAAGTATTTAAGTAATATTTTAATATTGATGCTTATTTGCATGGGCGCGCGCACACACACACACACACACACACACACACATATATAGGAACATAACACCATCGTTTATTCGGCTTAAAATAGCATACAGCATTTTCATAGCCCATCTATGAATTGTCAGGTCATCTAGTATGAAATTGTGTGTTTGTGTGCCGCTTCATGCTTTTGAATGCTTCTATGTATTTACTATTCATGTCATATAATTATCTCTTGCATGTCTTGCTGATTATGCAAGGAGGGTCCGGGTAGGACACCCCCGCCCACCCTCGAAAAAATGTTTATAGGATGATGTAGACGACGCATTCTGAACGAATGTTATCTGGAGATCGAGTTGATAGTGATGTTATACTTTCGACTTTTAATTTGGTTGAGGGACCCCCCCCCCCCCCCAATAGTTTTTACAGGGTAGACACAACACCCCTTGTGAATTATTTTTTTCCGTTTGACAATATTCTTGGCACACGAAGCTTTTGTCGTTGCTCTATAGACGAGGCTTTTTTTAATGAGGGACGGACGACACTTCTGCTTGGAGATTATTATAACAGGCGGACAGTTTAACCAATCATCGTTCTTGGAAAGGACAAGTACTAGACTCTCATCCTCCGAAGGAAACTACCAACTTTCTCGCATACAGAGATATGGTCGGTAGCCGGGGCTCTAACCCAGCCCTTTAAAGAGAGGTAAAACCAAAATCCGTGAAAACATTTTTTCCTACATATACTGTATAGTAGCAATAATAGGCTTATTTTGCACTGGCTGAAAAGCTAGGCTATTTTTTTGTCATATTAAACAACATTTCAATTAACTACTAAAAATAACGAAAGTCATTGATAAGATTAGTTTTTTCCTTGGCACCAGACAGTAATGAAGTATTAGATTTATGTTTTTGGGCTCCATTACTTGACCCCTTTCCCCCGCCCTTCCTAAATCCGGGCATAGACAGAAAAAATGTTTATGCAGGGCAAAAAAAAAAAGTTCTGTATCTGGTCTCCAGCTAAAAAAGGAAAAAAAAAGATAAAAAAAACTTTGGGTCGGCCGTGAAAAAAAGGGGTTGGTCGGGAGACCAGAAACGGAACTTTTTGTTTTTTGCCTGAACAAAATCATAAAAATGTTGGTATCAGTGGAATGTTATGTTGTATAGTTCATTTCATGTTCAGGGAATACATTATATATTACTCATTCAAAAACATCAAATATATATTCTACTTTTTGTGTGAGTTATTTCCTAACCCAACGTATTATGTGAAGTAAGCAAGTCTAAATCAGATTCTTCTCAAGACCAATACAGGGGTGTAAATCCATAGCACTAAACAGAAAGCTATTTCAAGTTTATTTCATAGTCAAAAGCAATGGGGAAAAAAGGGAACTGAAGCTCTTTTCAGTATTTCATTACAAGACAGTTTAGTTAGTTTTTAGTTTGTCTGATGGACAGAACGTTTTTTTTTTTTAGCAAAGTTAAAAGCGTTTTAATATCTCAAAAATAATTGCGTTGAAGTCATTGTTCCACGGTGGATTTGGCGTAACACAACGCTCGCTTACAAGACACCTGTGTGTTCCAGTTCAATATTATACTTGATGGTTACATATGTCGATGCAGAGTGTTTGTACTTCTTCTCCACCTTTGCTGAGCTGGTATACAACACCTTCCACTTCCGGTTGAAATCAACATATTTGGACAGATCCAGATATTTTGACCTTGGTTCAAGATTAACAACTTTCTCGCCGTTCGTCCAAGAACCGTAAGTCAAAGTGCAGGTCACACGGCTTTTTGCAGTAATGACACCCTTTATTGGACAGTAAGCCTTTATTTTGTATCGTGGCACGTACACAATTTTTCCAGATTTAAATAATACGATGTCGACTTTCTCCAACGGTTCATATCCATCTGCACTGTAACAGAAAAAAAAAGTTTCTTTTGATGTATAAGATATGTCGTTGGAGGTCCCAATTCCGCGAGAGACCCTGATCCGATGACATTTTATTTGGATCTTGTGTCTCGTGATTTTTGATGATGTTATGAGAATTTATTTTACTACGATCGGAAATGTTATCAATCGAATACAGTTATAAAAATGCGACAAAAACAATTAACTATGACACTTTCTTAGTTTTTGTTAATAGAGTATTTACTTTCACGGTTTCCAAATGATCGCTTGAGTATTATAAAAAAATGTTTTATCTCGTAAAAATCCAAATGAAAAGCTGAATTTGTTCCTCTGCTCTGTTTATCTATGTTCATTCACAGAAATGACTGACCTTATAAATAGTTCAGTTCGAGTACTATGTGGGATGAACTTGAAATACATGAATGATAAAAAAGTGATGCAAAAAGTAGCTGATGGTTTATCCCTTATAGTCCTTGAACTGAACTATTTATAGGGCTATATTTGATAAATGACGTATTTATTTCATGCATTTATTTATGTCATCGGAATATTGACTCCCCGGGATACTGAAATATATTTGATATTTCATGTTCTCATTCCATTAAACTCAGGATGAAATGGACCAGACATTATTCGTTTTACTGTTTAAACTGCTAAAGACATTTTCCAAAAATTAATTATTTGAATTGATTAAATCATTTATGTAAAATATTATCAGAGAAGAGAGACCTGTTTTCAAGGAGGATGTCGGGGGTCCAGATCAATTCAAAGGGAGCCGAAACTGGGTTGATCTCTTCTTTTGCGAATGACGCAAGACGACTGTCGTGCCACGAATGTATGACCCATGCATCTAACGTCAGTATCTGGCTTTCCACATCCTGTATATACATTCAAGTCGGTACTTCTGAACAATTCAAAACAGTTTGCAGTGGTGCTAACACTAAAGAAAATCGAAACAAAATTGCATTTTCTATAAAAGATAAACTCGTAACCAGTCTACTGTATATGGGAGTATATGCGTAATTATCGCTGGCCAGGTCTAAGACCACAATTAATTTTACTTTATGTTTTATATAAGCATTTATACAAATGACAATGTCTGTAAGGGAAATTGACATCCAAGACTTACCCTCATTAGATAGATCTATTCAAGAGAAATAATTATGTACATTTTAAACATTGGGTCACCCGACTACTTTTTGACCTTTTTAAGGCCAAATAACATACGTATGAATTTAGTGCACCGGTCGGCCATTTCACGCCAATTTTCTCAAAAATTCCCCTCTCAGCAATGCTCAATTCTTAAGGTTGCTGTGCAATAAGGCCTCAATATTGGGCATTTTATGATTATTTTATCTATGTTCTATAGGATTTCATCCTTTATTGCATGTCTTTCAGTCAAAAATTCACCATAATTCAGCATTAAATAGGGTCACTATTTTCTGTGTGGGCACATACGGATGCAGGGTAATATACTATCGAGCAAAAGCAACTTTTTACTCCCGCACCGCTGACGTAATAGTTAAACAGGGAACCTTCTCGGTCGGTCGCAGAACTGGTAACAAGCTCTGGGGAAACTAGACGGAGATGGATAGACTTAGAGGCGCATAATTGGGCAGATTCAATTGGAGTACTCCCCTTTGTTGCAGTCTCCGGGCAATAGTCATTACCACCACTCCCACCTCCATTACAGTTGAAGATAAGATTTGCTAGTGTGCGTGCAAGGGTGATCACTGCGTGTAGTTTGCCTCTGTTATAGCCATTTTTTGTTTTTGATGCTAATCCAAACATATATGACCTGTCATTTTAAGAGTAAAAGTGTCATGCAATTTAATTGTTTTCGTCGTTGACTGATGGAAAACCAAATATGATAACATTTCGATCTAGCTATGAACCTCTCCTTCAACTGCGAGTACTTGCTTTAGGGAATAGTGTAACTTTCTGTTCACTTGGCTGACGGCAATTTGTAGCATTTTTTTAAATGGAAAAACTTGTACCACAGATATATATGGTCAAACTCCAACGCAGTGGCTTGGCTCCGCTTGGCTGAGCCAAGTCACTGCGTTGGAATGTGTGTGTATGGGTATATTATATAAGGAGATAGGAAGGGTGGATATATGAGGGAATTTACTTACCAGGTCAATCACTCTGTTAATTCTGGGCATATGTTTCACAAGTACACCGCCATTTGGAGGTGCGGACTTGTCGTACTTTATTTTTCTCAGGTGTTTCCAGATGCTATCTGAAGAAAAAAATCACCCAAATGAAACATTAATGTTAAGTTTACACGTTGTTTCCTGCTGCCACGCAGCCCGGTTTGTTCGAATTGTAGTTTGGTCAGTAATTCGACTTTTGTTAGGTCTTGTCAAGTTCTTTCACAACGTCGCCGTGGTGGACCGTTAAGGAAAGAGACTGAGTTTCAGAGGCTTTAAGGCGCCCCACATTCCCGTCATGTTCTGATGGGGATACCTCACGTTTCATACGTTTTGATCATTGTGTTACACGGTTCTACGGATAAAACGTGGACGCTTGACAACTTTGGGACAAGTTTGTGCCCACGGAATAAATCAAAGTGCCGATAGCGTTGAAATAAAGGATGTTCATATAATCATGTTGCATTAATTTATTTGGTATATTATATTAAATTTAATGAACGAGGATCAAATTTTCAAGCGATCAATGTTATAAAACCGTTTTGACTTACATAAACACGGTCGTAACAAGAACGGATAAACACAATAAGCGCATAGTCCCTCTTTCTATCATTTTTTTCTCTTTACTACAGCTCGTAGGATTTACCTAAATACATGTATTTAAATCAAAAGGAAGTCAATACAAGTATATCACAACAAACGCATACGATTTCTTTACTGGGTTTAAAGTCCCGCCGACAGTATTTCAATTATTTGGAGATAATGTCTTTTTGAGGCAGATATAGTGCTGCAGCAATGCAGTATAACGCATGATTCTCGACAACGGGCTGGCCAGTCCTTGAATTACCCTTATATGCTTAGCGCAAAGCAAGAAAGCTATACCAGTGCCATATTTAACAACTTTTGCTTGTCGCGGCAGGCATCGAACCTATAATCTCCCAATTCCGAGGACAAATGAACAAGAAAACGATGTCATCCAGATGCACGACGGCGAATAAAGACCGCAATTACTGAAATAAACTTCCTCTGATCATCAATATGAATGTGAAAAGGGGGTCAATTTTAAGCCACTGAGGATGTATGGTGTCATTATCGAGCTTTGTAGTTCTCCTCTCTCTCTCTCTCTCTCTCTGTCTCTCTCTGATTTCATCTACGTTCCGTCGGGACAAATTTAAATGCGGGTTAAAATGAGTTCGGCGCCCAATCACCCGGCAGTCATCAGGCGCTCGACATGCGTCCGGCCGTATATGTTTTAAAATCTGCCGGAAACTAAACAGATCTGAGCTTAAATGTGACCATCACATTACTCTCCATTCATTTCATATATTGAAAATAACGCAATCAGCAGCTGTGGGTTATACAACGATACCCATTTTAACCCGCACTTAAAATCAGTCTCGACATCGTGCATTCAGATCGAAAGGTCGGTCGGGTGCTTATCATTTGGTTTGACATTAAAATGTCTTCGGTGAATTCAACTGCAAGATCAATTGATCAAATACATCGATGGAATGAATATACGTTCGAGGGGTTACATATGGTTGTGATTGAGGGTGGGACACTGATGGAAAACTTTGGAATAAGAACAGATGCTATTTTATTTATTTATTTATTTATTTATTTATTTATTTATTTATTTATTTATTTTCTAATTTTGAATTAGATTTAAGGGCAAACAATATCGCCGTTTTGAATTGTAAAATAATCTAAAAAGAGCACCGAAAAGAAATAAACTTAAACTGTGGACTGATGTAGGTCCACAAAAATTGTGTTATACGTCATTATCAACCATTTTCCTCTCCTAACAAAAGCTATCCACGATTGCTCTATGTTAAGCTTCAAGATTAACTTTAAGATATCAAAGAAAATACGAAATATATTTAATGAAACTTATCAATCGCTCTTTCATATGCAACAGAAACTGATTAATTACGTACATAAATAAATACAATGTAATAGATAAATTCCAGAGAAAAAGATGGCATACTAAATTAAACTTAGAAAAACCTCGTATAATTTAAAAAGGAAAGTAAGAAAGAATTTAAACTACAAAAGAGTTAGCAATAAAAAAATATATAAGACAAGGAAAAGTAGATTATATGAGAGTTACCTTCATTGTTTGCCCTGACCACAGCTAGACCGCATAGCAGAACCAGAAGAAGATGCATGTCTGTTGTCGTCAGAGGTCACGAATCTATGAGACAAGACATGAATGCATTTATATGAATATTCCAACTAACCCAGAGCCTTGAACAATGACCGATTACTTGTAAATATGATATTTTTGTGAGGATAAAAAGGGTCTCTTTACAATAATCCGTCTACAAAATGTCAAAGAGGTGTTACTCGTGAAATAGTGCATGACAAACTACTCCATCAAAAGGCAAAGTACATAAAACAACATCATGTAGAGTGCTTTATTTAGTTTAAACCTATTTTATTCAAGATGTTAAAAAATGTAATACATGTATTAAAATACAATCAAATAAAGATTAGAACGAAAGATAAAATCACATCGTGTTCTCTATATAAAATTGTTATAAACGATAATATGACTGAATAAATTAAACGTTAGAAAAATATAAGAAAATGTGGAAGAAAAAATAACAACGAAAAGAAAAACAATTCAAATGATAGCAACAGTAAACCTATGGTAAAAGAGGAGGAGAGAAAAAAGGAGAAGGAAAAAACGACTGGTGGTGGCTTTGGGGGTTAAACCAGAGTGGGGTGAACTGCATGTATTGTTTTCCATCTTGGACCACTTAACCTCTACCAATATAACCTAATGAAACATTAGGAAGCCTTGGTTATCTCCGTGAAAGGCCATGAGTTCCGAAATGTAGCGGAAGCATTACAGGATCTTTACCTCAAGGAGACTTAATGTAAGCATGTACAACATTATCAGTTTAAGTGTTTTCATGAGTAGAGTATGGTTTTAAAGACTGTGATTAGTATGTAGTAATCTTGCATTATACACATAGTATTTTCTTCCCCCTTGGTAATAATGTTTTAGTGTTGTTGTTTTTAAAAAACTTTGATTAAATAATCTTTTTAAACTCAGAATCAGTTTTTGCATTCCCGTATAGCAAAGGAAAAAAAGAGAAATGGCAGGAGTATGAACTGCATTAATATGTTGGATGTTGTTCCTATTCCTTAGATTATAATTCGATATGTGTCGAACTTGTTCAGGGATTAGCTCTTGTGAATTTGTGTGTGTTAAACCATGTAACATTTTATAAAAAAAATATTAATCTATGTTTTCTTCTTCTGGATTGAAGAGATTTTCAACAGGTTTCAGTTTCTATAAGTTTAGTAGTCCCTGTTGCAAAAATAACAGCCTCATTTTGAATCTTGTCTAGCTCTAATTTTTCATAAGTACAGTTATCAAATATTACATCTCTATAACATTCTCTATTTGTATCTTCCGGTATAATCCGTTTTGTCTGTCAAATTTTAACTCAATAGCAAATCTGAGTTATCCCTGAATAACAGTACGCGGACATCAGAAGATTATGACATCCGTGCATCTGGATGGTATCGTTTTCAAATCGAAAGGTGTTCAAAACCGATGAAGACTACTCGTTAGTGTACCGCCCGATCGCAGGCAGGCATCGGTCGGACTACAGGCAGTCATAAGACATATGCCGACCGGGCTTGACCTCCCGCTATCCGAACGAATTGGTTAAGACATCGGCATGAACCTTGTCGATTACTTATACATATAACATCTTTTAAGTATAAACGCAGTCTCTTCGTATTCAGCTTACAATTGACCTCACTTTTTGGGGAAAATAATACTTTGAGAGAATGTGACCTATGGTGCACTTGAGATGCCATACGAACAAAAAATCTTCAAAATAAGAAAACATGTTGTTCAATTTCTAAAGGAAATTCAAACAAACTGTCAAGGAAATAATAGAAATATAAATATATTTTAGGCAATAAAATTAATTTATAGTATTTGAATGTGCGTATGACGAGTCTTAAGCGCTATAGGGGTAAATATGGCAACTGCTGTTTTATTCGTCTAGCAAAGTAGTTAAGAAGCAAATGTGCAAGATCAGGGGTGCATTTTTAAATTGGAAACACACCTAATCAAAGTCTACCGAATTTCGGTCGTTGTTCACCCGCCAATTGACGGACGTAAAACAGGGGCCCGTACGGAACCAGTCCGGCATTTAGTAATCGACCGGTCTTTTGCGGACAGCCGTAGCAGTATCGTAAAGGCATCGGTAGGACATTTCTCGATTGCCCGCCCGAAAGATGCAGAAGAAAAGACAAAGTATGTGTTACAGTTTAAAAAAAGTATTTAAAAGAAAATCGACCGATCATCCAGTAAGGTACAAGATCTATTTTAAAAGCGTTTTGTCGGGACGAGTCTATCCCAGTCTTTACTCGCCGGTGGATTCCCTGAGATTGGGGACGGCGCCTGGGAAATTTCTGTGTGAAGAATTTCAATTAATTCGCTGCATCTGTCACTGAGAATGTATTTGTCAAAAAGAGGTTCACCACCTTTGGAACACCCGATATATGCTGAGAGTCAAGCTGGGAGTCACAAATACCTCTTTAACGACTTTGGTCGCCGTAGTCCAGTGGTATCGCATCCGATTACGGATCCGAATTTCGCAATGTACTGGTCCAACCAAGGAACCGTCGAGAGGGATTAGTATTAGTTGTAAGAACTTGTTACCCAATCGACGTAAAATAAATAAGTTTGAGTTTAACGACTTTGGTGTGTCGCGGTCCAGGATCATAATTCTAGTTATTGATATTCTTGCAAATAAAGTGAATATTTACATAGAAAAGTTTCTTCTAATTAAGACCGAAGATACTGTTTAATGGAGACATGGGGTCGTATTCACGAAGCTACTTTCATCGACATTTTGAATTTAGTAAAAAGATTTTTTTTTTATTCTGAGTATTTTGTAAATTCTGATGAAATGCCTATTATTGAATGCTGGTGTTTCTCATCTGGTAGATTTGCAGTTGGGGTTGAGTTTAAAATGTTTCAGAACATAATTATACGATTTATATGATGTTTAGTATTAAGGTCCTAATTCATCAATCTCTGAAGTCAATACTTTAGATTCTGGTTCAAGAAATGCAATAATGAATCTAAAGTATTCTTTATTAAATGTATTGGTTAGTAGAGAAAGTTTCAGAATGTTTTCGAAGTAGACCGAGCTCTTTTTCGCACGCTTTCCGAACATGCCGTATGCTCCTAGATACTCCCCGCTCACATATATGGACGCCGCATTCGCGGATGATCGAAAGAAATTATTATGAACATGCACAACAAATTTTTGAAGCTATCGAAAGACGTTACGAACAAAACCGAACAATCAATATTTTCTAGAACACACCGAACTAGAACTACAAATACAACAACAACCTGTTTTGAGTAAATTTGTTCAATTTATTTAATCGCGCGGCTTTATTGTACACAAATAATCAACATTCGTATTTATTTCTTTAGTCATTCTTTTATATAGAAAAAAAATAATATCTCCAGAAAATGACTCCAGTGCTATAAAACGAAGGTAAAATTTTGTAAACTGGTATGGTTTTCATCCTATTAAGTCACTGGACTGAATTCAAAGAATAATTAATTGAATATTTTTAGCGTAATATGTCACCAATGCCTTTTTATGATATATTCTAAAGAAAATAAACATAACGACAGAATATTACTATACAGTATTTGACCCCAAGCAAAATGTATTAAAATAAATAATGTAAATGGCTTACCAAAGGTGTTCTTTTTTATCTATCTTCCGGTACGTCAGCGTGGTAATTAACAGTTAAGCCTACCAATTACGTTCTTTTATGCAACTTAAGTATTTAACCGGAAATGCGGCGCTGGCTTTAAATCACATAGGAGGATCAATATTGTCCTGTTTTGTTCACTTGACTATTTGACTGTTTGACTATTTGAGTTTACCGTCGCTTCGACAGTATTTCAGTCATATAGCGACGTCCAGCTAATTACAGGTGGAGGAAGACCCCGAATGCACGGAGACATCCGGGTAGAACCACCGACCTACCGCAAGTTTGTTCACTTGAGTACTATTGATCTTAACAACAACAACAACAACAACAACAAAGGTTACGTTTTGCATGCAAGATACTATTCAGCTCATATATCAGTAACCTTTCATTGTATTGACTTGAAGGTTTATGAGTTTGTTCATGGGCTTCAGAAAACCAAGGTAGATAACTCTTGACTGAATTAAATACAAATTATGGCCCTTTTCTAACTTTAATATTTTGGAAAAAGTTTTGCATGCATCATGATTTCATCTGCATAATTAGGCATGGGAATGATTTTAGACTTCATAAACACCTCCATGGGTATATGACTATCAGGGTAGATGGTATTTAACATATTGACTTATTAGATATTACCAACAAGTATTTCAAATAGTCGAGACAGCTGTCTCACGGGCAGCTCTTATTCATATTTCTAATATAATTCAAGGGCTAATATGCACATCCACAACACTTTATCTGAAACGATGAAACGGGATATACAATGTACTTTTATATTTGTTTCACAAATTTAACCAAAATTATTTAGCGAACCATAGAAACTTATACTATGACAATAACCCAAACCCAAACTCCGCCGCAGTAGTTACCTCCCCTTACAGTTGTCGATAACCACTGCCACCAGAAGTAGATTTCGGCTGATATAGGCCGGATTTACTTTTATCACTTATGACTACTTTTGAATATATCATATCAGTTCAGTTATATTTCAGAAAATAGCATTTATGATTTCGAGAAAAGTAAAAAATCAAATCATATAACATTTATTTATAAAATTATAAATGTTGGTCACATGGTTTCAACTATCATCACGTGACTTGTTTGGTGGCAGTGGTTAAGTAGCGTAGCTTGACGTAACCGGTGCGCGGAGTTTGACCCAAACCCTGCTGATCATAAATTCAACCATGATTTGATTATTTGAATCGTATGGTCCGAGTTATATAAGAAATATACGCTATGGAATTTATTAGCGTTACAGCTATGTAATTGATATCCAATGCACCGATCTAACAATCAGTGCTAAACAGACTGCAATGCAAGTCTGAATTATGCTTGAAATTTAACTGATGTAGAATTGATCACTAGTAACTTCCGGTATCTCCGACACGTTCTTAGATACGCATTCTTACATTTGTAAGCTTTTATTCGAAGCACTTTCGTTCTTTTTGACAAATCAGAACGCGCATGTTAAGACTTCATGAATTTCGGGACCCCCTCAGCCCCCCGGTGAATCCGGGCCTGATAGTAAATGCGTTTCATTTTAAATTAATTGATCCACTGCACGTCAGCCCGTGAACACATCCAGGATCATTAGACATTGAGGAAACATCTGTAGGCACTTTGACCGAGTGTTTAAGGAGATGAACAGATATAGGTTCTTATCTTGTTCTTATCTTAACCACCCCCTTTTTCCCGCTGTAACTGATAAGCTACTGTTCAAACAAAACGATAGCCTTCATATAAGTGTTTGAATATGCATGTAATCGACATTTAAACTCAGGCATCTTCAAATATCACAGACAGGTTAGTAGATAGTGGACGATTTGATTGCGTTTTAATTGCAGCTGAATTAACTTTGACACGAACAGGAAATATTGAAAGTATATTGTCCTTATCTAGGGTAAATAGATTTTGAGTAGATACGATTGCGACCCAGATCTTTCATGGACTGGTGCGCATTATTTCAAACACACAGACGCGCGCACATACACAGCAAGACATATATACTGAGAAATCATTAACTTTCGTGGACACTAATTTTCGTCATTTCGTGGTGGGTTTTATCCACAAATATTCATCCCCATGAAAGAAACGTCACGTTTTCTAGAACATAGATCTACAAATAAATGTACCCATGAAATTCTCTTAGGTACATAATAAACGAAAAATAATGATTTTATGATAAGTATGCAGTTTGATCAGTACTTTAGAGAACCTCGACTTAATACGATATATATCCTATTGACCTGAAGCAAAATTCTTAATAGTCTTTAATAAATTAACACTATCTCGTAGATTTACATGTAGTAACAGTATCCACATTGTCTTGTACTGACAAGGTCACGAAATAATTTTCATTCAGTCAGTTCAACATGGAGCTTGGAAAATATTATTCATTACTACTCAAAATGTGTCAAAAATTTGTGTAAACATCTGCAAATGCTAAACAGCCACATGTCAATGCGGATCTGAGGAACAGACCCTGATCAGCTGTGAACAACAGTAAGTTCGGAAGTTGTAGATGCAATTCATCACTTAAAAGCTTCTTCATGTGATATAGTATTAATTGAATGGTTAAGGCTAGTTGTGAAATTTTGGCTAGTCATATAACTGACCTGTTTAATATTCAATTCAGGACATTTTCCTGTGATGTAAAAATGTTATAGTTCAAAGAGGCATAATGTCAATTCAACGTATGCTTAAATTATGTACCAGTATTTTGAACATAAGAAATCCAGATTGGTATTACGTCATTACTATTAAATGACATCAGAAAAGTTCTATCACTATGAAGTTTAACGTTGATACCTTAATTGAATTTTTAGATGCATTCCGAACAAAATTAAGTAAAAAAAATGATGGCAATAATTCAAATGTTATCAAGCGAAAAGTTAAAGTTTCTATAGACTGCATCACTCCTGAATGACATCTATGCACATTTGAAGTATATTGTTGATACCTCAAAAACTTTTAGAGTTAATGGTCCAAATGAAAATTAAATAGGAAAATAGCAAAGGGGAATAACTAAAACATATGATGTCACAGTTCCTATGCAATGCACCTCTACTCAATAAGATGTAACCACATATGAAGTTTACATTGATAAGAGGTATAGGACAAACAAGAGGGCCACAATGGCCCTGGATCGGTCACCTTGTATCATTCGGCTATGTAAATCAAGTGACTCCTGGGGCAGGGCCAATTTTGACCCCAGGGCCATGATTTGAAAAAAATTCGGAAGAGGTCTACTAGCCCTTGTTACATACCAAATATCTAATCTCCAGGCCTTGTGGTTTCTGAGAAGATGATTTCTTTCCTATATTAGACATTGTTAAATCATGTGACTCCTGGGGCGGGGCCAATTTTGACCCAAGGGTCATGATTTGAACAAACTTGGTAGAGATCTACTTTAAAATGCTACACACCAAATATCTTAACTCCAGGCCTTGTGGTTTCTGAGAAGAAGATTTCTATATTAGCCTATGTTAAATCAAGTGACCCCTGGGGCAGGGCCAATTTTGACCCCAGGATCATGATTTGAACAAATTTAGTAGAGATCCACTAGACAATGCTACACAACAAATATTTAAACTCCAGGCCTTGTGGTTTCCGCGAAGAAGATTATTCAAGTTTTTTTCCTATATTAGCCTATGTAAAATAAGGTGAACCCTATGGCGGGGCCAATTTTGACCCCAGAGTCATGATTTGAACAAAATTGGTAGTGATCTACTTTAAAATGCTGCTCACCAAATATCTAAACTCCAGGCCTTGTTTTTTTTGTTGTTGTTTTTTTGAGAAGTTTTTTCTAGTTTTTCTTATATAAGTCCATGTAAAATAAAATGACCCTGTGGCGGGGCCAATTTTGACCCTAGGGCCATGATTTGAACAAACTTAGTAGAGGTCTACGAGACAAAGCCACACACCAATTATCTAAGTTCTAGGCCTTCTGATTTCAGAGAAGATTTTTTAAGATTTCACTTTTTAAAAATCTATTTTAGCTTCTGTGACCTAATTATGCAACAGACCGGAACCATCTAAAAATAAATTTATAGGGGATCACCTTAGGAACATCCTTGCAAATTTTGATCACCTTCCCATCAGTAGTTTCAAAGAAGAAGATTTTTTAAGTAAATTGTTGACGACTGACGACGACGGACGCCCGACAAAGGCTGGTCCCAAAAGCTCACCTTGGCACTTCGTGGCAGGTGAGCTAACAAAACTTTTAAATAGGAAAAATAGCAAAGGAAAATAACTAAAAAAAGTATGAAGTGAAGAGTTACAGTTCCTACACACTGAACATCTGTTCAATAGATGTAACCACAAGTTTAACATTGATACCTCAAACACTTTTAGAGGTATGCGCCAAAAGGAAACTAAAAGGAAAAATAGCAAACGGGTATAGCTAAAACACTAAGTGAAGAGTTACGGTTCCTATGTGCTGCACTACTATTCAATGGATGTAACCACATACGAAGTTTTTGTTTTATAACGAAAAGAGTTTGAGTTATGTTCAAATCAAAGTGTGACTGACGTGATAGGTCTTATAATACTTCATTTATATACAAATACAATAAAGAGCCAATGTACAAAGCGTAGCACGGAAAATTATACACAATAGGACATATATATATATATATATATATATATACTCTGCCTACAGTAACACACAATAGACATCCAATAACAACATACAAAAAGTATGTATGCGTGTAATCTCAACCCTGGAAATAGGTGAATGAGAATGAAACTAGATCAGGAAAAAACTGACCCCATATACACAGGGTAGAGAGATAAGGTCACATTCCTGGTTGGCCGGGGCAGCACGCATATGAAAAAATAGAATACCCCACTGTCTAGACTACGCTGAGTTTGCATGGTACAAAAGTAACAAACAATACGAGCTGGCCATTTGTGGAAAGTGATTCTGCAGGCGGCAAACCATTTTTGGGAGGCAATTCTTAGAACCACAGACCAGTTCACTGAACCCATGAACCTAATTCATTGCCGCGGTGCGGGCGGTCAGTATATAAACAAAGGCGAAAATATTTTCAGTTCAAAGATGCTGAAAAGGTATTTCGTCTTATAGGTAAGCTAAATTTATTTATTTATTGCCGCACTTTCTAAATTAACTTTTGGGTTTTAGCGTATTTATGTTAGCTTATATTTAACTGACTGGTTATATTATTTATAGGGATATTTAAGGTTATTCAAAAGATTATTATTGTCTCTTTTTATTAATTAAGATTGTGCTTTTGCAAGGAAATATTGTTATTAATTGTATTTATTATGGATTGTTTTAAAATAATTATATCAATAAAAGAAAAAAAAAAAAAAAGATGCTGAAAAGGTATTTCGTCTTATAGTTTTCAGATGAATCCCTGAAATTAATAGAGGTCCGAGGAGTCCTCTAATTCCCCAGGACTACCTCGCGACACATGGTGGAGAATCCCGGATTGACAATGGTGGAAAATCACGGACTAACGCATCAGGTGGCGAATGTGATTCTTACCGGATGAAACGCAACAATGGATATTTCCCGGACGCAACATCGTGTTTTAACCTAAATGGATAATGACGGATACAAAGAACATGGCTAACAAAGGTACAACACTTTCATTGCACATACCAGATTAGTTCTGTAAACTTTATTATCAGTCACTGACATCTTCTAGCTAATTTTTGTGTATTCTGTCAAAGAAAAAGCGAGAAATGGACAAATACGCAATTAATACATTAAGATGCAGTCTGACATAGACAATATTGAAAATAGTGACAACAACGGGTCACCTAGAAATAAGCCAGAATCTAAAATTTTAGACAGTATAAAAACTCTTGAAAAACGCCATAAAAAGCTTAGAGAGGATTTTTACAGAACTCTAGGCTCTTCTAGAAGTAAAAACTCGGGTACGTTTTTAACACCTCCACAAAGCGAAAGTGTAAATGACCCGCCTAAATTAACCCCACATATCGACGGCACAGTGAGAGACGGTACGTTAATTAGGAAACTAACATTTTCTTCACCGCTACAAGGTCAAGAAGTGAGAGAAAGTAGCCCGTACACTATCTCATTCACGGATCAACACCCTACAGAAACGCTGATTAACAGTTCCCACAAACAACCCATTCAAACACCTGCGGAAAATCTACTGAGGTTACCATCTACACGCCCAGACCGCCCACAACTACAAGAGGATTACAGTAGCGTTAAAACACCGGAACCAGTGACAGAAAGGGATACCAGTGACCGTTTTGAAGAAAAACAATTAATTGACAATAAAATGGAATTTTCAAGAATGGAATATCTTGAACCTTCAGCACCAACAAGCTTTCGAGGTAATATGTCTAACCCTCACAATTTTATTAAGTTAATCCCTTACACAGGTAGAGATAACGAGAGTTTTACTAGTTTTCTGTCTAGATTTCATAAATTCTGTCTGTTAAATGGAGTATCTCAGGAACACAAAAATGATGTTTTAAATTTTTATTTAGAGGGACCTGCTCAGACATACTATGATAACTTACCCGAAACTGTTAAATCAAACTTTGACGAGACAGTCAATGCCTTAGCCAAACGATTTCAAACTAAGGAACTTGACTATAATCTTATCTCTATCAAACAAAAACCGTTAGAAACTGCAGACGAATACATGACAAGGGGGTTAAAAATGGCAACTGACATTAAACTGGACGAGAAAATTTTAATCTCACTATTGGTCAATGGTCTTCATGATGATATTCGGACAAAAGTATTACTGAAAGAACCTACATCACTGTCTGAATTAAGCAAATACATCAAGTTATGCGAAATGACAAACGCGTTGACAGTAAATGCTATTGATACGAAATTTCAGGTTTTGATTGACGAAATTAAGGGGCTGAAGACGGAAGTACATTCAAAAAATGACAGGACTTATGTCAACACCATGACTCCACAAAATTCTGCAAATAACTTTAGAAGGCCTTTTAGACAAACAAGCATACCTTTTGAATACCAGAAACCAAAATTAATAAATCAATACACTGTTAACCCAAGGGTTCAAAGATTTAACCCATGCTATAGATGCGGACAAAATTTCAATCAAGGTCACAATTGTCCAGCTTTAATAAACAATGCACATTTTGCAAGAAAATCGGTCATTTCCGAAAAATGTGTCTAAAAGCAAGAAGTTGACGGAACGGTGTCAATGATCAGAGCAAATGTAAGCACAAGAAACAGAAATTTAATACAAAAAATGAAAAAACGCAACAAAGAAATACAATAAACAAAACGCATAAAAGATACAATCACGCGATATCTTTAATAACGTCTTTCCAGGAAAATTTAATAACAGGCAAAATAAACAACAGAGATACAGCTATTCTGTTAGATTCAGGAAGTAACATATCTGCTATAAGTCTCGAATTTCTTGAAACTGTAAATGACGCCAATTTTAAAATTAAACCCCAATTTAAAATATATCAGGATCAAAACATACAGTACAAGGGAAAGTAAACATACCAATTCAAATTAATAAAACAATTATCAAATATGATTTCTATATTATTTCAGGATTAGTTCATAATGTTCTATTAGGAGTAGATTTTTTCAAGGACTTTAATGCATTTATAAATTTTAGAGAAAGCAAATTCTGTATTCCGGATGTATTAAAAACTAAAATGCAAAATAATAAAATATATAACATCACTGCCAATAAAAAGATACAGCTATCAGTTAACTCAGTTCGTAAAATTCCAATTCACATCGGAAATAACTTTAGGAATGATACATTCATAATAACTAGCAAGAGCGAAACTTGCCCGACAGACATACTATGTAGACAAAATAAAAATCAAACCATTTTGTTACCTCTTGTAAACAACTCACAGGAAAGACAGGCAATTACAAAGGGCACAATTATTGCACAACTCGAGAAACTTGAGGGGAAAGACAACATCTTTTCAATACCTAAAACCAAAAATATCAATTCGACTTTAGAATCTGATTTTTCAAGAATATCTAAATTATTCAACATAGGAGATTCTTATAAAAACAATCCAAATTTGTTATCAGTATTGCAAAATTATGAAAGCATTTTTTCAAATAAAGAGGAAGAAGTAGGGGAAGTCAAAGACTTTGAATGCAAAATAGAATTGTTACCAAATTCGATGCCCATTCGAAGTAAACCATACGCGTTAAATCCCAAAATGAGAGAAATTGAAGAGAAAGAGATTAAAAAACTTTTAGACAAAGGTATAATTGAGCCATCATCTTCTATATTTAGCAGTCCAATTGTAATAGTGAAGAAAAAGAAAGTTTCAGAAACACAGAAACAAGAATATAGAATGTGTATCGATTATAGACTGTTGAACAAAATCTCGAAGAAGTTATATTTTCAATTACCAACATTGGAAGATGTCAAAAATATTATTTCGGACTCAAAACCTTTAATTTACTCCAAAATTGATATTAAAAATGCATTCCACACACTGCCTTTAAGTAAAGATAGTATACCATACACAGCATTTCGAACAAGTAGTGGTAACGCATACGCGTACAAACGTCTGCCATTTGGAACACTTGTCAGTCCAGCGTATTGGTCCATGTTCTTACACAAAGTACTTCAAAAGTACTTATATAAATTTTGCATTGGTTATATGGACGATATAATCATATTTTCAAAAACAATAGAAGAGCATGTAGTTCATTTGGAACAAATTTTTCGCGCATTAAAAGAAGCTAATCTACTACTTCATTTGGAAAAATGTCAAATACCTAAAAATCAGAAAGCATTAAAGAGCTTTCTTGGAATGACAACTTTCCTAAGACGTTTTATAAAAGATTATTCTAAAATATGCGCACCACTGAACAATTTATTGAAAAAAGACTCAATTTATAAATGGACAGAGGAACACGATGACGCTTTTAACAAGCTTAAAAAGGCACTAGTTTCAAAACCTATCTTACAATTACCTGATTTCAATGAACCATTTATGCTTTTTACGGATGCATCAACCATAGCAACAGGTTATATCTTATGTCAAATGAATAAAGAGTCAAATAAAATGCATGTTATACAGTATGGAGGAAGATCATTAAAAGATAACGAACGAAAATATGGCAGTTCAGAACTTGAATTATTAGCAATTATATTTGCCCTACGAGATTGTAAGCACTACCTTTGGAATGTCCCAGTAAAAATATTAACGGATAATAAAGCGTTAACATATTTGCATACTATGAAAAATACGAACAGTAAAATGTACAGATGGGCAATTGAACTAGAAAATTTCGATCATGAAATAATGTACAATAAAGGATGCAACAACCCAGCTGACTATCTTAGCAGAATAGTCCATAACAAAATTCAAAATGTCAACGCTGACATAGATATTGGCATTGAGGATGTTAAATACCTCTTTCAAGACACAACCCCTTCACCTCACACTTTAGCAGTCCCAACAAGAGCACACAATAAAAAGATAAAAGAAACGCATGAATCAGACAAATTAAAAAATAGTTCACATGATAAAGAGACTGAACGCCTCAGTTCCACAGATATGACAATAACTGACACCAACGAACCAAGTGTTATTCAATCAGATATCAATCAATCAGATAAAGATCAATCTGATGAATCAGGTAACGTTACCAACGATATCGACAAGAATAATACCTTAGACAACTTCATTAGCCATATGCCAAATCATGATAAAGATGTTGATATGGCTCAAAATTACATTTTAAATAAAATCTTACCTGAAGATTCAAAAAACCAAAAGAAACAATCAATACCAAATTTCAGATGAAATTCTTTGGCATTTCTATGAACCGAGACGAAAGAAAGCAGCAGATACATCTATTATTAAGCAATTAGCTTTACCCAAAGTGTTACGTAATGATATTTTGTATTCCCTACATGATAATTCACATTTTGGTCTTGATAGAACATTTTATACCGTGAGACAATTTTACTATTGGCCAAGAATGTATCAAGATATCAAAGATTACATAATATCTTGTACATCTTGTCAAGTTAATAAAAGGGACGCAATCAGAACCATGGGAAGTAGTCCATGTTGATATCATTACCGTTGCCAAAGAAAGCAAAGGCTACAAGTATGTGTTATCAACTATCTGCGCATTCTCTAAATATGCAATTTTTCTACCATTAAAAACACAAAATGCAGAAGAGATAGCGGAACAAATGTTTCATCATATATTTTCAATTTTAGGCCCACCTAAAATTTTAATAAGTGACAGAGGTCAGAATTTTATCGGAAACATTATGCAAGTTCTTTACAGCTTTTTCGGAATAAAGAAGAAAAACACAAGTTCTTTTCCCCATGACAAATGGACAAGTGGAAAAGTTCAGAGAACTTTACTAAGCATGTTAAGAACAACAATTTTAGATGAAAAAGAATGGCCTGACAAATTATCTTCTGTTCAAATAGCATATAACTCAACAATATGTGCAGATACTACAAAGTATTCTCCATATCAGGTTATGTTTGGTAGACATATGAATTCACCAATCACAACCTTAATATTCACTGAAAATAAACCAAAACCTAAGACAGAACATTATGTTGAAGCATTAACGGATAGATTAAAGTTAATATGGAAATTGTGCAACGAAAACATACAACAAGCAAAATCTAAAATGAAACAGAATTATGATAAGAAATCTAAACAACGGTATTTTAAGTTAGGAGATCTGGTATTACTAAAACAAAACCAAATTCCAAAAGATGCCTCTAGAAAATTATACAGAAAATTTTCTAAGGACGTATACTATATCACTAAAGTACTACCCAAAAACACGTTTATTCTACGAAATATAAATACAAACAAAGAAATCAAATCACCAGTACATATAAACCGATTAAAGGAATTCATAGATCCTAGAGATCTTAGGCAACCGGTTGAGGACAAGGGTTATTTCCATTTACAAAATGGTGAACTTCAGGACAGGCAAAATACAACTCCTGAAAAACAACAGACCCAAAACTTGAATTCGCACAGCCATACGGCTGATACTAGTAATAAAACTAGCCAAAGTGATAAACAAGATAATAAAAAATGGTACAGAGCGAAAAGATTGAAGAAGGCTAAATTCATAGATAATGAAAAATACTTCTTAGTACAGTGGTCAAACAAAAAATATAAAGACACTTGGATTAAGCATACAGACGTAAGTGATGCTTTGATCAGACAATTTTATATCAACAAATCAAATAAACAAAAAAAGAAAGGGAAGAAATAATATGATATTATATTCTATCATGGACAAGCGTAATTAATGATAGTATTATCAATAGGGTACTCGTCGGTTACCGCGGCAAAGAAAAAAAAACAAACTCCAATGAAGGAACATTAAGTAGCATTTTGCTAATAAAATAGACATTTAATGGACATCCGTTAGCAGTGGAAGTTGAGACACATCTACTGCAGATGATACAAAATATTGAAACGCTATTTGATTAGAACCGTTAATATTCCGGCGGTTTCATTTGATACTCCAAATCAAAAGCATTATCATATGTAAGAGATTAAGGTACACAGGTGTTTAGCATAGCTATTAAGCCAGTGAGCTATCCTATGGAACACGAATACGCTATAATGGCAGAGATAAACGACGTTACAAACGTGTTTAGCCATTCATGTACTCATCAATGAATGAGGAAATAAAAAAAGAAAAGAAAAAAAGGTTGACGAATTCGTAAGAAAAATAGTCAATCATAGACGGGAAATAATTAAAGAAAAAATATGCGCATGAATAAACAGAGAGAGTAAATATGATATATATAGAAAAGTTCGCCGAGATGATGGCGTATACAAATAAATAAAGTAATAAGTAGGTACCTAAATAATGACAATTGTCTTTATATATTATTACGGCAGATAAAATGAAATGATTCATGATGTATCTGTGAGAAGATTGACTCAATTTCAAATGATTACCATTTGATTTCACATGAAGCTTCGTATTATTACGAAATTACGAAAATGTGTCTACGGCCAATATAAAGATTCCGTTTATATATCAATATTTTTCCAATAGTTCGCAAAGGAAAATTTCGAATATATGAGATAGAACAATTTCCTATTCCCGATAATGAGGATATCAAGAACAATGATGCCAATATTTTAACATCAAATCCATGGTATTTCATTATTAACGAAATTGATCATTCGTTTATGGTATCAGGTGAAGATTTCCTCATGGTTGTGCAAACTGTTATTCGAAATTATATCGCTACGACGATAAATCGAATATCAACACCATATGTAACTATGGTAAATAGTAAAGAATATGCTGAAACCGTGCTTCAAGACGGTAATAGCATAAATACAATCAAACGTGAGTGATTGTATTGAAAAAAACAAAATTGTGAGTTCGGTATAATAACAATCCCTTGTCATTAAGATTTATGTTTTTTTTTAATCAAATCACAAATCACAATTTCAAGAATTGTGTAAACGGAAAGGACAGTTAACGTCCTTCACCTAATTAATGTACCTCTCTTAGGATCATATTTTAATGGCATGATAATAGTAATGTATTATCAAGTAATAATATAATGGAGCAAATAGCTATCTCACTTCCAAAATACGAAATGTTTGAACATACATCTAGGGAAATACTAGATAAATGAGGAACGGATTAACTCTCATTAATTCACTTTGCTTGAAAGTCGAAAAGAATGAGAAGAAAAAAAAAAACTGCTACTTTAACCAGTTCATTTATAGCGGAAATACACCGATACGAACAAGGATAACATCCATGTTGTAACCATCATGAATACTATTACTACTACCGTAGATACGCTCTTGTCATAAACACTTTATCATATGGAATACTATTGTTGCCACAAGATTAGAATATCTTATCCAAAAACCGTATCGCCTTCTGGTATCTTTCATAATTTTTTTAAAGAATCCATACAATGTGAACATGGAATTGATCATTATCTTTATTACGATGACTATCCTAAATAACTATCTCACACACTGCACCAAAAGTAAGAAACAGAGATAACAACGGTGTTATGTTACACCTTACGGACAGACTGAGCTACATTTATGTTAAGATAACAATCGAAATGCTTGGTTTGCTTTTTTCATTGACATGAAGGTTTCAGTTGTTAAAACTGCTGTATTATGCTTTTTATTATGTCAAATATTATTCAAATATTGAATAATAATCCCCGGATAATTTTATTTCTAAGCACCAGAGAGAATATGACTACATATATGTGTAACAAAGATTGCAGACCGATGTTATTGGATTATAGTATGACAATAATTTTGTCCTATAATTCTGCGAATTGCATTAAAAGCGATTATAATTATTCTCTCTCGTGTGGGGAAGTGTGCAATGCTATGGTGTATTTTTGTTTGTTCATTTTATTATCTATTGTTAATATATATAAATTGTAGAAATGGCCTTTGTAAAAAAAAGCAATGGAATCTTGAGAAATTAACGGAACACTCTGAACATTTCAAGCTACTTAAAAAAAAAAATACAACATAAACGAAATAATTGATATTTTTCGCTTGAAAATTGTTCATTAGATAATTAAAACAATAATATCTCTTATTTTTGACAACTCAATATTCCATACTTTTATGCCATTTGTTTTCCTTAGAATTGTATTTCTGGCAGTTATTATAAGTTGATTTGTATTGTATTAGAAACTGCCGCAATTTTATGCTTAGATGTAGTTTTCATTGTATATTATATATCATAATTGTTGTTATGTACTCATTTTGTAGTACGCATTTATATTGAAAAAAAAGGGGGATATAGGTCTTATAATACTTCATTTATATACAAATACAATAAAGAGCCAATGTACAAAGCGTAGCACGGAAAATTATACACAATAGGACATATATATATATATATATATATATACTCTGCCTACAGTAACACACAATAGACATCCAATAACAACATACAAAAAGTATGTATGCGTGTAATCTCAACCCTGGAAATAGGTGAATGAGAATGAAACTAGATCAGGAAAAAACTGACCCCATATACACAGGGTAGAGAGATAAGGTCACATTCCTGGTTGGCCGGGGCAGCACGCATATGAAAAAATAGAATACCCCACTGTCTAGACTACGCTGAGTTTGCATGGTACAAAAGTAACAAACAATACGAGCTGGCCATTTGTGGAAAGTGATTCTGCAGGCGGCAAACCATTTTTGGGAGGCAATTCTTAGAACCACAGACCAGTTCACTGAACCCATGAACCTAATTCATTGCCGCGGTGCGGGCGGTCAGTATATAAACAAAGGCGAAAATATTTTCAGTTCAAAGATGCTGAAAAGGTATTTCGTCTTATAGGTAAGCTAAATTTATTTATTTATTGCCGCACTTTCTAAATTAACTTTTGGGTTTTAGCGTATTTATGTTAGCTTATATTTAACTGACTGGTTATATTATTTATAGGGATATTTAAGGTTATTTTAAAATTTATTTATTAATTTGATATTATTTTTATTTTAAATATTTTTGCCGTGTATGTGTATTTATTATGGATTGTTTTAAAATAATTATATCAATAAAAGAAAAAAAAAAAAAAAGATGCTGAAAAGGTATTTCGTCTTATAGTTTTCAGATGAATCCCTGAAATTAATAGAGGTCCGAGGAGTCCTCTAATTCCCCAGGACTACCTCGCGACAGACGGAAGGACGTGCGGACAGGCGGAAACTTCAAAAAGAAAAATATCGTATGATTTAAAAAAGAAAGAAACAAAGAAACAATTAAAACTACAAAAGAGTTACCTTCATTGTTTGCCCTGACCACAGCAAACCCGAAAAGCAGAATCATAAGATGCATGTCTAGTGTTATCAGAGTGTTACAATTTTAAATGAAAATCTAAAAAAAATCAAAAAAATCAGTATGGTACAGATGTTTTTCAAAAGTGTTTTGTCGGGACGATTCTGTCCCAATGTATAAACGCCGGTAGATTCCCTTTGATTTCGGACGGCTCCCGGATGCCTAGGAAATTACAGTGTGAAGAATTTCAATGATTTCGCTGCATCTATCACTAAGAATATATTTGTCAAAAAGAGGTTCACCACTTTTGGAACACCCGATATATGCTGAGAGTTAAGCTGGGAGTCACAAGTACCATCTTTGGTCGCCGTTGTCTAGTGGTAACGTATCCGATTACGGATCCAAAGGTTATGGGTTCGAACCTCGTTGGAGGCAAGAATTCTTTATGACCTACCCGGACGCAATGTACTGGGCCAAGCCAGGAACCGTCGAGATGGATTAGTATAAGTTGTAAGAACTTGTTACCCAATCGACGTAAAATAAATAAGTTTAACGACTTTGGTATGTCGCGGTCCAGGATCATAATTCTAGTTATTGATATTCTTTCAAAAAAAGTGAATATTTACATAGAAAAGTTTCTTCTTATAAAGATCGAAGATACTGTTTAATGGAAACATGGGATCGTATTCACGAAGCAACTTTAATGGACATTTTGAATTTAGTAAAAAAGAAAAGTTTTTTTTTCATTCTGAGTATTTCTGCCTAATCATTTGTAAATTCTGATGAAATGCCTATTACTGAAGACTGTTGTTCCTCATCTGGTAGATAAGCAGTTGGGGATGAGTTTAAAATGTTTCAGAACATCATTATATGGTTTGTATATGATGCTCTTAAGTTAAGCGAAATGTTAAGTTGTTTAGGCTTTAGGTCCTAAATCATCAATCCCTGAAGTCGATACTCTAGATTATGGTTCAAGAAATGCATTTATGTATCTAAAATATTCTTTATTATTTTTTTAGTTAGTAGAGAAGGTTTCAGAATGTTTTCGAAGTAGATCGAGCTCTTTTTCGCACGCTTTCCGAATATGCCGTATGCTCCTATATACTCCCCGCACACATATATGGACGCCACATTCGGATGGTCGAAAGAAATTATTATGAACATGCACAACACATTTTTGAAGCTATCGAAAGACGTTCCGAACAAAACCGGACAATCAATATGTTCTTAGAACACACCGAATGCTTCCTGAATATGATCCGTTCGTTCCCCAAACACCCAACTACCCTATACTCGAAAAATAAACGGGACGACAGTGAGATCGGAACATGTCTTTAAATTGATATCGGAAATACTTTGTATATTTTGGTGTGTTTCAGAATTATTACCGAAAAAAATCAGACTCTAGTTTTGGTTAATAATAAAGATTGAGTAAACTGGTGAATTTAAGAATGAACCTGCTACTCCCACTAAATCTGACCATTTTGTATGGCAAGTTATTATCATCTCTGTTTAACTGAGGCACCATTTTCTTGTCAATTGATTACGTTAAACCTGGTTTAAAGACAACCTCGGGCGTTAGACCACCTGGCTTTTAGAAGCAGTCAGGTTTGGAACCAATATCCAACTGATCGTATGTCCTTGAATTGAGAACATTTATAGTGGATAAAGTAACTCATTCACCTATGTGTTTTAACCTACTAATGAGGACAAAAATATCTGCCAGGTTGCATCCATGTTTGTGTATTAATTTCATGACACTGTGACACTACACTATTCTAGACCATAACTTTGGTAATGCTTTAAAAACAAAGTGTCTAGATGTGTATGATTACTGACTGAACTTGGTGACAAATTACAAATTTTAAATAAATGTATTATTAATAAGTGTATTTTTGCTCTTTTTAGTTTCCGCTGCAGCTTTTGGTTTATGTGTTAAAAAAAGTCAGCACATTTAAATATAAGTGCAGACACCTGCATGAAATATACATATAAACATATTATTAAACACACACACACTAGAACGTCAAAAATATAATATTATAATCAAATGGTTAATAGATAAAAGCGAGAAAAAAGCTTTCTATTGACATGATAGTATAATTAGGTTACTACTGCTACAACTACAAATACAACAAATACAACAACAACAACAACCTGTTTTGAGTAAATGTGTACAATTCACTTAATAGCGCTATATTTTTATTGTACATAAATAATCAACATTCGTAATTATTGTAATTGTAAGGTGGTAAGCAGGATGGGTCCCCGACCTACTTCCATCGAATTACGGGGATAATAAAGATTTAAAAAAAAAAACAAAAAAAAAAAAAAACATTCGTATTTATTTCTCAAGTTATCCTTTTATATATTATTTATTACTCACTAAAATTCTTATATACCTATTCAACAGTATGCATAAGTGTTTGCACTCTATCAAACATGCAGTGACTTAACCACTTATGCTAAATTGGTTTTTCATGCAACTTGATTACTTTAAAATCATATGATGGCTTTGCTCGCATTTAACTTTCCGTTAAATATAACCCAATAATAAGTCAATATTTAAACGCTTTGGTCAAATTTTAAATTTAAAATTTTGATTAATTTTCCGAAATGTGTTAAAAAAAGTTGAAAGCGTTATTCACTGAATTTGTATAAAAAATCTCTAGAAAATGATTTATGCTATAAAACCAAGTTAATATTTTGTCAATTGGCTCGGTTTTCACCATATTTAGTCATTGGATTGAATTTGAAGAATAATTAATTGGAGTTTGTTTTTTTATAATATATCACCAATGCTTTATTATGATATATTCTAAAGAAAACGACAAAATATTACTATACAGTATATGTCACCAAGCAAATTGTATTAAAATAATTAATGTAAATGGCTTTCCAAAGGAATCCTTTATCTTTGTTATCTATCTAACAGTAAAGCCTACCAATTACATCCTTTTATGCAACTTAAGTAAGTAACCGGAAATGCAACGCTTGCGTAAAAACATAAAATACCAATATTGTCCTGTTTTGTTATCCTGAGTACTATTGCAGTGTGGGTAAGCAATTTTTGCTATGTCACATTTTGAAACACAAATGCGAACGTACAAACCGGAAGAGCAGAAAACAACAACACGCTCCTTATTTTAAGACCTAGCCTACAGACCGCACCAGTTCATAAGCTTTCCAAAGATGGAAGTATGTCTCTCGGCACTTTTTAGTTTTTGAGAACATTCAAACAATATTAATGGTATGTAGCGCATACGAAGTGGAAAATTATGTCCTACACAAAGGTCCCAATTATTCTTGGTATACTTGTATGTTAAGGGTAATGTTACTCAAGACCGTGAAATCGTGCATCAGATATCCATACAAAAGTCGTGTGACCTGAAAAAACGCAAGTTTACTCGTAATGGTGAGACATTATCAAACAAACTAGCAAATGATGTTTACGTTGTCGTCACTGTATTAGACGGTTCGCCGTTTGAAGACCTTAAGCCCATTCTCATTTCGGCGAGAATAGCGCTTAACGAGGACAACCAATCACAGACCGAGACACAGAGCACCGGGACCCAGCAGAACCACGGTCGTAGTTCCGAGATTCAAAATCTCATAAACATTCTTGCTCAAGTGCAAGCCGACATTATCGCCCTTAAACAAGAGAAGACCGTATTTGGAAAGTAGTTTAAGGGGATATAAAGTTTATAAGACAGGAGTTGGCAACTTTAAAGAAGGAGACTTCCGAGTCTGTAGAGGAAATTGTTTATAAAGTGTAGACGTTAGCCAGATTACGTTGGGCAGACTTTTCGATGAAAAGTGCGATAGTAGTTAAGCCATACGGAGAAAAATGAAATTGTTTAGGGCTGAGTATGTAGAGGAAAGAGAGCGAATGGAACATGAGTTAAAAGATACCCGTGAGAAAATGTTGTCTAAAATTAAACAGATTGAGAAGAAAGTGTGTAGGGTAGAATCGAAGGTTGCTGGCCCAGTATCGAATTCTTCGGCAACCAGCAGTGGAGCCTGATAATAGTAACAGACAGCAAGGTACACTAAATCGTACTACGGACATCCCCGCTTCGTACGCATGATGAACCCTCCGGGCGTTAGGCAGCAGTATAGTGCCGTCTTGAAAAGTGGAGTGAATTCTAACAAGGAGCCGCGCACAGACTCGTCCATGGAAACGACTAGAACTATTTTGCGAGCAGATATTCCCATTGAAGTCTGGCGTCCCATACCGTGTGTAGGTTTGTCTATGGAATATCACGTCCTTGATCGAATGCAAATCCGCCTATGGAGACGTTACGGCCTATTCCGAGGAGAATCGGTGGTTCTACAGAATGTGATGTTGATATTATCCGTAAACAAAGCGTAGTTCAGGGTAACCTATGACCAGTAGCATCATCAGTTAAGAGTGGCAAAATTGCCGTCAATAATGTTGACGATGATTTCACACAATATGTGTGAAAAGGAAACAAAAATTCTTTGTCGGTAGTTTTCCTAATACGGTATCTGGTGATATTCTGGATGCTATTGCTATTGAAATGGTGTTCATTATATTTAGGTCTAAATGTCGCGATACAGCAGCTATACAGATTGTAAGAGTGTAGTGAACAACGACTGTGTGGATCTATATTGACTAGAGACAATCACGTGATCAGTCACATGATCCAGACCAACCGTGCCTATCAGGCATATAGTTCGTAGGGTCTGTATAGTATGATATGCACTTTCATATTGAATTTATATGTTTCATACATTCATGTTACAAACAGTGTTTTACAGATTCTTTTAATGGTAATATTGTGCCCTATTAATTTTTGTACTTGAAATGCTACAGGCATTATGTCGAGGGGCCGCCGTGGCCGAGCGGTTACAGTCGTGGACTACAAATCCCTCAGTCCCTCACCGCTGTGGGTTCGAATCCCGGTAGGGACTTCGGATTTTTCATGTGAGGAAGCCTTCCAGCTGGCTTGCGGTAGGTCGGTGGTTCTACCCGGGTACCTCTGTGTACTCGGGGTCTTCCTCCACCTGTTATTAGCTGGACGTCGCTATATGATTGAAATACTATCGCAGCGACGGTAAACCCCAATACAACTACAACAAAGCATTATGTCGAGTGCTTATTTTCTTAGCCAACTGCTCGACACACATATGATTGGTATTTGTGGTGTATCAGAACACTGGCTGAGTCAAGCCAATTTAAATTTTATAAACACTATACATCCCCTTTTTTGTGGAATGGGGAAATCCTCTAACATGTATCATTCAACTAGTAACAACACTAGGGGCGGGGTGGCATACCCGTTTGAATGATCAGATAAGTCCTTTAGACATTGATCACGATCGCGTGATAGGAGTCCAACTTAAAATAGATAAGAATGAGTATGCCTATATATTTCAAGTGTATGCTCCAGGTTCTAATTACAGCATTCATGTGCACAGAGATTACCTGAATTATTGCTCGGCGGATCACCGCCGGGCATACTGTATTTGATTCGTAGGTTGTCAATGGACCCGGATCTGGAGGTTTGAAATCCTTTCGGTTGTAATTACGGCATATTTTCATTATAAAACAAGAACTTCTAGCCTAGAATTAAGGGATCATGAATGAAATAAAAAAACAAAGGGATAACACGCAAACAAATCCAGAAATGAATAGCACTCAATGCTGGATATGAAGACAAAATATGTAGCAATTCGGAATTGATCATTTCGTATCCCATTCTATTTTTATTATGATTAGAGATTATTTTTATTAACATCATCAAAATGTCCATTTCAACATAAAAACGTACTCTATCAATTTTAATTATAAAGTGAAATTCACAAGCTCGTGTCAATTTGATGTATCTCATTTTGTAATGGGAGGTGCACAAAACCATTAAAAGAATCGAGATTTTTTCATCATATTCTGAACTGGGGGACCCAACATAGCCTACGATATTTTGATCAACAAATTGCAATCTACAACTGTATTAAAAAAAGTCTATACATGGTAAGTTGATATTTATTGTAATCACGAAGCTACATAAGATAGTGTTTTATGATAATTTTATATAAATAACATATTTTTTCAGGTTATTGTTTAAGATTCCAGAAATGAAAGTACATTTCGGAAAGGTTCGGACTTTTACATTGTCGTAATGGTTAGCGATTATTTTTATGATGCTTGGGATGCTTACAGTATTTATAGGCAGAGGAAAAAGTATTTTGTGAAATTTGTGAAAATATGTATAGAGTTTAAAATATCTGCTTACTAGTGCAAGTATTTACATAAGATATAAATTTAAAGAAATGTAAGAGGGTCAGCATAATTCATAACAGATCATAAGATACTATCATTTATATATGTATTTGCACATTTGTGACAAGTGATCAAGTATATCAAATATTAATGATTTATACTCAACCCCTCATAAACTGAAAATTTCACGCATGACTGAACGCTTCATACGTTCGATGACCAGGCAGTTGTGATCAGTGTTTACCGCTACACTAATTATCACCGTGACAGTGTGTCTCAAGTCATGCCGCGCTCTGACCCTAACGCAACGGACCCTAAAATATTAGTGAATCAGAATCTGTTCCGTATTAAGAAGGGGCGGACCGTCAGCCAGTCCAGCAGCACACTCGTTGATGATGATGATGATGATGATGATGATAAAGAAGAAGAAGAAGAAGAAGAAACCCACGATTTGGATACAGAGTCCTCCTAACCTCCTCTTCCACAACAATATTTCCAAGATCTAGATAATGCGTTGGCTGGGCTTTCACGTGAGGACTGTATACGTGAACTTATACGTAAATGTTATAACGATCATCTCAGAAAAGATGAATACAGGCACAGGCTCGCTGAACGTGCCCGCTCTCTTCCAGACTGTCCGCGCACTAGATTTGTTTACCGCAGGAACTCTCCTCATGCACCAAAGGAGAAAAATATGCAAATGACTGCTATACCCTTCAAGTGTTCCTTAGCGGGGAACAAACCGCTGAAGTAAGCACGGTATTTCTGAATGCAAGAAATGCTAACGACGTGACTATCGCTATAGAATTGCCAATACGGGACACATTTGAAACTCCTGACGTTTTCACAATGCTTGCTAATCTTAATACAGAGCTGCATAGGATATCGGCGCAGCAAGCAAAATATTCTACATTGATTGGAGTAATTCATACAGATATGACCTAGATCGCAGCCAACTTTAGAACTCTATGGAACTATGAGAAGCGTTCTGGCTCGACTCCCAGAAACAGCAATCACGTCTGATGTGAGTAGGATCCAAGCAGAAGTGAAACGCCTCGGTTCCTCCATAGCCACAATGAATCAGAAGTTTATAGATGCTGCAGAGCCCAACCATTGCCCTTCACAAACAGAGACAGTCTCAGCCACCACGGTCACTCCAGATGACAGCAGTCGAAATCAGTCGTATGCTGAGGCAGTGTTCGCGTCTGTTTTGGCGCACAATGAAACATCCGGGGACACATCAGAAGCTAACACTACCGGAACACAGGCGCCACTCATCGCAGCTGTGGGCTGCACAGCGCGGACTCAACATAAGGAGCGCCTAAAATGCTTGCCCCCTTATAGCAGGATCCCTTGCACCCCGTCACTGAAACAACGACCCTAGGGCAGCAGCCACACGATGTAACGGCCGCACGCCCGCCAACAACGCAATGCTGCTCCAATGCATGGACATAATTTTATACCGGTCCGCAGAAAGCATAATGTTTCGTTTTTCATCGGAAACATAGCTCGCGATGCAAAAGAAGCAGACATTTACGACTACTTTCAGCAATGGAAAGTGCACGTTACTCATGTCCGCATGTTTTTTGTTCGGAACGGATCCTCTGCCAAGGTGAACGTTCCTATTGACATGGAACATATAGTCAGTGAAGAAACATTTTGGCCAGATAGTATCAATAAGCGTAAATGGGTCTCTAAAGAAAAGTGGGACCGGGGACGGAATCCTCGTCGCAGTCGTTACCGTAACGATAACTACGGCCGGAGGAGCTACGGCGGTCTCCGCGCGGAAGGTCGTTTTGGCAACAGTCGTTAGATTACGAGGAGTATGACGATAAGGAATACGATCGCCAATATAGTGACGAATGGAACGATAGGCACATATACGATGATGATGGTCACCGAAGGTCGTGGTGGTCTGAATCAGACGACAGGGACTGGTAAACGTAAAAACCGTAGTACTTGATATAGACATTTACAATGAAGAGTAAATTTAAGACACTTGGCTTGAATGTATATTTGTTGGTAACTATTACGATCATGCTGTTAAACGTATTTTGTTGGAATTGTATATGCATCATGTAATCAGCTTTTGCTTTATTGAATTTCCTCGACTTTTATGATATAGCTCTCTTGACTGAGCACAAGCTTCTTCCTAAATCAGAGAATTTCCTAGAGTGTATTAACCACAAATACTCTTCCTATGCAACATTTGACCAGAGTATTGACCAATATGGTACACTGAGATGCGGTAAGGCAGGTACAGCCATACTTTATAAAAAGTCTTTAAAGGGCAGCATTAGCCAGCTTCCGTTAAATAATGACCGTATTCTAGGGATCGAGCTTAATTGTAGAAATGCTGAACCATTGTATATTTTCTGCGTATATCTGCCAGCATGCCAAAACGTTAATCTGTATAAGTCCGTCCTAGGTGACCTTGTCTCTGCAATGCTCATCATGACCAGATAGGTAGCGTGATCGCAGCCGGGGACTATAACGGTCAGTATTTGTACAATGGTAAGAGAGGCCCCGTAAAATCGAATATCCTAACAAGGCTAATTGACAGCAACAATTTAATCTCGTTACAATACACAATGAATGAATCCGACGAGTATACATACGTAACTACCCAGACGTCAATTGATCACGTGTTAACAAACTGTAATTTCTCGTGCAATGTAAGGTCATTCCAAATAATTGACAATGCTGAAGTATTAACATCCGACCACCTCCCCATACTTGTGTCTATAGAGACCCAGTGGGGTTATGCTAGCGTCCCATCCGCAAGACAAACAATAGCGTGGAACAAATGCACAGATTAACATATCTCCCTTTATCAAACTGTAATGGGACAAGAATTGAACTGTATACTTAATTCGGATTGTGAAAATTGCCACCCCGACTTTTAAATGCTATACTTTTAAATGCAATAAAGAATGCTGACTTATATTCCTCGCAGCACATATAATGCACGAGCGAAACGTTCTTGGGGTCCGGCACTCAAAGAATCCCACACGTAGGTAAAACAGCTGCGACACGCATGGATAGCTGATAACAAGCCGCGCACTGTGACTGGATTACTTAAAAGTCTTGGACTGATAAATGTTACTTATTGGCACTACATAAGTTAGTTTACAGAAAGAAAATGGATGGTGACTAGCATGTTTTATAAAGTTTTACAGTGGTAAAAGATTAAACATTGTAAAAGAAAATCTTATTTTTGTGTATTTTTTTCAAGAAGTAATTTTAATATACAGCATGAAAAAAAATAATTAAAATTTTTTTAAAAATACATTTTTTTTGAGAGTAGTGGTGAATATTTGAAATGAAAATATTACAAATTAAAAATATGATAAACTATATTGTTTACTGAACTAAAACAGATTACTACCCTTCAACAAGAGCTGTCTGTAAGACAACGCGCTCGACTATTTGAATGCTTGTCAATAAAAAATATTGCAGGTAAAGGCAAAATAAGAAACTCTGTATTATCAAAATATACACATGAACAATAAACATGTGCTTCAAGTTTTAAAGCAAAATCTCAAAAAATTCAGTGAAAAAGTGAGTTAGTATAAAAAGATTAATCAAGTCAGAAAAGGGGCATAATTATGTCAAAAGACAGAGTTATGTACTCTTGAAATGTACAAATAGAGGTCATGGTCATAAACAGGTATTTAAAGTTTCAAAGCAATACCTCAAAGGGTTAAGTGAAAAAATGAGGTGGTGTGAAAACTTTAACCAAGATTCTTTAAAAAAAAAAAAAAAAAAAAAGGCAGTTTTACAATTTATGACAGTCTGACCTCCAACACAGGCATGCAATTTCATGTGTGAGCTATGAGGGGCATCCATGGAAAGAAGTTGGAGAAAAAAGCAATGTTAAACAAATTTTAACATTTTAAGTACAAAAAGGCCCAACATTATGTAAAAATATTTAACAGATACTGTTCCTGTAACTACTTGGACATACATTC
Source organism: Solen grandis (assembly GCA_021229015.1). Classification (NCBI taxonomy): domain Eukaryota; kingdom Metazoa; phylum Mollusca; class Bivalvia; order Adapedonta; family Solenidae; genus Solen; species Solen grandis. Next base: position 2,507,937 of record CM037780.1, on the reverse strand, counting down.
CTGTTTCTGCTGGTTGGGCTGATGTTGATAAACACATGTGTGAATTTTGAGAGACATCCATTGAGTGAAAGTGAAGATAATAGTAATGTAAAATAATGTAAAATAAAACTTTAAATAAAACTTTAAAAAAAGTTAAATCCAAAAGTGCTTTAAATTTGCAAAAAAATATTTGTAAAAGTTACTATCCCTATTTCTACTAGTTGATGTGATGATGATGCATGTTATGCATGCGTGAAGTTTGGAAAACATCCATTGAGTTAAAGTGGAGATAATAGCATTATTAAACAAAACTTTAATGTTTTTTAAAGTCCAAAAAGGGCAATAGATATAAAAAATGGAATAGTTGCAGTTCCTGATTCTTCTTGTTGATCTCATGATGGTCAAGCCATATGTGAAGTCTGGGGGACATCCATCAAGTAAAACATTTTTCAAAGTCCAAAAAGAGCCATATATATGCTAAAATATTTGGAAGAGTTACTGTTCCTATTTCTACTGCTTGGTCTGATGATGATAAACACAAGTCTGAAGTTTCATAGACATCTTTTGAGTAAAACTGGAGATAATAGCAATGTTAAACAGAAGTTTAACATAAACTTTATGTCCAAAAAGGGCCATAAATATGCAAAAACATTTGGAAGAATTACTGTTCTTGTTTCCACTGGTTGGACTGGTGATGATAAACACATGTTTGAAGTTTGCGGGACATCAGATTAGTAATAGTGCAGATAATGATGGCAACATTAAACAAAACCTTAACATTCTTTTGACATTGTTGACATTTTTTTTACAAAGAGTTCCATGTTATTGGTACATGAAACATATATTACCAGCCTATCTTAAATTTTAAAAGATTTTAGCTGAAGACAAAGGTAAATGACACTGAAAGTAAAGAGCCATTCTCCAAAAATTATTATAACATCCTTTACAATTTGTCAATACATTAAGCATATATCATCAGCCTATCTTAAATAAGATCAAAGTAATACTGTGGATATAATTTTCCAAAAAGAGCAAATACTCTGAAGAGAAGAGCTCTCCTTGGAATATTTTTTGCAACATCAGACTATTTTAATAGGAACAATGTGATGCTGCAGATTTTCTCATTTTAAAAAAAAAAAAAAGGCATAACTGTGAAAGGAAAAGAGATTCTAACAGAAAAAATTGCTCGCGACACATCGTCTCCAAGTCATTGATATATGTACCAAATATCATCAGCTAAATTTAAGTATAAAGAGAATTGCTCTGGGAAGGGAAGACAATTTTTTAACAATGGACAATAACTAAGAAAAAGGGGCAATATAGGGCAGAGTACAATACACCTAATTATAACATTTCAGGCCACTTGATTTGACCTGGTTACCTTCAGCAGTAACCAATTTCAAATATCGGGTACAATAAGTGTTCAAAGTTTTTATACAGATTATAATTAATAGAAAATAAGTCAAACATCTGGAGGCCTCATTTTCCAGAATTGCAGGAAAGAACCATGAAATTATCATTAGGAAAAATATTTTTGAACACTAGCTCCAGGAGAAAGATTTTGATTTAAGTACATGTATATATATGAAGAGTACATACAGGAACTAGCTGCCCCCACTTAAAACATCATTTTTCAAAGGATCAACAATGTGGTATGTTGGTGACCATTTGTGCCAAAATATATTAAAATCTGACCATTAGTTACAGTGACTTTTTTTTATAAATATATAAACAGTATGATTATTAGGAAACTAGCCAACCATCTGATTCTCCATTTTTTAAAGGAATAAACTTCAAGTAAGCAGTTATGGTAGAAGGCAATGAGGTAACCATTTGTGCAAATTGAAATTAAATTTTGACCAATGGTTTCAGAAGGGAAGAAATTTAAGGGACAACTTAATTTTAGCAATGACAGTAGATAGTCATGAGGTGGCAATTTGTAACTGATGAACTTGAACTATTCTGGCTCTTTGTTTCAGGGAAAAGCTTTTTAAAAAATTTCAAAATCAAATTTTGTTAGTTGCCACTGCAAACGACAAATGGACATCTGACAAGTAGTTTAAGAAGATATCTTTTAAAGCATGTATGCATTTTAAAGAATGTAGGATTGTGTTATTTCAATTATTTTAAGAAGCAGTTTTGGTCCATGAAAAAATAAATAAATTGGAAACAAACTGATGAAAGGATGACTGACACTCTGGAATGACAGTTTTTTTTTCAGAGATTCTTCTTACATTTCAGAGAATGAGATTAAATACCATTTGCTATAAGAACATTCATGAGAAACTTTTAAACGCTAGGGAATGTTAGACCTTCTGAACTTTTAGTTAAGAGAAATCTGAGTTGAAATGATGTGAAATGCAAGCAAGGTCATTTTTTATGAGGGTAAAATTAAAACACAACAAATCATCAAAAATAAAACTAAAAGAACTAAAAAAAGAGAGAAAATATAGTATAACAGGTTTGTCAGTGATTGTTGTGCATCCGTTCATTGGCCGACAGGCACATATATACGGACCATTTCACTCTGAAATGAGACGTTCACTAAGTCAAGAAGTCCTCTCTGACTGTCACCAAGTCAATCTTCAAGTTGGTATAACATTCCACACAGTGTTCAGTTGGTTAGTAAACATATGCATCAGATTTCCCACCAGTCACATATTTGTCAGTTTTGTCACAAAGTATACCATATATATGTATTGCCAAACTCCTGATGAAATGGTCTATTGGTTGTTTGAAGTGTTAACTGCTGCTGAGGTGAACAGAATGCTGAATTTTGGCTTGAAAACTGGATATAAACTGCCCCTGGCCTTTCGTAAACACTTATATGTACCTGCCCCTGGCCTTTCTTAAGCGCTTATGTATTGTCAGTGTCCAATTTACCAGGTTTTCCGGAACCACTCACATTTTCTATGCATTGCAAGCTGAAAAAAAAGTCGAAAAATAAAGATAATTAGTTGCATATTCATAATTTTAAATATACAGTGTGTGAACATCAGTAATATATCTGCTTTGGTATTAAAACATAAATTAGAAAGAGATTCCAGAGATACAGTCAGTCGGGTAGTTTCGGATCACTGGTAGTTCCGGATCAGATCGAAGTTTTGACAAGTTAAAACATACAAGCAATGTTCCAAAGTGATTCTACCTAGCATATTCGTAAAATATGGACATTTTTTAGTGGTAAACGGTTTTTCTTTTTTAAGCCGATTTTGTTTTCATCGGAAACGGTTCCGCCGTAAAATTTACCCTGGTGAAATTTCACTGACGCGCCGTTTACGAAAAACCAGCTTCTGCAACTACAGGACTAATTTTATCTATTACGGAGCATTAACAAATGCAATCTTGGTATGATTTTGATTTCCCATGCATACTTTTTTGATACATTACTAAAAATTTCATAAGGATTAATATTTATAGGAGAAATTGATGTTAAATCATCACTCTGTATTCATGTGGGTTTCGGATCAGCTGATTGGGGAAAATCTCAAAATGATCGTACAGCACAATGTGTCTCTGGCTGCTTGCATTTCGTATTTTTTATCATTTCTATACGTTTAAACTGTAAAATGATATATTTAAGATTTTTTTTTGTAAAAATGATATGAATTTGATTAAACGAAATATATAAAAAAAATCTTATATCATTATGCCATGTCATTTTATACAGTGCAGTGCAGACTAAAGTAATTGATTTGCTCTATTGAAAATATAATTTGCCAAAATGTTTATAGGAAATATATTGTTTAATATGTTTGTGTATTAATTATTCTCTAAATTACAAACTTAACAACTTACAATGAAACTTATAATATTGTGTTTGACAGATTGATGGGCCCAAAGCGAAAAGGACCAGGCGGCAGCCCTGCTCAGTCTGTTGCTAGGAAAGTTAAAGCCAGATATTCCAGACATTCTCCTGGCAAGCTGGATCGTGTGAGACGTGCTTTACTTGATGTCCAAAGAAATAAGGTATCCATCAGAAATGCTGCTGATAAATATAGTTTATCTTATGGTTATTTGCATCGCCGTCTGTCGGGAGAAGTAGATATACACAGCAGAAATGGCCCCAATACTATATTTTCTATGTCTGAGGAGGAGGCAATGGCAAAGTGGTTGAATGAAATGAGTGCCCGTGGAATGGGACTGAAACCTGGAGAATTTCTAGACTTTGTAAAGAAAGTTGTAAATGAACAAAAAAAGACCACCCCTTTTAAGGAAGGACGCCCTGGCTATGATTGGTATAAAGCCTTCATGACAAGAAATAGCCATATTGTACAAATTAGACAAGAAACGCCATTAGAGGCTTGCAGAGCAAAGTTAAGTAAGAATGACATAGATAAGTGGTATTCTACATACAGAGACTTTGTCATGAAACTTGGATTAGTAGATAAGCCTAAGCAGATTTTTAATGCTGACGAGTCAGGTTTCTCTCTAGGAAGTAAAGCAGGCAAAGTAATAGGACCTCGGAGAGCTAATTTAAGCCAGGTACCCCATGTCACTGGAGGGCATAGCAAACAGAGATTGACTGTCATGTTTTGTGGTTCAGCAGATGGAGCCATGTTACCCCCATTTTTTGTTTACCCATCACCACCACCGAGAGGGTACAATCCATTGACTGGAGCTATTGAAAATAGTGGCATTGCCTATACAACAAAGGGATGGATGGACTCTGTCGCATTCAAATGCTTTTTAGAGCATTTTAACAAACACTGTGGACAGGAGAGGCCAGTCATTCTCATCATTGACAGTGTTAGCAGTCATGTATTCATGGATGCCTTTGAATATTCAAAATCAAAAGGCATAGAACTCTATAGATTGCATCCTAATGCCACTCATATAATGCAACCTTTAGATGTAGGAGTGTTTGGTCCACTCAAAAAAAGATGGCACCAGGTTTTGAGGCGTTATAGTAGAGAGAACCCTGGTAAAACTGCAGGAAAAGAAAACTTTCCTGAACTCCTGAAAGAAGCATTTTTGTTGTTCTATAAGCCTCTGACTGTAATAAACAGTTTTAAAAGTGCTGGCATCTATCCCATTGACAGCACAGTAATAACATCTTCCATGCTTAAACCTGGAATCACATTCGGTGCTGAAGAGGAGACAGAAAGAACGAGTAAAAGTTTAGAAGAAGAAATAGAAAGACAAGAAGAACAGGGAAGTAAGGCTCAGAATGAAAGTGCGGCACATTCTGCATTTTACTGTCTTGAGAATGCCCTGGAAACTCCAGTCCGAATTAAATACAACAAGGCAGTCCAAAGGACAGCTATATCCCCCGCCGCTGGCCAAATATTAGAATTTGTTTGGTCATAGGATTATGTTCACCTTAACCTGGCATGGTTGTAGCAGACATAGAAGATCAGTTTAAGACAATTTAACTTTCCGGAGTTATGTATGAATCTCAGAATTCGGAGGCACATATATTAAAAGTTTACTGACAAGTTTTACATGGGAAACAGTACAAAAAGTGAACATCAATGAAGTATAGGATGTGTTAGGTAACCACAAAATACATGTGTAACTCAATTAAAAACTTTATATATCATGACATAATTTGTATGATTGTGAACATGACATACTATTATTTACCGAATACAATAAATCACGAGATATCGAGATGACATGAAAAAGTGGAGGCTTAAACATTTGACCTTCAAGGATGACCTTGACCTTAAGCCAGCGTGACCGCCTCATGCCTTCTGCACATCAGCTCAATGAGGTTAACATTTTAGCTGAGTTTGAAGAAAATGTGTCCAAGCGTTCATGATATATGGAGCGGACTCAAAAAACATTTGGCCTTCAAGTATGACCTTGACCTTGAGCCAGCGTGACCGCCTCATGCCTTCTGCACATCAGCTCAATGAGGTTAACATTTTAGTCGAGTTTAAAGAAAATGTGTCCAAGCGTTCATGAGATAAGGAGCGGACACGAAAAAACATTTGCCTTCAAGTATGACCTTGACCTTGAGCCAGCGTGACCGCCTCATGCCTTCTGCACATCAGCTCAATGAGGTTAACATTTTAGTGAGTTTAAGAAAATGTGTCCAAGCGTTCATGAGATAAGGAGTGGACACAAATACCTTATTTGACCACC
>CM037780.1:2451768-2501768 GCA_021229015.1 Solen grandis | reverse complement strand
AAAGAATAAATAAATGTGCTACTTACAAATTATTTTTTTTTTTTTCCTAGTCCAATTCCAAATATTAAACACAAAATATCACAGTTTACACATGTCCTCCAACGTTGATTGAGGGTAGTTCAAAAAGATCCAGCGTTGAAAAGTTAGTTACTGCTCCTTTCCAACGTAGATGCGCACTTCATTTCTTGTAAAATGATGGCCATGAAAGTTAACATGCTTGAAAAAAACACAGACACACACAAAAACACAGTGAAACACTCTAGGGAATCCTCCTCGCTGAAAAACACTGGAAAACACGCTGGTGAATCCTCACTGCTGACAACATCTCAGATAGCCCTTGAGGTTGAATCCTCCGCCGGCCACGCCCTTGAGTCAGTCCTCTCGACCTGTGGACGGTCCTCTCTCAACCAAACCTGGCTCTATAAACAACTGTGGTCTCGTCGTGGTCGCCAAATTGTAGCCCATGGGATAAAGCACAATTAATAGTTCTTTAAGTTCAATAAGTATTTATTGACCCACAGTTGAATGACAGTAGAGAGCCTGGAATGAATTAAACAAATCGTAAGATACATAATTATCTTACCAACAATACAAAATGCTTCATTCCAGTCAATTCAAATTAATACACAATAAAACAATATTCATCTATAAAACACACTTCAAATATAAACAAGACACTTACCAGGTTGGCACTAATTGAAGACAGTAACATTTCTTTAGAATCATTAACCTTAGTCTTCATAAGACTTCTTTGAAAGTGCTCGTGCAAAAGGCGGGGTGGGTTTATATAGAGGCAAGGAATCATGGGAGGGAAGGAAGAGGGAAAGCTGGGAGAATTTTATTAATAGAAATAAGTGACCACTCACTCACAAACAGGTTTATCACCCCACACATACCAAAACAATGGAATGGTCAATGATATGCATGAGTACACATGTAGTTTGAATAATATTCAGGGCTGCCACAAGCTAAAGGTAATACTATTGAGAACACTAATCTAAACCAGGGTTACATATCGGAGCGAAAAACTTTTTCAAAAAGATACTTTTTGTCGTTTTTTTATGTCGTAACCACGTGACTTAAGAAAAAATACTTTAGGAAGTAGAAAAAAGACTTCTAGGCCGATTTGCTGTCCAATTTTCATGCTTCTAACCCATTAGGTGTCTTTGTAACATTAAATTATATTTTGGGACCTAAGTTCGAATCTCGGTTTTGCCATGGAAAATTTAATGCCAAGGTGCACATCTACATTCTAAAATACATCTTTTGTGAAAAAAATCAAGATAATCGAACCAGAATTGAAGGCTCTAGAGCGTGAACGAACTTTTGAAGCTGACGTCAAATCTGACGTCATTTGATGTCATTGAAAATACTTGATTTTAAAAATTAATACTTTTTTGTCGAAGCATTTTAATTTTCATGTTGCTATGCCATTGGCAACATATATAAATTATTGAATTAGGTTGGAAGAAGAATAATAAGAACTAGATTCCATTTGCACGGCAAACGATAGAACTATCTATTTGATCAATCTGAAAATCATTTATACGAAGTCATTAGGAAATGAGAGTGTATTCTATACATTCTGTGAAAATTTTAGGAAAATCCATCTATATAATGTCTGCAGAGCGCATACAAACTTTTTGACCTGACGACTATTTGACGTCATATGAATATGAATTCATTGCACTTAAAAATTCAGCATCTAAAATACATGTTATAACATCTTTCTGGACCATTCGGATCACATAGAATTTATTGCACGAGAAAGGAACACATAAAAACATCATGACGATAAATGAGGTCGGGCTTGTGAAATTCTAATCATCTAAAATTACAACATACAACACATTTCATCTTTCTATCTTATCTGGGGGGGCTCTGAAAATTTAAATTTTGGGGTCATAATTTCGAAACTTGGTTTAACCAAAGAACCTTGGTCTTTTCAATATTTGAAAAGGAAAGTAAAGATGCACGACTAAAGCGTAACTTACACCCAAAAAAAAAAAATCCATTCACAAATAAATTTCAGAGCGCTCAAACGTTTTGGGCATATGAATTTGAAAATCATTGCATTCGAAAAGACATGGTCTGAAATATTTGCCATACAATTTTCATTGTTATGGGCCATTGGCAATTTCTTTTCTGAAAATGTCTGAAATTAAAGTGAAAATAGGATATTTTCCGAAAATGCTTTCACTTACAGTGTAATTCAATTCAATGTTTTATTGTACAAAAGGCCTCCGGCCCATATACATAATACATGTTATAACATATAACACATGTGATAGCAGTAGGTAATATTTGAAGGAAAAATATACAAGATTCGTCATTGAAATATGAAAAAAATGCATAATACTCAGTTCCCATTACTTTCTTTAATCAATGCCTGTTAAAGAGTTTCCGTTTTTCAAATGCATGGTATAAAAACATGGCAAGGTTCCGAATAACAGTTTATTTATGCATGCCATTAGATTGTAGAATTTTATCGTTGTAGGATAATTTTTATAATAGTCAGATATATATACATTTCTCTTAGATCATTATATAAAGGACACAGCAGGGTAAACCTGAGTGGTATTACAATATGGACACATGCGTTCTTCTCTCGATATATTATGGTGTCGACCGGTCTCAATTAACAGGCAATGACAAGAACTTCTGAATTTAGCCATAGTTTAGTTTAAAATTTACATGCGTTAATTCTCTATTTTCTAAACGAGATTGCCAAACTTGAATGTATTGGTCTTTATAAAAATAACTTTTGATTATCTACATATTGATTTTCCCATATATATCCGAAACCATTTTATATAGGTTTTGTTTGACTGACGTTGCCCAGTTTGTTAGACCTATACTGTCATAATATAGCATCATATCATAACAGTCTGATGTATCTTTGTTTTGGCATATTTTTTATTCGCAACCAGTATTTAATGCAATGCTTTGACGCATAAATATACATTGGAAATCTACCTAAGTCCCCTAATACAGCATCATTACAAGCACGAGTTCCAGTATTTAAAAAAACGTTTGTAAGCTTCCAAATGAACAGATTCTACACAATAATAGCTATTTATTCCCCACAACTGAGAGCGCAAGATTGGCGCAATTTTAGTATCAATTATTTTGAAACATAATGAATATGGAAGACATTTTTACTGATTAAAGGAGTGAAGTATGTATATTAATACCCTTTTTGCTTTCACCGAAACATTCTCTGCCATTTTGAACATTGATAATCTATTGGAAAAATATAACCCTACGTAGCAAAACCCGTCAACTACATCAAGTTAACTATTTGCATAACTCCATTTTTCATTTCTAGAGAGTTGTCCCGCATTTTTAAAGATTAGAATTTTTGTTTTATCAACATGTACGCTAAGTTTATAATCCTCGCAAAATTCGTGTAATAAGTTAAATTGTAATTGAAGTCCTGAAATCAGATATTCAAGCGATATCATCTGCAAACATAAGGAGAAAAAAATCAGTTATGTCTGGAAATAACTGGATTCCGCGAACGTTTCTGGTCTTTAAAAAATGTATACAATTAATTAATGAACACAGTAAATAGAATCGGGACGAGACAGCACCCCTGCTTCAAACCGACAGGACAGTCAAATAAATCCGAAATATCTGAATATGTTTTAACACATGCCTTTACTGACCTTTCGATGTGAAAAGTTTACCCTTGATATTTTTTTGTTTTAAAATTTCAAATAATATAGGCCTTTTAACCGAGTCAAAGGCTTTTTGAAAATCGATAAAGGCAATATACACTGGTTTTCGTTTCTTCTGCAAATATTTGTTAACAACAGAATATAAAATAAAAGCATTATCAATGGTGAAATAGTCTGCTCTGAAACCTGCTTGGCACTCAGCGATTTTTCCATAAGCTTCAATATAAAATGTTAAACGTCTTGTTATAACGGAAACATATAATTTACTCAGTATGTGCAATACCCCGATAGTTATTTCGGTCGGATTTTACCCCTTTCTTGTAAATTGGTATAATGATTGATTGTGACCATTTTTCGGGGAAATTACCAGTCATAAAGATTTTATTAAACATCAGACGGACATATGGTAATAAAGCCTCAATGGCATATACTAGGTGTTGTGGTAAGAGAGTGCCCCCACTAGCTTAATTAATCTTTATTTTCTTTGCACAATCCATTATTTCTTCATCTGCAATGCAGCTGTTAAATAACTGGTGTTCAATATCATCCAAATTTTCATCTAAATCATTATTATCAAAATTAAATGCATTCCCAACATCATCCCTGGGTGAAACTGAAAATAAAGATTTAAAATGTTGGTACCATACATCTATATCAATGGATAGCTCTGATCTGGTGCAACTAATTAAAATTTTCATTTCCCGCCGAAGGATTTTGTATCATTTATATTATTATTTATTCTTGACATTTTCTTATAATCATATTGCGCTTTATGATTTTTACATATAATCTTATATTTGCTTTTAAGTTCCAAGTATTTATTTAGATTAGTCTCCGTTCGACTTGCTCGGTAGGTATTCAGTGCCTTTCTAGCTTCTGATTTAGCCCCTGTACATTCTGAACTGAACCATGGCTTATTTGGTATATTTAATCGCCTTTTCTTTATATATTTAAAATTTTCACTGCATTTTAAGATAGTGGATTCCTGATGACTCACTATATCGTCAACAGACGCATTAGATCTACACATGTAATCTATTTTTGTAAATAAACCATGATTCACTCCCTCTTTTACAATATTACTACAATCTTGTCTGGAATGGCTATTCAATCTAAATGTTACCTGTTCAGTTTCATTATCTGGTGCCTGAGTTTTCATTTCCAATTTAACGTCTAGAGAAATTGGCAAATGAGTGCTATCAGTTCTATCAAGTATTTGAAAGTCTATTGCTAGATGAAATATATCATTTGATAGTATATAATAAGCTATGGTACTGCTGCCATTTTGGTTAATAAATGTAACATATTTGCTTTTTTTAATAATAGATTTATCTTTACTAAAATTTCTCCCATTTATAATAAGACATGAGAAGGTCTTACAAAAATTTAAGAGTTCCCTGCCAAATTTATTTACAACCATGTCATTGTTTTCTCGTTTTTCTTATAGATCTGTGTCTAATATGTCATCTAATTGTTGAAATCCAGGTACCTTATTTATATTGATGGTATCTGTGAAATCAGGGAGCGTGTACCTGTTCTGGCGTTAAAATCTCCACACAATATCAAGTGTTTATTAAGTGGTTTGTTGTGAGAATATTCTCTAAACTATCAATACACGACTCATTTCTATTATCATAAAACGGAGACTTATCTGGTGGAACATACAATGATACAAACAAAACATTCCTCCGAGTATTAAATAGTAATTTGTCAATTTCTAATATGACACCATATTCAAAATCATTACAAATGTGAGTAAAATACTTTGCAATAGAACTTTTTATAAATACAATAACACCACCCATCGCTCTACCACCAGCTATTGATCTTTTAGCATTGCAAATAAATCTTTCGAAACCCACAAAGTACTTTTCACAGAAAATGCAATCCTCATAGTCCCAAGTTGCTTGAATACTTATTATATCATATTTATGTAAGAAAATATGTATATCAAAGGAATTTAGTTCTAAAACCTTCAATATTCCAAGAGATCATCAAAATATTTCTCACTGGGCCTCGGCCTACCCGCTATGGCATCCGATTGTTCTCGTCACCCTCAGGAATAATCACATCACTGGCTGTTGGGTTGCTTGTTGTTGTCACAGCCGCGCAACTTGGTCTGGATGCTTGCTTGGTAACTCGCGTGTCCTTCATTCCCCGCCTGGGCATATCGGCCTTTCTGTAAGTAATCAACTGGCTACCTTTAAAGTACCCTTGTAACCCTTGCTCGTTAACTTGTTTAAGCTTTTGTCTCTGAATATATGATAGATCGTTTGCAATGCGTATTCCCTCCATTCTCATATCATCTCGGTATTTAAATAGTTTAAATTTGTCGTCATGATTTTTGAAATTAACAATAATCATTCTAGGCGTATCTGTTATCTTTTAAACACGTCGGGCATTTTCAATGGGATTCTCATTCAAATTATCATTTATCTCAGCCACCGATAGTACCTTATCAGAAACAAGTTTATGCAATCCTTGATTGTCATTTTCAGTTTCCGGCACACCAAATATTCGTAGCGAACCTTTCAGGCGCTCTGATTCACTTAGTAGTATCTGCTGTTCTAGTCTGTCAACAAGGTCTCGAGTTGTTTCATCATGGTATGAGAGGCCAGCCATATTACTGTTAATTACATCATAGTTATATTCAATTTCTTCCATCCGTTTCCTTAGAGCTGACAATGAATCTTCCAAACTTGTTTGACGTTTTTCAAGATTATTAACATTTGATTTGATTGCAGACATCTCCACTTGTATATTTCTGAGTTCTGACTTGACACTTTTTATTTCCCCTCGTATCTCGTTTTTTACATCAACCATAGCATTAAGAATCATCTGTGTATCCTCAGTAGGTCCAGGGTTAAGCTCAACATCAGATGATAAAAGGGGTAACCTGCTAGCATAGTCGCGATATTTGGTCCATATAGGCTTCCATACGTATCCGAATAACATGGCACTGGACTGGTCTCTTTAACCATGTAAGGCGACGCTTCCGAATGACAGTGGTAGATATAGTCGACAGCGTAATTGTTTATAACGAAGTCATTTAGTTGGATAAATAAGTGAATAGCCATAAACGTGCACATCATGAATATGCAAAACACCAAAGTTTGTAGGTGTATGTCTGTCCCCGGGTGGGTTGAGCTATATGGGCCGTGTTTTGACACGTTGGATTTTAGTCGAAACTTCAAATCGAATGTACCGACCCTTGCTCGATGAATTACCGTATTAACACCCATAATTTGCAAATTAGAATCTATAGAAACCTGCAATGATCTACACTAATATCATGCGCTTCAGGGCACAAATTAAGAAATATATTGGCACAACAAGCTGTCCATAGAAATACTCCTACTCCGTCGACAGTATTTACTTCTTTGTGTGAATCCAGGAACATTAGGTGCTAATGCAAACAGTGCACAGGATGCACGTGCTTCTTCAAATGTTGAGTGAATAGAATCAGCTCATTTAATATTTTTGCCATTTACATTACTATCATATTTGCCTTTCTAGATCAATTACAAAAATATACTTGCAAATAATGAGTCCAGTTTTAAAGTCCATCAATTTCTGTTTCCAACGATGTAAATTTCACAAATTTCCTGGCACTACTTTCAATAAAAAAACACTGGTGACCAGCAGAGCTCCATAAAACACGTCTGACCCCTACTGCTACCACGATAACAACAGTGTTGAAATACCACGTGACCGTAACGTCACTAAAGGTATCAAATATAAGACAAAAGTGTCAACATTTGGCTCCGCTTGAAAATAGAAAATTACCCGTAAGAATTTCGTTTCTTCTTCGATTTCAATGGGACATGTGTCAGTCTAAGGAAAAAAATATTCTATACGTATCTGAACTGAAATTTGACGTCAGTGGTTCGAATCTTGGATTACCAATAAAACCTTTGCCTTTTCGAAACTGGAAATACGGACACCGGTAGGCACAACTAGAGCGTAACATACAAATTCTGTGAAATTTTAATGAATATCGGTCCAGAAATAATAGCTGTAGACCGCATACAAACTTTTGTAACTATGTTAAAGTTGACGTCAAAACTCGTAATAGGCATAAGAAATTCAATGAAATGAAATATTCAGTATTTTAGATATAGACCTTTAATTTTTCATGCCACTGGGACCTAAGCAACATAGAGAAATTAACGCGTAAATATAAGAAAATCTTTTCTTACCGTATGATGTCATATGACGTCAATAGACATTCGTCGTCACAGAATAAAAAGAAGTCTTCGAGACTAATATTCAGTTTAAATATCAGGTTTCTAACTGATCTTGGAGCTATTATATACGTATTTGAAATTTGACGTCAATTGTTCGAATCTTGGATTCGCCAAAGAACCATTACCTTTTCAAATTTGAAAAACTGGAAAACAGTTTACACAACTAGAGTGTTTCATATACATTCTGTGAACATTTGATAAAAATCGGTCCAAAAATAACTGCTGTAGATCGCATAAAACCTTTTTGTCCTGACGTCAAATCTGACGTTATATGACGTCACATGAATATGAAATACAGTGCATTCAAAACACATGGTTTGAGGAATATGCCATAAAGTTTCCATAGTCCTTGAAACTTTAAAACATATTTAATGTAACGTAATTTTTTTTTTTTTAAATTTTTTAAAAAAAGGTTTAATCTGTTTAAATATCAGCTTTCTTACTCATCTGAAAGCGATTTTATACGTATTTGAAATTGACGCCAATGGTTCGAATCTTGGATTGGCCATAAAACCTTTTCATTTTCGAATTTGGAAAAACGAACACCGGGATGCACAACTAGAGCGTAATATACACATTCTGTGAATTTTTTTATGAAAATCGGTCCAAAAATAATGGCTGTACTTTTTGTAACACATTAGAAGATGAATTTCACTTTGTGTTTGAATGCAAAATGTATAAAAACTTGAGAAAACAATATATCCCTTCATATTACCATATTAGACCAAACCAAAATTTGCTGAGTTATTCATTTCAACTAACACACAGATTATACGAAAACTGAGTCTTTTCGAGCAAAGCATTTGAACATAGAAATACTCTCCTTTATCATCGATAATTTTTATCTGTCTATAAATATATTTATCTAAATTATGTCAACTAATTATAAAACATTGATAGTTGATATGTGTGTTGAGATGTGGCTGTTGATATGCTGTTATTATATCGTGAGGATTGTTTGTATACACAAATGTTTACGACTGAAAGATAAACAATGTCGATTTACGTAAAAAATGAATATTCATGTGTATGTATTTATTTGTTATTGATACAGTTTGTGTACATGTTGTTTAAAGTATTATTCGTCATAAGAGTAACGAAAAGTATTTATTCAAACTCAATTTGCTACAAATCCAATCTTCGCTGCTTTCTTCTGTCTATCCATCATCATTTCTAAGATAACAACCATTCACCATGTTCTTGAATCCGCATATTTAAATTGGCAAAACAACAACAACAACAACAAGCTTATCTCATACTGTAGAAAGCTTTTTACACAGTTATACCCACATATGTTGATACAAAAACACCATTTATATGTTGCTCTGCATGCAATTGATGCTGCTGCACGTATTTGCCATGTGATTCGGTGTGTGTAATTTTTACACGCATATCACTGTTTATCAGAGTACATGTATAAATGTATGTTTGAGTGATTTAATGTCGAGGGCTGAGGGCTAAACTAGGCTTATATATTTTGTGTGCACTTGTCCTGGTTTCGCTTTCAACCCTCGATGTATATAGCACGCAGAATTTTGTGATTTGCTATACACTTTCTTTATCTCATTTCTCTCTCTGTCTCTCTCTCTCATTATATATTGATATTGATTAATTCGCTATTATTTCATTATGTCCAAGACTTCACCTTGTATTTTGTTTCGACAAGGGAAGATATATGGATACATTGGATAGATCAGATTATTACTGAACCATATTGCCTCCTTGTGTGTGTATATATATATGTATGTATATATGTATGTATATATGTATGTATATATGTATATATATATGTATGTATATATGTATGTATATATGTATGTATATATGTATGTATATATGTATGGTCAATTACAGTATTCAGATGTTCAGGCTATAAGATATTTTTTTTTTATTTTTTTTAGAACCCAAATTATCACAAAATTTATGAATTAATGATATCAAGAAATCAATAGTTAATCAACAATTCAATTGTTAATATCAAGAAATGATTTGGAGATATCAACAAATGATTGAAAGAATAAATAAAGAGATCTACATCTGAAGTGATTTGTAGAGATCAACAATTGATTTGTTGATATTTTCGTGATTTTTGTTGTTAATTACGAATGGTATTATTATTCAGCTGAATTGTATGTTTTGGATAATTTTAATGTTCCGCTTGATGATAGTTTAAATGCTATTTGTTTATTTTTTGTTTATTGTATAAAGTATATACTGCCGTCATGCTATGTTACCGCACGGGTCTTATGACCTTCTTGTTTGCTTCAAATAAAACTTTGAAACTTTGTATGAAACCATGTACGATTTGTGTTAGACGGCATTTACAGCCGCCATCTTAAATGCAGCCCATGACCATCTTTAACGCAAACCATGTTTTTCAGATGAAAACGTTCAATTTTGAGCCATGTAAGTGAATTTTGATGTCATTAAAAACGTTATCGTTTCACTGTCTTCAAAGGATATATATATTCTGTCAGGTGCTAACGGAAACAGACATTACAGCGGACTTAACAAAATCATAAAGAAACGCACATGCTGTTACTGGTTCCTTTCACGATACGACCGATACGGTATTCTCGCTAGAAAGAATACACCATTTCCCTAAAGCTCCACGAAGAAAAAATACAGAGAGAAAAAAGGACCAAAGAAAAGGAATTAAAGCAACTCGTTCAGGGATGGTTATTGACTAACAGTTTAAAATAAAAAAAATTATCTATTTACATGAGCTCTATCAATATCAATCTACAGAGGCAATCCGTGATTAAATAAGTAGTTTCTACATCACAGGCTATAACGTTAGGAACGCTGTAACGGTACATATATTTAGAATTATAAAGTCTATATTTTTAATTTTTTTATTTCCATATGCAATCACGTCAGTAATTATTTATTTCCTGACAATGTATAGTAACATAAATATTCTTGGAATTATTTTTACCTTGACTTATGTTAAGTACATATACATATTTATACCCTATATACATACCATCAAATTATTTATATGAATTAACAAGTTATACGCCCCACATATTATATTTAACTTTAAATATTACATTATTATAATTTTTATACTTAAAAACAGTTATATTCCTTTTAACCGTGACATACATTGAATGCTTTATACTTATAATAACTTTTTACTTTATTATATAATATCATAATCGTTATTACCATCCATAGTTTAGTTTAAACATATTTTGTCTAAATATTTACAAAATAAACAAAACAATATCAACAGACTTTAAATATACAAATGCCAAAAGGGTCTGACCACAAGTTCTCACAACTTAGATATAGGTCATTCTCGTTCTATCATCCATGATATACCAATTAATCTTTTTATTACAAAGAAATATATCCTCTTTGCAAATTGTAAAAATCCATAATATTTCAAAATAGATCACTTATACTCGTATATGTATACAATCACGTATTTTCATAACATTCACTAAATATGTTCAGTGTCATCTGAAATGCTGTGAAAATGTTATTAACCAATTTTTTTCTCTTAAGGAAAATTTCTTGAAATACTTACTATAAAAATTTTTAAAAAATGAGTCAGAATTGTATTTTTGTGCACTTTCGATCTTTGACCTTGAATTTGACCTTTTATGAAACTTTTTCTTCATTTGAATTATCAATAACATCAAACGACTTTATGTCAAAGAAGTGTTAATTATTTCTATTTCCCTATTAATTAAAATGTGTAAAAAGACGACTAGTAACATAATTTACGTTCAATTTTTCAAATAGCGGCCATTTTGACGACCATCTTTAAGTTGACCCAAGAAAAATATTTTATATTTAAATAAGTATTTCATTTCTTGAAACGACATTCGAAGAGTTATTTTATCAACGAAAGTATTAGCCATCTTGAAGATTTTTTTCAGAATTTAACGATCTTCTCTTTTCTTTCAAAAAGTCAGAACCGATTTGAAAGTTAAATATGGATTTTTCTTTGAATGAGTATTTTAATGATAAAATATATACGTAAAGTACATTTTAAGGAACAGTGTTGTTTTTTATTTAACAGCTCGTTTTCAAAGCGCCACACAAACCATATTAGCGCAGAATAAAGTAATTATAACTGGTTGTTATTATAATTGAAATTGTCTCCAAGCAGTTCCCCAAGTTCCTCATTGTAGGGTCTATAGAACTCTGACAGCAGTGCTCGTGTAGAGTTGAGCATGTCTCCTTTAGCTTGCTGTTCATTTCGTCGAACATTCTTACGATCTCTAGTAACAATAGCCTGGAGTTGTTCTTCAGGAAGTGGTTCTAGAATATCAGCATCAACTATTTAAATCCTTAACGACTTAAAGGTATTAACTGCAACACATATATCATTATCATTATTTTTTTATTTAATATATGAATCGTATTATTTCCATATAAAAGATTCATCGCGATTGTCAACACACATTTCTAAATTACTATATTGTCTTACAAAAGCAATCAATTGTGTTGAATTTCGGAGCAAACACATTTGTCACATGATTAACAAAAATGTACATTCACGTTTGTTCTGTATGATGACATATTTGAAAAAGAGAAAATATCATGAACCTTACTTGTCATGTTCAAATAAGACTATATCATTAAAAAAAGAATAACAAACACAAACGTATAGATGACATAATAATATCAATAAATATTTACCTAATTCTAGATGGGAATATATTTTCTTAAGATAAAACGCAGTTTGGTTACTGAAGTCTTCTAGCTTCAAAATCATGATTTATTCCGGTGGGAATACGCGCAGCCATTCACGAATAGAAATGTGATATATCCCAATCCGAACACGCATCTGAAAAATATCAATAAATAATTAATATTTTTTAGTTTAGTTGATTGGCTGGGTTTATTATTTTCAATAACAGTGTTTCGGTCATTTGTGAAAATTCCCCTCGTTGCACATCACTGCAAAATAACGCTGAAGTTATCAACTAGAAATCATTTTCAAATCAAAGATCAATATAACCTTGTCTTTTGACATAATGACCCTAAACTCAGTATGGGTAACCTACTAGTCCAAGACCAATACCAATTTGAGGAATGCGGGTGTAAGTTATCGATCGAGAAAAATGTTCATATTCAAGGTCAGTGTGACATAGTGATCACAAAATAAAAAGGGTCATCTCCTTGTAAGTTATCGATCGGAAACGATCTTTACATTTTGGTAATTGCAATCTTAACCTTTGACCCAATGACCTTTAAATCAAAAGGGGTAATTTACTAGTCATGACCCAACACCCTATGCAGGATCATATGTTCTCAGGTTATCGATCGGGAACAAATTTTACAATAACCTTTGGCCAGAGAACTCAAAATCAATAGAGTTAATCTAGATGTCATGACCCAACAAGCCATGGAATTGAGAAATATGGGATCAAGCGATCTCAAGTTATCGATCGAAAACGATTTTCACATTCAAGGTCATTGCGACCTTGACCTTTGACATAGTGAACACACAATCAAAAATCAGTAAGCATATCCTATTTCTCTATTAAATTTTAGAAATATAGTATTAAGGGTGCTTAAGTTATCGATCAGAAACGAAGTGGACCGACCTACAGACCGACCCGGCGGGACAGACGGACAGATCGACCGACAAATACAAACCACTTCATCCCCATTTCTTTGAATGGGAACATAAAAAGCAGTTTTACCTTGAAATTTCTTACTGGTCCGTAAACACAGCCACGTAATGTCTCCATTTTCTCCAAACATGAATTAAAGTCGGCAATGTTTTTCTTTACAAATGCATCAAACCCTTCGGTAGTTCTGGGTCCAAGTATATTTGAAGCCATATAATGAGAGTACATCCTGAAATAATTCTATATAACTTTTTTTTTCTGGTTTTGCATATACTGTAATATAATAAAAACATACAATTTTTAACAAAGCATATTCATATGTCTTATGACATAAATTTGAGAATTTGTATACATATGACATTACCTTCTAAGTGATGTTTAGTTTTTAGCATAAAATCAATAGCATTTTGCTAGACTTTATCCAAGACAATCGAACACATTCATACCACGCTAGTTTAGTTATGTCATGCCCACTTTCTAACTGTATACAAGTAAACCCCGTTGGTGAAGTGTAACCACCTGTTGTAAAAGAAATCACTTATATGACCATAATTGTTTAGATCAATGAACATTTGACCATATTCAGATCCATCAATTTATGCTACAACACATCAAGAATGTTTAATTTACATACGATATACCATCTTTTAGATTTCTTCAGGTTTTGAACGTTCGGTTGGATGAAAAGCGATCATTCCGTTTAACTTAGCATTAACTTACTTTCAAGAAATCTATATCATTAAAAGGAATTTATAAAATAAAATTAAAAAAAACTCGTTTTCACTTAACCAAAACGTGGATTATTTCCTTAAAATTTCCAATGGCACTCTGATATGTAATTATTTATCACCGAACACCACACTGTTAAGACTCAAATTATAATTACCTTTCCACCGGATCTCGTAATATGATGATTATTTTTGTATTTGGATTGATAAAATGAAGGAGGTCAGCGTTGGTAAACACTGGTTCGAAGTCCGAATCTTCTGCTGCAGAGCCCACAAGTTTCCAGTAGTTGTTTTCATTTGCCGTTGACGGTGAACAATCGCCTGATAATTTTAAAAATGGTGACTTTTTTACTGTTGTTTCACCAAGAAAAAACATAATTATTCAAACCAAGTATTTCACTCTTGCGACGTAAAGGTATATATGTCAATAATCCCGCCAAGAAAAACTGTCATCGAGATTTTTTTCGGAGAAATTTAGCTACACAAATCCCTATATGGAACATTCTTTACTTACCAATATCCTCTAATTAATGAAAATGTTTATCAGTTATAAAATTACACTCATACGACGGTTCCTTGTTCTTGTTAACCGCGGAGTGATTTAAATGACTTAAAACATTCATATTGATTAGCAATGAACAGAAATGTAGAAAAGAACTTTTAAGTTTATACTGTCAAAAGCAACCTGGCTAAAATCAGTTCATTATTTTTTTTCCCTAAAATTTCTTCGTTCCTATATGGAAGAATTTAGGTAATAAATTAGCAATAACAATATGGCAACTATTTAAACGCCTATAAAGTAGAACTTGCTAAAAAGTTATGTTTCTTTTCTTGAAAAAGGCATACGTACTTTTGCCGAAATATTGAGTTAGAGTGAATTTAAC
Source organism: Solen grandis (assembly GCA_021229015.1). Classification (NCBI taxonomy): domain Eukaryota; kingdom Metazoa; phylum Mollusca; class Bivalvia; order Adapedonta; family Solenidae; genus Solen; species Solen grandis. The sequence continues at coordinate 2,486,635 of CM037780.1, read as the reverse complement.
TATTTAGTTTCAACAGGCGATTTGCAGCTTGCACAAACAAGGCCTCATGATATTTGTATATTCTGATGCTCTAAATGATGTTCCAGTCAGACGCGAAATCAGCATTTGCAGCAGCCAATAAGACGTAAAATAGAGAAAAAAATATATGCTTAATGTTTATCACAAAATACGAAATAGGTATATTCTGCGAATGAGGACTACAGGGTCAGGAGTAGCATCTCAATCTAGTTCGAGTCACAGTTAGACGAAAGATAACAAATACTATAATGATGCAAATCGAAACGTAATAAGGCGTGTTCTCGGCAACAACACAAATTCAAAATAAAATTGAATTGCTGTTCCATGTCTCAGAATGTCACTAATAATAATTTTGCATATAGGCCTGTAATTTAGATCACGTAACCAAACTTTTTTTTTTCTCACAGACACGTACATTTAATATATGTAAATATATCCTATCAAATAAGATACTGTATAATCATTAATTTCCGTGGGGAACTAATTTTCGTTGATTTCGTGGACGACTTTATCCACGAATATTTATCCCCATGAAAACTGATTATTTCATAGACCTCATGTTTTCTAGAACATGGTTCCACGAATATATGTACGAACGAAATTGAGTTCATCTCAGATTCCACGAAATTTAATGCCAACGAAAATAAATGATTTACAGTAATTATTCATTTGTAAAGTTCAGAGGAGGGAAATGCAAAATGCGCGATGTAAATATAGAAAATATAAAAAATTAATATTCTCCCAAATATTTTAAGAAAATTGATTACAAAAATAAACACACCAAAAATAATCATTTTTTTATTTAAACAGCCATTTCCAAAGGAACAAGAAAAAAAAAGACTGTTATTTCTGAATTATAGGATATGAATATCGAATGCCATAAAGAACTGCTATTTATTAAACAAAAATAACAGATGATAATATTTTAAAAAATAAGCAAACTTCTGAGGGAATACATAAAACTGTTTAAATTCTGTATATGAATAAATACCTGCATAATGTATGTTCGGAATATCCAATGATAGAATGTGCTGCGACAACGATAACAGTTAGGTTTATGGAAGTCTAATTATTTTGGAAAAAAACGTGCTGAGAGACCTTCACTGGAAATTAAATTCCTCTTGAACACACCTAGAACTAGACATATCTATATGGACACTTTTAATTCATTATTTTGTCCCTTCGTATCACAAACATAAAAAATCAACATGCACTTTGGCATAAATGGTATCAAGTTCATTTAAATAATATAAATAGATTTTTATCTTCGTCAATTATACCTCATATACAGAAATAATATGTCATTGATCTTCTGCAAAGATCACTTGCAAAAGTATACATTTAAAATGCGCGCTATGATACCCGGAAGCAAATAGAATAGCCTGCATAACTTTATCATGTTATGTTCCAAACAATTAAAATCTTACCAATAAGTTTGTAATGATTACCTGATTTATCCACGTTTCTTCTTAGTTCCGGTACGCCATTTGCAAAATTATTTGCATAACTTGTCAACGGATACAAGTATGGACTTCCATTTTCTAGCATGGAAAAAGAAACAATTTTGTCAAAATAAAATTAAGCATCATCAAACAAAATGAGTAAAGTCACATTATAGATTACTTTTTTCTAGCTTGAATATAAAAGTGTAAGCGTACTTAATTCCTAGTCACGTGACGGATCCGTTCGAAGGTCGCCTTCCAGATAACGATACGTGGGTTTCCTACACTATTCATGGATTCCCCTTAAAACAAAGACTTCACGATATCAAACATTTCTTTAATACCTTTATATCAACAATGGATATATAATGAATACAATTTGAAAGTTAAATAAATTATTTTTATAACGCAGTGTTTTGCCTTGGAATTTAACCCTTTCCCTCATATAGACTCATTTTGACGCACTCAATAGGTACCACATAAAGCCTGATCTGCAGAAAACCACAGTTAAACCTTACCAAATTTAATTATAAAGTCCTCATTTCCAGACCACTGAGGAGCAGCGAACGGCATAAAACCTGATCAGCCTGCGAGTTACTCGCAGGCTGATCTGGTTTTATGCTGTTCGCATAGGTCTTTTCATGGTGTCCTCTATGAGGGAAAGGGTTAAAGAGTGGAATACGTTTATATGAATAAATGGTTAATACTTTGAGCAATGATGATATGATTATATCGGTATTTTATTCAGATTGTAAATGATCAGTGCAAATAGAGGATTTGTTTCCAGTCTAACTCACCCCTGTCAGAATCATTTATAAAGTAACTGGAATACACACAAAATTAGTTGAATTTATCATGCTTTTAAAACTGATCGTTTAACAAATGATGGAAACATTACGATTTCAGATAAAAATCGATGTCCCTATTCATTTTGATTTATCCTTTATAACAGGCATTAGTGTCGCTTAAAGTTTATGGAAAAAACCGACGTTCCATAAATTCAACGACGCGGGTTCTTACATTTCCAAATATTGAACAGGGTCGGTCGGAAAGGGGACCGGAAACACATCCATAATTTCTATGAATCTTGAGAAAATATATAAAAAGTGTATATTAAAGAAATTATTTAGCCAATTAAGAGGATCCCTAGGCTGTTAATAAAAGCATAAAACACTTAAATTTCTTTAGAATTGATCATTCATGGATGATTTGATCAAGGAACATTTATCTCTTGGAAACTTATCAGATAAAGTACACTTTATGGTTTCAATTACAAGGAACATTTATCTCTTGGAAACTTATCAAATAGAGTACACTTTATGATTTCAATTACAAGGATCCGGAATACATGTTAAAACGAAAAAGTCTTCAATATGAATTCAACGAAACTTAATTTTAAATTAACTGTTATTCAGTTTTAGAAGATTTTATTGTACCTACTTGAAGAAAACATGTGTCTTGCAAGCCAGTCAATTTCTTTTATTGTACTGTTGATAATATCCGGATGTGCTCTGATACGACCGCAGAGGTCTGTAGTGCCACACTTTGCAATGCCAATGAGATGAAAGAATGGTACACACATGAGTCTCCTTTTTTCTTTTCCTTGGTGTTCGTACCAGCATGGAGTTTTGTACTCTTTCAAGAAACTCAAGGCATTCTAAATTCATGCAAAATTCAAATTAAACATCGTCCATTAAACAGCAGTAGCAACAACAGCATCATTAATACTAATGTAATTATTTTTAATATTAAATTTTAACTCTCTAAAATCCAACACAAATATTTTTTTCTTGAAAGCTATTACCTGGAGCTTTCGTCCTTGTACTTAGGACTTTATCAACAGAGTTAGGGGATTAAAGAATCAATCCCTGTCAACACCTCCCTCACTGAGAGGTGTTAACAAGCTGTACCAGATGTGCGACAGATTATGCCGGTCCCCGTCTTAGTTGAGAGATGGTTTTCGCATCCGGATGTAAATCGATTCCCGTACCCCGCCCCCCCCCCGGCCGAACCAAGAGGAGTTCCGGTCCAGGATGGTTACAAAGTCCTTTGAAACAATGTGGCCCGAATTGTCAGTATTAATATGGTGTGATACCTCACTAGATGTTGAACAAGGTGAGGGAGGTGTTGACAGGTATTAATTCTTTAATCCCCTCATTCTGTTGATAAAGTCCTAAATGCAAGGACGAAAGCTCCAGGTAAAAGCCTTCAAGAAAGAATATTTGTGTTGGATATTAAACAGTTAAAATTTAAAATTAAAAAATGAACAATTCCACACAGTGTAACTTTCATCAAAATATAAATAATAATGAAATATCGATATTGTCAGTAATTGTATTATTCCAACAAAAGTCAATGAATTTAAATGAGTTTCCTAAACGTTAATTTTGTTCAACCCGAAATATGTATATATACATGTATTTATTTAATTGTGTTCAAGATTAAATAAAACAGACTTCGACTTTGGTGGTTCGCTTTTGCTCCTTTAAATACTAGTGCTTTGCAATTTTATTTTTTTTATCTCATCGGTGCTCTATCCTTATGCTATCATTATGAATCCCTGTTTATGTGCCATTTTGTCACCATTTTAAGGGGGGCCGCCGTGGCCGAGCGGTTACAGTCATGGACTATAAATCTCTCAGCCCCTCACCGCTGTGAGTTCGAATCCCGGTAGGGACTTCGGATTTTCATGTGAGGAAGCCTTCCAGCTGGCTTGCGGTAGATCGGTGGTTCTACCCGGATACCTCTGTGTACTCGGGGTCTTCCTCCACCTGTAATTAGCTGGACGTCGCTATATGATTGAAATACTATCGCAGCGACGGTAAACCCCAATACAACCAACCATTTTAAGGTTCATTTTAAAGAAAAGGAACCACTTTTACAAGAAAAACAGATATAAAAGTTATCGAAATAAAACATGCAGATCATATGAGGTTAAAACGTGTAAATTAAGCTTTTCAGTGATGTGTTTAATGTTAATGGCGACACTTATAGCAGCTTACTATTACACACTACTATAATGAAATCATTATACTCACATAAAAGAAAATTATATTGTGCTTTTATAGATTTTAAGAAATGTGTCGACAATCTAAATCGTTTATATATATTTCAAACACTACTCAATGAGCATGTGTCAGCTCAAAATTTATCCAAGCAGTCCAAAGCATGTACAAAGTAGTTACAGCCGCCGTGAGATTTAAATCCGAAACGTCATCTTTTTTTCTAATTCGGAAATCGGTGCAAAGCAAGGCGACCCAAACTCCACGATATTAGTTCTTTATCTTATAAATGATATTTAACAACGTTTTAATGATAACATTGATGGTCTGCTTAATCTGAATGGTGCAAATATGTTTATACTATTGTTTGCAGATGACGCGGTTCTATTCGTTCATACATGCACACCTACGATTTACACGCCTACTGTGAATCATGGGGGTTATAAATTAACACAAGTAAAACAAAAGATAATGATTTTCGAATTAGGGCGCCATACTACACATAATTTTGTTTTAAATGATGCTACTCTTGATATTGTTACATCCTTAAAATACCTGGGAAAACATTCTTTAAAAATGGTCATATTTATAGAACACAGAAGAAATTAGCACAACACTCATTACATGCACTTCATAAACTATCTATAGTTTTCAACCAGAAAGATTTAAATATACAATATAAATGTAAATTGTTTAACAACCTCGTTGGATCTATCTTAAATTACGGAGCAGAGATAATTGGTATACACGATTGTTAAAGACTTGGAACTTATTCATTGTAAATTCCTTCGGAAAATACCTCATGTCAGAAAATCTACTAACCTAGATGGTTTATACGGTGAAACGGGTAAATACCCGATGAAATAACATCGAAAATTATTAAACCTTCTAAAGTACGATGAAAACACGCGTGTTAAGTCTATTTATTTTGCGTTTAATGCACGAAATTCGTATTGTTATAATTTATTATATCCGAATACTAGTATGTTATGTAAGTAGTATATGTTTATTCTCATTTGATATACATAAGTATGAACGCTTGTGAGATCTGTAGAAGATATAAAGTGTTTTATTCATACTTTCGATTTCTTTTTGACAAATAATTACGCATGGAATATATGTTATGAATTACCTTCATCTTTAATATACATCTATACAACTAGCCAGCGCTACATTATCATACGCTACCTTCTCTGATAAGCACCTAGTTGTTTAAATTTACTTGTGCAAAATTTCGACTACCTCACCTTATTGTAAAATATATTATGTATTGGCTATAAATGTATATTGTAAAATTTTATGCCAAATAAAGAATATGTTATGTTATGTTTAGATTGAATAGTGAAACGCTCCTTGAGAAAAACAATGGCTAGGTAATTGTTGATAGTGAACAAGTTCCAAAAATTTCACTACAAAAACGTTAAAAGTGAATCACAAAGAAAATTTTACTTATTCTAAAACCTTCCCATTTTGTCCATTTTAATAAGGGAAAACAAGTACATACTTTTTTTGCGAATAATTATGTAAAGGCCGATTTTGTAAGCTGCTAGGCAGTATTTGCATTTTAGGGTCACTTGACCCCTATGACATCATCGATAGACTAAGTGTCATTTGCCGTCTTTATTTCATATAAATATATGTAACCATAAATCATATTTAAAAGGTTTTTAGTAGTATAAAGTTAAAGGTTTTATCGAAACAAAATTGAAAAATAGATGATATATTTGTAATTACGCAAATCAGATTGATTGTAACATAAGAAGTTAAATTCAGAGATAAACAGAAGTTTTCAAGTGAAAAAAATTTTACCACTATGACAGGACATATTCCTATACTTTGGTGTTAGTAGTACAGCCATCATTATTTTATTTTAAGTCTCTCCGAATATTTATGAACTGACGCTTGTTTGCAATGCACATTACGAAAAAAAACAAACTGATCAGTTCATTTTTTTTCTAACATTCCCTTCACGCATTTATTCCTGTCTTCCTATATCATAATTCCATATAGGCATGTAGGTTTCATTAATGTTTATTTATGTAAAGAGATAATATCCACTCTTTTGTTGAAGTCTGTTGTATATGGTATGTAGGTATGTGTGTTAATGATTATCGTATATGTGTGTATGTCAATTTATGCAACAGTGACTCTCCCACCATTTCAGTTTTTTTTATGACTTGAAAAGATTAGATAAAAGTGGATTAAGACACAAATAGACATATAATGTGCAATATCCGATTTATTATCAACTAAAATGAGCTAGTTAGAGATATTTACATAGATTTAACAGAGTAAGTTTGTTATTTGTATTTAAGAGTTAGGGATTTTATTCATTTAGAAACATGGTCTTTGTGGAAACTCAATTCATATACAGGATTCTAACGGAAAATAAGAGGGAAAATACGATGAAAGTGTATTTCCACAATGGGGCGCACATAAGTTTTATAGGATGCTGCTTTTGCACTAGGTAAACTAGGCTGTAAGTTTCTGCTTATAATGGCCATGGTGGGGCCTTTTAGTGATTTTGTTTATGCGAAGCTTCCATAAGTAATGGTGAGTTCAAGATATTTGGCTTCGTTAGAACAGTTGAGTGCCATGGATGGTGTAAGTGGAGTCGATAAGATTTCATGTATTACTTATGCGGTCGATTTCCCATTTATCAGGGTAAACTAACATGAGCCACACATGTTCTCAGTCTTGCAGAAATCAACGTATTCCACTTTGCTTTACGCAACACTCAGCTTTTCCGAATATTATTTTAAGCTCTTTATCTGCTGACCAATGCTGAAATACCGAATCTTCTTCTACGACCACTCATGTTTTCAGAATATATTCTACTATGACGATGCGTCGTCACAGGTGTATATACAATCTCTGACAACTGCGTCAGGGAGTCGACTCTTTGGCTCTGTGGTTAGAGCATTGGACTTGCACGCCGTTGGAGCGGGTTCGATCCTGGGCCGGGTCGAGTTTGTTTCACTACGAAAACATTACTAAGTCGTCAATCATTTCTGCTTCTTGCTTCATTTTCAATAAATGGTGATTCAAATTACAATATCATGTCGTGTATAGTAAATCTTTTCAAAACATACATGGTACCTAGATATTCACTTTAAAAAGTAACAATAATTGGTAAACTTACTTCTTCCAGATACTTTTTTAAAACATACGGGTACTCTGGGCGGTTCAATATTCTGTCCTCTCCAGCTACAAACCTTTCTTCCGTTATGGTATGATTATGATCAGTTGGTCCAAAGAATATATCTCTATGCTTTCCTATAAGATAGGTTTCAATCAAGACCGCCACGATCACAGCTATTTAAAAATATTCTTAATTCTTTCTCGCTTCATGATCCTGTAAGTTTTAAAGCATAATACTTTTCAAGAAATATACTCGATTACCAATATCAAAATATCGATCATAAGGAATTTTGAAGTATGTTTTTCATAAAATCAACAACACACATATTATTGAGGCATATGTTATAAATTATTGTTTGATTGTGTGGTTTACCAACATGTCATTTTCACCTTGCACATAACAGACATTTCAAACAGGTGTTTGTAGCGCGTACGCTAAACAAACAAAAACAGCGATACAAAACCTTTGAGGAGCAATTATAAACATACGTTATGCGTGTGTAACCAAACCAAAGTCTGAATAAAATTATATGTGAAGAAACTACCACTTTAGTTATGATCACAGCTCAACGACACTATTTTATCCGTTATTTGTTATTGTAAATCAAGATAGGATCTAACAGTTTAGCCCTCTTTCTTTGAGTTCCGTAGATTGTTTTCGTTAGCTCCACCAAATCAGTACAATATTAGGTTAAGTATTGGCCAAAAATTCATTTTTTAAATCAACTTTTGTAACAACCTTGAAATAAAAACACTTCGTTTGAATATACAGGTTAACATGTCACAAATAATGTCACACTTATTAAATCATATTATCTGTATGCATGTACTTTCATGTCAAGAGGCGAACAAATAAAATGTTAAATTGATGCCCATTTAAAGAGAGGTAAGATACTATACTCTGTAAAAATATTTGTTATATTTCCTCGCTTTTCGTGTTACAAGATACAAGAAGCTTTATTTAATGTCGGTCTAGTGTAACAAAATAACATTAGCATGTAGCTATTTCGAAAAGTAAAAATAAAATGTTAAAAATAAAACAAAGAACATAGACAAGTTTGTTAAAACTAAAAAAAATGAAAATATAAAATAGGGTTAAATGATTAAAGCTAAGCATGGTACATGTATTTTGCAAAGCAAAGATCACAGCCAAACACAAAGCACCAATCTCATGGATATATGTAAGCAATAAGTTAGTGTTACACCAAATGTGGTGTAAGCTGTGGAAATGAACCAATGTTAAGAGTAATGTGATCTAGACAGGAAATGTAGCACTTATTTTAGGACTAAGTTATACCTTTTTAATATCCAAGCGTAAGGGGAAACCTTTTTACACGTCAGTATTATCATTTGCGCAGACTGTGTTAAGCTTCTTTTTCCTAAGTGTTACATCTTTTTAATACACTGTGGGTGTTACCTTTACAGGACTTATGGGGAACGATAGCTGTACAAATTGATTGAGATTTTTTTTCTTAAATATTTCTTGTAATGTCGATTGGGAACCAAGTTCTTACAACTTATACTAGTCCTCGACAGTCCCTGGTTTTGACCAGTACTTTGCGGCCGAGCAGGTCATTTAATTCCCAGTTCCCAACGGGGTTCGAACCTACAACCTTCAGATCCGCAGTCGTATATATATTACTACAGGAGAACGGCGCCCTTAATTGAATATTGAAGAACGTAATTGACATAATTAAATCGCTTGAATGTAACCATGAGTAGTCTAGTTATTACAGTCAATGTTGACCAATAGTTTTTCGCCGTTTCTGTTTGGATTGCCAGTTTCAAAGTAAATGACACAAACTGAATCATTCGGAACTAGCAAATTTCTACACCACAGATCAGACTAATTGGCTGTTGTATATGTAAAATAAAGGAAAAGGTATATAACGGCGGTAAAACGGCCACTCTTAACAGTCAAACATATTCATATTGAAAACTTTCAGATCATTTCGTCACAATCCTCACTTAAAATATTTCACCTACACACACAGAAAGGATTTTGAGTCAATTTCTTCGAAAAAAGAAATGGGGGAAACACGTTTCAAATTTAAACTTATTTTCATCCCGCTCATCTGTATTATTGAAATCCAAGCAGCACGAGGACAAATGTGTAATACTTAAAAAAGACATTGAAGTAGTGGTGAAAGGTCCATTTGTTGTACGCCCACAGTGAATACAGGCCACCTTCCCAGGTCAACTCGGGATTCGGTACTTTCGGTACGTACTGTAAACAATAACAGACATTGTTGATTTGCATAATTACCACTGTCATTTTTACGACAATGTATCACTCCGCGCTCAGAGCATATCTTTTCAATGTGTTTTTAAGGTCTTGCCCTCCTTAGGTATGCAATTAATGAATGGAACTTATGAAACAAATCAAAGTTTTCAAAGAACTGTGGGATTACCGGCGGTGTTTGTTGTATCAAGATAACCGAACACCCTCGTGGTTATAATGTTTTATTGTACATAACACATGCAACTTGTCTACAATAATGGTACATGCATTTATAACATAATACAATAACAGAAACTCATGTGCGCGATAGATCATATAAGCCCATCGTTGTTGTCTCCCTTCCCATATAATAATGCTTAACAAAACAGTGTTATCATGAAACAAAGCTGGAAGTGGAGTGAATTTTCCTAGCTGTTTCACCCTGCCCATAAAGCTACGTAACAGTGTGTACGTTTGGGGGGGGGGGTGTACGTTTGGGGGAGGGGGTAAGTGTCTCGTATAGCCTTGACCTTGTCTGGGTCAGCTGAGATACCATTTTGACCTACTACATGTCCTACAAATTTAACCTGTGCTCTCTTAAACACACATTTATCTGGGTTAAGGGTCAAATTGGCCCATTCTAGCCTAGTCAAGAAAGTCTCAAGTTTCGATTCATGCTCTTTATTTATCAGTCCGTAAACTAGTATGTCGTCAGTCTGGTATATAACTCCTTCTATGCCTTCCAGAATCTGCGACATGCGTTTCTGAAAGTATTTAGAACTGCTACTAAGCTCCATAGGTAGTCTTTTAAATGAAAACCTACCGAATGGCTTTATGAATGTTGTTAGTAATTGACTCTCAGATTTGTTTTCACATTTTCAAGCAGTCATTTCATCAAACATGAATATCTGCCATGTTTGATGACGTAATTACTTGAACTTTTTAAGACCTTGTGAACGTACTCAATTTCGACATTTTTGAAAATTTTAAGTTCATTGGTCTAATTGGAGTTTTTATATGATTTTTTTCAACAATTCTTGCTTTAGTATGCATGACGTCATAACTTCGGGACAAAACAAACATCTCTTGCAGTATGCATCACTTCAATTTTAACTCTTATCTGTTCTGAAGATTTAATTAAAATTGACTCAAAATTCATGATGCAAGAGTGAGAGAAATCTTTAAAAAGTGCTTTTTGTCTTTTAATGACGTCATAACCACGTGAGTTAAGAGAACATCATTCAGAAAAAAAGAATGTTAACCTCAATGTCGATATGTTGTCCAATGTTCATGCTTCTAACGCATCAGGGGGGATGGGACTTTGTAACATTAGAATATAATTTTAGGACCAAAGTTCGAAACTCGGTATTGCCATGATATCTTAATGTTTTCGAATTTGGAAATTTGAATGCCAAGGTACACATCTACACCCTAAAATATATTTTCTGTGAAAGTACGGAGATAATCGGACCAGCATAGAAGGCTCTAGAGCGCAAACAAAATAGAAAGCTGGTACTTGGACAGACTATAAGTGTCAAGGTCTTCTTTACATTCTAAGAAGATGAACGTCATATGCCGTCACATGACGTCATAATGCTAATAAAACTTTTGTATTAAAACTAAATGGTTTTAGCCCTGTAGGCTTTATTAATTGTATGGTGTGCTTGAAGTTTTGACTGAAGATGCAGTCCATGTCAATTCCGTTTCCGGAAAATCCCAAAGGTCAAGGTCATATATCAATTATCGGGTTTGTATTCGTCTTTAAATATCTCAAAAACGGTAAAAATTCTATCGAGACACTATGCATATGATTGGTAGTGCTTACAAAGACCTTTCAGATGATATTAGTTTTTTATGATCGGGGTTAAATCGGTTGAGTTATGGCGGAAAAACGAAAACTTGGTAACCCTCAGTGTGTTTAAAAGTTTATATCTCGAAAACCTTTGATTTTCGAAAATATAATGGTGAATATTATTTGTAGAGCAATGGTTGGCCGTTCATTTAATGCTTAAAGTTCAATGATAGCTTTCGTGATTTTTGCAGTTTTCTCTAGGTTTAAGAGCTTGTATCTCAAAAAATAAAGAAAAAAAAAGTTTAAGCGCATGAAATTAGTAATATATATAGCAATATGTTCCTCAAATAATGGTTTGTTAGTCAGGAAACATAAGTTTGCATACAGAATTTTGTATGTATATAGATGTTCCTCGGGTGGTGCATGGTTAGTCATATGATCATGGATTCCGTGTTTCTTTACATTTTTGGCGCAATAATATATGACGCCAACGTCATGACGTCGTTCCCTGCGTATGTTAGTATTGCCCCTAAACTGTTGTAACAGTTGTTGTTCTTGTTTTCTTTTTTCTTTTTTTAGAGAGGGTAGGTGTATTTAGGTATGCATCGAATCTTCATTTTTCGACTTTTTTCAGCTTGCAATACATAGAAGATGGGGGTGGCTGCGAAAAACCTGGTAAATTGGACACTGACAATACATAAGTGCTTAAGAAAGGCCAAGGGCAGCTACATAAGTGTTTCAGAAAGGCCAGGGGCAGCTTTTTATCCAGTTTTCAAACCAAAATTCAGCATTCTGCTCACCTCAGCAGCAGTTAACACCTCAAACAACCAATAGACCATTTCATCAGGGGTTTGGCAATACATATATGTGGTATACTTTGTGACAAAACTGACAAATCTGTGACTGGTGGGAAATCTGATGCATATGTTTACTACCCAACTGAACACTGTGTGGTATGTTATACCAACATAAAAACTGACTTGGTGACAGAGAGGACTTCTTGACTAAGCGAACGTCTGATTTAAGAGTGAAATGGTCTGTATATATGTGCCTGTCGGCCAATGAATGGATGCACAACAATCACTGACAAACCTGTTATACTATATTTTCTCTTTTTCTTTTAGTTTTATTTTTGATGATTTGTTGTGTTTTAATTTTACCCTCATAAAAAAATGACCTTGCTTGCATTTCATAACATTTCAACTCAGATTTCTCTTAAAAGTTCAGAAGGTCTAAAACTCCCTTATTTATTGATCTAGTGATTAAAAAGTTTCTCATGAATGTTCTTATAGCAAATGGTATTTAATCTCATGCTCTGAAATGTAAGAAGAAACTCTGAAAAAAAAGTTTTGAACTTATAGATTTGTTTATTTGTTTTTTGAGGAGAAAATATGGGAGACTGTCATTCCAGATTGTCAGTCATCCTTTCTAAAGTGTAAGCACATCAGTTTGTTTCCAATTTAATTTCTTTTTTTTTCTTTTTTTTGCTTCTTAAAATAATTGTAATAACACAATCAATAAATTAAACTATGTATCCTGATCATAACCGTTCTTAGTTCAGCTTAGCACATCAAGCCGAAGGTGAGCTATTCTGACCACCTTGTGTCCCATCTTCTGATGGCAACAATTTGCTTTAAAAGATATATCTTCTGAAACTACTTGTCAGATGCCCATTTGTCGTTTGCAGTGGCAACCAACAAAATATGATTTTGAATTTTTTAAAAAACAGTCTAGCTGTTCCCTGAAACAAAGAGCCAGAATAATTCAATTTCATCAGTTACAAATTGCTACCTCATGACTATCTACTGTCATTGCCAAAATTAAGTTGTCCCTTAAATTTCTTCCCTTTTGAAAACCATTGGTCAAAATTTAATTTTAATTTGCACAAATGGTTAACTCATTGCCTTCTACCATAATTGCTTACTTGAAGTTAATCCTTAAAAAATGGAGCACCAGATGGTTGGCTAGTTTTCAAATAATTGCACTGTTTATATATTTATAAAAAAATCATTGTAACTAATGGTCAGATTTTAATTTCATTTGGCACAAATGGTCACCCACATACCACATTGTTAAAATGAATTTGATCCTTTGAAAGATGATAAGTGGAGGCAGCTAGTACTCTTCATATATATACATGTACTTAAATTCAAAATCTTTCTCCTGGAGCTAGTGTTCTAAAATATTTTTTCCTAATGATAATCTCATGGTTCTTTCCTGCAATTCTGGAAAATGAGGCTTCTAGATGTTTGACTTATTTACTTTTAATTATAATCTGTATAAAAACTTTGGACACTTATTGTACCCGATATTTGACATTGGTTACTGCTGAATGTAACCAGGTCAAATCAAGTGGCCTGAAATGTTATAATTAGGTGTATTGTACCTCTGCCCTCTATTGCCCCTTTTTCTTAGTTATTGTCCATTGTTAAAAGATTGTCGTCCCTTCCCAGAGCAATTCTCTTTATATTTAAATTTAGCTGATGATATTTGGTAATGTATCAATGACTTAGAGACAATGTGTCGCGAGCATTTTTTTCTATTAGAACCTCTTCTCCTTTCACAGTTAGTGCCCTTATTTATTTTTTTTTTAAAAATGAGAAAATTTGCAGCATCACATTGTTCCTATTAAAATAGCCTGATGTTGCAAAAATATTCCAAGGAGAGCTCTTCTCTTCAGAGTATTTGCTCTTTTTGGAAAATTATATCCACAGTATTACTTTGATCTTATTTATGATAGGCTGATGATATATGCTTAATGTATTGACAAATTGTAAAGGATGTTATAATAAATTAATCAGTTAAGTTATGGCAGAAAAACGAAAAGTGTACATTTAACGAAATTGAAAGCTCTGGCTTAGTGAATTTTTAGGCAATCCAAAAGAAGATACAAAACCTAGTTTCGAACTTTGGTCCTAGTAATATATTGTAATCTTACAAAGCGCTCTGATCACTTAAAATTAGTTGTAATTAAGAGAGCAAATTTGCCCAGAATAATATGTTCTATTTTCACAAGGACTACCTCTTATGTCACGTGGTAATGATGTCATTTAAAGGTAAAAAAGCAATCATTTTAAATATTTCTCTCTCTCTTGCATCTTGAATTTTCAGTTTGATAAGATTAATTATGTAGGTTCCTATATTTATGATAACGATGATTTAAATATGAAATGAAATCTTCAATGAGTTCTCAACATTATTCAATATTTTTTTATTGACATCAAAAATATTTTGAAATCGTTTTGCGTGTCATATTTAATTTACTAAAACAAACAAACAAAATCTGTTACTTGTGTTCTTAAAATAGAAAGAAAAAAAAATCACCAGCTGAAAATCTAATTTAGAAAGAAAGTCAACACAGTATCCCGCTCGCCACAATCCGTGTACGTTTGATCGACTAAAACGACACACCAGGTAAACATGCTAGTATTTTATGAGCTTAAATTAAATCTTGCGAAACATTGTATAAATTAGCACAATGATACAACCTTTTTACTGTACATTTATTGGTTTTCCGAAAGCATTTAGATAATATATGCTTAAATAAATCACACTTGAACTTATCTTAAACCTCATCAATCCTATGTAGTTTATATATAACTATATATTTTATAGTGCCTTATACAATATTGTTTTACCTTTTTCAAGTATATAACAGGAAAGAAATTACAAAAGACAAAATTCATGAAAGATAGCAAATATTCTAGAACAATTGATTTTATGATAGAATGCAATTCTTATGCAGAGTACTATATCCTTTTTAAAATAATAATAATAATAATGTTATGTTAGCATAATGCAATGCGGTTCTAATGGTATGAAGATTTTCATGATCGGACCATTAATTATTATAAGTTATTTGTCGAAGGGCAATAATTGACATAATGGGTTTTATTTAAGGCATACAGATTTAATGGAATTATCAGACAGCCTCTATGCACATGATAGTGTGCATTTGACAATTTTTGGATATTGTATATTCATAAATCAGATATCATTGGGGTTGGAGGCATTTTGTTCAGGTCTTACTACTTGTTATAAGTAGATTGTTTCAGGGCATGGTGGTTCCCATTCCAATCCAGCAATCCGCTCCATTTTTTATCTCAATATTTTGCTGTGCCAAAATGGGATACCGGGCCCGTTTTGGGGTGCACCGCTTTGGTCGATCTCATCGACCGTTGGTGCCACAGACAGCAAAATATTAACATGGTTCTCGGGATTGTCATTTTGAATGCATTGGAATTTGTTCATATAGTAATATTTTTGTAATTAATGTTACATACCTATTTGAAGCCTTTTGTGGCAGTTATTGAAGCCTTTTGTGGCATGTTTTCAATTATTGTAATTTGATGCATTTTAGGGTATTTTTATGTTGGAGCCCTTTGGGGCATATTGTAATTTAAAGCCTTTTGGGGCATTTTTATGTTGAAGCCTTTTGGGGCATTTTTATGTTGAAGCCTTTTGGGCGTATTTCTTGTTGAAGCCTTTTGGGGCTTACGCGGATTGCTGTAGAGGTCGCCCTATACGACAATTTGTCCGGTGTCCGGTTGGTTAAGTGGACTAACATGTTGAGAATGGGAGCCAAGCATAAGCAAACGGAAAGCCGCTTCATTTGTGTCTTAAACAAACGACTTCTAGTTAGTATATGTTATCATTATATTCCATTCCATTTGATTGTTTACCATTGTTTAAGCACGTAAATATTCATTATTCATTCATTGCTATATTTCCAGATTCGTGTGGCTTAATACCAACCAGTAAACGACATCTTCATCTTAACTTCTGTTATTCCTATTGAGACGAACCCTGAAACGTAGGAGTGGAAAAGTCATACAAATCTATATTGCGCAATGTGCCTTTACAGATGTCACGGTACAATGACCTAAACAATTTTCTATGATGCATCGCAGGCGATGCGGAGAACATCACTTACAAGAAAGTGGTTTAGCGAAGAGTCAAGTTTCGAACTATCTTAAATGTTTTACCTTTGAAAAATACGGTGATAACGTTAATGTCAAAGCTCTCAAAACGGAAAATTGGATGAAATCCCTCACGTGGTTATGTCTGGTTAAGTGGTGTATGTTTGGTATCGGTGGACAATTTGCATTTTATTGGTGATAAATGCAAGTATTCTGAGAGAAATCATTCATGGTAGAGGGAATATATGTGACGTATATTGTTAGTATTACGCAAGGTGAATATGGCTTTAATATCTTATATTCGAGATTCGAGATTTGTCATAGTTCACGATAGTTTTATTCATTACTGACTCGTATAGACAACAAACACAATTTTTATATGATTGTTGTCGTACGTTGTGTGATATGTTGTGACATGTAAAACGGCATTTTGAAATTTACGCCTTCAGGAACCCCCACGTACAAACAAGTGTTAGACTATACTGCTCGATCTTAATATACACCGACAAACTTCGCCGGGTAAATCTGATAGTTAGAGGTTTCTGGATAGACCTTTAGAAAATAAAGCAGACTGCAGTATGTCTTCTGTGGATGTAAACACAACAATGGTGCTAAATGATTCTCATGATGTATCTCAACCAGTAACCAATACTTCATTGAGCTGAACTGATTGGTGGTGCGATTTATGACAAGTTGGCCAGTAATGTTGGCTCATTCGTGAATGTTGTCTTATCTGGTCTCACATCCCAGATAAACTCTAACTCAAGTGCGTGCGGATAGGGCCGAGCAGTACAGCCGCTGTAACTGTTTACGTATATCGGGTATACGGGAAGACGCGAATGATGCGACGTACGACAAGGTACAATTTAGGAGTTGATTTATCCACTACTGAGATTGACAGGAGCCGCAGACTTGGCCATAGATGGGATGCATTCGAGTGGTGCTAGTTTGACTCGACTCAGAGACAATATTTTTAAATTTACTACATTCAGATCGCGCATGAAACAGTGTTTACATACCTTCAAAATTAATATCAGAAGCAACAAGGTGTCTACATTAAGGAAGAGCTAAATCTTTCATGATGCATGCAAGTTTGTAGAGACAAAGCATGCTACAAGTGCTTGGGACTCTGACTGTGTCGTCATTGCCAAGGACACAGACATGCGTATTCACCGCATCGAAACCAGTGACGATCTGTCCAGGCTCATGTTCAAACGGGTGCGTCGCAGGTTTTTACAATACATTACCTTATATATAGGGTGTGTTACTGTTCTGCATTAAGGTAAATTCTCTGTAATGGTTTCCGCTATATCTTGGACCACTTAACTTCTACCAAGATAACCAAGGTATCCCAATGAAACATTAGGAAACCTTGGTTATCTCTGTGAAAGGCCATGAGGTCAGAAATGTAGGGGAACCATTATAGAAAATTTTAACACTTAAAACCGTGTGAAATTTTTATCGTCGCCTACAATTACGGCATTTTACATAGAATATTTCACTCAGATCTACCTATGCTATTATTCACGTTAAATATATATATACTATGCATATAATACTATACTTTATCCTTAAAGATATTCCATTAACAATACGCATTAAATCTAGCATATTTGACGTTTTAAAGGATAAATAATATATTCTCTATGAATAAGTTCTGTTCCAAAAGACTTTGTTTCCCATAATTGACTAGGAAGTGTACATGCAATTTTATATTACCTTTCCATATTAGTATTGTTAATGTCAGTATTAAAGTATACATGCATGTGCTTTCGATCTACAACATTTTAAATGGTTTCAAACACCTACAACCGCTTTTCCTGTTAAGTTGTGCTATCATATCTAATCAGTTAATGGGAATGCTAAAAACATATGGAACAGTATATATAAAGCGCCATGTTGTCAGTATTATACTGAATAACAATGTTATGTCGCGTCTTAATATCGAACCCACAACCTAATGATTCCGAGGGAGACATTCACTCACCAGAGTTACGGGTTTTGCTTCTTAACTAGCTTATGAATGAAAACAAAACTAAAACAGGGTAGTTTTTAAAGTCTCCTTAAGAAAGCTGATAATACGTATAGGAAAATTGCAGCTTAAAAGGTTGTTTGGAAGGGTGAGAGATATCAGAATCCAAAGGGGCGGCAGATTCCGGTCTTGAAAAACCAGTGACCGAATAGAGTTTGCCACCAATCAATTAATCGGGTATCTAATAACAAGAATTTTTCAGACAATTAAGTTTAAGTAAATTGATAAGTTGATAACTGATAATATACTACATTCCATATTCCCCATTCAGTTGTTCTTGTATGATGACGCTGATTACCTAGACCTTGGTCCTTTAAAAAAAAACATGAAATATAGCCTTCCGCCAAAATATCAAAAGAACGATTGGCGCTATGTATAAACAACATGTACAGAAAATGTGTGTTTTCAATTAAAACAAAATATTTCAGTTAGAGCTTTGTAACTTCAATTACTTAAGAGCTCTGACCTGAACACACTGTGTCCATCCTAGCTAAACATTTACCAACTAATTGCACTTTCCAGCTCCTTTTATTATATATAGTACACTAACAACATTTGCCAGCAATTAAATTATCAGACATTTTATTTAAAGTATCTTACGAGTTTCTTGTGAGAAAAAGTCAAACACAGTCTGTTGGGATGACAGCAAGCTGAAATACAATTCTATTTAAGTATCCAAGCTGAACAAATATAAAGAAACCTATCTATAATACTGCTTGCTGTCCTTGCTATTCGGCCATATCCGAGCACCGATCAGAAGAAGTGAAAATAATTATTGTTTTCCTAATAATATTTTCCATATAAAAGTCCAGTTTAATTTTTTTTAAAAAGTATTATAGGAAATGGGACAGTGACATAAGTTAAATTAAGCTGCTTAAAAAAATACATCTAGAGTCGCTAACGCGTTCCATTTAGTATAGTATAGAAGTTGCATGATTCGAACATTAGATTTCCAGTTTGAAGCATAAAAAACTTACTTTCAACTGATCAGTAATGGATCAAACTTTAAAATGTCATAAAATAACCAAATTATGCCCAATTTTAAAACCTTAACACCACTGGAAAGAGCTCTTTGAGCACTTAGAATTTATTCTCTCAATAAAATATTTTTAGTTTTGGAGCTATGTTTGGCCGAAGAAAAAACCTATAATCGTAATATAACCTTTGCCATTGCATTTTTTAACTTTTTAAATTGCGGGACTCTTTGAATCATAAAACTACATTATCTGTGAAAAGATGATGAAGATTGAATAAAAGATAAAGCCAGGAGCTTCAAAAAAAACTAATAAGTCACGTTTTTTTTTTTTTTTTTTTTTTTTTTTAATTTGATTTTTCAAAATATTAGTGAAGTTTGATCGCATACTGTGGACAAACCATATATACCCTAAATTCACCAACCCATATATTATGTGCGTATATGTCTTATAATTCATATGCAGCAAACAGAATTCTATCTAATCTCAACAAAAATGGTCAGGTTTTTCGTGGACCTACTCTCATTTGCACATTTTTTGCAAGGTTCGAACATTCAACCTCTTCTAGCGCAAACAATTTCCAATACCCGATTCATTAAAATCCATCATATTCTGTTGTGCTGTCAACAAGGAACAGAACACTAATTGCATTTAAATCAGACTTCAACTGTTAGAGGTATAAGCTATAGTGATTTTAAGCAAAGCGCCCCAATCCACTACAAAGAGGCAAAATGAGAAACAAAATCGAGTAAAATTTTACACATCACATTTATAAAAGCGATTAATTCTAGCAGTTGCAAGCATCGATTCATTTGCTCAATGCCTATACAATTATTCTAGTACATGTATATGCATAGAAATCAAATCTACAGTTTAGCATGTTTCAATATAATAAGCAGATGCCATTGATTTACGGTGCATTACCTCAAATTGAAAGTTACTACCTAAAAAAATACTACCTAAAATCAATGAAATAAATACAGAAAAAAGGCGAATATATGAAAATGCAATCTTTCTTTTGACGATTTGCAATATATTGTCTCTGTAGGTAAAAGATTAGTCCGATTGATGTCGATAGAATCACCAATATATTAAATGACTGTAGGAAATTAATTCTGCTATCCCTTCACGAAGATATCCCGAACATTTACACGAAGACTTCCGGAATCGGTCGACCAGAAGCTAGTCTGAAAGACAAATCTAGTGACTAAATTTCCGATAATTTTAAAAACGGCATTTTAACATTTAAAAAGTATTTACATTTCAGCTCAAGTGTATATATCCAAACTAAATTTCAGACTTTACACAAACATTAACCCTTTCCCTCATAGAGGACACCATGAAAATACCTATGCGAACAGCATAAAACCAGATCAGCCTGCGAGTAACACGCAGGCTGATCAGGTTTTATGCTGTTCGCTGCTCCTCAGTGGTCTGGAAATGAGGATTTTATAATTAAATTTGGTAAGGTTTAACTGTGGTTTTCTGCAGATCAGGCTTTATGTGGTACCTATTGAGTGCGTCAAAACGAGTCTATATGAGAAAAAGGGTTAACAACTAACACTAAACATCAAAATGTGTACAAATTTATTTGATTTATAGATTTCATAATGGGCGATGTTATTCACCCTTGAAAGATGACACGAAACGTTAAAAGGGGTGTGCTTATATTAAACAAGTTTATGTGGTGTTATATATTATATACGCCACATAAATATGTCTTATTTAGTGTTGCATTTAAATCGGTTTTCTTAAAAAAATATGCTCAAATCATTTTCCAAAACTATATCTATCTTATTCAGTATTGTATTAAAGGAAGAGTAAACCTAATGAGCTCGGCAAGTGTCGGCAAAGATCTCCTTACCTTAGATATTCTTTGTCATAACACGCCATTCGGAATGTGATTCTCTCTCATTCAGAAGATTAATTCATGGAATCTTGTGTCATTGTTAATAAAAATGTAACAACTTTGATTGGTGTTCATCTATTTAAAGGCAAAAATATCGTTCCTTTTTTTTAAAGTCGAAGAAAACTCCTCCACGAATAAATTCCAATGGCGTCATTTTTGGAATTCCACTTAATATTCAAAATGCACAAATGCGATAATTGAGGGTATTTCAAAACGTTCTTCATAAAAGAGCAAATTTTTAAAAGGAAACGGTATCTTAATCAACCATACCTACAGAAACACAAATTTATATATTGAAAATTCAAGTAAAAAGGAAAATTGTAATTGAAAAATGGGAGATTTGATGGTTTCATAGCAGTATTTATACGTATACACCCACGCAATTTGAAAAAAAAAACAAACAAACCCCAAAACATTGCAATACTGGGTTAGATAACAGACCAATGAAACCAGAATTTAAACATAGGGCCAAGATGGCCCTGTGTCGCTCACCTGAGTAAGATGGCTGTGTTAGGCATAATGACAAAAAAATTGGCATCTAAAGTGTATTTTAAATATTGCTACATATTGATAAGGGACCTGGTGACCTAGTTTACTCATTTTCAAAATATCAATTAACAAACATCCTGACCAAATCTATTGAAGATTGGGCTAAAACTGTGGCCTCTAGAGAGTTCACAAGGTTTTTTCTTAGATTTGACCTGGTGACCACTTTTGAAACCCATTAACCCAATTTCAAACTCATGCAAGATATCATGTAGACAAACATCCTGACAAAATTTATGAAGATTTGGCAAAAACTGTGGCCTGTAGAGTGTTCACAAGGTTTTTCTAAGATTTGACCAGGTGACCTAGTTTTTGACCCCATGTGACCCAATTTCGAACTCATCTGAGATATCATGTAGACAAACATCCTGACTAAGTTTCATGAAGATTGGGTTAAAACTGTAGCCTCTAGAGTGTTCAAAAGGTTTTTCTAATATTTGACCTGGTGACCTAGTTTTTGACCCCACATGACCCAAATTTCAAACTCATCCGAGATATCATGTAGACAAACATCCAGACCAAGTTTCATGAAGATTAGGACAAAACTGTAGCCCGTAGAGTGTTCACAAGCAATTGTTGACGAGCACAAGTGCTCAGGTGAGCTAGAAATGTCATGCGTTAGGGGTCCACTACTTTCAAAAACATCATATTCTTGCAATGTCAACACAACAAAGAATGTGTTTCGAGATGTTAACCGGAAAAAAAAACACACAAAAAAACATGCAATTACTAAATTTAATCGTACATTTATGCAGAAACTTAGGACGATAAAATGTACACGATTCTATTTTTCATACGCCTAAAGGGCGGTTTTATGTTATGCCACTGGTTATCCGTCCGTCTGTTAACAATTTTGTGTCTGTATCCTAAAGAAACTGATTTTTTACAGATATGTTACGCATACAGCGATGATGTGCAGAGTGTAGGTTTGACATGGCTTGGTTCATGGTCAAGATCACACTTGAAGGTCACATGTCATACTATTTTAATGTTAGAATATGTTTTGGCCGCTCTGTATCTTAAGAACCACTGGAAGGAACTGAAATTATTTGACAGAAATGTCAACCATACTGATAGGAAATGCAGAGCCTGGGTTTCGATGTCTTGTTCAAGGTCAAGGTCGTACTTGAAAATTGTCAGCAATTTTTGTCCATTCTGTATCTTTGGAACCGATGTAAGGAAATTGAAATTATTTGACAAAAATGTCAACCATACTGAGAGGATATGCATAGCATAGGTTTCGGATGTCTTTGTTCAAGGTCAAGGTCACACAAAAGGTCACTTGTCATACTGTTATAATGTTTAAATATTTTGTTTTTTGCTCTGTATCTCTTGAATCTCTTAAGCAGATTTAAACTTTTTACAAGAAGTGCAGATCAAGTGCAAGTTTGAGCTTTATTGGGTCACGGTCACAGTATGAAAGAACATGTCATACTGATATTATGTAAAATATTTCGTGTATGTTTATTAGTACCCTACAGATGTTTACACAAGAGGGGACTGTAAGTTAACCCACCTTCCCTCTATCTGTTCATCCGATGTCAGATCAAAATTATGGTGGAGATGGTAATGAAAATATTCGAAATGTGCATAACCGTTAGATGTCTTGTGTTTTGCAAGCAACAACAGAGACATGTTTAATTTTAAAAGGTGCTTATCCATTCGTCAAAGGAAGGTTACTTTCAATACCTTTCTTCGGGCGTATATTGCTCAGCTAAACTCTAGGATCAGGGTTGCTTTAATGAATGATGCAAATTCAAGCTCCATATTATTGATATACAATTATCTCTAATATTATTATATTCTACGAAAACATATATTTCACCCCGCGATTCGGTAAATGTAATGTGTGATTTCTGGATTAATTCATAGGTAATGTTTAATTATCATATGAAATATAGACTCAATTCATGACAGATATATTAAATACACAAATTAATATTTAGCTGATGTATATCCAGGAGACAAATGCAAGGCGGAAGCCGATGGCCACGGTTAACCAGAAGCTAGTGTAGATGCCAAATCTTATGACTAAAATTCCTAAATTTTTTCAATTGATTATTTTATTCAATGGTTTTCGACAAACTGTTGCGTTGCTGTTACTTTACTTCACTGTGTTCAGCCCATTCATATACGATTCTATGTCAATAACACAAGCTCAACACTAAAACGATGGTTAGAACAGTTGTCTCATTGTATTGCAATTTGACAAATAGTAAGATAAAACAATCATGTACTTTCAACGATCATACGCTAAATTTTCGGTTCTATATATATATATATATATATATGTATATATATATTTAAAAATGCTTATTTCTTTTAAATACATGATGTAATAAACCATGTTGCTCAACACATCAGATGATGTCAATGAGTTACTTTAAGTCATAACACTAATAGCGCGAAAAGTTTTGAACGCATTATTTTCTTTATATTGTCAATGGCGTCATTACCATGAGAGGCCTTTAACTTATTGAAACACCCCTTTGTATGTCGTTCCCTTCATTTTTTGAAACTCACTCAGCCCCTCACCGCGTGGGTTCGAATCCCGATAGGGCCATTCGGATTTTTATGTGAGGAAGCCTTCCGGCTGGCTGCAGTAGGTCGGTGGTTCTACCCGGATGCCTCTGTGCATTCGGGATCTTCCTCCACCTGTAATTAGCTGGGCATCGCTATATGACTGAAATATTGTCGAAGCGACGGTAACCTCAAATAGTCAAGTCATTATTTGAAGGCGTATATAATCAGGTTTACCGTTTATCGTCAGCAATCAATGATTGTATGGATGGCGTTTTCTGTACGTTTTGAATGTAGCTTATAATCATTATATATTATAATAAGAAAAAAAACGTTTGTATGCTACATATTACACCTGTTATTAGCTGGGCATCGCTATATGACTGAAATATTGTCGAAGCGACGGTAAACTCAAATAGTCAAGTCATTATTTAAAGGCGTATATAATCAGGTTTACCGTTTATCGTCAGCCATCAATGATTGTATGGGGCCGCTGTGGCCGAGCGGTTACAGTCATGGACTACAAATCTTTCAGCCCCTCACCGCTGTGGGTTCGAATCCCGGTAGGGACTTCGGATTTTTACATGTGAGGAAGCCTTCCAGGTGGCTTGCGGTAGATCGGTGGTTCTACCCGTGTACCTCTGTGTACTCGGGGTCTTCCTCCACCTGTAATTAGCTGGGCATCGCTATATGACTGAAATATTGTCGAAGCGACGGTAACCTCAAATAGTCAAGTCATTATTTGAAGGCGTATATAATCAGGTTTACCGTTTATCGTCAGCAATCAATGATTGTATGGATGGCGTTTTCTGTACGTTTTGAATGTAGCTTATAATCATTATATATTATAATTAGAAAAAAAAACGTTTGTATGCTACATATTACACCTGTTATTAGCTGGGCATCGCTATATGACTGAAATATTGTCGAAGCGACGGTAAACTCAAATAGTCATGTCATTATTTAAAGGCGTATATAATCAGGTTTACCGTTTATCGTCAGCCATCAATGATTGTATGGGGCCGCTGTGGACGAGCGGTTACAGTCATGGACTACAAATCGTTCAGCCCCTCACCGCTGTGGGTTCGAATCCCGGTAGGGACTTCGGATTTTTACATGTGAGGAAGCCTTCCAGGTGGCTTGCGGTAGATCGGTGGTTCTACCCGTGTACCTCTGTGTACTCGGGGTCTTCCTCCACCTGTAATTAGCTGGACGTCGCTATATGATTGAAATACTATCGCAGCGACGGTAAACCCCAATACAACAACAACAACAATGATTGTATGGATGGCGTTTACTGTACGTTTTGAATGTAGCTTATAATCATAATATATTATAATAAGAAAAAAAAACATGTGTATGCTATATTTTATCTTCAGTACTTTCTGATTTTTGTATGTTATACAAAATGAATGCCTTTAAAACGAAAATGTTAAGAAATTGATAGTTCACCGTGCTAGCGCTAGTTTTTGTATATCCTAGATAACTTTTTCTTTAAAAGAAATAAATTATGCTTCTCTCGTTAAAAAAGAAAAGAAAACACTTTATAAATAAAAAACAAGATAGTAACAGAAAATTCTATATAATTAAATGTATGTATATTAATGGTGTAAATACATTCTTTTTCTACAAAACTGGACAAAAACATATACTTTTTGGTAAAGGTTAAAAAGTAGCTTCGATTTCATTTTTCAAACAGAAAATACTTCGATTGACATTTTCTTTCATTTTGCTTGTAAATATTATTTAATGGTGTCTTGATCAAAAGAATGAATGCAAATTATCGATCACCGAGTTCATTTTCGAATTGCTGAGCTGCTTCTATGGTTAATATCAATGGCTCAAACGTAAAACAGAGTATAAAATATATCAAACATACTTAATTTATTTAAAATTAATGAATTTTGAGAAAGAAATACTATCAATACAAACAGACGTCCTTTACTGACGAAAAGAAAAAAAAAAACAATCAGCGTAATTATGCTGATTTTATGACAGCTTAAATCAAACATTTGGAGCATCCGAAATCTGTGAAGGAGTTTGAAACATTGCGATGGTAATCTTTGGCCCGTAATTCATCATTGCATAATACTATTGTTTTGGCTATGTAGAATAAACGCCGATGTGTTGCAAATTGGTAAACACATAAACAAATTCATAAAACTTTTTTGTATTTTTCAATTACACGTAATTTAGTAAATAATATAAAATCAACGATATCCGCAAGCAATTAGAATTAACACAATATTCATTTCAAGCAAAACATTTAGTTATTCAGTCCTAAACCAAGGGAACATTTCTATCAAAAAATATGATCTACTAACACATAGTATCATTGTATCTATGTTCCTTAAAGTCCTTTAATGGATAACACTGTTCATTCCATTGGAAGATTGCTAGAAGACCCGTTTTTAGGTTGATGTAATATCTACTTTTTCTTTTAAATAAGCTGTGTACCTTTCCTCATCTCTTCCAAGACTGTTTCAAAAAATCCCATATTCCTTTATGCTCTTGGAAGTTTTCCGTATCTATGAAGGTACTCTCCGGTGCATGAGGCACTTTTGATCCACTCTCGCGCACATCTGGGAGTGCATAAAGTTTAGATTAACAAACTTCTCCGTAATATAGTCCTTGTAGAATAAAGCCAAATAAAGTTTATAATCATCTTTTATGATGTATATGATTTTATTGAACGTTTATTTGTTTTCAAAGCCTCCATGTTTATGCACAAACGTTTATCGTATCAGAACATTAGACATAGTCTTTCCTACTGCTTTTAGTTTTGCAGTGACTTTCCATCCATACATATGTTTTTGTCTTACACTTGAAAATCTAAAAATAGTTGTTTTCGTTGTTGTTTTCGGACCCTTTATCAAGTTTTCAAAGTTTGTTCAGTTTTTCACAAATCTTACACATCGCTAACAGATCTGTTTTAATGTATTTTTTTTACTATTAAATAAGTTGTGTATCTTTCTTCATCGTTTCCAAGATCGTTTCAAAAGGATCATTTATGTTATTAAAGTAAACTTAAGAGGAATGCTAATGAAATTATTTGTGGTATATGTCAGATAAATGAGATAGGGATCCACATTCCTTCGCTCTCTGTCCCCTCTGAGTATCTAGATATTTTACTCTCAACCTAATCTTCGTGTCTTTTTGTGATGAGTGTACTTAGTTTTGCTAGAATATTCCAGTTGTTGTATTCACCCCCCCCCCACACACACATATATATATATAAATCTCTCTCTCTCTCTCTCTCTCTCTCTCTATATATATATATATATATATATATATATATATATATATATATATATATATATGTATTAAAAACGAAACTGTCGTTACCGTTTTATTATTTCATTTAACAAAGCACATCTCCTTAGCACAATGATCGTCTTTAAAATGTTTATTTTCAGCGTCAGACATATCTAAACACACTTCCTAGAGTAGTATGCTTTTACACAGGCATTTAATTTAATTAGTGGGTAGATGTTGATGTGAAAGTAAACAATTGTGAGAGCCGCACTCCACAACAGAAAAAATATTCTTCAATTGATTATTTTATTCAATGGTTTTCGACAAAATGTTGCGTTGCTTTTACTTTACTTCTCTGTGTGCAGCCCATTCATATATAATTGTATGCCAATAACACTAGCTCAACAATAAAACGATGGTTAGAAACAGTTTTCACATTGTATTGCAATTTGACAAATTGTAAGATAAAACAATCATGCACCCTCAACTTTCATACGATTCTATTTTATTTTTCAAAAATGCTTATTCCTTTTAAATACATGATGTAATAAACCTCGTTGCTCAACACACCAGAGGATGTCAATGAGTTGATATTACTTTAAGTCATAACACTAATAGCGCGAAAGGTTTTAGACGCATTATTTTGTTTAAATTGTCAATGGCGTCATTACCATGAGAGGCCTTTAACTTATTGAAACACCCCTTTGTATGTCTTTCCCTTCATTTTTTGAAACTCACTCAGCCCCTCACCGCGTGGGTTCAAATCCCGACAGGGTCATTCGGATTTTTATGTGAGGAAGCCTACCGGCTGGCTTGCAGTAGGTCGGTGGTTCTACCCGGATGCCTCTGTGCATTCGGGATCTTCCTCCACCTGTAATTAGCTGGGCATCGCTATATGACTGAAATATTGTCGAAGCGACGGTAACCTCAAATAGTCAAGTCATTATTTGAAGGCGTATATAATCAGGTTTACCGTTTATCGTCAGCAATCAATGATTGTATGGATGGCGTTTTCTGTACGTTTTGAATGTAGCTTATAATCATTATATATTATAATAATGCTACATATTTCTTCATTACTTTCTGATTTTTATATGTTATACATAGTAAATGCCTTTAAAACGAAAATGTTAAGAAATTGATAGGTCACCGTGCTTGTTTTTGTATTTCCAAGGTAACTAATTCTTTAAAAAAACTTATAGAAATAAAAACACAAAATTAAGATAGTAACAAATAATTCTATATAAAAATTATAAAATTAAGGTAAAACAATAATTTTTGGAAAAGGTTAAAAAGTAGTTCGATTTCACTTTTTTAACAAAAATCGATTGACATTCTCTTTCATTTTGCTTGTAAATATTATTTAATGGTTGCTCGATCAAAAGAATGAATACAAAGTATCGATCACCGAGTTCATTTTCGAATGACTGAGCTGGTTCTATGGTTAATATCAATGGCTCAAACGTAAAACAGAGTAAAAAATACATCAAACATACTTGATTTATTTAAAATTAATGAATTTTGAGAAAGAAATACTATCAATACAAACAGACGTCATTTACTGACGAAAAGAAAAAAAAATATGCTGATTTCATGACAGCTATAATCCAAACATTTGGAGCATCCGAATCTGTGAAGGAGTTTGAAAAATTGCGTAGTAATCTTTGGCCCGTAATTCATCATTGCATAATACTATTGTTTTGGCTATGTAGAGTAAACGCCGATGTGTTGTAAATTGATAAACACATAATACAAATTCATAAAACTTTTTATGTATTTTTCAATTACACGTAATTTAGTAAATAATATAAAATCAACGATATCCACAAGCAATAAGAATTTACACAATATTCATTTAAGCAAAACATTTGTTATTCAGTCCTAAACCAAGGGAACATTTCTATCAAAAATAGTATCTACTAACACATAGTATCTTTGTTTCTATGTTCCTTAAAGTCCTTTAATGGATAACACTGTTCGATCCATTAGAAGATTGCTAGCAGACCCGTTTTAAGGTTGATGTAATATTTACTTCTTTTTCTTTTAAATAAGCTGTGTACCTTTCCTCATCTCTTCCAAGACCGTTTAAAAAAAAACAGGTTCCTTTATGACCTGGAAGTTTTCCGTATCTATGAAGGTACTCTCCAGTGCATGAGGCACTTTTGATCCACTCTCGCGCACAACTGGGAGTGCATCAAGTTTAGATAAACAAACTTCTCCGTAATATAGTCCTTGTAGAATAAAGCCAAATAAAGTTTATAATTATCTTTTATGATGTATATGATTTTATTGAACGTTTATTCGTTTTCAAAGCCTCCATGTTTATGCACAAACGTTTATCGCATCAGAACATCAGACATAGTCTTTCCTACTGCTTTTAGTTTTGCAGTGACTTTCCATCCCTACATATGTTTTTGTCTTACGCTTGAAAATCTAAAAATAGTTGTTTTTGTTGTTGTTTTCGGACCCTTTATCAAGTTTTCAAAGTTTGTTCAGTTTTTCACAAATCTTACACATCGCTAATAGATCTGTTTTAATGTAGTTTTTTTCTCTATTAAATAAGCTGTGTATCTTTCTTCATCGTTTCCAAGACCGTTTCAAAAGGATCCTTTATGTTCTTAAACTTTCCCGTGTCTATGAAGGTACCCTCCGGTACTTGAGGCACATATGGTCAACTCTCGCGCACAACCGGAACTACACCAAGTTTAGATTAACAGACAAACCTCACCGTAGTATAGTCCATGAAGAATAAAGCCAAATAAAATTCATAACAATCGTTTATGTTGTGTATGATATTATCGATCGTTAATTCTTTTTCAAAGCCTCCATGTTTATGCACAGGTGTGTATCTTATCAAAACATCAGATATAGTCTTCACTCCGGAATTTAGTTTTGCAGTGACTAACCAGCCATGCATATGGTTTGGTCTTACGCTTGAAAATATACGAATATTTTTTGCGGCCGCTTTATCAAGTTTTAAAAGTTTGAATTTGAATTGGAGTTTCTATCTCGATAAACATCAATACTTATTTCGGACTGCGTTTGTCAGTGAAAACAGAAAAGTTACCACCAAAGCCTGGCAGAATGAAAAAGAAATGACCGTGTCACTTGATTGATATTGTTTCTCCTCTGTAGGAACCCGTCAATTGCTGTACTCAAGCACGCCCATGTCCTGCTGCTTATTTCTGAGCCACATCGGCTCATTCCGCTATATAAACTCAATTAATTACGGCATGATGACATCACTGTTGCATGATGCTGGTAAGCCTATGGAACTTATGATGAGGAAACCGAGCCCATTCCCCAATGAGAGCCTGTCTGAGCTCCAAGACAGTTGCTAGGTGGACTTGGCGGAAGGAAATGGATTTCTGTAGCTTACACCACTCCTGTTCTATGAGATTAAAATATGTGGATCTAGCTGGCTAACCAAATCGTACAATTGAAACTAGCTCAAGAGATTGGTTGGGTTATGCGGGCCCTATGTACACGGGCATTATCATACATTAGAAAGAAATCATGACCTTCAACACCTGCGTAAACTTAAGAGGAATGTTAATAAAATTATTTGTGGTATATGTCAGATAAATGACATAGGGATCCACAATCCATCGCTCTCTGTCCCTCTGAGTATCTAGATATATTACTCTCAACCTAATCTTCGTGTCTTTTTGTGATGAGTGTACTTATTCCAGTTGTTGTATTCACTCCCACCACACACACACACACACACACACACACACATATATATATATATATATATATATATATATATATATATGTGTGTGTGTGTGTGTGTGTGTGTGTGTGTGTGTGTGTGTGTGTGTGATTTGGTGTTATTTTGTACCTCACAAAATAGATTATGCTTTATCAATAATTTGTCAAAAGATCGATTTTCTAGTCAATTCTTTCATCAAACATGCTTAAATGCAGGCGACACAAGTGTTCCGAGGAACACCCACATCTAGTTATTATAATTATATTCGTTTCCTAGCAACTCCCCAAGCTTCTCGTTGTGAGGTTTGTAAAATTCTGATAGTAAGTCTCGTGTGGAGTTCAGCATGGCTCCCAGACCCTCTCTACGAACGTTCCGTTTGTCGCTTTTGGCAATGACCTGTATTTCTTCTTCATTCAGCGGATCTAGGAAATAAAGATTACAACATAAAACTTTTTTTTCAAATTTCCTTTATCTCTAAAATATCTAAAATGGTTTTGGACAGTCATCTTTACCTGTACAGATGTTACTAGAAAAGTCTTATTAATAAGGCGACAGGGAGGGCCTGTGGAAGGAAGCACGGAAGGTTGGTTCTTCTACCCGGATGCTTCTGTCCTTCATCTGGACATCGCAACAGGACTGTTCAATTATACTGTCGAAGCGATTACAACAAGCAACAACTAAGAGCACATATTTTGGCCGTCCTTTGTTCAAAGCCTGTCGTTATACTCGTATGTATTACTCTTAATAAACGTGAATATTTTAAACTTGGATAATCACCATCATATAGATTCGATTATCGTCATTTATAAGATTATTGCAGACAACAGAAAATGCGTTAAGACTGATACATGCATGGATTCACTCACCAAGCCCGAGAAAAGCATATAATTTCCTAAGGTAGAAAGCTGTTCGTAAGCTAAAGTCCTCTAGCTTAACAACCATTACTTGGTCACGGGGGAACACTCGAAGGTAGTCACTTATGTGGATATGATATATACCCAGTCGTATACGATACTGAAAAAAAAAGTCCATTAGAAGTCCTTCCACACAGAAGCCTAGCTCATTTATAGGAAGGCATCATTAGATTTCGTAATCTGTATCATCCAGGCGTTTCCGTTGAATGTAAAACTCAAACGCCTGGACAAACTTTGTGTGGGAGACTTATATTATTTATATTCTATTTGTTTCTAAATTTTAAGTTTCGTGCAAGATTTAAATGGAAAAGCATTGAAATGACCACGAATGGATATCCATGCAACTTAATTGGGGTATAAGCTTCATTTTAGAGATTTGTAGAGCGATATCAGGTGGTCACATATTCCAAAGAGAAACAAAGTCGAACCAAGGGATTAAGAAAAACAGAATTAACGTTATTCAAAATTATTTCGGCTACCACGACGACAAGTAAATGTCTGTAAAAGTTCATGCCTAATATCATTGTCTTCTGCCCAGTTGTTTCCCTCTAGATAGGTATTATCATACCGAGGGTATGACATCACATTAGCCCATCTTGAGCACTTTGCTTTACGTTGCGCTCTGGATGGCCATAACCGAGCCATAATTGATAAATCAAATATCCCTGTTACAAGATCGTTTCATGACTGGTTAGGACTGGTTAGCCTGCTGTCAGGATAATGTGTCTGGATGTCTAAGACATGATATTGCAGTAGGACAGTACTATATATGTTTGTTTTGTGTAGACATATTCTCCTAATGAGTGAAATACGGTAACGTGTCCGAGCGGTCTAAATAACTATATAGCTATGGAACTTAATTTTCCTTGTGGCTCTCTTGGTCGTATGATTAAATAAATTAAAGATATGCTATGGAATATATACAAGACTGATTTTAAAAATGATTGTTACAACAAATTATTGTCTCAAATAATTGATATTCATTTTCTTTAATCAGAGATAGAAAACAATTCTAACTTTTAATGAAATTATAACGGGCCCTAAATGAAATTCGTCACTTCAGTCCTAACTTATAACATGTCCTATATTTCCAACTCTGAGCTTCTACTAAATTAATAAATGTTTTTTAAATCATACTAAGTTACACCAAACCAGATAGCGCAATGCTTTCTGTGTATAGTAATTACTAAACATAGTAGTTTTCCAACTGCTACCCGACCTGCAGGTTCGCCACCTTAAACCTTACATCCAACCAGATAGCGCAATGCAAGGAAGTGTTCTGAATGTGCTAACTTGCAACATTTAGCAGCGGATCAATGCCATTTTTAAGCTTTGTTCATGACCAGAATGCATTATATCATTTTAAAGCTTGAAAATGATATAATGCAGCCTTGCCGTATCAACTGGCGAATCCACGCACTAAAAGGTGACAGACCGACTGACTGACAACCCTCCTCCTCCTTTCAAAGTTAACATAATAAATAAATAAAATAACAAAACAGAATCATATATCATATAGAAAATATAATCAATTATTCGAGCAACAATTAAGCCATTTTGAGAAGAAAAAAGTATGATTTTGTTCATTACGGTTTCTGAAGGAATTGCATGATAACGAGATACAGAAGTACTCGGGTAGAACCACCGACCTACCGCAAGCCAGCTGGAAGGCTTCCTCACATGAAAAATCCGAATCCCTACCGGGATTCGAACCACAGCGGTGAGGGGCTGAGAGATTTGTAGTCCACGACTGTAACCGCTCAGTCACGGCGGCCCCCTTTAAATATGGCACGACACAGTTGTCTTTTTTGTTACAGCCTTTTCAACGGGTTTCGTTTCGACAATATGTGCATATTTTACCAGCCTTTTCGAACGATTTCTTGTCTTCGATGAAAATTAAATACTGTCGAAGCGACGGTAATCTCAAATAGTCTAGTCAAGTCGATGAAAATTAGGGTACACACAGTGTACAATGTTTTTTTTTAGACACATGTCTTCTGTTTAACTTACACGCACATCGAATATATTCTAGCTGTCCTGATTGGCTGAAATGTTAGTTCTCATAAATTGCACCATTTCTCATAAACCGCACCATTTTGTTTGATTAGAGACATTTAATCTGTGAAGTTGAACTATTTAGTTTCCTTTTCAACTCTATTTGCGTTTTCATAATATACAGAAGGGAATTATAATGTCATGTATTATGTTTCAAAATTTAGGTAAGTATCTTACAAGTAAAATCATTGCCTATGTTTGATAAGATTTTGATAAATATTCATATACTATTGCTCTCGAAATATGTCGCATGATAAATAAATAAATAAATAAATAAGGGGTTTAAGTTTATTATCAAAAGCTAATATTTAGATTTCTTTTTATTAAGAATTGTAAACATACTAAAGGAAATGGTAAAATTATCGCTACATGTTTTGAATTATATTTTGGAATTGTACGAAACAAGACTCGA
>CM037780.1:2401668-2451668 GCA_021229015.1 Solen grandis | reverse complement strand
CTTGTACGGTTTCATTGGTTGACGCCGACATGTTTTATTGTACTTTTGAAAGCTATTCACCAATTAATACCAAACTGCAATTAAACATGCTAATATACTTACCAGAAATGTCTGCTAGATGAGGAATGACGCCGTCAGGTAGTTTTGACACGTAAGATTATTCTGTATAGGTAGAGAGATAGCTGTAACAAGTAAAATCCACAGAAATGTAAAGAAAGTACTGTATAACCCTAAGTCCATTATAAGCAAGCTGCATCCACAGTACCGTTCTATTAAATGTTCATTTTCATTCTAATTGTAACAAAACGTGATCATCCGGAATTATACAAGCTGGAAGGCGATATCATAAGTATTGTTCATATAGAAAAGACGATTTTCATTATTATTATTTATTACTGTATTATCAAATTATCAACTATGTATTAATCAGAAATAGTCATAAACGGTATAGTAAATTGTTGTTAGATACACAGACATGTACTTAATTTTGGTACAACATTCAATCACCAATAACTATCTCCATGAAATTTAGTCACAAACAGGCGAATGTAAACAGTACAGTATTTAAATCCAGAATACCACCACTGTTATTTAAGTAAAACTGAGACAATAACAATACTATCTAACTTTATTTCAGAATACACATCACCAAGTAAAGTGTGCCTTTAATATGGATACACTATAATTTTGCAGCGTTTATATTAATGTTCTTTGGAAAATGCAGATTTGTATTATACCTCTCTCTCATCTTGTTTTCGTGAGCTCAACGCCCCAAACATACAGTTCCAACACACAGTCAAAAATATATTAAATCAATGAATTTCTTCAAAATATCTAGTAATAAAGACTGCATTCGTTCTTAAAAATGGAATCGTACTATAATAATTATTTTGGTAATTGATAGCTTATATTCATTCATTGTTTCCTTACTGTGTATGTACATTGCTGCATACTCTTAAAAAAACGGATAACCTACCCACTTAAATATGTCTCGTGAGCCACTGAATCCGCCAAAGCTTCTCGTAATAAATATACGTTTTCTGTCATATGCTTTTTCCCATGTTTAGCATAAATTATATGGACATAGGAATTTACCCATTGGAAGATAACTCTATCCTACATTTCAAATGATCATGTTGTTTGTTTGTTGGGTTTAACGTCCCACCGACAGTATTACAGTCTTTTCGAGACTATATCGACTTGAGATGGATATAGTGCTGCCACACTGCAATAACACGCAGTAGACATGTGACATGATATCACACCAACTCATCTTGACAATGGGCCAACAAGTCCTGAAACTACATTTATATACTGAGCGCCAAGCAGGGGAACTATATCAGTGCCTTTTTTTACGACTTTGGTGCTTCCAAGGGGTAATATTCCCCAAATACTGATACTTTTCTCATTTTATAAAGATACAAATAATACGTACTTTATATGAAATAGATATGTTGGAAATGTTAGAGTTTTTAGTCATCCCTTTATTGTCATTTAACAGTGAGAAGGTGATATAACGCATAAGGGTATGGTAGAATATTACTACGCGCGGTCAATGACAGGGGTACTTTAGCATGCCATTTTAAGTAAATGGTAATTTCCAGTCGAACGAAC
Organism: Solen grandis; assembly: GCA_021229015.1. Classification (NCBI taxonomy): domain Eukaryota; kingdom Metazoa; phylum Mollusca; class Bivalvia; order Adapedonta; family Solenidae; genus Solen; species Solen grandis. The sequence goes on along the minus strand of CM037780.1, from coordinate 2,450,054 downwards.
ATCCGATTTTCGATACAAACATACATATGTATGTACTTTAAAAGGTTGATTTCTTTCAAAATGTTACATCTGAGGCGAAAAAAATGCAACAAAATGGCAGCGTGGTGTGTTGGTAACAAAGCTGACGGAATCAGAAATTTCAGGCAGGGACTCGGCATAGCTTCGTCACAACCTGAAATTTCTGACCCTCGGGTGAGATATCCCTCTCCTACATGAACACTAATGAAGGATTCTTATTACCATAGAAGATTATTCATTTTCGTCTTAAATAAGTGTTTATGTCATATATGGTGCCAGTATGGTTTAAGTTGTAAAACAAAAGTAATCTTTAAGAAAAATCCTATACATTCAACTTTTTTTTCACACTTCATTTTCTGATTAAGTTTACATATCAATTACCCAAAAAATTGTTTGTATGCTTACAGCATAAACATTAACATTGTTTTATCAGCTTTATTCTCTAATCATGAAGATCTAAATGTCTAGAAGTAAAATCAATACATGTAACATGTATATGAAGATTTATTATATACTTATAAATTTACAGGCTCCAATACATGCAAAACACGAGGCGCAAATACGACTCAACAGATTAAAATTCCGTATTGTGTCAGGTAGCTAAGGTCACTTTCGACTTTCGTGACGTCACTTTCTTGAGAAAAGTTGATAAACTCATTAAGACCTGTGTAATGAATATTTATAGGTATTATAATAAAAGGAAAATTATGTTGCAGTAGCTTTTGGTGGCTTTGTATTTTGCTATGAGCAGCCAAAGGGGTTTGGCACGGGGGGGGGGGGCATCAAATCACTAAATGTAATACAAGGGATACTTATTCTAAACCTATGCTTTCTTCGGGAAAATGTCAATAGCTCAACCATTTATGAACGAATATTTGGGTATTTTGCACCTAATGCAAGGGTATATATTTATGCAACCAAAACCCAAAAGTCACCACAGTTTCACCCATACGAACTCAAGTGTTCAGCAATCCGGTTTCCCAAAATCTCAACACGCGTTCTTCCAAGGGGTCATGAGGTCTAGTCCTGCTGAGACCTTTATTTATTTATATATTTTGTACAGAGACCAATGAATAAAATAATCTATCTTACTGCTGTTTTAATAAGATTTAACTTCCCTGAATTTTAACATGCATACCACAAAAAAGGGATTGACTTTATAATTGACACATTTCAACTTTCGCTTCTGACAGTGCTCTCAGTGCTTTGATTTTAATCAAATGTAAATTGGGTCTAGAAACTACAAAGAGGGTGGAGTTCGAAGGATTGCACCTACAACTTTGGACAGCCGGTGTAGTTCATTCCCCGATGAACGTTTAAACTCACCTGCATTACTTTATGATATTACAACATATCCCTTTATGGTAAGATGCTTTTTTTTTTTTTTTTTTTTTTTTTTTGAAGTCGCCAATATAGATCATGCAAAAATCGCGAAATATGCCGTACATATGAAAGCTTATCGTCTGACTGGATTTCAAAAGTTACATTTTTCAATGGGTTTATTCCGGGCGGCGGGAGCCGGCACGGTTTCTGATACGGTTTTTAATTGCTGAACAGTGGTACCCGTCTTTACATGATGTAATTTTGTAAAAGGGGGGAAAAAAAAAGATATATAGATATGCTTTTCGTCTATTCTTGTGATTGTCTTTGATAATGATTGACAGGTGTCATTATTTTTTTTTTTCGAAATTTTAAATTTTATTTTTACGTTAAAATGTATTGGTGTCTTCCCAACTGTCCCACTTTTATATAAAACAGTAAAAATCAAGGTGGGACAGTTGGGAATCATGCTTAATTGGATAACAATAGACTGTCATGGATGAGTGACTATAGTCTTTACCTAAATGGATGGAATATTTCAGTGCAATTATTTGTCTTATTGTCTTATATTATAATAAGTTATATGCTATTAGCAAAATTATTTATAATAAGTATTTATAATACTTATTATGTTTTAGGATGTTGTCAGTATTCTCTCTCTCTCTCTCTGAAATGAAGAAAACAAACTCTTTATGTTTTCATATATTTATTATTTTTATTTCATGTGTCATGAACAAATCAAATAAAGACAGGGCTATATTCGGATGTGGTACAATTTATTGTATTTTGTTTTAATTTGAAAACAAGCATTTCATTTAAACAACTGTGACATTCCACCCTACTGATCTGTTCTATACAGAGTTACTCGTCAAACCGAATCAAATGCGATGCACAATCGGCATACTCCATCACAGTGATTTCTTCAGCCATGTACTTGTGTTTCAGGGCAGACAGTCTCTGTTCAAGTTGTCGGTATTTCCTCCTCTTCTTTTCTCTCACTCCTCCGGCACTGTGCTGAAGAATTTTGATAGCATTGGCAGCTTCAATCCTTTGTATTGTTTCCAAGAACTTGTAAATGTTCGGATGTGACTGTCTCATACTTTTCTTTAGTTTGTTGTGCCAGCCTTCCAAGTTGTTTGTTGTTCTTGGTCCTTCTGTCTCGAAATGGTTCCAGTTGTCCTTGTCTCCCTCAACCCAATGTTCAGTGACATAGTCTGTGAACCTTGAAACATCCACTGGAATCTCTGCATTTTCAGCATCCGTCAGTGCGACAAACCACACATCTTCAACATGTTGTATGGGGACTAGAGGCAGAACTGCAGCTCTTCTTCCTAGTTTCTTAAAGTCCTCATTCTCAGAATACAGTCCAACTAAGCCAAGCTTCTGTATCTTCCGCCAAACACACTGTGTGTAATGAAAAAAACACCCTTTCACATTCACATTTGGAAACACTCTGCGAGCTGCCTGCTTGGTTGCTGCCTCAAAGTCTATCAGGAGTGTGTCTGGTCCCAGTTCCATTCCTATTTCCCTGCATTTCTGTTGAAGATGTTGAAAAAGTCTGCAGTAAATCCTTTCACTTTTTCCAGGCAGAAGGGCAAACACTAACGGATACATGTGTCCATCAATATATCCATGGAGTGTGTAGACCTGGCTGAATATGTCTGGGCACACATAAAATGTTCCGTCTCCATATATGGTTGGGTTCTGTGCCAGATGCTGGAGATTTGTTCTTGTAGCAAAAATCAGCATCCTGTTGTCATTCTCTGCCTCATCAACCAGTAGGAACTGCTCACCAGTGTGCGTTTCAGTCCATTTTCCATCCAAATCTATGTCACTCCTGGACTTTGGTATCCCCGGTCTCAATGCACCTCTTTCCCTGTATAGAGATGACTTGGTGGAGGGGAAGGTTGGTAATCCTTTGCAGACTTGTTCTGCATCTTCGTCCCATTCTCTGTCTCTCAGACTGGATATGACTTCTTCATATATTGACGGAATCGGCGTGGTTTCTTCGCGTGCCCTCTTTCGCATGAGTTGATTTATTTCATGGCGCTTCAGTTCCATGTGTTCGGCTGCATGATTATGGGTATTGGTCACAGAAACTGGAATGTTGTCAGCTGTTGTGATTTTAGCAGAACAGGTTCGGACATGACAGACCCAGTACACCCTTGTTGGTTTTCGGTTTTTGACCTGGTATCTGAATCCATTGTAAACCAGACTATCACCACCACGTTGGTTCTTGACAAACTGCACACTCACTTGTGCATTTGCCATTTTAGCTTATAATTTCAGACGATGTTACTTAGTGAAATTTTACTATCAAATGAAGACATTTACATCAGAATGTAAATATATTGTATCTGATACAGTTCAGTTCATTAATGAGATATCACAGTTTGAAAGTCACAATAAATTGATAACCAAAAATGTTAATTACTTCAAATCAAATTGTTTACCTTAAGTAGTAAACTGCTAGATCAAAGGACTTGTTTGTATTTCTTAATCCAATCACTTAGCAATATATACAGGATAAATGGACTTTAGTTGGACCAATCAATTAACACAATTTAAAGAAAAAAGTAGCAGAGGTGATAATTATCTTAATAAGTTCAAATTATTTTTTATCTTTATCAATTCACATAAGCTTTAAAGCCAGAGATCAAAGGAATGCATGTTTACACTATAAATTACAATTAATTTAGTAACCCTAATTAATGGACCTTAATAAACACATTTTAGAAAAAATAATACAAAAAAAAATTTTCCTCTTAAAATACAAAATCAAAAAAAAAATCAGAAACAAAATCAGATAATACAACTTCAATTCATTTTAATGTGTTGTAGTTTGAAATAGATTATAATCCCTTATCAAAACACACCCAGCAAGGTGCTAAAAATCTTGAGTGGGACAGTTGGGAAACAAAATATCAAAAAGTGGGACAGTTGGGCATAAACCAAATGTATTATCTGCGGAGAGTTTTATTGTACTTACGCAAACCCAGATATACACGTACTTGCCGTTTTCGTACTAAACATTTTCCTGCGAACGTTGTTAACAACATTTGAGTATGGGAACACTGTGAGGTTGTAAAACAGATTACACCACATTATCATTTAAACCTTTATTTTGCCAGTTATCTAATAGAAATTTAGATCTTGGATTTAGTCCTGTTGTAATTATGCTGAAATCACCTTCACAAGCTTGGATTAAAACCAGTAGGTGCGAATGTCAGTTATAGAGACCATTTCAAATGCAGTCTTTTCACATGCTGGTTCGCAGTGTATTACTGCGTTAAGTGAAAAAGTAAGTACCAGTAAAACAGCACGCCAAAAGCAATAATCTTTCGGCCCGATTGTTTAACGCTTGTGTCAGAAGTTTTCTCGTTATTTTTTGTTGTTGTTGTTTTTGTTCAAATTTTTTATTGGACCAGTACTGTATACCTGAGGCAAGTATGAACTAGTCTTATGACAGCCTGCTTGTCTACTAAAAACTTAAGCTACATCACCAGATATCCAAACCACTGTGGCCTTGTTATGGACTAACTTGTCTAGTTACAGTTTAGTTTTCTCAGTTAATGGGCAGTCTACAGAACATATGTCAACATTTCAAAAGTCCATATGTTTTCTTCTAGAGTACAAATCTATTCCTCCATAGCTCTGCAAAACGTCAAGGTTTGTTTATTGAGTTATTTGATATCTATCAGAATATAATGATGGTAGTTATAATATATATGATCCGTTTTGAGATATCAGCTCTCAGGTCTTACCTCGTAATGAATGCCTGGATCATAACAAGATACATCTAGAACTATCACTGATGATCACTTATCAGCTCTACACCGGTTTTATTCAACAACATGAACATGCATTGAATATACGTGATTCTTATATAGTTCCCATTGAATTCTGTATAGTGCGGTTAACAAGAAAATGATATACTTGTATTACGTAGTATATTTTTAATTTGCTTATTTGTCTATTCAGAAAGGCTGAAAGGTTGAAACAAACATCATTGATATAAAAAATAATAAAGGGCTCTAATATCAGAGAGAGTTCATGTACTTTGTTTGGTAGGAGTTTGGGACCGCACGCAGTATCCACCCTCTTCCAGGGTTTTGAGCACTCAAATTAGAAAGACACAGATCTTTCTATCCAAAATTTAAGGCATCCTAACCATGAAAGCGGAAATTCTCATACCGAACTAAAATCTTTTATTTTGAAGTGAAAAATGAAATAACAGTCAAACCTATCATAAGTTGTCGTTCAAGGGAACAAGAGAAAGTGGTCGAATAACAGAGGTGACCGCTGAATGAAATTTACATATATACCAAAATGCTGTTTTGTTAATCTTAGAATTGACCGCTTAATACAGGTTGACCGCTTAAAAGAGGGGGTCGCTAATACAGATTCAACTGTATACACTAACTCCATGCCATCAACACATATAAGCATGCAGCAAAATGCATTGTACAATTTTACCCAGATGTTCTAGCATTATTTTGACATCAGTGGTTTTTTTTGTTTTTTTTTGTTTTTTGTTTTTTTTTATGAGAGGGGGAGAATGCGCAAACAAGCTAAAAAGAGGATTTTTTCTACTATGTATAACGTAGGCATTTTATTGTATGTACTCCTACTTAATGATGTTTTATTGCAAAAAAAGAATAATAAGAACAATATTATAACATGTTGAAAGTTTTATTAAGAATATACAGTGAGTCCATGCATACAATATGGTATCATTGGTATGTAAATAGATGGTCATAGAGGAGGGGAAAATGAAAAAAAAAATGGGGAAAATATGAATTCCAGTCAGGGAGAATGCCGCCAATATTCTCCATATATTTTGACCAAAAATAAATAAATAAATAAAATAAATAAATAAATAAATAAATAAATAAAAAAAAAACAATGGACATTATAGACAAAAAAACTGCAGACAATGTTTTGGTTTCAGTATTCAGAGTTGAAGACTTTGTAATGCTAAACATTCAATGTTGAAAGAAAACAACGCTTTTTTATTTTTATTTGTAAGAACATTTTCGTCTTACTGCACTTATCAGTGTTGTAGTTATGAAGAGTGTTACTTCTTAATACGTTTATCGTCATTTTGAAGCAAAAACATATTCTTTTAACTCAGGAGGGTGCACATTTGGACCTGTATTAGCGGACCACCTGTACTAAGCGGTCAATCTGTATTTAGCAGTCAATTTTAATTTTACCAAACTAGCATTTCGGTATATATGTAAACTTCATTTAGCGGTCACCTCTATAAAGCGGTCACTTTATCTAATTCCCTTAAATGACCGCTTAATTCAGGGTTGACTGTAGTTGTCACTTAGGTTGGAGTTTACCACCACTGCAATATAGCGGCGTGAAGAGTGCACAGAGGCATTCGGATTGAACCACCGACCTACCGTTCCGGTAAGTCAACTGAAAGGCATCATCGCATAGATAATATGAGTTAAAAATAATCGTTGATTGTTTTCCGTGAAATATCAGTGATATATACCTATATCAAATCTGCTAGGTACATGTTATAACGGAAAATAATTCAGCCGAGTGATAATCGCTTACACTTCGTACTTTTCTTTTTCTCTCTTGAATCTTACCAGGTTGGTAGGATAGTCTATCTATATGAAGTCGCATGTTATTAGATTATAAAATACATATGTGTTAATCATTAATTTATATGCTATATCTTTGTTGAAATATCGAAACAAACTCTATGATAAAGCATACCATCTTATTATCTTACAGCAAATATCTTAATGTTGATATTTGTTGTAAGGTGAGGTATAATAGGATATAATATTCACTATGTCTTTGTCTCAATTATTTTTTCGATACCTAACTATGGCAGTTATATATAAATAGTGTGTGTTAGATTTGCCTCCGCCATATTATTTGGGTACCATATCGGCTTATTCTTGAAAGTAAGTTTCAATTTTGAAAAATCGGATATGTAAGTGGATGTGAGGACTGACCGTCGAGACATTGTGTGATTTCTTGAGTTGGTTCGTTTCTGCGGAAGCACCGAGGGGACATGGTGTTTTTCTTAGTTATTATCTCGTGGCCACGAGATAGTAACTGAGAAAAAACAACAACAAAAAACAAAAAAAAACAAAAAAAAACAAAAAAAACGAAAAACAAATCTTGCTAACTCGTGGTCACGAGTTAGTAACTAAAAAAAAAACAACAACAGTTCTCGCTATATCGTGGCCACGAATTAGTAACTAAGAAAAAAAACAACAAAAAAAGTTTTCGCTAACTCATGGCCACGAATTAGTGACTAAGAAACAGTTTTCGCTAAATCGTGGCCACGAGTTAGCTAGCCAATCAAATCGTTAGATAATCTCGTGGCCATGATATAGCGAGAACTGTTTTTTTTTTCTTAGTTACTAATTCGTGGCCACGAGCACGAGTTATCGAAAACTTTTTTTTCTTAGTGACTAACTCGTGGCCACGAGTTAGCGAGAACTATTTTTTTTCTTAGTTACTAATTCGTGGCCACGAGCACGAGTTATCGAAAACTTTTTTTTCTTAGTGACTAACTCGTTGCCACGAGTTAGCGAGAACTATTTTTTTGTTTTTCTTAGTTACATCTCGTGGTCACGAGTTAATATTCGTCTTTTGATTTTTTCTTAGTTATATATTGTGGCCACGAGATAGCGATATTTTTTTTCTTAGTTACGAACTCGTGGTCACGAGTTAGCAAGATCTTTTTTTCGTTTTTTTTCTTAGTTACTATCTAGTGGCCACGAGATAATAACTAAGAACAAGAGGCCCAAGGGCCATAGACGCTCACCAGAGTACATCTGCAATTTAAAATGAAACAATTGTTTTCTGTAACTAGGAATGTTTAACTGCGACTGTTTTATGTGGTTCCTTTTGAGAGTGTCAATATGAGTCTATATGAAGGAAAAGGTTAAATCAGTAACAGTTGTTAATCTGGAAAAAGCAGCCAAAACAATTTCAAGTACAGATAAATCGGAGTCAAAAACCACACAAAATACACCCTTGACTTGGAACAGTTAATGGTTGTAAGAAGGAAAAACACAAAAATACACCTTTCCAAAGTTTATAGTGAATTAAAATTGGGGTTATGGATCCGTTTGTCTCATATAGGACACTATGAGTAGCCTAAAAGTAATTTTCTACCTAAATGTCCCACATACTCTCGACACCGTAGTAATTCCATCCCTATACACTCTATGGAGCAGTGCGGTTGTGGTTCACAAGCGCTAACATTTTCAGAAAATACAGTGTCATCATGCAACTTAAAACACACTGGACAATCTACGGTCATATAATCTCATTCATTTCAACCAGTTAATAAATTCTCGGGTTATCTTTTTGTTTTGAAAACACTTTTCGCAAACCGATAAGTGTTATTTTGTTCAAATATTTAAATCCAAAATGGTGGATCACGGAATCAGAAACACGCTAAATCGGGAAAAATATTGTGTATTGAAGAGTAGATCAGGGTTTTCTACCAAATATTCTTCCAATTACAGTTATAGTAAGACAAAACAAGCCAATTAAATTAAGCTGATACTGATTTTTATACATAATTATGCCAATCGTTTTTGCTCCAATAAACTATATACCGGTACATGGAATTGTAACAGCGGTGGCCCGAAGGATTAGCCACAAGACCTTTCAACAACCCTATCAATATGAATACAGCATTAAACAAGATTAGCCTGTGAGTAATTTGCAGGCTATTCAGGTTTTACTGCTGCTTAGTGGTTTTACCATTGAATTTGGCAAGATTGAAGTCTGTTTTTTTTTGCAGATGAAGCTTTTTTCGTACCTATTGAGGGTATAAAAAATGAAATTTGTTTGGATTTTTAGTTTTCAGAAAAAGATGCTGTACATATTCTTTTTTTTTGTTGTTGTTTAATGAGACACCAGTTTTGCTTGGGGGAGGCGTTGTTTAACGGTGTCTCTTAAAGAAGGAAAAAAAGCCCTGTTATTACTGATCATTTCCAACGAGAGATGAAAATGACTGTTGTTTATATTGCGTGCACCTGCTTGGCAACAAAAAAAATTTGTCTATGCACATGCATTGATATCGATTTCCGGGGACCGGCAAAGTAATTACTGGCCAACAAGCCATTTTACTTAAGTTTATAAGTATCACATTTGTCATTAGACTATCACCTTTGATACTTAATGAAAGAATATGCACATTTATCCACCTGAAAGATTTTTTTTAACAACCAGAAATAAAGTTCAGAAAAAAAAACTTGGAGGTAACCATACAAAACAGAACTTTTTTTATCACTAAAAAAAACAAAAAAACACACACACACACAAACACAGCACTTAAATTGTTGGCTAGGAAATTAATGTACACCACTGAACTTGTAAAAAGACTTTGTCTCTGTGCACCTTGGTTCAGAGGGGTAATACTTGAAAGGCGATTCTTGAGAACTTAGACATCATTTGGGAAAATGTTTTTGAATAATGGTAGAATTAAAATTGATTTATACAAGTTGCTGACATTTACCAATAATGGGATTTGTCGTTTATCGACATAAATCCCTTTATTGAAGTGGTGATCTGTCGTTGTTATACCTCTGTTCCCCCCCCCCCCCCTGGTCTAGTAATTATTCAGGCGTGCTTTTCTCACGCTACACCGTAATCCGCTCTTTCCGGTTTTCAGCGGCAGCCATTTTTATCTGTTTGGTAATTTGTGGGTTCAAAAATCTGTTTATATCTGAGCCATCTTAATAATATTTCTAATGATTGTTGTATTTTGTTGTGTTAACAATTTATTTAGGGGTTCGGCTTTAGTATTTTGCTTGATCGATTTTTTAATTTGTTATATTTCTTGAAAAAAGTGTCTCGTGGGTTATTTTTAGACATGATTCGTAAAGACTTCAACATTTCACCAAAGGCATTTGTGTTTGTATTTGTAGTGTTTAATTTACGCCGGGTAATCGATCTGCAACGCGAGGTAATCGATCTGAAACAATTTGTACACATCATTGTACTTTCGCTTTTGATTCGGCCTCGGTCGGTTTCGAACTGGTTATTTTAATTTAAACGTATTTGTGTTTGTATTTGTAGTGTTTAATTTACGCGAGGTAATCGATCTGCAACGCGAGGTAATCGATCGCAACAATTTGTACACATCATTGTACTTTCGCTTTTGATTCGGCCTCGGTCGGTTTCGAACTGGTTAATTTAATTTAAATGTAATCTAAAAAAAATTGTAGAGCGCGTTGCACTCATTGTCTAGGTTTCAAGCATATATCCGTCAATTTCACAATATTAAGCATTGCGCTTGATCCATTAAAATTATCATTTGTTTTGTTTCTCAATGTGTTTGTTTCAGGCTCTTTTAATTTCAGATGTTCTTTGCCTTCCTGGAATTGGTTTGTTTGGCTGACTTGCGTAACTTTGTGTTGTATAAATTTAACTTTATTTGTTTTGATTTTAACTGCTGCAACCAGCCCTGGTGACCAAGTGGTATGTATGGAATTCAGGGGCTTGTTCCCTGGCTGCATCATTCTGAAGCCATTTATAAATGAGAGTAATAGCTCCCACCTTGCTAGACTTTCAGTATATGAGGGAGTTTGTTGGGATAATGTAGCTGGAGTTTGGTCATGCCATTTCTCTTTTGCATGGGACTATCATGTGGCAGCACGGTATCCCAAGTAGACTTCACATAAATGTTATCTCTTGCCATGACATTTAAAATAAATAAATTAATAATAAATAAATAAATAAAAATAATTAAACATAATAAATAAATAAAAGTACGGGTAGTTGTTTATGTTGCAGACAACTAAATATATTTTAGTTATAAATTCCTAGATTAAAGCCGTGATTCGAACCATTCGTGTTTTCATTTTATAATTCAACAATTGTATCAGTCTTGTATTCTTGCTTTGTCCCCTTGGGCATTTCTGGACAGAAATTTTTTATTTCAGTCTAAGCGATTTTACAATCATCATGCCAAAGGTTAGAAAAGCGCGTGCTCCAAGGGGAGGTCCAGGACCAGCAGCTTCAACCGCCTCATCGACAACTGTTCCTCAGGCCGTGGTTGCCGCTCCAGGTGTGGCTGGTGCCCCGCAGACTGTCAATCAGCCGCAAGTCTCTGCGGAGCTGGTACAGGCTGTTGTCCGAGAAGTGACGCCTCAGCTCATTGAGGCTCTACAGCCTCTGAGAAGAGATGCTCCAGAGTCCGGTGTGACTGCAAATGTTTCGGAACCTGTCGATGCGGGTAATTTGATTACTTCATTTAATGATGTTGTTGGAGCACATGTGCAGAGCTCTGTTCGTCAAAAGATTTTACTTGGGGAATATGTTGATTTGGGTGCTCTGTTACCCAGTCGCCCATCTTCTCAAAACATGAGTAACATCGTCTTGATCAATGGCGAAATTGCCTTACAAAGCCGTAATCAGGGCCAAAAATCAGCGACATCAAGTTGTGGACCGATGCATTTCTGATTTTTATAAGCATCTATATTACTACGCACCCTGATTCAATCCAGGGGTTACTTAAATATTTAGCTAACATCAGATTAGGAGCGCATCGCTTTGGGGGTCTAGGATGGAAATTGTACGATGAGCAGTTTCGTCTTAAAAAATCCAGGGATCCAGGCGTATCTTGGGCTGTGGTTGATCAGGAGTTATGGCTTTTGTATATGACTGCTGGTAGCTACTCTCAGGGTTCGCTAGGACCCCGTGGGAAGTGCTATGACTTCAATAATGGCTATTGTTCAAAGACTGGTTGCGTTTACCAGCACAAGTGCTTGCGTTGCTCTGGTTCACATGCTGCAGTTAATTGTCGACCTGCTTCTAATGTTTACAGTTTTAGGAATGTCTCTCCCAGACCACCACTGGGGCCACGTTTCACCCCATCCGGCTCAACCCCTACTCAGAGCTTCAGATCAACTGTCCCACCAAGAAACTATCCTGGGAGTGCCAACAACAGACCTTTCCTTAGGCCACACACCTATCAGAAATGAGCAGCTTCAGAATGTCTTGCAACTTTACCCTGACGAGATTGTCAAAAAAGAATTGTTAGATGGATTTCAAAATGGTTTTAAGCTACATTACAATGGTCCTAGGGGTCCAGTTGATTGCAATAACTTAATTTCTGTTAGGCAGAATGAAAACCTAGCTCTTAATTTGGTTAACAAAGAAATCCAACTTGGGAGAATAGCAGGGCCTTTTCTTGAAAGACCCATCACTTAGATTATCCCCCATTGGTTTGGTACCGAAAAAGGATGGTGCCTTCCGATTAATACAGCACTTGTCGTTTCCAAAAGGTGCAAGTGTAAATGATTTTATTGATCCGCAACTCTGTACCATACAGTATGCTTCATTTGATAATGCTATTGCTTTGTTAAATTCCCTGGGGCCCGGGGCACTTATGGGGAAAATGGATATTAAATCTGCTTTCAGGTTATTGCCAATTCATCCTTCTGATTTTGAGTTACTGGGTTTTTGTATAGGGAAACAATATTTTTATGATAAGTGCCTGCCTATGGGCTGCTCTATTTCATGTTCACTGTTTGAGAAATTTGCTACAAGTTTGGAGTGGGCAGTTCGGCAGAGATGCTTGCTTGGGATATTATTGCACTATTTAGACGATTTTTTCTTTGGCGGTAGGAATGATACAAATGATTGCAGTGAATTGATGAATGCATTTGCAAGGTTGTGTTTTGAAGTTGGTGTGCCTATAGCAGATGAAAAGACAGTTGGTCCAACTGACATTATTACCTTTCTGGGGCTCATAATAAATTCTAGTAAAAGGATAATCAGTATCCCTGAACTTAAAATTTTGGAACTAAGGCATCTGCTTTCAGAATTATTAGTTAAGAAGAAAACAACCTTAAAGCAATTGCAGTCCCTCACTGGCTCCTTGAATTTTTGTGCAAGGGCAATCCCAGCCATAAGGACTTACTGTGGCCATTTTTACAGGGCAATGTCTAGTGCTTTCAAGCCACATCATTTTATCAGAATTTCCATGCAAATGAGGGAGGATATTGGATGTTGTTGTTGTTTTTAGATCTTTTTAACGGCACATGCTATTTTCCAGAGTCAGACTGGGAGTTGAGTTCTAGCCTTAACCTGTTTACAGATGCAGCTGGTGGGAGTGCTTTAGGTTGTGCTGCTTATCTTGGGACCAATTGGGTTTTCTTTGAGTGGCCGGGTTCTTTTACAGAGATTGGTTTACTTAGAGATGTGTCCTTACTAGAGTTACTGCCTATTGTCTTAGCATTCCATTGCTGGGGGGATAGGTTAAAGGGTAAAAAAATAGTTTTGCATACTGACAACATGGCTTTGGTATCCATATTAAATAACAAATACACCAAAAATAGTAAGATAATGTTAGCTCTCAGGCCATTAGTTTTGCAGGCTTTATTGTTCAACATTCAATTTAAGGCTGAACATGTTCCTGGAAAAGCCAATGTAATTGCTGATGCCTTGTCTCGTAAACAGTGGACCCGTTTCCGTCTGTTGGCCCCGGATGCAGCTCAGGAACCGTCACCAATCCGGATCTTTTTCACCATCTGATATCGCAGCTCGAGCTGACAGACTTTTAGAGGCTTCATTATCAGTAAATACCCGTGCCTCTTATGCCACAGGGGTTCACATGTTTGACGAATTCAGATACTTGTACAAAACCTCCAAGGTTTGGCCCCCTACCATAGAAGTTTTAGCTCAATTTATTTCATACCTTTCATTGAAAAGTTGTTCACCAAACACTATCAAATCTTACCTAGCTGGTATTGGGTTTAACTGTAAGATACAAGGTATGGCAGATGTGACCCAGTCTTTTATTATTAAAAAAATGTTGGCTGGCGTTGAGCGCCTTGGGAGGCGTGCTGACGTGCGTCTCCCTATTACACCTGCTATTTTAAAAAAAATATTGCATGCGTTGCCACTCATTTGTACATCATCCTTTGAGTCAGCATTATTTTCCGCACTTTTTTCAACGGCTTATTTTGGTTTATTTAGAGTAGGAGAGCTAGTTGCCAATTCTCAGTTTTCATCTCTTCACGCAATTCCATTTTCTAGTGTTAAAATTTTGCAAGACCCTTTGGCACTGGAACTTGGAATTCCACACTCTAAAACTGACCAGTTGGGGAAAGGTACACAGCTATATATTAGGGCTGTTGATAGTGCTATTTGCCCTGTTTTGCATATGCAGAATTACTTAAAAGTCCGCCCTAAAGTACCTGGTCAATTGTTTGTGCATGGCGATGGTAAACCAGTAACTAGGTATCAGTTTGGTGCTGTACTGAAGAAGGCGCTGATTACCGTAGGCATTAAATCTGCTAGATACACTTCACACTCTTTTCGCATAGGGGCAGCAACAAATGCTTCCGCTAGAGGTTTGCCTGATGGCGACATTAGGGTAATAGGCCGTTGGGAATCCCGAGCTATAAATCGTATCTGCGTATTCCGTCTTTGCAATTGAGCTGTTAAACTCTGCCTAATTGCTAGCAAAGTCTTGCAGATGGCAGATGTGACATTTGGATTGTCGGCTCATCCATCATCAAGCGTGCCTTTACGTTTGCCAGGCAGTGTACAGATGAAGGAATTCACTTAGGCTTGTCAAGATTCGGTGCATCCATTTTGTGGCAGGGACGTAGTGGCATGCGCTGTAGAGATGTGTTGCAGACATTAAAGACACTTATTAAATATGCTGACAAGCCAAACATTCTGGTATTACATTTTGGGGAAATGATATTGGGCAAATACCAACAGGTGACTTGCGTTTTAGTATAATCTCCATTCTTGAGGAAATAATGACTTTGTTTCCTTCTGCATTGTTAGTTTGGTCACAAATGTTGCCTCGGCTGAAATGGCGTAATGAAATTTCTCATAAAGCTTTAAATAGGGCTAGATCACGTGTGAACAATAAAATTGCCTCATTTGTTTTAAGATCAGGTGGTGCCTATTTGCGATATCCAGAGTTGAATGAGCAAGACATTGGCTTGTTTCATTCAGATGGTGTACACCTTTCCAGCATGGGAAATAATATTTTCTTGTATAGATTATCCCAGGGGTTACAGCGCTTTATCATGAATGGTGCATGTGTGTCCCCGGACAGTGGTGAAACCGGGCCATGGCAGTGTTCAAATTGATTTGTCGCCTTATTGGTGAAATACGCAATGAAACTAAATCATCCGCCCTTTGTAAACTAAGTTTATGGCGGCTAAGTTTTGCATTTTGTTTGTTAAATCCTCAATTGGAGGCAGAGATTGTTTTTTGTTTGGTAAATCCTCAATTGGAGGTGAAGTCTTCGCATTTTGCTTTTAAAAAAAAAAATAAAAAAAAAAAAAAATAAAAAAAATGGGTATATAATGTTTGTTTTTGTTGTTGTAATGCGGTGCGACAAATCTCTTCAATTTTGTAAAGTGCGTGGGACTGTTTTTTGTTTGATAAATCCTCAATTGGAGGTTGAGTCTTTGCATTTTGCTTGGAAAATATTTTCTAGGTTATGTTTGATTTTGTTGTTGTTGTTGTAATGCGGTGTGACAAATCTCTTCAATATTTGTGAAGTGCGTCCACCGATCCCTCAGTTGGAGGGGCCCCTCAGTTGGAGGGTTGTTGTGTCATACTGCTGTGCTTGCCCCGCTTTTTGGCGGTGCAGCTGGTGGCACCATTTTGGTGTCACTTGCTGCATTTGGCAGATTCTTGCGCGCACAGCAGTGTTGGCATAATATATATCTATATTGACATTATATTCAAACAATTTTCAACCTAATTAATTAACTAGTGAACTACTGTTCCCAGAGTTCACTGGTATTTAAAACACCCATATTTGGTTAAAACAGAAAGTAAAATTGAAGCCATGGCCGGGTTTTGCCACTATATATATATATATGAATATATTTTGGTTGTTCTTAAATTTCAATAATAATTATTAAGCAAGTTTATTTTTGTTCTTTATTCATCCCATCTTTAATAATAATGCATATTTACGAAGGAACATATATCTTCATTTGATGATATATTTATCATTTGAGAGCGAAATTTATTTTGTTATCTTACGCTAGAGAGAACCGAATACTCCGGATTACGTATACTGAAATTAATGATATCGACATTGTAATATGAAACCTGTATTTCCAGGTTCAACCCACAAACTGTAAAGTTAACTAAAATTAATATCAGCCTCTTTTTATCAAAAAAAAAGATTCAAGAAATGGTATATATGAGCGTTTATAAGGGCGACCTAATTAAGGCTGCTGTTCACGCTTTTTTTTTCTCACCGATGTCATGTCAGAATTGGTACATATATTAGGATAAAACTAAATGCCTTGCGTAAAGAGATGTTCTATTTCAGTCTTACGTAAAGAGATGCCGTGTTTCCACGCACAGAACTGATAGATATGCGAAAATATCGATGTTGTTTTTTTTTCATGTGAGAATTTGCACTTACGTCATCAGATATGACATAGTAATTGAACCGAAAGGAAATTAATTACCGAAAACTGCAAAAAATTACAACGTATATATTTTCCGTCTTCAATAATGAATTTATATATTGTATTAAATAACCACTTTATGCAATTTCACTTCTTTAATATAGAATTAATCTTCACGTGTTTCTGTTTTTTAAACTCAAAAGTATATATCTGTAAATCTTTAATTGAAACAGAAATGCAAATAGTAAAATGGTAAGATGGCGGATTTGTCTTGATGACGTCACGTGAAAACAAAGGACATTTCCTTTGATTTTATTAATTGTTGAAATTGTCTGAAAAACAAAGTAAAAATTAGCCAATTAACCCTAAATAAACATCTATAACAATGTATTTTAAATCTGGCTAGCAGTTCTAAACAAGATGAATTTTAAATTTATCTTTTCATTGAATTGCAATGGCAACTAGAGTTCTGCGTAAATCAATATAAATATAATAAAAAAGCCTCCACTCGTATTGTTGCCGAGTTTACAACACACATCCAAATAATTTTGAATACTTTGTAGAGCTACACCCAAGGATCATCTGTACCAATTAAAAACATTTTGAAACCCTGCAAATTATTAATCTGGAAGATGATTTATATTAATCTTGAAGAAGATGATTTTTGTTCTATTTATTGCCATGGCAACCAGAGTTCTGCATGGATCATTTTTATTTGAGCAATTTTTGTAGACTCGCATCCAAAGATCATTTTTACTTAATTTCATCAAATTCTGTCCATTGGTTTTAGAGGAGATTTTTTTTATCTTTCCCTATATAAAAAAATGTAAAATAAGCCCGGCCCCTGGCGCCCCTGTTATTTTGTGGATCCGAATAAATTTAGCAATCTTTGTAGTGCTACCCCCAAGGAACATCTGTACCAATTTATTTTGAAATCTGGCCAGTAGTTTTGAAGGAGATGATTTTTAAACTTTCCAAGATTTTTTCTTTTTGTTGCCATGGCAACCAGAGTTCTGCATAGAGCAACTTTATTTGAGCAATTTTTTGTAGAGTCCCACCCAAGGACCATTTATACCAAGTTTAATCAAATTCTGTCCATTGGTTTTAGAGGAGATGTTTTTTTAAATTTTTCCCTATATAAAAAATGTAAAATAAGCCCGGACCCTGACGCCAATGTTTTTTTGCGGATCCGAATAATTTTAGCAATCTTTGTAGTGCTACACCTATGGATCATCTGTACCAATTTATTTTGGAATCTGGCCAGTAGTTTTGAAGGAGATGATTTTTAAATTTTCCAAGATTCCAAGGATCAACTATATTTGAGCAATTTTTGTAGAGTCCCACCCAAGGACCATTTATACCAAGATTTCATCAGATTTTGTCCAGCGGTTTCAGAGGAGATGTCTTTTAAAGCAAATTGTTGACGACGGACGACAGACGACGACGGACGACGGACGAAGGGTGATCCCAATAGCTCACCCTGAACACTTCGTGCTCTGGTGAGCTAAAAACACAATGTCCCGTCGGTGCTTCCGTAGGTTTCGCAACTTTATTTGGTACATTTAATCGTGCCACTTATATAATAGTGTGGCCAGCCCATGTTCACAACTTGTGGATAAGTTACAAATCTGGCATCCCTTATTGAAGTAATTATCTCATCTGGAAAATATTGTTTTAGTTCAATTGATATACATGTGGGGTATCCTTATGTGAAGCAAGACCTGAATCAAACTGATAACCAAACCATTTCTACGGTTCTTTGAAGTATTAGGCGCTGTAAAGATAACGTGGTGATTGAAATATGCATTATAGTTATATCTTTAGTAAGAGCAATAAGTTCAGGTCCATATGTTCATGTTCAAAATTCTTTATTGTTGTCTTGAGTTGGCACCCATGAAAGCATTAGCTGCGATTTATTTGAGCCGTATGAAAATATATAATAGAATAGCTTGAAAACTATTTGTTTTCATGTTTTCGTCAAAATTTCAAAAGTTAAACAAACGAAATCTTGAGATATCATGGTAACATATTATATTATATTATATTCATCATTGCATTGCAGAATTTAATGCAATACAATGAAATACAACGATCTTCAATCAATGCAATGCAACCAAAATAAAACAAACTGTTGACAACTGAGTCATTATATGAAGATTAATGCGTCATCTCTCCGAGTCTTTCCAGTGTAATTTAGCTTTTACTTTGCAGCAAACTAATTAGGGTTTCGATTGATAATATGATGCGAATACAAAGAATTTACCGTTTCTGTAAATGAAAATTTCCGGTACATACGGTATAAAATGCAACTGGTTGTTTTAAAGATACTGAAATTTATATAGGAAGAACAAGTTTCGATTGTACATGAATGATAATAAAACAATACCGAATAGGGTCATATATATGCTAAAAGTTACAATTATATATATATATATATATATATATATATATATATATATATATATATATATATATATATATATGTGTGTGTGTGTATATATATATATATATATATATATAAGTATATGTAAAAACGTTTTGTACATAGTATTTAAGTTTTAACATTAAAAAAAAAATGTGGAAATGTAAGAACGGCACCAGTTGTCTTAATTCTTCAGTCGAAACTATATCTGTTCAAACGAAAAGTCATCATCATCGTACTGTTTTAAAACGTTTAGCATGTGTAAAACCGGGTTGAACGTTCGGTAAAATATTTCAAAGAAAACAACTATTTTACATTTAAAACCAAGTTAAGCAAATATTAAAAAAAAATTTCCCATGGTTTTTAAGTTATGCAATATCAAAAAAGTGTAAATATATTTTTTTTAAAATTTTTAAAAATGTTATATTTTTGTATGACTACAGTAAAAGTTCAGTGTAAATTACATTAAATGTAGCATACGAATTATTACCACATCACCTCCCTCCAATGGACATGTAAAGAAACATCGTTAGTACTTCAAACATTTTTATTGAACATAGAAAACAACAACAACAACAACAACAAAACAACAAGTTTTTTTATTTTACATGCTTTTATAACATTTTTTTTATTCAATATGAGCCAGGAGGTCGTACGAACCATGCGGCAAAACATATAACATAAATTGTACAAAACATGACGGAGATGAACAAACGAAAGGTGAAAGCAGTGTAAACAATCATGTATCATGCAAATCACAACATGTATGTGTTACAAGACATCATATAGATACTTTAAAAATTAAGAAGAAAAATACAACAAAAAAAAAAAAAAAAAAAAAATGCAAGATATAAAGAAAGTTGGAATAACGAACAGGTGAGTACTATATATATTTCTAAAAAAACATTATGCAATTTAACGACATACAATATATTATTGTTGATCTGACAATAAAACTGGCACCTTTACTGATTTTTATCATCGTGTGAAAATTACAAGGACCGGAAGCACATGGTAAACAGAAAATTATAAGAAATAAATATCAGCAATCACAAAATATGAGGATAATTTATGAACATATTTAATAATTTGCAGTATTCTGTTCAACTGATTGATATTTAACCGTTACAGCAGTGTGTGTATCCGTGCAGTAAGTGCTACACATGAAAATGAACTAGTTGACAAGGGTATTGAATACTATTCATAAGACATTATATACTAGTAGGCAGACAATTCTTAAAGCGCATCACACAAATTTAAAAAGTCGAAAGTAAACAAAATGAATAAAAATCAGATGATTATATAAAGAAATATTCTAATGGCTTATGCGTATACTTACACCCAATATACATCTTAAGTTCATGTTTATAAAAAAAAAAATAACAGGGTACATGTATAGCTATAATCACGCGAGTCTATCCATGTACTTCTTGATGAATGTCATATATTCAAAGGAAAAATAAACGCAGGGCACACTTTTGTGTCAGTTTAACTAGGAATTATATTTTAAGTTTTTTTATTAAATTATTTTCATTAAGATTTTTTTTCAAACAAAATAAATGCTTTAGAATGAGATGGGATCTATAGCAAAGTTTGGGGGTGAAAACTTGAGTCTAGTACAACAGATTTTAGTTACCCTGAGTTTTTTTTCCTTTGAGTATATATCAAAATTAATGATGTAAATCTCATACTACAAAGTATCTCAAAAGCAGATATGATAATATGAAATGTTCAATAAGGAAATCTATTTCAATGAAAGTAGTATCAGATCTATTCTCCAGTCGAATATAGTAGCAATAATATGAATATTTACAATATAAATATTCGCTATTATTCATGGTATAGTAGATTGTTTCTCAATTCAAAAGCTTTTGTCAGATATAAACTCAGTTTTCTTACAGTGTTCTGTTAGCACTCATCATTAATTCTGAGAATTTGAACATATTTGGGTGAAGATAATGAAAAGGTAATATAAATTCTTTTCTTATATTTTCATACATTTTGCATTCTAAGACAAAATGATATTTATTTTCTAAGATGTTACAAAAGCTGCATTTGCGTTCATTAACCGGTGTAGCAAAAGGTTTCTTCCATCTACCAGTTTCAATATATAGTTTATGAGATGATACTCGAAAACTTGTTATTCCTGTTCTTATTGCAAGTAATGATGTCTAAATAAGGTTGGAACTGAAAGTTTACAATATTTTATAAAACAAAGCTCTACTCAACTTTTGTAAAGTGTTCCAGTTTTGCACACAAAAAAATGATAAAAAGTTCTTTGTTAAGCCATTGAAAGAAAAATATTTTTGTTACCCACTGATTAATAATACCATGTTTTTCCCAAATCCAAGCGTGAAAAGCAGGTTTCTTAATCATGAGCACCAGTTCTTACATTGAGGGTTATTCACTTAATCTTGATAAAGAACATTGTAAATTATCCTGATATACTTTTTAGATCAGCATTTAATATCTTTATCCAGTATTTAATGATGTTATACAATCTTATTTTTTGTAGAGGTGTTCTACCTAGCTTACCACAGATAAAGTCATTCTGTGTGCTTTTTGTAAGAAGTAGTATTTTTTTTTACAAACTGTAAGACTTAGTGTACTTTTTCCACTGTACATCCTGAATGGAAGCCCCGAGTTTCAATACCATAATTTAGAATAGATAACACTAAAATGTCAAATAATTTTGGTTTATTTTTAATGGTAATATTTACAACTTTATTTAAGTACTTATTAAGTTTAAAAATAGCTTTCAATGATTGTCCAGCTAAAGTGCTTTGTGCTTCATAGAAAGACCCCCCTGATGTAAATACTACTCCAGATATACATTTTTAAAACAATTTCCAGTTCTGATCCGTCATAAAAATGAAAAGTACCTGGAATTCTACCTCATTTTTGAAAAAAACATGATTTTGGTTTTATTTGTATTGACCAGTAGCTTCCATTTTTTTTAATTATCATGCAGTGAGTCTAAGCCATTTTGAAGTTCTACACTACTGCTTGCAAAATCACTATATCATCAGCATATAAGATGAGGAACAAGTATTGTGACTAATTTGCATGTAGTAAGATTAATATACGGTGTACCTTCAAAATAAAATTTTTATGAAAAAGAAACACTGTATTTTCATAACACGGAAATAATATCAAGAACAAAGAACAATATTTCTGGTATAAATTCATATTAAATATTTGATGTAAAAGAAAATTAGTATTTAAAGGGGAAAAAATTACATTTAATGGAATAGGAAAATTGCAAGTCATATTTGATTCATATATACATTTATTGCATATTTCCTATCAATATATGATTGAGTATAGAGACTGGCTGGATAAAAGAGTAAGTGAAGTACCGAAATATTACCGAAAGCTAAATGTCACCATATAATACCACACACACACACAGAGAATATTCTTACTTATTTTACTGTTGTGCGTCACACACAAACACACGAACGATTTGTATGTATGTAGACTACTAATCAAACTTTCATGATTTAAGTTTTAAAATCAGCTACTATCACATAAACATTTTCTGAACAAAATGCATGTATGGTAATGTAATTAACAATCAGTTGTGAATCAATTTTATTGATATAAATATTCAAGAGTCAATGCCTTTATCTTGTAAACGAAATATGTCCATCCCTTTAAATTGGTCATGTCACAGATTTGAACTAAAACCATATGCACTAGTGCAGTGGCATAAAAAGAAACATGGAAGATATATTTTATATCGCGTGCACACGCGATAATAATTGCGTGCGAACGCGATACCTAATATGGTTGCACTTGATAACTACAACGTTTCCACGCAGTAGCTATCGCGTGAGCATCCACTAACTATCTCATGCTCACAAGATAGCACAAATACTGCGTGCAAATTCACTATCTGTAATCTTGAAAAAAAATGTGTGAATTACGTTACCATTTCACTAAACTGCGTTCAGTGTGTGTCTATAAATGCATCTTAACCCTTTCCCTCATATAGACTCATTTTGACGCACTCAATAGGTACCACATAAAGCCTGATCTGCAGAAAACCACAGTTAAACCTTACCAAATTTAATTAAAAAATCCTCATTTCCAGACCATGAGGAGCAGCGAACAGCATAAAACCTGATCGCCTGCGAGTTACTCGCAGGCTGATCTGGTTTTATGCTGTTCGCATAGGTCTTTTCATGGTATCCTCTATGAGGGAAAGGGTTAAACAGTTTGTATTGAATTAAATGTTCACTTTTCATCAAAGATCCATGTAGGAATTACAAGATTTATTTCTGTAACGAAATATGCAATGCCTGAATTACGTTACCGTTTGGTGAGTTACGTTACTATTTTCACTGGCGTGTAGTATTTTGTTTACAAATACATGTAAAACAGCATGAACTTCAATAAGTGTTACCTTTTCATCCAACATCCATGAACCACATATAAGATATATTATATTATAAAAAAGAAAACTACACTTGAACTGAAATTAACTTGACAGAATTTCACTTCGCTTGATTACCTTCCATCATATTTCCTACTTTTGTTCAGAGGTAACCTTTTCCTCGTTATTTTTTTTTTTTTTTTTTTTGGGGGGGGGGGGGGGGATCAAGGTTAAAGACAAAAACTTAACGTAATTCGAGGTAACGTAATTCACACTTTTTATCGTCATTTGGCTGCTAAAAATATTTTATTCAAACTGTAGCATTAAATTTTGACTATATTAATTTTTGCTATAAAGAAAACTCAAGAAAGTCTATTTCAGAGCATGTATATGCTTGCGAACAATGCAGAAACTGTTTGTTTTCTTCACCCTACCATACCGTATGGCATGTATCTAACAGCGGTAACATAATTCACAGAAACCGTGGGACAAACGAATTTCAACAACCACAAAGTGAATACAGCTTTTTCGTACTTGACAAGATGTGAAAACACATCACTAATCCTCCACGAAGTCAAATAATGACAATTCATGGACACAGGAAATGAGATACTTGTCATTAGTTTGCTCATACAGATATAAGCTACGTTGTGGGATAGGCTTTAACCCTTTCCAACATATAGACTCATTTTGACGCACTCAATTGGTACCACATAAAGCCTGATCTGCAGAAAACCACAGTTAAACCTTACCAAATTTATTTACAAAATCCTCATTTCCAGACCAATGAGAGCAGCGAACACATCATAGGTCTTTTCATGGTGTCCTCTATGGGGGAAAGGATTAAATAGCTTTAAA
Organism: Solen grandis; assembly: GCA_021229015.1. Lineage (NCBI taxonomy): Eukaryota > Metazoa > Mollusca > Bivalvia > Adapedonta > Solenidae > Solen > Solen grandis. The sequence goes on along the minus strand of CM037780.1, from coordinate 2,425,660 downwards.
AAAGTGTGCAGTATCCAATTTTAACATTGGTACATTTCTACAGAAAACTACCAGGCCGTGTTACAAGTGATAAACGTGAATAGACTAGTAAAATGAAAAGAAGGAAGTTAAGTGTTGTTTATTTGCAGTTTTTTTTTTGGCTGTTAGCTGTTTTGTTTTCACTTGAATATCCGGTCTAAACTTAAAGGTGAAGGTCACTAAACAGCTGATGAATACTGTAAGTTTTGATTGGTCGACTTAAAAATCGAAACTATCCATCCGGAAAAGAGATTTGTTTGTTCGCTTTGTATATACATTCTTGAAAACTCGATTTTTCGACAGAAATATATTAATACATGTCTTAACTTCAAAATATTAAATTTAAATACACAAAAAACTAATATAAAGGATAAAAACACATATTGGATTTGAAGCCTTCAGACCCCTTCGTATCCTGGAAATCGCACATTCCGAAGGGACGTATTATGTTGTAAACTGGTCATTCGCCTGTCCGACCGTCAGCAATTTCATATCCGCTCTATATATTTTGAACACTTGATAGACATTCATAATACTTGGGTCAAATGTCCTCTCATCAAAATGCAGAATAAACCCTTAATATAATAAATACACCACGGCCTTGTATCTCTTTTAAAGATAATTCTTGTTTTAATTATTATTAAAACTGAATCTAACTAGTTTCATAAATAACAAATGCTTTATGCGTCGGCAGTAATAATACACGTATTTAATCAAATTTACAGCTCGCCATTCCCCCCCGAACGCCCTGTGATGTGCCAGAATTTTCATAATAACCTAGTTTGAATAATATTTTGCTATTTTTCGTTGTCATTTATTCATTTCACCCCATTGTGTTTACATGTCTTAAAATATTTAGGGATAAATTTCTTTCTTTGTGGTTTGAAAAATGAACAAGTAAATAATGTATTTCATTCCCTAGGTCATTGAGTGGACACAAACGGCATTTTCATATCCTGGTGTGGAACGCTCTTTGCCGCCAGCATGATTTCTGGGATTTACCGTGCAAAAGTGAAACATCGGCATGCGTAAAGATAGGGGTAATTATATTAGATACTGAAACGTCCATAGATGGTTTGCAGTATGTCTTTGGTTCAACTTATGTATCTCTGTAAATGCACTTTCTTCACGCTCTCTCTTGTTATGTCGCTATACATGACTGAAATACTATTCTTTCACGGCTATTAATTCCGAAAAAATGCGAACTTCATGTTAATTTTGATAGACATCATTCAATGCCACCGAACAACTGTTCTGAGTGAAAATGAAATGAAATAAAAGTTTTGTTTGCCATTTAACGAGTTTTCTCAATTTATACCGCCGTGAAACGTGACCTTTGAATATATACTTATTATAATAAGTTATAAGCTTATTTTTACCTCTCTTGCGGGTTGCAAAACAAAAGGAATTTAACAAAACAAAGACTTTTGAGGAAGAAAATAATTTGTCAGGGAATTGGCAAATTTTGTCTTAAATCTAAAGACGCCGCGAAATCTCGGGAATGGGTATTGTTTAACAATTTAATAACTTTTGTTTATATATCGCACCATTATATTCCAGATGACAAAACAATATTTTAATCCGTTTTTAACGTTTGGAACCAATTGAAAATAAGTTTACATCGCAAGCATTTGACTTAACCACAAACTTGTTTATTTAAACATATGTTCGCTTAGATACGCAAAACAGTATCTGATGCTTCCAGAATGTCTGTATCTGAATTAAAAGCTTGTATGATTTTGTTTGAATCCTAAATGATTTCACAGAACTTACTGTCTTAAATAACATTTAAAGTTCACACAAGTACGCCATACTGCTTTGCCTTTGACCTCTGATTATAGAACTGCTTCATGTTTAACTGACAGCACACGGGATGTTTTAAGTACGGTTCAAAGGAAATGTTACTTGGTAACTCCGCCCATATTGGTCTTTGGTCACGTAGACACCATATTTTTCTCCATATCAAGATATATGGTTCATTTTATGCAATATATTTTTCGAATTTTGAACGAAACAAAAGCATTTCATTGGACGATCAAGAAGGACAAACTGTAACTATCGATATCTGCCTATCAGTATCGAATGATTAGGTACAGCGTAACGGTATATAAAATCAACCGTCTGTACAATAAATACTTCTTTAGACAGTTCCAATTCCTTTTTCGTATTGGAAAGACGAATTTTTTTCCTGTTATACTGCTGTGTATCATTTAGATAAAGTGACGCCAAAATCGCCTCTAAATCAATATGCATATCGGTTTATTCAAAGAAAAAATATACATGAAATTCCTAGAAACAAATGCACGTGAACCTTTCTTTCAATAGTTACTTTTATTCAGCAGCCTTCTACAAATTCTGGGCGGTGACTTGCCTGTATTGACGCCATGTTAAAGCAGTTCGAGAATTCATCGACATTTCGCCAAATATGGCGTTATAATGAATGTTGTTTATCGTTGCACAGACTAAAAATCATGTCCTTGGATACAAGACATTTTGACATATATGGCGATGTGGTAATTTCCACTGCGACATAAAGTTTCGAAAGATGATCGCAATGTTAGAAATTTAGAAAACAGAGTTTATTAATTGCCACGGCAAAAACGAATAAATTAAGTTTAAATGTTGGCAAATGTCAGCAATTTTGTTAAAATGTGAATGAAATAATATAAATTGAAAGCGGTCCTTATTAATGGAGAATAATATGTCATTTTTGAAATGATATATATTCATATTAAAGATTCTGAATGAGGTAAATCATTAGTCACATATCATTGTACTGTACATATTACTAAGCATTCTGTCTGTAGCTTCACTCGTTATGTTTTAATCTTGTCAGATCATAGGGAGATACAGCGTAACAAGACAAAAATATTGCAGGTAAAAATTTTACGAACAGGCTTTATCCACTTATGGTATTGAACTTTAGAAGCACATCAAATTGACTTAATTAAAATACCGGCTACGGTAAGATCATTTTTTTGTAAAATTATAAACGCTTTGCAACATTTCAAACAAAATTGTTATCATTACTCTTGGTCAAATGAGTATTATTTAAAAAAATATGATAGAAGAATAAAATATTGTCTAAACGTTCATTGTTATATTAGTAATTTGCCAGTGACTGTCATAATTGAAACTGTCTCTAGCTAGTTTCCATACCAAGAATCATCTCTCCCAATTGTTAGTAAATTAGGAATAAAAAGTACTCCTCAATTCAATTTGATAAAGAAAACGCTTACGTGCTATGTTATATTTTATACGTTTCAGTTCAAGGCGGTGTTTTATTTTATGTTTTATATTTTGGCAACAAAACCTACATAATGATACATAAAATGTAAAGAAATATAAAAAAAACATGGATATATCACTTATATTAATGCGTTGCAAGGATATAAACATCGAGTTTCCTTAGTATCTATTTTCGTTTTAAATTGACGGTCACCTTTGGCAAAACGCGATGGACAATGACGAGAGACAACGTGTGCTTTTTTTAGGTTGTGTTAGGTGGAGGGATGGGATAGGAAAAACGAGAGACAAAGTGTGTTTTTATGTTGTGCTGGGTAAAGGGGTGGGATGGGAGGAACAAAAGACAAAGTGTGCTTTTAGGTTGTGTAGCATGAAGGGGGTGAGATGGGGGGAACGAAAGACAAAGTGTGTTTTTAAGTTTTGTAGGGTGAAGGGTTGGGATTGGAGGAACGAAATACAAAGTGCGTATTTAGGTTGTGTTGGGTGAAGGGGTGGGATGGGAGGAACGAGAGACAACGTGTGTTTTTAGGTTGTGTAGGGTGAAGGGGTGGGTGGGAGAAACGAATGAAAACGTGTGTTTTTAGGTTGTGTCGGGTGAAGGTGTGTGATGGGAGAAACGAGACACGTGTGTTTTTAGATTGTGTAGGGTGATGCGTATCACTAAAAAAGAAAATATGATGTTTTATAGTGATGGCTGAGACAGAAGAAATATAAGCCAAATATTTACATAAACTCGTACATACCCGTGGGATACATATTAATTGTTTTGCGGGATGTACATGTAATATAAAATAATCAGTGTACTTTCCACAACGATAGGCTAATTTAAACTTAATTAATGAAATATTAGTATGTTTTATATTGAAACAAACAGCTTCTAAATAAAGAAACTTGTTTGTGGGACTGTGTAAAAGTGACTACCAAAGGTAAACTGATATCGGGGTCTCATACACGTGCAGTGCAGTTATTGCTTTGACATGTACACTTCGTAGGAGAAGCACGGGGAAAGACATACCCGTAAAAATCGTTTATTTATGGACATTTGTCTTCATTGACATGTGTATATGTAGCAGGATTTTGCTTGTGTTATCTTCAAACTTCAGAGCGGCATGTTGCGCATGTTCTTGGAGTGGCTCAGAGCGTTGTCTCAATAATGTGGAATCGATTCTAAATGACTGGAAATGTATTGCATCTGCATGCTGGAGGTCGAGAACGCTCACCGACTCAAGTTCAAGGTCGATTTGTCGCCCTTTAAGGTCGACGCCACCACACCGTTTCGTAGAGACTTACAGAATGCTACCGGTATGCGTATAAGTACACAAACCATAAAACCCCGTTGCATAAAGCTGGGTTGAGGTCACAACGGTCTGCAATACGCTTTTGGAATGAAAACAGGATCATGTTACGTTGAAACATAGTGACTAGACCCTAGTTCTATATACAGATGGGTAAGGTTCTTTGTAGACTGTGTGGACGGAAATGTGAGCATGATCTTTATGGCGAGGGTTCAGTCACGGTGTGGGTGGGAATTAGCGCTCAATGGAAACGGTCCTTCACGTCATTGAAAACGGTCACACTGACGACAGAGAGATGCGTTAATGAACTTACGTCCGTACGCGGTTGTTTAAGGTACTGATTTCATTCTGATGTATGATAATGCCCGTGCACACAGGGTCTGCATCACCAACCAGTATCTTGAGCGAGCTTCATTTGTGCGATTTGAGTGGACAGCTAGATTCCCAAAAATAAATTTCATAACACAGGCGTGGGGTATGCTACTAAAAAGCCATTTCTTTTCGCCAAGTCCAGCTAGCAACTGTCTGGGATCCCAGAGACAGGCTTTCATTGGGAAATAGGCTCAGTTTCCTCATCATAAGGTCCGTAGGCTTACCAGCATCATGCAACAGCGATGTCATCATGCCATAATTAATTGAGGTATTATAGCGGAATGAGCCGATGTGGCACAGAAATAAGCACCAGGACATGGGCGTGCTTGAGTGCAGCAATTGACGGGTTTCTACTGAGAAAAATATCAATCAAGTGACACGGTCATTTCTTTTTCATTCTGCCAGGCTTTGGTGGTAACTTTTCTGTTTTCACGACAAACGCAGTCCGAAATAAGTATTGATGTTTTTGAGATAGAAACTCCAATTCAAATTCAAATTTTTAAAAAATTGATAAAGCGGCCGCAAAAATATTCGTATATTTTCAAGCGTAAGACCAAACCATATGCATGGCTGGTTAGTCACTGCAAAACTAAATTCCGGAGTGAAGACTATATCTGATGTTTTGATAAGATACACACCTGTGCATAAAGATGGAGGCTTTGAAAAAGAATAAACGATCGATAATATCATACACAACATAAACGATGGTTAAAACTTTTATTTGGCTTTATTCTTCAAGGACTATATTACGGTGAGGTTTGTCTGTTAATCTAAACTTTGTGTAGATCCGGTTGCGCGCGATAGTTGACCATATGTGCCTGAAGTACCGGTGGGTACCTTCATAGACACGGGAAACTCATAAAGGATTTTTTTTGAAACGGTCTTGGAAACGATGAAGAAAGATACACAGCTTATTTAATAGAGAAAAAAACTACATTAACATTAAAACAGATCTGTTAGCGATGTGTAAGATTTGTGAACAACTTTTTTAAATTTTCAAGCGTAAGACAAAAACATATGTATGGATGGAAAGTCACTGCAAAACTAAAAGCAGTAGGAAAGACTATGTCTGATGTTCTGATGCGATAAACGTTTGTGCATAAACATGGAGGTTTTGAAAACGAATAAACGTTCGATAAAATCATAAAGATCATAAAAAATGACTATAAGCTTTATTTGGCTTTATTCTACAAGGACTAGACCACGGAGAAGTTTGTTAATCTAAACTTGATGCACTCCAAGTTGTGCGCGAGAGTGGATCAAATGTGCCTCATGCAACGGAGAGTACTTTCATAGATACGGAAAACTTCCAAGAACATAAAGGAATATGGGATCTTTTGAAACGGTCTTGGAAGAGATGAGGAAAGGTATACAACTTATTTAAAAGAAAAAGAAGTAAATATTGCATCAACCTTAAAACGGGTCTGCTAGCAATCTTCTAATGGATCGGACAGTGTTATCCATTAAAGGACTTTTAGGAACAATGATACTATGTGTTAGTAGATCATATTTTTTTTTATAGAAATGTTCCCTTGGTTTAGGACTGAAAAACTAATGTTTTGCTTGAAATGAATATTGTGTAAATTTTTATTGCTTGCGGATATCGTTGATTTTATATTATTTATTAAATTATGTGTACTTGAAAAATACAAAAAGTTTTTTTAAACTGTTTACTATTTCGGTGATTACCATCGCAATGTTTCAAACTCTTCACAGATTTCGGATGCTCCAAATGTTTGGATTATAGCTGTCATAAATTCAGCATAATTACGCTAATTGTTTTTAATTTTGGCCGGGAAAGGACGCTGTTTGTATTGATAGTATTTCTTTCTCAACATTCATTAATTTTAAATGAATTAAGTATGTATGATATATTTTATACTCTGTTTTACGTTTGAGCCATTGATATTAACCATAGAACCAGCTCAGTCATTCGAAAATGAATTCGGTGATCGATACTTTGTATTCATTCTTTTGATCGAGCAACCATTAAATAATATTTACAAGTAAAATGAAAGAGAATGTTAATCGAAGTATTTTTTAGTTAAAAAAACCTTTAAAAATTTTTTATCCATTTTTGTAGAAAAAGAATAATTTACTTTTTTTAAATTAATTTTTAATTTATATTTTTTTAAGAATTAGTTACCTAGGAAATACAAAAACAAGCACGGTGACCTATCAATTTCTTAACATTTTCGTTTTAAAGGCATTTACTATGTATAACATATAAAAATCAGAAAGTAATGAAGAAATATGTAGCATACAAACGTTTTTTTTTCTTATTATAATATATAATGATTATAAGCTACATTCAAAACGTACAGAAAACGCCATCCATACAATCATTGATTGCTGACGATAAACGGTAAACCTGATTATATACAACTTCAAATAATGACTTGACTATTTGAGGTTACCGTCGCTTCGACAATATTTCAGTCATATAGCGATGCCCAGCTAATTACAGGTGGAGGAAGATCCCGAATGCACAGAGGCATCCGGGTAGAACTACCGACCTACTGCAAGCCAGCCGGAAGGCTTCCTCACATAAAAATCCGAATGACCCTGTCGGGATTCGAACCCACGCGGTGAGGGGCTGAGTGAGTTTCAAAAATTGAAGGGAAAGACATACAAAGGGTAGTTTCAATAAGTCTAAGGCCTCTCATGGTAATGACGCCATTGACAATTTAAACAAAATAATGCGTTTAAAACCTTTCGCGCTATTAGTGTTATGACTTAAAGTAATCTCAACTCATTGACATCCTCTGGTGTGTTGAGCAACGAGGTTTATTACATCATGTATTTAAAAGGAATAAGCATTTTTGAAAAATAAAATAGAATCGTATGAAAGTTGAGGGTGCATGATTGTTTTATCTTACAATTTGTCAAATTGCAATACAATGAGACAACTGTTTCTAACCATCGTTTTATTGTTGAGCTAGTGTTATTGACATATAATTGTATATAAATGGGCTGCACACAGAGAAGTAAAGTAAAAGCCACGCAACATTTTGTCGAAAACCATTGAATAAAATAATCAATTGAAGAATAGTTTTTCTGTTGTGGAGTGCGGCTCTCACAATTGTTTACTTTCACATCAACATCTACCCACTAATTAAATTAAATGTCTGTGTAAGTGCATACTACTCTAGAAAGTGTGTTTAGATATGTCTGACGCTGAAAATAAACATTTTAAAGTCGATCATTGTGCTAAGGAGATGTGCTTTGTTAAATGAAATAATAATACGGTAACGGTTTCGTTTTTAATACATACATACATACATACATATATATATATAAGACAGTGCCTACTAAAAGAGGATCATAATTTTTATTTGTTAAGCCTTGGTTTGCAGTATGTACTGACTTTACTGTACTTAGAGCTGTGAATTTCCAGGCAAGTGGCGATATGATACATATTGCGATATGGGTCAAACGATACACATATTGTATATTGTACATTGTTTCGGATATGAAGCATTTCGGATACGCTTTATAGATGCGCTGATGATAAGGTATGCTGTGTTATGTGAATATTTAATAAAATTGGGTAGAAAAGGGCGAATTAGAATAAAATGAATGTTGGAAGACTAAAAATCTGGCGAATCTAGCGATACAAGGGCCGGAAAATACTCGTATCCAAATTTCAACATGATATTTCAATCTCTCGAGAGTTCTGGTGTTCGTTACAGCTCTAACTATACTTCGAAAAACGTGCTGACTGGAACTTGACATTTTTAAAGTGTACTATTTGGTATTAACTTAGCAGGATTCAATGACAGTCATATAATAAAATACAATGTATATGTATGAATTTTAATCATAAAAGAAGTGTTTCCTATTTATGTATGGGAGATGTTGCACTTGATTATCGAGTCTTGTTTCGTACAATTCCAAAATATAATTCAAAACATGTAGCGATAATTTTACATGATTTAGACCTTAGTCACCAGGATTTAACAACTAGTATAAACTTAATAAAAAGAAATCTAAATATTAGCTTTTGAAAATAAACTTAAACCCGTTATTTATTTATTTATTTATTTATTATGCGACATATTTCGAGAGCAATAGTATATGAATATTTATCAAAATCTTATCAAACATAGGCAATGATTTTACTTGTAAGATACTTACCTAAATTAAAATTAATTTTAAAAAAAAAGGGCGGTAAAAGAAATGAAATTTATGAGAACTAACATTTCAGCCAATCAGGACAGCTAGAATATATTCGATGTACGTGTAAGTTAAACAGAAGACATGTGTCTAAAAAAAAACATTGTACACTGTGTGTACCCTAATTTTCATCGACTTGACTAGACTATTTGAGATTACCGTCGCTTCGACAGTATTTAATTTTCATCGAAGACAAGAAATCGTTCGAAAAGGCTGGTAAAATATGCACATATTGTCGAAACGAAACCCGTTGAAAAGGCTGTAACAAAAAAGACAACTGTGTCGTGCCATATTTAAAGGGGGCCGCCGTGACTGAGCGGTTACAGTCGTGGACTACAAATCTCTCAGCCCCTCGCCGCTGTGGTTCGAATCCCGGTAGGGACTTCGGATTTTTCATGTGAGGAAGCCTTCCAGCTGGCTTGCGGTAGGTCGGTGGTTCTACCCGAGTACTTCTGTATCTCGTTATCATGCAATTCCTTCAGAAACCGTAATGAACAAAATCATACTTTTTTCTTCTCAAAATGGCTTAATTGTTGCTCGAATAATTGATTATATTTTCTATATGATATATGATTCTGTTTTGTTATTTTATTTATTTATTATGTTAACTTTGAAAGGAGGAGGAGGGTTGTCAGTCAGTCGGTCTGTCACCTTTTAGTGCGTGGATTCGCCAGTTGATACGGCAAGGCTGCATTATATCATTTTCAAGCTTTAAAATGATATAATGCATTCTGGTCATGAACAAAGCTTAAAAATGGCATTGATCCGCTGCTAAATGTTGCAAGTTAGCACATTCAGAACACTTCCTTGCATTGCGCTATCTGGTTGGATGTAAGGTTTAAGGTGGCGAACCTGCAGGTCGGGTAGCAGTTGGAAAACTACTATGTTTAGTAATTACTATACACAGAAAGCATTGCGCTATCTGGTTTGGTGTAACTTAGTATGATTTAAAAAACATTTATTAATTTAGTAGAAGCTCAGAGTTGGAAATATAGGACATGTTATAAGTTAGGACTGAAGTGACGAATTTCATTTAGGGCCCGTTATAATTTCATTAAAAGTTAGAATTGTTTTCTATCTCTGATTAAAGAAAATGAATATCAATTATTTGAGACAATAATTTGTTGTAACAATCATTTTTAAAATCAGTCTTGTATATATTCCATAGCATATCTTTAATTTATTTAATCATACGACCAAGAGAGCCACAAGGAAAATTAAGTTCCATAGCTATATAGTTATTTAGACCGCTCGGACACGTTACCGTATTTCACTCATTAGGAGAATATGTCTACACAAAACAAACATATATAGTACTGTCCTACTGCAATATCATGTCTTAGACATCCAGACACATTATCCTGACAGCAGGCTAACCAGTCCTAACCAGTCATGAAACGATCTTGTAACAGGGATATTGATTTATCAATTATGGCTCGGTTATGGCCATCCAGAGCGCAACGTAAAGCAAAGTGCTCAAGATGGGCTAATGTGATGTCATACCCTCGGTATGATAATACCTATCTAGAGGGAAACAACTGGGCAGAAGACAATGATATTAGGCATGAACTTTTACAGACATTTACTTGTCGTCGTGGTAGCCGAAATAATTTTGAATAACGTTAATTCTGTTTTTCTTAATCCCTTGGTTCGACTTTGTTTCTCTTTGGAATATGTGACCACCTGATATCGCTCTACAAATCTCTAAAATGAAGCTTATACCCCAATTAAGTTGCATGGATATCCATTCGTGGTCATTTCAATGCTTTTCCATTTAAATCTTGCACGAAACTTAAAATTTAGAAACAAATAGAATATAAATAATATAACTCCCACACAAAATGAAGCTTATACCCCAATTAAGTTTTTTCACGGAAACGCCTGATGATACAGATTACGAAATCTAATGATGCCTTCCTATAAATGAGCTAGGCTTCTGTGTGGAAGGACTTCTAATGGACTTTTTTTTTCAGTATCGTATACGACTGGGTATATATCATATCCACATAAGTGACTACCTTCGAGTGTTCCCCCGTGACCAAGTAATGGTTGTTAAGCTAGAGGACTTTAGCTTACGAACAGCTTTCTACCTTAGGAAATTATATGCTTTTCTCGGGCTTGGTGAGTGAATCCATGCATGTATCAGTCTTAACGCATTTTCTGTTGTCTGCAATAATCTTATAAATGACGATAATCGAATCTATATGATGGTGATTATCCAAGTTTAAAATATTCACGTTTATTAAGAGTAATACATACGAGTATAACGACAGGCTTTGAACAAAGGACGGCCAAAATATGTGCTCTTAGTTGTTGCTTGTTGTAATCGCTTCGACAGTATAATTGAACAGTCCTGTTGCGATGTCCAGATGAAGGACAGAAGCATCCGGGTAGAAGAACCAACCTTCCGTGCTTCCTTCCACAGGCCCTCCCTGTCGACTTATTAATAAGACTTTTCTAGTAACATCTGTACAGGTAAAGATGACTGTCCAAAACCATTTTAGATATTTTAGAGATAAAGGAAATTTGAAAAAAAGTTTTATGTTGTAATCTTTATTTCCTAGATCCGCTGAATGAAGAAGAAATACAGGTCATTGCCAAAAGCGACAAACGGAACGTTCGTAGAGAGGGTCTGGGAGCCATGCTGAACTCCACACGAGACTTACTATCAGAATTTTACAAACCTCAACGAGAAGCTTGGGGAGTTGCTAGGAAACGAATATAATTATAATAACTAGATGTGGGTGTTCCTCGGAACACTTGTGTCGCCTGCATTTAAGCATGTTTGATGAAAGAATTGACTAGAAAATCGATCTTTTGACAAATTATTGATAAAGCATAATCTATTTTGTGAGGTACAAAATAACACCAAATCACACACACACACACACACACATATATATATATATATATATATATATATATATATATATATGTGTGTGTGTGTGTGTGTGTGTGTGTGTGTGTGTGGTGGGAGTGAATACAACAACTGGAATAAGTACACTCATCACAAAAAGACACGAAGATTAGGTTGAGAGTAATATATCTAGATACTCAGAGGGACAGAGAGCGATGGATTGTGGATCCCTATGTCATTTATCTGACATATACCACAAATAATTTTATTAACATTCCTCTTAAGTTTACGCAGGTGTTGAAGGTCATGATTTCTTTCTAATGTATGATAATGCCCGTGTACATAGGGCCCGCATAACCCAACCAATCTCTTGAGCTAGTTTCAATTGTACGATTTGGTTAGCCAGCTAGATCCACATATTTTAATCTCATAGAACAGGAGTGGTGTAAGCTACAGAAATCCATTTCCTTCCGCCAAGTCCACCTAGCAACTGTCTTGGAGCTCAGACAGGCTCTCATTGGGGAATGGGCTCGGTTTCCTCATCATAAGTTCCATAGGCTTACCAGCATCATGCAACAGTGATGTCATCATGCCGTAATTAATTGAGTTTATATAGCGGAATGAGCCGATGTGGCTCAGAAATAAGCAGCAGGACATGGGCGTGCTTGAGTACAGCAATTGACGGGTTCCTACAGAGGAGAAACAATATCAATCAAGTGACACGGTCATTTCTTTTTCATTCTGCCAGGCTTTGGTGGTAACTTTTCTGTTTTCACTGACAAACGCAGTCCGAAATAAGTATTGATGTTTATCGAGATAGAAACTCCAATTCAAATTCAAACTTTTAAAACTTGATAAAGCGGCCGCAAAAAATATTCGTATATTTTCAAGCGTAAGACCAAACCATATGCATGGCTGGTTAGTCACTGCAAAACTAAATTCCGGAGTGAAGACTATATCTGATGTTTTGATAAGATACACACCTGTGCATAAACATGGAGGCTTTGAAAAAGAATTAACGATCGATAATATCATACACAACATAAACGATTGTTATGAATTTTATTTGGCTTTATTCTTCATGGACTATACTACGGTGAGGTTTGTCTGTTAATCTAAACTTGGTGTAGTTCCGGTTGTGCGCGAGAGTTGACCATATGTGCCTCAAGTACCGGAGGGTACCTTCATAGACACGGGAAAGTTTAAGAACATAAAGGATCCTTTTGAAACGGTCTTGGAAACGATGAAGAAAGATACACAGCTTATTTAATAGAGAAAAAAACTACATTAAAACAGATCTATTAGCGATGTGTAAGATTTGTGAAAAACTGAACAAACTTTGAAAACTTGATAAAGGGTCCGAAAACAACAACAAAAACAACTATTTTTAGATTTTCAAGCGTAAGACAAAAACATATGTAGGGATGGAAAGTCACTGCAAAACTAAAAGCAGTAGGAAAGACTATGTCTGATGTTCTGATGCGATAAACGTTTGTGCATAAACATGGAGGCTTTGAAAACGAATAAACGTTCAATAAAATCATATACATCATAAAAGATAATTATAAACTTTATTTGGCTTTATTCTACAAGGACTATATTACGGAGAAGTTTGTTTATCTAAACTTGATGCACTCCCAGTTGTGCGCGAGAGTGGATCAAAAGTGCCTCATGCACTGGAGAGTACCTTCATAGATACGGAAAACTTCCAGGTCATAAAGGAACCTGTTTTTTTTTAAACGGTCTTGGAAGAGATGAGGAAAGGTACACAGCTTATTTAAAAGAAAAAGAAGTAAATATTACATCAACCTTAAAACGGGTCTGCTAGCAATCTTCTAATGGATCGAACAGTGTTATCCATTAAAGGACTTTAAGGAACATAGAAACAAAGATACTATGTGTTAGTAGATACTATTTTTGATAGAAATGTTCCCTTGGTTTAGGACTGAATAACAAATGTTTTGCTTAAATGAATATTGTGTAAATTCTTATTGCTTGTGGATATCGTTGATTTTATATTATTTACTAAATTACGTGTAAAAATAAAAAGTTTTATGAATTTGTATTATGTGTTTATCAATTTACAACACATCGGCGTTTACTCTACATAGCCAAAACAATAGTATTATGCAATGATGAATTACGGGCCAAAGATTACTACGCAATTTTTCAAACTCCTTCACAGATTCGGATGCTCCAAATGTTTGGATTATAGCTGTCATGAAATCAGCATATTTTTTTTTCTTTTCGTCAGTAAATGACGTCTGTTTGTATTGATAGTATTTCTTTCTCAAAATTCATTAATTTTAAATAAATCAAGTATGTTTGATATATTTTTTACTCTGTTTTACGTTTGAGCCATTGATATTAACCATAGAACCAGCTCAGTCATTCGAAAATGAACTCGGTGATCGATACTTTGTATTCATTCTTTTGATCGAGCAACCATTAAATAATATTTACAAGCAAAATGAAAGAGAATGTCAATCGAAGTATTTTTTTGTTAAAAAAGTGAAATCGAAGCTACTTTTTAACCTTTTCCAAAAATTATGTGTTTTATCCATTTTTGTAGAAAAAGAATATATTTACATCATTAATATACATACATTTAATTATATAGAATTATTTGTTACTATCTTAATTTTGTGTTTTTATTTCTATAAGTTTTTTTAAAGAATTAGTTACCTTGGAAATACAAAAACAAGCACGGTGACCTATCAATTTCTTAACATTTTCGTTTTAAAGGCATTTACTATGTATAACATATAAAAATCAAAAAGTAATGAAGAAATATGTAGCATACAAACGTATTTTTTTTCTTATTATAATATATAATGATTATAAGCTACATTCAAAACGTACAGAAAACGCCATCCATACAATCATTGATTGCTGACGATAAACGGTAAACCTGATTATATACGCCTTCAAATAATGACTTGACTATTTGAGGTTACCGTCGCTTCGACAATATTTCAGTCATATAGCGATGCCCAGCTAATTACAGGTGGAGGAAGATCCCGAATGCACAGAGGCATCCGGGTAGAACCACCGACCTACTGCAAGCCAGCCGGTAGGCTTCCTCACATAAAAATCCGAATGACCCTGTCGGGATTTGAACCCACGCGGTGAGGGGCTGAGTGAGTTTCAAAAAATGAAGGGAAAGACATACAAAGGGGTGTTTCAATAAGTTAAAGGCCTCTCATGGTAATGACGCCATTGACAATTTAAACAAAATAATGCGTTTAAAACCTTTCGCGCTATTAGTGTTATGACTTAAAGTAATATCAACTCATATTTAAAAGGAATAAGCATTTTTGAAAAATAAAATAGAATCGTATGAAAGTTGAGGGTGCATGATTGTTTTATCTTACAATTTGTCAAATTGCAATACAATGAGACAACTGTTTCTAACCATCGTTTTATTGTTGAGCTAGTGTTATTGACATATAATTGTATATAAATGGGCTGCACACAGAGAAGTAAAGTAAAAGCCACGCAACATTTTGTCGAAAACCATTGAATAAAATAATCAATTGAAGAATAGTTTTTCTGTTGTGGAGTGCGGCTCTCACAATTGTTTACTTTCACATCAACATCTACCCACTAATTAAATTAAATGTCTGTGTAAGTGCATACTACTCTAGAAAGTGTGTTTAGATATGTCTGACGCTGAAAATAAACATTTTAAAGTCGATCATTGTGCTAAGGAGATGTGCTTTGTTAAATGAAATAATAATACGGTAACGGTTTCGTTTTTAATACATACATACATACATACATATATATATATATATATATATATATATATATATATATATATATATATATAAGACAGTGCCTACTAAAAGAGGATCATAATTTTTATTTGTTAAGCCTTGGTTTGCAGTATGTACTGACTTTACTGTACTTAGAGCTGTGAATTTCCAGGCAAGTGGCGATATGATACATATTGCGATATGGGTCAAACGATACACATATTGTATATTGTACATTGTTTCGGATATGAAGCATTTCGGATACGCTTTATAGATGCGCTGATGATAAGGTATGCTGTGTTATGTGAATATTTAATAAAATTGGGTAGAAAAGGGCGAATTAGAATAAAATGAATGTTGGAAGACTAAAAATCTGGCGAATCTAGCGATACAAGGGCCGGAAAATACTCGTGTCCAAATTTCAACATGATATTTCAATCTCTCGAGAGTTCTGGTGTTCGTTACAGCTCTAACTATACTTCGAAAAACGTGCTGACTGGAACTTGACATTTTTAAAGTGTACTATTTGGTATTAACTTAGCAGGATTCAATGACAGTCAGATAATAAAATACAATGTATATGTATGAATTTTAATCATAAAAGAAGTGTTTCCTATTTATGTATGGGAGATGTTGCACTTGATTATCGAGTCTTGTTTCGTACAATTCCAAAATATAATTCAAAACATGTAGCGATAATTTTACCATGATTTAGACCTTAGTCACCAGGACTTTAACAACTAGTATAAACTTAATAAAAAGAAATCTAAATATTAGCTTTTGATAATAAACTTAAACCCGTTATTTATTTATTTATTTATTTATCATGCGACATATTTCGAGAGCAATAGTATATGAATATTTATCAAAATCTTATCAAACATAGGCAATGATTTTACTTGTAAGATACTTACCTAAATTTTGAAACATAATACATGACATTATAATTCCCTTCTGTATATTATGAAAACGCAAATAGAGTTGAAAAGGAAACTAAATAGTTCAACTTCACAGATTAAATGTCTCTAATCAAACAAAATGGTGCGGTTTATGAGAAATGGTGCAATTTATGAGAACTAACATTTCAGCCAATCAGGACAGCTAGAATATATTCGATGTGCGTGTAAGTTAAACAGAAGACATGTGTCTAAAAAAAAACATTGTACACTGTGTGTACCCTAATTTTCATCGACTTGACTAGACTATTTGAGATTACCGTCGCTTCGACAGTATTTAATTTTCATCGAAGACAAGAAATCGTTCGAAAAGGCTGGTAAAATATGCACATATTGTCGAAACGAAACCCGTTGAAAAGGCTGTAACAAAAAAGACAACTGTGTCGTGCCATATTTAAAGGGGGCCGCCGTGACTGAGCGGTTACAGTCGTGGACTACAAATCTCTCAGCCCCTCACCGCTGTGGTTCGAATCCCGGTAGGGATTCGGATTTTTCATGTGAGGAAGCCTTCCAGCTGGCTTGCGGTAGGTCGGTGGTTCTACCCGAGTACTTCTGTATCTCGTTATCATGCAATTCCTTCAGAAACCGTAATGAACAAAATCATACTTTTTTCTTCTCAAAATGGCTTAATTGTTGCTCGAATAATTGATTATATTTTCTATATGATATATGATTCTGTTTTGTTATTTTATTTATTTATTATGTTAACTTTGAAAGGAGGAGGAGGGTTGTCAGTCAGTCGGTCTGTCACCTTTTAGTGCGTGGATTCGCCAGTTGATACGGCAAGGCTGCATTATATCATTTTCAAGCTTTAAAATGATATAATGCATTCTGGTCATGAACAAAGCTTAAAAATGGCATTGATCCGCTGCTAAATGTTGCAAGTTAGCACATTCAGAACACTTCCTTGCATTGCGCTATCTGGTTGGATGTAAGGTTTAAGGTGGCGAACCTGCAGGTCGGGTAGCAGTTGGAAAACTACTATGTTTAGTAATTACTATACACAGAAAGCATTGCGCTATCTGGTTTGGTGTAACTTAGTATGATTTAAAAAACATTTATTAATTTAGTAGAAGCTCAGAGTTGGAAATATAGGACATGTTATAAGTTAGGACTGAAGTGACGAATTTCATTTAGGGCCCGTTATAATTTCATTAAAAGTTAGAATTGTTTTCTATCTCTGATTAAAGAAAATGAATATCAATTATTTGAGACAATAATTTGTTGTAACAATCATTTTTAAAATCAGTCTTGTATATATTCCATAGCATATCTTTAATTTATTTAATCATACGACCAAGAGAGCCACAAGGAAAATTAAGTTCCATAGCTATATAGTTATTTAGACCGCTCGGACACGTTACCGTATTTCACTCATTAGGAGAATATGTCTACACAAAACAAACATATATAGTACTGTCCTACTGCAATATCATGTCTTAGACATCCAGACACATTATCCTGACAGCAGGCTAACCAGTCCTAACCAGTCATGAAACGATCTTGTAACAGGGATATTGATTTATCAATTATGGCTCGGTTATGGCCATCCAGAGCGCAACGTAAAGCAAAGTGCTCAAGATGGGCTAATGTGATGTCATACCCTCGGTATGATAATACCTATCTAGAGGGAAACAACTGGGCAGAAGACAATGATATTAGGCATGAACTTTTACAGACATTTACTTGTCGTCGTGGTAGCCGAAATAATTTTGAATAACGTTAATTCTGTTTTTCTTAATCCCTTGGTTCGACTTTGTTTCTCTTTGGAATATGTGACCACCTGATATCGCTCTACAAATCTCTAAAATGAAGCTTATACCCCAATTAAGTTGCATGGATATCCATTCGTGGTCATTTCAATGCTTTTCCATTTAAATCTTGCACGAAACTTAAAATTTAGAAACAAATAGAATATAAATAATATAAGTCTCCCACACAAAGTTTGTCCAGGCGTTTGAGTTTTACATTCAACGGAAACGCCTGGATGATACAGATTACGAAATCTAATGATGCCTTCCTATAAATGAGCTAGGCTTCTGTGTGGAAGGACTTCTAATGGACTTTTTTTTTCAGTATCGTATACGACTGGGTATATATCATATCCACATAAGTGACTACCTTCGAGTGTTCCCCCGTGACCAAGTAATGGTTGTTAAGCTAGAGGACTTTAGCTTACGAACAGCTTTCTACCTTAGGAAATTATATGCTTTTCTCGGGCTTGGTGAGTGAATCCATGCATGTATCAGTCTTAACGCATTTTCTGTTGTCTGCAATAATCTTATAAATGACGATAATCGAATCTATATGATGGTGATTATCCAAGTTTAAAATATTCACGTTTATTAAGAGTAATACATACGAGTATAACGACAGGCTTTGAACAAAGGACGGCCAAAATATGTGCTCTTAGTTGTTGCTTGTTGTAATCGCTTCGACAGTATAATTGAACAGTCCTGTTGCGATGTCCAGATGAAGGACAGAAGCATCCGGGTAGAAGAACCAACCTTCCGTGCTTCCTTCCACAGGCCCTCCCTGTCGACTTATTAATAAGACTTTTCTAGTAACATCTGTACAGGTAAAGATGACTGTCCAAAACCATTTTAGATATTTTAGAAATAAAGGAAATTTGAAAAAAAAGTTTTATGTTGTAATCTTTATTTCCTAGATCCGCTGAATGAAGAAGAAATACAGGTCATTGCCAAAAGCGACAAACGGAACGTTCGTAGAGAGGGTCTGGGAGCCATGCTGAACTCCACACGAGACTTACTATCAGAATTTTACAAACCTCACAACGAGAAGCTTGGGGAGTTGCTAGGAAACGAATATAATTATAATAACTAGATGTGGGTGTTCCTCGGAACACTTGTGTCGCCTGCATTTAAGCATGTTTGATGAAAGAATTGACTAGAAAATCGATCTTTTGACAAATTATTGATAAAGCATAATCTATTTTGTGAGGTACAAAATAACACCAAATCACACACACACACACACACACACACACACACACACACACACACACATATATATATATATATATATATATATATATATGTGTGTGTGTGTGTGTGTGTGTGTGTGTGTGTGTGTGGTGGGAGTGAATACAACAACTGGAATAAGTACACTCATCACAAAAAGACACGAAGATTAGGTTGAGAGTAATATATCTAGATACTCAGAGGGACAGAGAGCGATGGATTGTGGATCCCTATGTCATTTATCTGACATATACCACAAATAATTTTATTAACATTCCTCTTAAGTTTACGCAGGTGTTGAAGGTCATGATTTCTTTCTAATGTATGATAATGCCCGTGTACATAGGGCCCGCATAACCCAACCAATCTCTTGAGCTAGTTTCAATTGTACGATTTGGTTAGCCAGCTAGATCCACATATTTTAATCTCATAGAACAGGAGTGGTGTAAGCTACAGAAATCCATTTCCTTCCGCCAAGTCCACCTAGCAACTGTCTTGGAGCTCAGACAGGCTCTCATTGGGGAATGGGCTCGGTTTCCTCATCATAAGTTCCATAGGCTTACCAGCATCATGCAACAGTGATGTCATCATGCCGTAATTAATTGAGTTTATATAGCGGAATGAGCCGATGTGGCTCAGAAATAAGCAGCAGGACATGGGCGTGCTTGAGTACAGCAATTGACGGGTTCCTACAGAGGAGAAACAATATCAATCAAGTGACACGGTCATTTCTTTTTCATTCTGCCAGGCTTTGGTGGTAACTTTTCTGTTTTCACTGACAAACGCAGTCCGAAATAAGTATTGATTTTATCGAGATAGAAACTCCAATTCAAATTCAAACTTTTAAAACTTGATAAAGCGGCCGCAAAAAATATTCGTATATTTTCAAGCGTAAGACCAAACCATATGCATGGCTGGTTAGTCACTGCAAAACTAAATTCCGGAGTGAAGACTATATCTGATGTTTTGATAAGATACACACCTGTGCATAAACATGGAGGCTTTGAAAAAGAATTAACGATCGATAATATCATACACAACATAAACGATTGTTATGAATTTTATTTGGCTTTATTCTTCATGGACTATACTACGGTGAGGTTTGTCTGTTAATCTAAACTTGGTGTAGTTCCGGTTGTGCGCGAGAGTTGACCATATGTGCCTCAAGTACCGGAGGGTACCTTCATAGACACGGGAAAGTTTAAGAACATAAAGGATCCTTTTGAAACGGTCTTGGAAACGATGAAGAAAGATACACAGCTTATTTAATAGAGAAAAAAACTACATTAAAACAGATCTATTAGCGATGTGTAAGATTTGTGAAAAACTGAACAAACTTTGAAAACTTGATAAAGGGTCCGAAAACAACAACAAAAACAACTATTTTTAGATTTTCAAGCGTAAGACAAAAACATATGTAGGGATGGAAAGTCACTGCAAAACTAAAAGCAGTAGGAAAGACTATGTCTGATGTTCTGATGCGATAAACGTTTGTGCATAAACATGGAGGCTTTGAAAACGAATAAACGTTCAATAAAATCATATACATCATAAAAGATAATTATAAACTTTATTTGGCTTTATTCTACAAGGACTATATTACGGAGAAGTTTGTTTATCTAAACTTGATGCACTCCCAGTTGTGCGCGAGAGTGGATCAAAAGTGCCTCATGCACTGGAGAGTACCTTCATAGATACGGAAAACTTCCAGGTCATAAAGGAACCTGTTTTTTTTAAACGGTCTTGGAAGAGATGAGGAAAGGTACACAGCTTATTTAAAAGAAAAAGAAGTAAATATTACATCAACCTTAAAATGGGTCTGCTAGCAATCTTCTAATGGATCGAACAGTGTTATCCATTAAAGGACTTTAAGGAACATAGAAACAAAGATACTATGTGTTAGTAGATACTATTTTTGATAGAAATGTTCCCTTGGTTTAGGACTGAATAACAAATGTTTTGCTTAAATGAATATTGTGTAAATTCTTATTGCTTAAAAATTTTAAATTTGTATTATTGTTTATAAATTTAAAAATTTTTATTTATAGCCAAAACAATAGTATTATGCAATGATGAATTACGGGCCAAAGATTACTACGCAATTTTTCAAACTCCTTCACAGATTCGGATGCTCCAAATGTTTGGATTATAGCTGTCATGAAATCAGCATATTTTTTTTTCTTTTCGTCAGTAAATGACGTCTGTTTGTATTGATAGTATTTCTTTCTCAAAATTCATTAATTTTAAATAAATCAAGTATGTTTGATATATTTTTTACTCTGTTTTACGTTTGAGCCATTGATATTAACCATAGAACCAGCTCAGTCATTCGAAAATGAACTCGGTGATCGATACTTTGTATTCATTCTTTTGATCGAGCAACCATTAAATAATATTTACAAGCAAAATGAAAGAGAATGTCAATCGAAGTATTTTTTTGTTAAAAAAGTGAAATCGAAGCTACTTTTTAACCTTTTCCAAAAATTATGTGTTTTATCCATTTTTGTAGAAAAAGAATATATTTACATCATTAATATACATACATTTAATTATATAGAATTATTTGTTACTATCTTAATTTTGTGTTTTTATTTCTATAAGTTTTTTTAAAGAATTAGTTACCTTGGAAATACAAAAACAAGCACGGTGACCTATCAATTTCTTAACATTTTCGTTTTAAAGGCATTTACTATGTATAACATATAAAAATCAGAAAGTAATGAAGAAATATGTAGCATACAAACGTATTTTTTTTCTTATTATAATATATAATGATTATAAGCTACATTCAAAACGTACAGAAAACGCCATCCATACAATCATTGATTGCTGACGATAAACGGTAAACCTGATTATATACGCCTTCAAATAATGACTTGACTATTTGAGGTTACCGTCGCTTCGACAATATTTCAGTCATATAGCGATGCCCAGCTAATTACAGGTGGAGGAAGATCCCGAATGCACAGAGGCATCCGGGTAGAACCACCGACCTACTGCAAGCCAGCCGGTAGGCTTCCTCACATAAAAATCCGAATGACCCTGTCGGGATTTGAACCCACGCGGTGAGGGGCTGAGTGAGTTTCAAACAATGAAGGGAAAGACATACAAAGGGGTGTTTCAATAAGTTAAAGGCCTCTCATGGTAATGACGCCATTGACAATTTAAACAAAATAATGCGTTTAAAACCTTTCGCGCTATTAGTGTTATGACTTAAAGTAATATCAACTCATATTTAAAAGGAATAAGCATTTTTGAAAAATAAAATAGAATCGTATGAAAGTTGAGGGTGCATGATTGTTTTATCTTACAATTTGTCAAATTGCAATACAATGAGACAACTGTTTCTAACCATCGTTTTATTGTTGAGCTAGTGTTATTGACATATAATTGTATATAAATGGGCTGCACACAGAGAAGTAAAGTAAAAGCCACGCAACATTTTGTCGAAAACCATTGAATAAAATAATCAATTGAAGAATAGTTTTTCTGTTGTGGAGTGCGGCTCTCACAATTGTTTACTTTCACATCAACATCTACCCACTAATTAAATTAAATGTCTGTGTAAGTGCATACTACTCTAGAAAGTGTGTTTAGATATGTCTGACGCTGAAAATAAACATTTTAAAGTCGATCATTGTGCTAAGGAGATGTGCTTTGTTAAATGAAATAATAATACGGTAACGGTTTCGTTTTTAATACATACATACATACATACATACATATATATATATATATATATATATATATATATATATATAAGACAGTGCCTACTAAAAGAGGATCATAATTTTTATTTGTTAAGCCTTGGTTTGCAGTATGTACTGACTTTACTGTACTTAGAGCTGTGAATTTCCAGGCAAGTGGCGATATGATACATATTGCGATATGGGTCAAACGATACACATATTGTATATTGTACATTGTTTCGGATATGAAGCATTTCGGATACGCTTTATAGATGCGCTGATGATAAGGTATGCTGTGTTATGTGAATATTTAATAAAATTGGGTAGAAAAGGGCGAATTAGAATAAAATGAATGTTGGAAGACTAAAAATCTGGCGAATCTAGCGATACAAGGGCCGGAAAATACTCGTGTCCAAATTTCAACATGATATTTCAATCTCTCGAGAGTTCTGGTGTTCGTTACAGCTCTAACTATACTTCGAAAAACGTGCTGACTGGAACTTGACATTTTTAAAGTGTACTATTTGGTATTAACTTAGCAGGATTCAATGACAGTCAGATAATAAAATACAATGTATATGTATGAATTTTAATCATAAAAGAAGTGTTTCCTATTTATGTATGGGAGATGTTGCACTTGATTA
>CM037780.1:2351568-2401568 GCA_021229015.1 Solen grandis | reverse complement strand
TGTGATTTTACTTGATTTTCACTGCAATACTCGCGCAGAGTAGAAATCCCGGGAAATGACAGATTGTCGAAACAAAGTTCTTTGAAATAATACCGTCAAATCTTTAACTAAAAGACACAAAATTGGAAATGTGATGGTTGCTTTTACAGACAGACCATCATTCACGTGAAATTATTGTTCGAACTTTGGATACTTGGCTAGGGCGTATAGGTGATCCCATAATAAAGCGGCACATTTCATAAATGTGTCGTAAAATGGAGTCCTTTATCATCTTGGCAGTTGTTCTTTTAAACCAGAATATTCGTGAATGTTGCCATAGCAATCACAATGTTATACAACTCCTAATATCTTGAACATTGACATTTTTAAATGAAATTCAGGTGTATATCAAAAAGAAATTACAAAATAAACGTATAATGATTACGTCTCTAAACGACAGTACATTGCTGGAATTTACTTCAATTTTTTTCGGCGTAGCTGTATAATTTCGATTTCAACTCGCATCTTAAACCAATCAAATGTACGCTAACAGCGGTAAATAATTCTAAGCTGAATAAAAGGACTCCTGTTATTGGTTAACGCATCGTTATGGACTATAAAATTACTGTAAATAAGGGGTGCAGCTTGTATATATCATTCAGCTTGGTGTTATTACTTTTCTTTTTGATGTAAACATGAAAGTGATTTCAGTAAGTTAAATACAATCCTTTTCCATCAATTGAGGAATGCTACTTGTGAAAATGATTTAAAACAACAAAAAAAGAATCCACCGTGTTATGACATGAAACCCCTTAATTACTATGTATATTGAATTCTTCCAGCCTGCCGAGATGCTCTCATTGAAAATTAATTCGCCAAAACCAAAACAACTAATAACGCTTTTATATCATAATTGTCATATGCAATAATGATATGAACAAATATCAAACAAGCCTATTTACAGATATAATTTTTTGTATTACCGTCTATAAATAAGTATATTTCATAGAAAAAATATTGAACTATTTCTAGAGCGTACTAAATTTGTTGTGCGTCGGTCTTTCGCGCGCTTTTCCTCGGAATGTTCTAGAAGACTGGAAATCTCGTTTTTCTTTCATCCTACGCCGAATATCTTTTTTAAAGATATTTCTTGTTTTTAATTTATTTGCATAACGAGACTTAGCCTGCAAGTTTGGCCGTATGATTCACGCCATTTTGTCTAAATGAAGTTAAGACAGAGTTAAATGTTGTTATTGTTACATCGAGGAAAATTTCAAATAAACGATTTCTGAATTGAAATGCTTGTTTGTTTATTTGGTTTAAGGTCTCGCGGACAGTATTTCAGTCATTTTGAGACGATGTCTGTTTGAGACAGACATAGTGCTGCTACACTGCAGTATCACGCCGTAGGCATGTGACATGATACCACACCCATTCACATTATCTTGACACCGGGCCAACCAGTCCTGGAACTACCTTTATATCATTGTAGGTTTTTGTTCGTAAGAACAAATAATTAAACAAAGAGTGAACCCGACGTGTGTTGCGTGGGTTTTCCTTGCTTGAAAAAGCCCCGGCTAGACTAAGTCCAAAAGGACCTTCTTGTAATATACGCTTTACTTGAAATAATACCATCAGCTTAGATAAACAAATATATTTTTCTTCTCACGTTTGATATAAAGTTTATCAGAAACGGTTTGGGACATTTCGATGATGGGACTGATCACACTTTAGGGTATTTTAATACTATACTGGTTTATTCACCTTAGGGTATCGTGGCCAAAGTGGACTGCGGATCAGAAGGTCGGGGGTTTGGGTTCAGAACCGTTTTAAGACCTCCCCACATACTGATCCAACCCTGTACCCGTCGTGAGATATTGATATAAGATGTAATTTTGTTGTAAAGTTAACTTAAAATAAATAGGTTAAATATCTTTTAGATATGACTTTATTTATCTCAGCAAAAAAAAAGGGGGGGGGGGCGGAATCAAGGCCCTAAATCGCTCACCTGAGTAAAGGGTTACCCAAGGAACATCTGTACTAAAACATTTTGAAATCTGGCCAGTAGTTTTGAAGGAGATGATTGTTTACGTTTTCATAATTCATTTCCTTCCATATCCAATTCAACCCTAGTTCTACCTGGATAAGGTTTATTTTAGCAACATTTGTGAAGGTTCACCCAAGGATTATCTCTGCCAAGTTTAATCAAATTCTGTCCAGCGGTTTCAGAGAAGATGTCGTCTAAAGGTTACACTATTACATATCATATAAATTAGCCCCGCCCCTGGAGGTCATGTATTTTACGGATCGAATATTGTTTTGCAATATTGGTAGCGGGTTACCCAAGGAACATCTATACTAAAACATTTCGAAATCTGGCCAGCAGTTTTGAAGGAGATGATTGTTTACGTTTTCATAATTCATTTCCTTCCATATCCAATTCAACCCTAGTTCTACCTGGATCAGGTTTATTTTAGCAACATTTGTAATATTACCCAAGGATTATCTCTGCCAAGTTTAATAAAATTCTGTTTAGCGGTTTCAGAGAAGATGTCGTCTAAAGGTTACACTATTACATATCATATAAATTAGCCCCGCCCCTGGAGGTCATGTATTTTACGGATCGAATATCTTTGCAATATTGGTAGCGGGTTACCCAAGGAACATCTATACTAAAACATTTCGAAATCTGGCCAGCAGTTTTGAAAGAGATGATTTTCAAAATGTTCATAGTTTTTTTTCTTTCCGTTGCCATGGCAACCAGAGTTCTACATAGATCAAGTTTATTTTAGCAACTTTTGTGAAGGTTTACCCAAGGATCACCCCTGCCAAGTTTAATCAAATTCTGTTTAGCGGTTTCAGAGATGTCGTTTAAAGCAAATTATTGACGATACACGACGACGGACGCAGGGTGATCCTAATAGCTCACCATGAGCACATTGTGCTCAGGTGAGCTAAAAAAATGATTAGAATAAACAAAACTGGTTGTGTGATATATTCGTTACTTACTTATTTCAACTGAATAGTACATATCACGTGATACAATGCAGCTGGTAGATTTTGAAGAAGATTCCAGAATCAAACATTCACCATCTGTTATATGATGCATTTTCACAGTTTCTTGTTCAAGCTCGTTTAATTCAGCAGGTTTAACATACTGACAATTAACAACAATTTGTTTTTCAGAATTATAAAAAAAAAATAATAATATAATCATATAACTGCAATATATATTTATACTATGGATGATTAATATTATATGTAATATAATTAAAATAAATTATATTATCTTTTTATTGTTCTTAGTTTAATTTACGATAAGTAACATCTAAAATACTATAAACTAACTTTAGCATCCCTTTTGCAACCAACCGTTAGTATTATGAAGCCATAAAGACACTAACCTGAATCAAATCAAAAGCACACATAAAAGTTCAATTCAATATATGGTATGCGCTTTTACGATCAACGCGAACATACAAATAAAGTTAAATGGCATCCACAGTAAAGGTCAGACAGCCGATGTTTATATCGTCATCTCCGAGTTTGATACCTAAGATCCAGGGGGAATTGTCTTAAGGATTTAGAAATCATAAAATGTGACGACACTGCCTTCCATGATATTCAGATTTATATTAAGCTATAACAAAGCCTCGTTCAATGTCTTCAATATCTTTATTGTTTATTGGTATCTCAGGTGCATAAAATTTGTATTTGAACAACATTATTGTACTGTTTCTGAAAGGGCGCAATGTTCCAGTGGCACTATACCTGCTGATCCAAAAGTTAGCTTAATTGTATATCATTTTCCATCCACTCGGAACCATGTTCCAAATGATTAAGACTAATGCAACTCGCAGGTTTCTGGGTTGGACCAGTACTTTGTGCCTGGAAAGGCAAGGGTGAGTCATATCCCACCGGAGTTTGAACTCACAAGCTTCGGATCTGCAGTCATAAATGCTACCTCTTGATCCCGTTCTATTTAAACCAAGAATTTTACATGAATCCGCCAGCTTACCTAGGATTCATCTAGAACAGAATTATAAATAATTATAATTATAAATAATTCAGTTATAGAAAAGTAATTACAGTTTTCAAAAATGGTTATCTTTTTCATTTGGTTTTTTTTTTTTTTACAGAATATCAAAATCCAAATTACTCAATCAAAAACATATGAATAAACTTTTTTTAATTCTATGCCGTTAGATCAGTAACCAAAAAAAAAAAAAAAAAAAAAAAAACAGGAAAAAAATATGATGCAGCACGCTGTCTACACGACCATCTGTCCAACTGGAAATGTTTTTTTCTGTACAGTCTAACTACAGGTCTTGAGAAGTGCAAATAGTCCATTTTCTTCTCGCTGAAGGCTTTCGTGAGCTGAAGCATCCGGCCATTGAGCGATCCTTGACATAGGATAAAATGTACAATGGATATGTAATTGCATACGTACAATTAAATAGTCTAAAAAGAGCGCTTATTGTCGCTTTAAAAACACCCGCGCAGAATTTTTAACAATATATGGGTCATTACTTTAGTGTGACAGGGACTTTATATTTTGATTTAGTTTGGTGATTATTGATCAACACATAGAAGTCATGAAGTGTTTCTTCTTCTTTAAAATATATCAATGGAGAATATTGCCGAAAAGTATGGTTTTTCGGGTAGTACATCGAATAACTGTAATCAAGTTGGTGGGTCGCTAAACCTAAGCTATCAAACATATAACCTTATGTTTCTTTCTCCGTTGGACGCAAAGGTTTATATTAGGTAAAATATGTGCAAAGTTTGTTTGTTTGTTTGTTGAGTTTAACGTCCCACCGACAGTATTTCAGTCATTTGGAGACGATGTCTACTTGAGACAGATATAGTGCTGCCACACTGCAGTATCACGCTGTAGACATGTGGCATGATACCACACCCTGATCACATTATCCTGACACCTGCCAAACCAGTCCTGCCTTATATGCTGAGCGCCAATCAAGGGTCTATACCAGTACCATTTTTACGACTTTGGTATGTCGCGGCCGGGGATCGAACCCACGACCTCCCGCTCCCGTGGAGGACGCTCTAACCACTCGGCCACCGGGGACGCTTTCAATACCACGAATTTGAAGTCGTATACATATACGTCAATTTGCATTTTCTTATTTTTCTTTCTAATTGTTTTTTTCAGTTTGAAGATACTCAGCTACATCATTTTCCAAGCCCACTTCCTGCAGACCATTCCATTAAAGAGTACTTTCATAAACATGGGAATATGTAATGACACTGTCCCATAAAGCATGATCCAGATTAAAAAAAGAAAAAAGAAAGGAAACATTAATCGCCCGTCGTTCAATACAATAGCATGCCAGTCTGTAAATGATGTAACACATCGACAAATGTGGTTTATCACCGTTTGTTATTCGGGTCTAGACGTACTCTTCCAACTATGGAGAGTTCAGACATTCTAAGTCATCATCTCTAAATTACTGAAATACCGTCGGTGGGACGTTAAACCTAACAAACAAATTAACATTTTAAGTCGCCTAAGCCTTATGGATAGCAAACGTGCAAAACATCATTAATAGTCTGTCTAATCATCATCATCATCATCATCATCATAAACAACAACAGCAGAATCTCTCTCACACACTTTTTGAACTGTATTCTAATCAGGAAGGGAGCACAAGCAAATGTGCGTCTGTATTAACTCTTCCCCGAGTCCCTTTCCATGTTAAATGTACCTGTGAGAATGGCCTTTAATGTGATATAACAAACCCCGAATATGTTGCATAAACCAAACCGAATATGATATAGTTTGTTTTCTTCCCCGAGGCTCCTTTTTTTAACATCATTTGGTATATACACGATTATATTTCATTTTATATCACTAGCATTTCCTTCTCCACGTGGCCGAGTGGTTCGGGCATCTGCTCCAGGACAGGGGAGGCCGTGGGTTCTATCCACGACAGGGACATGCCGAGGTAGTTAATATATTTCAAGGACTTGTTGGACAGGCGTCACGATTATGTGACCGGATGTGTTATAATGCCATTTGTCTACGGTGTGATATCCCAGTGAGGCAGCAAACTCATCCAAATGGCTCAACTATTGTCGGTGGGACGTTAAACCCAGGCCAAGGTTATGATTAAGCCTACCTTAATTCACTACACACGCTGTCCTGTCGTGCTGCTTTCTTGTGCTTAATTTCATTTGACACATTTGAAATTATATCTTATTTAAATGTCTCGTACTATGTGTAAAATCGAATATGTAATTCCATTTTACAACGCCTATGAATCTGTTTAATATCTTTAAGTTTGTGTTTAACTTCATTTTATAACGTCATTGAATATATGAATTTCTTATTACGCATAAACCCGCCAGCGAAAGCTCGCACGATGAACGTAGAAATCAACTACAAAACAGAACTTAAATTGTAGAAATGGCAGACTGGGACAATCGAACGGAGAAAATATCGCGAAAGTAGGACCTGTCTTGGAAACTATCCGTGGCCGGGTCAGAATCTTTAATTAAGGCTCTAATCAAACCATTCTCGCATGTAAACAGTATCGATTGGTTCCTGTTTACCAACGGTGTATAATCGGATGAATCAATTTGACCATTTGGTCTACGGAGGCCCAAGGAAATATTCATTAATATCTTGTTATGTAGTTCTATCCATCATTAAGAAAAATGTTGAGTTGGATTAACAGATGGACCTCTCTCTCTCCCTCTTCGTCGATTCCTCTAATGCATTATGCATATCTACTTTATTTGGCAATAACATATCCAAACAACCGTCTTTACATCTATCAATCCATCAAGCTTTTCTTAAGGAAATACATGATTAAAAACTAAATATTGATATTGTCCGACTTAAATACACACAATAGAATAAAACCACTTCACACCATAAATCTCCCCACATTTAACTTTTTTTTTAAATTTAACCAAATCAATCTGCAACTACATGTATCTACAGTCCTGGATTATTTTGTTTGTTTTTGTGGGGTTTAACGTCAAATCGACAGTATTTCAGTCATTTGGAGACTATGTCTACTTGGGACAGATATAGTGCTACCACTTTGCAGTACATGTATCACGCCATAGACCACACCCAGTCACATCATCCTTACACCGTTCCAACCAATCCTGGACCCCGCCCCCCACCCCCACTAAACGGCAAGCAAGGTTGCTATACCAGGACCAACTTTTTACAGCCTTCTTATTGTTACGGCCAGGGATTGAACCAACGACCACCGCTCAGATGGCGGACGCTCTATCCACTCGGGCACCGAGAAAGCTGGATTAGTCTACCTCTAAGCCTACAGGGGTATATCAAATTATACAATCAGAAAGTTCATCTTTATATTTGCTCTTTCTTAAAGTGAAAATCTATCCCAATAACTAGCAATAAGTAACTTAATCATGTGTGTTATTTTGCATTTCTCGTGAAGATGTGAATCAATATCATGTTTCACAATATAATGGTTTTGATAATAATCTAGAAACGCATATATTGAGAAATAACACTTTATAAATTCATTATCGTATCCAATTCGTAGGAATAATTTGTATTCATGAGTAAACAGGAGTATTAAATTTATGCAGAATTATATTCTTTCTGATTAATGACGTAAACAATCACAACCGACCTAACCAGTCGCCTCATATTTTAAGATATAGCATTAATAAACTGAGTTAGCAAAGTTTACAACAACTTGTTAAGTTAAAACTTATTTTGAAACATATACGTCAATTGGAAAACACGTTTTCAAAACATATACCAATTATTAATTACGATTACTGGATTGGATCTCTACTGTGTGCATTGGAGGGCCATCAAAGTTGATTGTCCCCAACGGGGTTCGATCCTCCAACCTTCGAGTCTACAGTCATTTTTGCTACATCTGACCATGGCGACCAATAATACAATATCTTTTAGGATAAACTCTTCAGTAATCTCCGACTAAAAAATTATTAAATATTAGCATGTCAGTATATGAAATATTAAATATATTTACTTAAGTTTGGACATAGGAGAATTACATAATACAATCAAACATTGTAGTTGTACATCGGATTGAGTTTCAAATATTACAATTTAGTTAATTACACCATTTAAGTTACAAAAGGTAATAATAAAAACATATAAGGAATAATAAAGATGATAAATAAATAATAATTACCTTAAAAGAAACAAATTTTTTTTGATATATCCTAAATTCAAAATGGCGTTGTATGTTTAGTTTTTGTGTTAGTTTGAATTAGTCCGTCGGTCAATGATTGGTCAGTCAATTTGAGTCCGAAATCAAAGTACTGAGAGAGCTGAAAATAAAACTACAACTACTAAATACATCTACACTAATTTTCAACCCTATGACATATGCAAGTATTATTCAGTTAATTATATTTAAAGCCCTTGATAAAAGTTACAGCTACATACAATGAGTTCATTCTCAGCCAATTCTGTTGCTATCTTTTATAACCATGTTTGCTGACCATCATCAGCGCCGTCATCAGTAGTAGTATAAGTAATATTATCATCATAATCATCGTCAAACAAATACAAAACTGTTTTTGCATTGCCAAAAGAGATCATCAACCAACATAAAATAAAACAAGATCGATTGTCCTTTCTGTCTTTCAATGGTCGTGTGTTTATTAAATAATAGTTTGAATTAAGATAAACAAATGTATATTTAATAATTTATAACGGTTTCGTATCTTCTCATTACTTGCATTAGGTCTTTTACAAGTGTATACAATTACTTGAGGCTTTTTGAAGGCGATGAACTGGAAAAGGCTACATCCCAGTAGCTTGAACAATCTTGAAAATAGAAATGTGTCCAGAGGACACATATGCCCCCACCGGTCGCATTTTCCAAAGCATATGCCAACAACTAGAAGCCCAAGTCATATCCTGAGTAATATATCCATGAAGTTTAAAGTCTGTTGCACAAAATACCTTCAGAGTTACCTGTGTCACAGTTTTTGGATGGACGGACGGACATAGGCAAATTTATATGCCTCACTTTTTGGTAGAGGGCATAAAAATGCCCAGGTGCACAAGTTCATGTCTTGATTAAAAGATTCATGAAGTTTCAAGTCTGTAGTACAAATACGTTCAGAGCTACGTGCGTCACAATCATAAAATTACATATTTTTCAAAAACAAAGGCCCATAACTCTGTCAACTTTAACAAAGGTTTAATAAAAATACACAGGTGCGCAAGTTCATGTCCTGATTAATATATCCATGAAGTTTCAAGTCTATAGTATAAATACTTTCATGTGTCACACGCATAAAATTCCATATTTTTCATAAACAAAGGTCTCTATCAACTGTAAAGAAGGTTCAAGAAAAATACTCAAGTGCACAAGTTCATGTCCTGATTAATTTATCCATGAAGTTTCAAGTTTATTGTACAAATAATTCCAGAGTTACGTGTATCACATCATTAAATTCCATATTTAAAAAACAAAGGCCACAACTCTGTCAACTTCAACGGTGGTTCAATGAAATTACCCAGATGCGCAAGTTCATGTCCTGAATAATATACCAATGATGTTTCAAGTCTGTAGTTCAAATAATTCAAGAATTACGTACATCACAAGCATAAATTTCCATATTTTTCAATAACAAAGGCCCATAACACTGTCAACTTCAACGGTGGTTCGATGAAAATACCCAGTTTCGCAAGTTCATGTCCTGAATAATATATCCATGAGGTATCAAGTCTGTAGTACAAATACTTTCGGAGTTATGCATTTCACAAAGTATCGGGACGAATTTTTTTTTGCGGGGGGGTGGGGGAGGGGCATTCAAATCTTGATAGCATTTTCGTAACACACCCCGCTTTTCACCAGTGCGCCCCGGGTTCGGTTATTGGTCATGTATGTTTCAGAGAATGGAGGTCGCCCGTCCAGACACTTGGGTTTTCTCCGGGCACCATGGCTTTTTACCACAAAAATAACCACACAAGCCACCACCCGAGTCAATCAGAAGAGATAAATACAAGTTGTGTGAACTTTTCATAATCAATGTATTATGAATGAATGAATTTAAAACTTAAAAAATCGATGGTCGTAAGGTGATAATGGGTTGCTCGCATTGAAAAGTTAGCCATTACGTTCAATCAATATCGTTATGCCTTCAAATGGACATTAAGAAATGTTGTACAGGGGACTCACTATGACCGTATATTAAAGCTTTGATTGTAAATCTCTGCTCCCAATTTATGTCATAAAAATCATACATGCGATGTTTGATCCAACAGCCTGCACAATGTCAATGTAAAACAAGCACTGAACCGCAATTGTGATGTTGCTGTTGTTTGTAACATGGACAAAGTATTATATTTATTTACATTGTACTTTTGTAGCACATGATCTGCATCACTGAAAAAAAACAACAGGGGGGGACGGAACGTAAAATAGAGAAACATGCATATCGGGTTCATGAATATGTTTGTTTGTTTGTTGAGTTTAACGTCCCACCGAAAGTATTTCAGTCATTTGGAGACGATTTCTACTTGAGACTGATATAGTGCTACCACACTACAGTATCACGCCGTAGACATGTGGCATTATACCACACCCAGTCACATTATCCTGAAATGAATCTGTTTAGTTCAAAATAAATTATTAAATCTTTCATCAAAATTCGTTTATGTCTCTTGCACTTCAACTTTTGCTTGAAGCTCGTTTCCCAATCGACTTTCAATAGTTAAGTATGAATTAAAATGTTTACAGGTCAAAATCACACACCTGATAACCAGTACATCACTCAAAACGATATTCAAATATAGCATACGTATATTACATGATCAAAGCATATTGATTTTAATAATGCACTGTATTCTTTCTAAACAGATCTCATAAATTCGTTCTGAGATCATTTGCTTTCTTCTATAATCATCCATTACAACGGACGCTTAACTCTCTTAAACTACGGATGTGCGTTGGAAAGGCTCACTGGGTTTCTCAAAACTTTATAGTCTGGTCCATTAGGCTAAATACCTCGCACTGGTAGGCTGGAAGCCATTGCATACAAATTTTGCATGTTACAGAGTAATAATTATTCTCTTGCGGATGAAGTTCTTAAGTGAAAAAAACTCGATCTAGACGTTATTTTTTCTCTATGTATATTAAATGAGTCTTAAAATTGCTATTTACTTTACTTCTTGAGCATATTCAAAAAAGCGGGCACAACATTCCATTGTATTGCATTTTCATACAAATCGTGTTTCTTGAAGCTGCATTAAAACTCAAAAGGCAAAAAAGCAAAAATTCGAGGGCCGAAAGAGGAGTACAATGTACATGCATGAAATCTTCGGACAATCGCTAGTCTCAGACTCAATAAAGAGATGTTGACTGGAATCCAAAAAATGACTAAGTCACAAGATAAAGACATAAAGTATAAAACAGGACAATTCAAACACATTTTTTTCACTAACAGCATACTTCAATATGCTGTATGTACTCTGTATGTAAATGCATTTTATTTCTTCCTTTGTAAACCATACTATTTTACTTAAAATTTCATAAAACATATCCATGTTGATCAGGTTGTCTGTGGTTTATTATGTAAATACATGATGTTCATAACTATTACCCACGTTGACCAATTGATTAGAGACCGTCTCGTACCTAGGCGGTAGGTCTGCACGCTATTCGATCTCCATTAGTATCTCAGCAATACAGTATGTTCAGCTTGTTTACAAATTAGTCCTCGACACAGCTTTGGAGATTGTATAGTCAACATACATAAGCGCCAAAATGCTTCAGTTCCTAACAAGTGCATGACTTTGAAGGTGATCACATCTTTATACTGAAAAATCGACATAGTACAACAATACAAAATCAATGGTCTAAATCCATTTATGGTAAAAATATAAAACTAAGTGACTATATCATCCATTGTTTCACCCTAGTTAAATTGAGCCTGTATATTTATAATGTTAAACTTAAAATCAAGGACGGTGATATTAAATGAAAGCTAAAACCACCGTGGACGTAAAATTGAGGTCAGATTAAAGCCTAATCAAATTTTGAACTAGCTGCTTAATCAAGGTCGACAGCTTAATAAAGGTAGCCACTAATATAAAATTAGCTGTGAGAATTTGACTGCACGATCTAGAGTCAAACCAAACTCAAGAAAACACGTTTTTCACGATTCTTAGTTTTCGCCGTTCAACATAGACGTAAGAAAATCGTTAAAAACTTGTTAAGTCGGGACATGACAAGAATGCATTAGGGAAACTCATCGTTCGTCTCTAAATACTAATTCAGTTGCAAATGCGACTATAGGTCATCATCTAGACATTGTTCAGGCACGTTGTATGCAGTCTGTCTTGACCACGAATAACAATTCCTACTGGTATTCATTATTGCAGTTCGGAGAATTGGTCAATATGAAATATATCAGGGTGTCAGACAAAATGCTGATCGAGGTTTTACGATTAAATCAGGATCACACGTTATGTATGGGAATTTCCTTCGTGTATGGATAAACAACATTAAGCACCATGATGGATGTAATTATGAACTGATTTTTCTTATGGGTTCACGTGTTTTTTTTGTGTGTGTTTTTGTTTTTTTGATGTTGTTGTTGCTTTTTTGTCTTTTTCTTGTGTTATCTGCATGACATTTTCTGTAGAGAAAGAACAAAGGGAAATGTTCAACGTAAATGATTGACACTCTTACCTTACTACAGTATTTGAAACTTGTGCACATTTTTTAAAAATAGTGATCAATGCCAGTTTACGTCCAATGCCAAATGCTTTTGCAGCTTCTTGTCAGTAGTCACAACATTATACCACGCAGATCTTCACCTCATAGACAATATTCGTACCGAGTTCTGTTGCAATCCCTCAAACATTTGGTTAATTAGTGGCACTAGCTCTTATATAGCCATAAATGCCAAAACAAATCAGTATATTGTCGACAAACTCTAAAACTTCTTGTTAGTGTTTCAAGATAAATATGACAACCGCATTTAGATTGCCTTGCATGGCACTCCATGACAAGTTTCACTGCAGTCTCTCCAGGTCTGTAGAATATGTTTGTCACGATCGTTTAAAGAAACATCACCAAACCATCGATCTGTATTTTACAGATTCTGATGCGGAGGATAATGATAAAAGGGACATAAAGGATGACGCTCAAAGAGACACTTGAAAACTTGTATTCAGATCTAAACAGTGAACTTACAGATCACATAGACTAAAAATCCAAGCTATATGTGGACGAAACCGTGTTTTTTTAACACTTATCCGTTTAGAAATATGTCATAATCGACTTCCGTAGTATGGTCTACAGAGAATACAACATTTGTATAACGTAAGGTATGTTGTGCCACTGTCACGCATTCACAGATGATAGTTCCAGATGGGTACGGATGAAAAAGGCTCGGGTGACGCCGGATATGCTGCTGTCCTTGAGTTATAAGCGGTGGTATAGGAACGGGTGTGGCATAAATACGGAAATAGTTTTTTATGATCGAAGAAAAATTGATTTGCACGGCCCGCTACGGACTCTTACAGATTTTGAACGAAATAATACGTAACACTTTACTTCAAAGACAATGATTTATACGGTTTGCTACGGTCTGGTATGATTAAGAATGGGTTACTAAGGTTGCTTACAGAGGGTTTTGGTCAAAATATAGCATATCATTTAGACCGTGGTTATTATAGCAATTTTTTGCAGTGATTTGCTTAGCACTGGCAGCGGCTTTTGTTATGATCGGCGGAAGAGCATGAACGTTTATCAGAGAAACCAGATCACGTCAGAAAAATAAATTAAGACCCCGTACTTAACAGTACCACGACGTAAAAAGCGTGTATCTTGTAACAAAATAGACCGTGTATGGCAATAACAGTCTCGAGTTAGACGTAGTACTTAATCAAACACTATCCGTCCTTAACATGGAAATACCTTATGTACCGTTTTAACCCGTCTCCATACGTAAAACATATTGGTAAACCCACGCAGGAAGCGCCGTACATGAACCGTAGTTATCCTTAACCAAGGCCAGGTTCTACGTACTAGTACGATTAAGGTATGTTCCGATAAAGATTTTTACGGTTTTTGGAATGAATTCGCAAAGGTCAGAACGGAATTTTATCTGTTTTGATTTTTAAACATGCTCATAATCATATATATTGAAGATCTAATGATGATCAAATTCAACAACGATTACTATAGACACTGCCAGATTGAAATCGCGGTTAACATCTTATCATCACGAATGTAATTGACTGTAGTGTTACATGGATGGATTAGTGTATATGGTCGTTTTTGGCCTTAGTTGATTGTGTGAAACGCAGTTACACGTGGTTCAAATATAGTTCAAAGAGGTTGCAAACGTTATGTTCATGGTTAGGTCGTAGAAAGACCAAAATATTCAACATTTTCAAAATATCTCTACGGTGACCTAAACTCTACTGTGACCCTACCTTGAACGTTGTTGACCCTAGTGACAGTAATTTACCCTACTTGAACGTAGTGATTAACAAAACTGTCAAGTATGGTTAAACAGGGACAAAAATTAAGGTTTGACTACGTCTGAAGTTCATGTACAGATCAATGTTATAGTACGTCTAACAAGGGTTAATTAGGGTGAAGTCATTTTGAATTTAGGAATTCATGCAATGATATTAACGGGCACCAGCCTGAAGGAAGCTCTCTGCTTCCATAAAGGAACCAGTGTGAGGATCATCAACCCTCTGTCAGTCACCAGTCCCCTGAGCTCCCTAGACATATGAGACCCCTATTTCATCCACTAGGAAGCAGTAGAAGTTTGGCCAGAACCCCTAAGATATGGCAGAGTAATTAGAGAGAAAAGGAAATTTGTAACAGAAATGTTGTTTTGTAAAGCTCCAAATGCCCACGTCTTGGGAAACCGTACAGCAAAGTCGCAGCAGCGGTCGTAAACTAAGTCCTTGCAGCATATAACGAGGGAGATTATTTTGGTTGAGTCTTGCACTGTTTAATCTTTCCATCCACATGGAAATAGTATAGATATCATATTTTGTCTGAAGTTAAATTGTCCACTGTAAAAAGCTTATTCCTGGGTGATAGGAAGTAGGGGCCTACCGATACGTCTATTTCATAGTTCCTATGTATCTAAACAGAAAATAAATTAAGGCAAGTCTGTACAATCCATCACCTTCCTTGAACGTATTATTACATAGTTTATTGCGACTTATAGTATTTACTGGTCCCGGTAGCGGCTGAGTGGTTAGAGCATCGCCCCGGAATCGAGAGGTCGTGGGTTTGATCCCCAGCCGCAACATACCAAAGTCGTAAACATGGTTTTGATATAACTTCTTTGTTTAAGGATAGTTCCAGAACTTGTTGGCACGGTGTCAGAATAATGTGACTAGGTTTGGTATAATGCAACATGTCTATGGCGTGATACCGCAGTGTGACAGCACTATATCTGTCTCAAGTAGACATAAGCTACAAATGACTGTCGGTGGATCGTTTAACCAAATATACAAACAACTCAACTTATAGAAAAGTATTTCACCACCATATGTGTAGACATTATTTATGATGTTTACATTGCTTCTTAAAGCATTTAAATTGTTTTCTTATTTATGTTTTAATTTTGGATTAAATTTAGAAACTGGCATTTGACATCAGTTTTCGCAGGGAGTACAAAAATTAAGTGGATGGAATCATGCGGCATGCTATTAGTACCAAACAGGAACAGATAGAAGTAAGAACATATATTTAAAAGGCTAAGTTATATGTACACATTTATAAAAAAAAATCATTTTACGTTTGTTAATTTAGCCTATACACTTGATATGCAAAAATAAAGACCCATATTTGGCGATAAAAATGATTTCTAATTAAAACTTGAAAATTCTGGATAAATTTTGAATTTTGGTTAGAAGTATAACCAAAACAAAAATGACGTTTATATTTTATCTATACATAACAGCTTGTACACATAGTTTTAGGGCCACCAAACTTTTCTGTGGAATAAGCGGTAAATACTGGTTTACTGACTGTTGTGATTCTTGGCTATATTAGATCTGAACATAAAAATTAATATAGATACCATATAACTTCCTTTAATTATGTATCAAAATTTGGTAACAGAGTTTATTAATAGTATTAAGGGAAGTGTATAAAATTTTGTAAAATCACGACCTCATATATACTGAAACATTTACCCTAAATTTATTATTAGATATTACGACGGAAACTGTTAAAGTGCATTTAAAATTGAAACTTGTTTACAATTAATGGCTGTTGGCATATAATATTTTTTGTTCATGTTTAGAAAGAAAAAATACATAGATTAAATGAAATAAAATGTATAAAAAAAATAGATATCCTATATTCATTCTATTTT
This sequence comes from Solen grandis, assembly GCA_021229015.1. NCBI lineage: Eukaryota > Metazoa > Mollusca > Bivalvia > Adapedonta > Solenidae > Solen > Solen grandis. The sequence goes on along the minus strand of CM037780.1, from coordinate 2,385,230 downwards.
GGAGAATAAACAAATAAAGAAACAAAAAGAAAGAAAATAAAAACATTATTTTCTACAAAAGTTACAGCACATAATTCTTTCATTCTCTTCCGCGGCATTTTGTTATGCTCGCTGATATTTGAATCCTTTCATTCCAGTTTACAGTTTTAATTAGCTCAGGAACTTGCTGATGTGAAAAGTCACAGAGAAAATATCGTTTTGTTCGTAAAATTTGTTAGGTTTTGTATTTGGAAACCTTTAGACAGCTTGCTGCAAAAGTCTAGATGTGTTCAAAGTAGTAGGAAAGTATTTTGGATTATAATGTGAAACATTATATCATTTAAAGGTTTGTAACATAACATGATAATTATTATCAAAAAATAATTAATTATCATATTCTTCTCGGTCAGTGTAGTATGCCGCCTTTTTGAGAGAACTTCCGGTGTGCATAAAATAATATGGTGGACGTGACTTTCACCATCTATCAGTACTATGCAAGGTCAAATTGAGGCTTTATGGCCAGTGTCCGTGAGATGCAAATTGTTTTGATCATATCTAAGTTCATACATGTACAATATATATCAGGCAGTATTCACAGTTACATCATATGCTGGATGGTGTTGTACGCTACATGTCAGGGACAGACTAATGGCATTTAAATCTGTAATAAAAGCCTGTCATTGGCTTGTGATTTCTTCCATAAAGAATCCATCATACAAACGTTCTCTTTCTCTATCTGCACTTTGATTCTTTTATCTTTTTTTATAAAGAGTATAATATTGTTATTGTTATGTTATGTAAAAATCTAAATATGTATAGCTAAACTTACTGTTCTTTAACAGTTTTATCCTAGGAACGAAAGATAAGAATATGAGATTTTATTAGATTTTATTTAATCAACCGAAGAGATAAATTAACGAAATGGTTCAATTTCTAGGAATACATACCAGAGATAAAAATGAATCACGTGTTGATATCATTGATGATCACAAAATATTGCATAGAGGTAAATTTACCTCTCTGAATGTGTTATTTATTGGTCAGTCATACCACAACCAATGCAATCATGTCGTTACGAAAACACAACTCTAACCGTTAAACATTATGAATTAATAGAAAACTTTGAATTTTATTCCACGTGTGTCATGCGGGGTTTGCGATAATCCATCCAGCAGTAAATTATGATCAAAATCCATCAAGTGACCCTGGGAATTTCATAAAATATAGTAACTCTAAGTCAATGAAAGCTTGCATCTGTATTGCAGTCTTTCAAAGCATTTGAAGGACCATGATTATGATTAAGTAATAAATAGATAACTTTAAATAAAGATATGTGCTGTAATGTACTTTATCCCACCATGCAATTTTAAGAAAGACCTGCAGAACTTATTACAGTCAAAGTGTCGATAGCGCTGAGACGACAGGGTTCTTAAAGTAATTATGCCGCAATTAGTTTGTATATGATAATAAATTGGATAAACGAGGATCAAATATTCAAGACTGGTGTAAATGAAACCTAACGTTGTGAATTCACTTTAACTTGCGCAAACACGGTCGTAACAAAATAATGGACGACTTACAATAAGCACATTGACCCTCTTCCCCCTTCCTCTTCCCTGGTGTTTATATGATGTATATTATGATATGTATCTAACTCTTATGGATAGAAATATAATGCAATATGTGTGTTTACGTACATACAATGTGGTAGTTTAAAATACTTAGCCCAATTAGACATCCTTTGAAAAAGAGCCCCCAAAATATAAATGTAATTTTCATGACTGCATTTTGCCAAAGACAAAAATAACCTTTTCAAATATTTTCATTCTTATGTAAGGTATTTTATACATTTTGATAGGTAAAAAAAAACAACAACAGATTAGGGGGTCAACAGCTAGATTCGAACTCGCGACCTAACACATTGTGTATCCTTGAGTATCCAGTTCCCGCCAGCATAAGAAGTTATTGCAAGAAAAACAAGAGGGCCAAGATGGCCCTTGATCGCTCACCTGAGAAAGATGATTGCTCAAGAAATAAAGATGCTAGAGTGTAAAAGTGAAATCTGGCTTTTTTATGGTGAAAAGGGCATAACTCCTAAATTAACTTGTCAATATCAGTTATAATTGAACCCGATTGCGAAATTATGGGCATAAACATTGTCTTGAGTTTGAAAAATATTGTTAAAAAATGAAGATGCTAGAGTGTAATCAAAGTAAATTGGCATTTTTTTATATTTAAAGGGGCATAACTCCTGACCAAATCAACAGATCTCAGCTTAATCGAACTCAATCGAGACATTATGGTCATAAGCATTGCAATAAAGTTTGAAGATGATTGCCCAAAAGATGAAGATGCTAGAGTGTAAACAAAGTGAAATCTGGCATTTTTTTTATATCAAAAGGGGCTTAACTCCTGACCTAATCAACAGATCTCAGCCATATTCGAACTTAATCGAGACATTTTGGTCATAAGCATTGCCATAAAGTTTGAAGATGATTTCTCAAAAGATGAAGATGCTAGACTGTAAACAAAGTGAAATCTGGCATTTTTTTATATCAAAAGGGGCTTAACTCCTGACCTAATTGACTGATCTCAGCCATATTCGAACTTAATCGAGACATTATGGTCATAAGCATTGCCATAAAGTTTGAAGATGATTGCTCAAAAGATGCAGATGCTAGAGTGTAAACAACGTGAAATATGGCATTTTTTTAATATTAAAAGGTGCATAACACCTGACCTCATTGACGGATCTCAGCCATAATCGAACTCAATCGAGACATTATGGTCATAAGCATTGCCATAAAGTTTGAAGATGATTACTCAAAAGATGCAGATGCTAGAGTGTAAACAAAGTGAAATATTGCATTTTTTGAATATTAAAAGGGGCTTAACTCCTGACCTAATTGAAGGATCTCAACCATAATCGAACTCAATCGAGACATTATGGTCATAAACATTGTCTTAAAGTTTGAAGATGATTGCTCAAGAAATAAAGCTGATAGAGTGTTAACACTAAAAATTGTTAACGCCGCACGACGCACGACGGACGCTCACGGGATCACAATAGGTTCACCCTGAGCTTTGCTCAGGTGAGCTAAAAAGCAATCCCTCATTTTTATATTGAATATACTATCAAATGCATTAATATCTTCCCTTCAAATATAATAAATTGTCAATGAAAAAAAAAATAACTGTCAAAATCCAACAACAGTCAAAAATATTTCCTGAATGGCGTCTTGAGTTCTCGACAATGAACTGAAAATGAGTCTGTCGTGAGTATGGTGCACATGTAGAGAAAAAATATTTAAGCAAAAGTTGCAATGACGTTCTGTGTTCTTCCTCGCAACACATATTGGTTTGTAAAAAAATAAGATGACCCGAATGAGAATAAGAAATCCCATCACACTCAAAGTGTCCATGTTATTATAGGGTGCCCTCCGAGTTTTGTAACTGGGGGGTACGGTTGCTATTTGTTCTTAACTTTGTATACTTCATATAGAGTGTCGGGATACATGGCCAATTTTGGGGGTAAAAAAACCTTTACAGGTGGAAAATGGGCATACAGTATTATAATTATCAAGTGTGAAATTATCAGATTAATATCAGCTATGGCTCTTAATGACTTCCGAACATATGATTCTTGAGAAGTGTATTCATAATCGAACATACACTATTTTAAGAACAGATGTTGGTTTACAAAAATCAGTCATCGTCTGCTTCCTGAGTGTTATCGGTAGATTTAACAGGTGTTTTAAAATGATTAAAAAAAAGGCATTAGTGAAAATGGTATAAAATCGGTACTTCATTATTAAATGAATGTTTTCATCTGTTTCCCATACATTTTCAATGAAAAAAACATTTTGAAAACAAGGATCAATCAATTTTGCCATTTGTCGATGGTTTCCCTGTAAAATTACGTCACACTCAAGTGAGACATTGCATTAGTGTAAACAGCCCGAATACAAATATAGCGATAACTGAATCCTTGAGGATACAATGTACATGTATATCTATATATAAATACAACTACAGTTCTGTTATTGGTTCAAATACATGTATCACCAAATGTATTGCGATTGACTCGCTCGCGTATCTACTTTTTTTATTACAGTTTATTAAATATGTTGTTTCCAGCATCTATTATCATCACATTTTAATTTGGTTTCGACTTTTATAATGCTGTCCTATTTAAATAAACATAAACAAGATCTTAAGTGACAATACATGTATTTGGAACACTATCTTGCGGAGTAAAAACGTTTAAGGATGAAATTTAAATATGACTAAATATTGCCCCAAAACGTGTTTCGGTGCTGAACAAAACTGTGTGCTCCCATACACTGATCAGAAACAGTCAAGACCCACATTTTAGACTCAGTATCGACTCAGAAAACTCAATGATTAGTAATGAGTCAACAGGAGAGTACCTTCCGATCGATATACTAGTTATTGAAACCACTTGTTAATATGATATGATAAACCGAGCAAATCGTTAAACGTGCTAAATAAGTGAAACTAATCATTTACCATATTTCCGGTTCCGGCGATAATCAATTAATTTTCTCATATATCTTTTCCATGAGTACTATTTGTAGAGCTTCTTTATTATCACAGCAACAATCTAAATCCCCATACAAACACAGTTATTATTTTGTGTAAAGTTACCTCTATATCTTGTTTTGTCAGTGTGTTAGTATTGAGTGAAACTTCGTTTAGTTGGCTAAAAAGCAAACGAGGACGTTGTTATGTGATACATGTGAGTTCCAACTTGTGATTAAAATTATTGAATAATATGTCAACTCTCCACCCTAATTTGGTTGTAGTGTAAGATGAGAAACAAAAAGCAAATGGGCATGAACATGGGTATTTTCGTGATAAGGCACCATTAGCGGTCTGTGTCATTCTTACGTTCATATCCTGCTGTTAAAGAGAACATGCGGGGAGTATGAACTGAACATTGAAAACAGAGAACGTAGAAAACAAGAAATTATACTTCCCCATTTTGTATTGGAAGGATAATTACAAAGTTGTTACAGAGTGCGGACTGACCCCATTTCTCTTTCTCATAATGTATGGCATTGAAAATATGTCAAATTATATGGATATTTGTTGATTTCAGTGTAAGATCGCATTTTATTTCTCCGAGTGAGCCTAGAAAGTAATATTTTCACGAGTGGCTTCGCCACTCCTGAAAATATAACTTTATAGGCTCACGAGTATTCATGTATTTTTTATTTCACGAGTTTATAGGCTCACGAGTATTCATGTATTTTTTATTTCAGTTGTTAAAATATGATAAACTGATACAATGTTTTTCTATTATCTGTTTCCGGTTTGTAATGTCAATTCACAAGGTATAAACACCAACATTTGAAACCGTGTTAATTTCATCAAACGTTGGTGGCGATAATTGGCGATGCCTTGCTTAAAGCCATGGATAAACGCATTTGTAAATTGGATATATGGTCGAGAAGTCACGATATTTCAAGTGAGTAGACACATGCCAGGCCTGTGGATACGATTTTACTATAAATGGCCTCCCTAGGCTAACATTGATTTTATTTATGATGGCTTCTATGACAACCCCGTATATTTCTTGTGCATAAACTTTCACACCATGGAAATGCCATTTCACATTCTGAGGAAAAAAATGCTTTTTCCAATTTTATTTTTTTTTATCATTCATTGAGTGTGATCTTATCAGCAAATAGCAATAGTATAACATACAAACTGCTTTTGACTTTTACAATGTAGTAAGGGAAGTAATGCAACTTCTTGTGCAGTTAATTTAAACCCTTAGTAACCATGCATATACTTAATTTAATATAAAACTAGCATGAATGCTCTAAAAACCGAACAAAATCAAACCAACTGCACTTTTAACGTATTTATACATTGTAAATGACATCTATGATACATGTAAAGAATCTATGCGGGTTCAATTAGCTTTCCTCATAGTTTATTTAGGGAACACACACACACACACACACACACACACACATATATATAGCAAGAACAGCTATGGACTTAACACACATACAAAAGCTTATCTACCGACATTGCGCGCGCGCGTGTGTGTGCGTGTGCGGGGTTGTTGTTGTTTCTTTATCATACCACAAGAAACATGACTATATAATGTTGCCTAATGATCTGCATTTACAGGATAAAACTCCTAATAGCATTGTGTACAAAGCGTAAATTTCTATCACTGTATCAAACTTTAGTATTTTGTGTACGCATTTGTTTGTAAACATAAATTACAAAAACAAAAGGTAACATAAATCAAAATAATGTATTTTACAGACTGTTGGAAATGGGATTCTTCCACTGTATCTAGTTCGTATATTGCATTCAAAGAGAATATCATATTTGTTATCACATCTCCGACAATAGTAAGATTTATATTGTAAAGTGGCGCTTAACCAAATTAAATGAACCGCTGAAAAGGAAATTTCACCCTAAGGGCACAGATCTAAGACAAATATGTTACACAAAATCAGTTAAGTGTTGTTTATGCTTATCTTCCTTAGTCAAAAGAGCAAAGCGATTTCGTTGAGTAATTAGAAGTCAAAAGAACCAAAATTATATAGGTTAAGATCTTTGTATTGTAATATTTTCTTTTAACCCTTTCCCTCATAGAGGAAACCATGAAAAGACCTATGCGAACAACGTAAAACCAGATCGGCCTGCGAGTAATTCGCAGGCTGATCAGGTTTTATGCTGTTCGCTGCTCCTCAGTGGTCTAGAAATGAGGATTTTGTAATTAAATTTGGTAAGGTTTAACTGTGGTTTTCTGCAGATCAGGCTTTATGTGGTACCTATTGAGTGCGTCAAAATGAGTCCGACCATTATGGATAGCTTCATATCCCAAAAGAATCATCAGAATATGCCATTCAATCTTTATATTTACATATGTGTTCTAAAACTATGCTGAAACCATAATAGTAATTTACTGCTTCCATTTTCAGCAAGAAAATTGTTTCAGAATAAGACATATATTATACAATGTGCCTGAAATGATCAGTTGAAACACATTTTATTTCTCATATGTTACCCATACAAGTATAGTGTCCAATTTGATAAAATGATTGGACCAGAAGCTTAATATTAAGTCCTCTCCACGGCTGTGTATATTGTTTACAATGGTATATGGTAAATTTTAGCATGTTCAGATAAACAATTTAAAAAGAAAATGACAAAACCTTAAAAAGAAAATGTTTAAAGCTAAACTAATATATAAACTGGTAGTAAGAAAAATGTACTATACTAGATAGAAAGAAAAAGAGTTGATACACGAAGCTGGAGTATGTAAGAGGAACGTACCACTAATTCTCTTCTGAAGGTTAAAGAAAGAACATGTAAAACATTGACTGCGATATAATTTGATCGTAATGATCATAAATCCAGTTTAAACTCTTCACGTGAATAAATGACTTAGAAACAAAATTGAAGTTAATGAAATTAATAGCTGTTTTGGCATTTACTTCTTGCAAAATTAAAATTAATTGCCTTCAGCGAACACAAATTTCCTCATTTGTGTCAAACATCCATTTACTTTGACATTGGATATGCGATACATACAATTATATCTCATAGCCTTGCTTTAAATACAATGTACATGAGATCAAATTATATCATTTTGTATAGAAGCCGTATGGAACTGTAATATACAGAGTAAGGTTGGCAAAATAGGGAAATAAGGAATGTTTTTTGTTTTTTATTATCCTAGAATGACATAGCTATAATATCACTTTTAGGATTTGTGTCATTTTTTTTTTTTGACAAGGTCGATAAGATAAAACATACTACTGGGAATGTACTGTAGTGTAAATGAAAGTACAGTATTATTAATATGGTTGCTAATAAATACTTTCCATCACAGCTTAGCATGGTTAATTTTATTTTGATTCAATTGAACAGAATGAATAGATATTATGCATGATCTGAGGAGTTATGCAATGCGGTTTTAATGATTTTTTAATAAAACTGTTTAACATAATATAAAACATTGTACTAGAGATATGTATGTATCAATATATGGTAAGGTTATATAGAATAATCATATTTTTTTAAACAAATCTGATTGACATATATTTTGTAATGTGCTTGTTTAAATAACCTTGATTACACTGATCCGCAGGAAAACGTCAGAACATTTCCAACTATAAAATCCTTCGCAAAGAAAGAATCGATTTAGTCGGAATAAACCCATCTCTCACTATTTTCATCAACAATTTTATAAAATGATGTCTCAAGCACAGCTATTCATGCACTGTTGAGACAATTTTAATGTAATAGAGTATTCATTACTTGAAAAATATCAACCGGAAGGTTAGAATATTCGAGAATATTTTCTCTCTTTCTAGACGAGACTAGAAATTTACACGATGTTCCGATTATGTGGATTATCCAAACGAAATTGCAGTCTCTCTTGAACTACAGTGATCTTTAAAATTGTGACAAACAAAAATATATCTCTGGAAATTAATTGTGCAGTCAGACCTCGGCTCGAAACTTGGACCTCCCACGGGATAGCCTGACTGCCTAATAAATAATACACTAATAAATCATGTCATACCAATCGCAATGGAATGTGAGCTTTAGACACACACATCCACATATACCTTGGAACAATTTACTCCGAAATGAGACGTAAACCTACGTACAAAAACGAGCACTCCCCGAACATCATATTAAAATATTTGTGTAAAATTCCACACATTGTTCAATGGGAGATAAATATACGCATGGAATTTTTCCATAGTCACTGATTCGTCAGTTTAAGTCAGCGAATTATACCGAGTATTGCCAAACCCCCGGTAAAATGGCACTTTCCTAAAATAGAATTATTTGTTGTTGTTCATAATTTTAGATATACATTCACTTCTGGGGTTTCCCTTTATGACGTCATATCAGAAATTTGGCTGAATTGATCATAATTGGCATCCATTTTCTTAGTTAAATCTTCTTGAGTTAAGATTTCTTGGTACTAGTGTACTATGTATTGTTATACGTGATGGCTGTGATTACCCGACTTTGAACCATCCAATGTAATCCATTACTTCGACGAGACAGTCTGCGAAACGTTGGTATTATTTTTGAAACTGCGCGTGATTTTGTACAAATTTATCAAATAATACAAATTACACAGATACACTCATCTATTTTGAACACAGAAATGAAACTGTGGTTCGATAAAGTATTGATGTCAAAGATAATATACATTGTATTCTCTTTTCGAATTTCTGTCTGTAAATAGAACACGATTTAGCTGTGTACTCTGTGTACGTCTCCTTGCATGCATTGAAATCTTTTATTTCTGTTCTATATCAGACCATGTGTCTATTTCTAAGGGCATTTTATACTTAAATTTAATCTAAACGTGATATGGAAAAGTAATTTTGTTTTAAAATCGCCCAGAGACCATATAAACAGCTATTTAAATGCTTCCAAAGTCCGACTGAGTTACTTCATATAACAAACAGCACTAAACCTTGGCAACACTGTTAAACCCTATTGTGCATTGTTCCAGTTCAGAACTTTATATATCTTTATTCTCGAATGGGGATCAATTATTTTAAGTTGAAGTGAACTGGATTTGAACAAGAAAATGCCACGAGGTTAATCGAAATAGCTACGCATAGAAAGTAAGAGGCTATGAAATTAGACATTTAAGTCAATAGACTTGTTCAAGGCTATTGCATGTGTAATTACAGCTCTGGAAATTCTGGAATCCAAGCATTTCAAATAAGTCAAATTTCTTTTAAATTGAAGGAGAGATTGGCTTAAAAATACTGTGGATAAATGAAACTTTTGGTTACTTTCCACATATTTTAAGTGTATTTTGGTCACTCGTTTAGAGCCTGCAACAACTTTCCAAGTTGAGGTGTTTGTTGCCTATTGATAGACTAGTACACATGTATTTACTGACCGGATTTCGTTTGTTCTAACCCACTTTTGGTGTACCGTCACTGATGACCGGGTAATTAAAGAGTCCCAGACATCTATATACAAACATCGTTTTAACTGTGCGTATATATCACTGCTTGGCGCCCAATATATACAGTTCTAGGACTTGTTGACCCGGTGACAGGTTATTGTCATGGTTTTGTGTCATGTCACATATTTACGGCGTAATACTGCAGTGTAGCAGCACAATATTTGTCAAATTGAGATAGTCTCAAAATGACTGTAATACTGTCGGTTGGACGTTAAATAAATAAATAAATAAATATTAAAAAATCATTTGAATTTTTCATGATCCTCCCATGCTCAAATAAAAAAATACTGATACCCGTTTCTCTAGACTTCTTACGATCAAATACCTAAAAATAAAGAAAGATAACCAATTTCGTTTTATTTACAAACTCATCACTTTTTGTACGGACAATACTTTTTAACATCCATTTTGTGATTTTACGCATACGAATATCTTAAGTTTCTTTCCGTATACGCTGTTTAATGAAACGGGCCCCTGATCCGAGCCAAGAACCGGCGAGAGGGATTCCATTAGTTGAAAAACTGACAATAAGGTTATTTTGATCTCATTAACTAGATACCACACCTAATCCGTTCTGAAACTCGTGAAATACACGTAATTGTGGCGAATCACGAAAATCACGTGCTACCTCACGTCAACTTCAATGACATATAAGTTGTTAACAGTAACACTTATTTATAAATACGATTATAGATAACAACATTTTAGTAACATTTGAACTGGAATTAACTTTTATTGGCCAAAGATGGTGTGATATGTAATATTGATAATAATAATAAAATAATAAAAATATAGGCCTACATTATCCTTGTGCTCAGTATAAAAAAATGCAGTTCAAGGACAGGACAGGCAAATTCCAGGAAAAGAAACTGGTTTATGACTTTTACAGATTGATATCGCAATAAGACAGCACTATATTTGTTTTATGTGCAAAGTGACTGAAACACAGTTGGCGGGAAGTTAAATCCCAGTAATACTCACCAACTGAAGTTTATGATTGTTAACATTTTTGTAAATCAGAAGTCTGAATGGAAAATCTGCTTTGCTTCATTCTAGCACCTTCTTTATATAGAAAGTCATTCCCGTATTTGCAAAGCTTTTATTGAAAATAAATGCCGCTCAATGCTTTGAAAAACATATTTAGTAAATGAATTGGACAAGGAGAACAAAACAAAGGGAAAGAAAAAAGGAAAACAGCTCTGGAATATGACATTTTCCCCTGCCATTCCCCTGTGTCTTAAGCAAAGATGCTAGTTTTTACATAAAAAGAAGAATATGGGATGAAAATAATGTGAAGGTGTTGATATTGTTTTGTTCATAATCGAGATGAATAATGAAGAACAATTACTTCTCCTCTTCTTTTAATTCAGCGAATTGCTATTTGTGTTTTACTGATGCCACTTTAAAGAAATTGTTAAAACAGTGTAAATTCAAGTAGGTTTTTGTATAATGGCTCATCTATAGATTCATATCAAGCGCATTAAAGTGAACAAAGTGAATATGGATCTCGCGCGTTGCAACCGGTCGCGCTGCGTATCTTAGTGGTGCTTCTTCCCTTCCAATTGATTTCATCCCCCTTTCATTCACAAGTTACAAGCGAAACGTTTGGTTCAGCGATGAAACTTGGAACAGTATTTCGCTGACGAAAGGTGTGTTTGTGGCTGAATTTGAAGACAATGTCAAGATGTCAGCAAGTTACTCAAATAGGAAATTAGAATCGATAGTTTTTAGTGTAAGCTGCTACAAATCACTAATCTCTACTGAGATCCGCTCCGGTTATTTTTTTCGTATTGGCCTCCGCTGGATCTCTACCCAACCCTTATATAAAAGCTTCGGGAAATTTACACCGATACCCCTAACTCGTTTCGGCCGTTCAAATCGATTGTTTTCGGATGCACACCTAAAAATCCACGCATGTCTAGTAAGAAGACATATTTTTCTTTCCATTTCATTCAACATCATTGCCTTAGCTTACCGATTTCACCAGTTTTACAGCTACAGGCTCACGAAACCTCCAAACTCGCCATTTAAACCGCCATATTGTTTACATGCGATGGTTATCACGTGACTAATCCGTGATTGGATAACTACAGTTAGGTTCAATTCGCGGGTTATGCGGTACAGAGCGGTGTGTGGTTTTCTCGATCTATAAGTAAATAGAACGTATTTCACATAAACTTTCTTTTTAAAAATCGTTTTATACAGCAAAATCTCTTTGACTTTGCCAGGGCCGACCTATTGGCAAAGAGCATTTACCTTTTGCTGTTGAACAGTCGTAACTGAACGGAGCTGTAGTTTAAACTGTTTCGCCACTAGTCACGTGATCAATATTTACAAAATGTCTGTTTAAAACTATGAGGTGAGCGGTTTGGTGTTTTCCGTCACCGTATTTCATGAAATCGGCAAGCTAAGACAATGATGTTGTATGAAATGGAAAGAAAAATATGTCTTCTTACTAGACATGCGTGGATTTTTAGGTGTGCATCCTAAAACAATCGATTTGAACGGCCGAAACGAGTTAGGGGTATCGGTGTAAATTTCCCGAAGCTGTTATATAAGGGTTGGGTAGAGATCCAGCGGAGGCCAATACGAAAAAAATAACCGGAGCGGATCTCAGTAGAGATTAACAAATCACATAAGTATTACCGTAAGATGTATATCTAGTTGTACCTAAAATATACCTTGGCATTATAAATTGGAATCTTTAAAGAAGGAGACAGAGATTAAAAAAAAAAAAAAAAAAAAAAACGATCAAAGTACTTTCGTGTGGTATCGTTATACACATGAACAATATTTACTAGTCTGGTGGGTACCGTTTTATCGGAATTACAAATATATAACGATTAACCGAAGCGGATTAAGAACACGATACAGACGGTGAAATGAGGTGAAAACCATAGACGATTGTCTACGTATTCTGACGCTACCCAGTTATGTTTACGGTACATTAATATCAATGAATAAAAACAAATCTCCCTGGACTAGTTTATTGGCATTACGTAACAACAGACAATCTTTAAGACAAAAAGAATATTAAGACTTAGCTTAGATTATCTAACTGCCAGGCTGCTTATATACCAAACCTGTTTATCCTTAAGTAATACTTTAAATATTTAGAGACGCATTTCGTCATTCGTGCTTCCGTGACACGTCTAAATATTTCATTCTCTTAGCTTATTGTTTGTCAGTATAGTAATGAGATACAACAACTTACTGTAAAATTGATAATTTTCGTTGACAAAAAAGTTCGTGGAATCTGTGATTAAGTCGCGTTTGTTGGAATATATATTCGTGAATGCATGTTTTAGAAAGCGTGAGGTCTACTAATGGAAATGTGTTCGTGGTGGTAATTATTCGTGGAAAAGGCCATCCACGAAATCAACGAAAATTAGCCCCCTATGATTATTAATTAATCTACATTTATTTTAACAGTTTGTCAAAGTATCGTTATGGAAAATGCTGATATATCATTTGATAGTTTGATGGTTACGCTTAGCGCTAGGCATTACTGGCGGAACTAAAGAAATGGTAAAAGTAAAGATTGCGGCATTCATCGAATTACTTAATTTAAGATTTTCTCATTAATGATTTTAGATCATCTTTAAAGGCTCATCACACTTGCTATTTTGCCTTTAAAACATATATTTTAATAGAATATGATCTTAAACAGATATTTACATCTAAAATAATTCTCAATTATATATGTTTTGATGACTTGCCTTTATGTACAAGTTGTTTTTGTTTATGTGTTGATGTTGTATAAATGGTGGAATACTGCGCTTGTTTTAACATTCAAAAGAAAGAAAAGAAAAAAGCAAACTAATATTCATGGCATTAGGGTAAATATAACTACAGCTTTCTTTAACTATTTCCTTTTCCATGCTTATTTTTCTCGACATCTCCTTTTTTAGACCAGCCTAAAGATATTTGCTCCAACGAGGATTTAACCCATAACCTTCGGATCTGCAATGATATACGCTACTACTGGGCCACAGATTTCTTCTGCATGGACCATGTCTCTCTCTCCACCCCCCCCCCCTCTCTCTCTCTCTCTCTCTCTCTTTCTCTCTCTCTCTCTCTCTCTCTTTCACACACACACACACACACACACACATGGTCAGTCGGCAAACAAGACAGTGACGAAAAGGGGATTATGAACGAGTGAAAGAGAATAAAAGAAAAGCAATCTGTCAATCGCTCGTTATGATAAAATTCAAATCTTCCTCCACTAGAACACCGCCAACATCATTTGCTAACCATCGTCATCATTCAAAAGAACTAACAAGTGACTAAGTTCGCATTAGACGCCTTAAATGTTGTATTATTACATGGAAATCCTCCGGTGGTAACGTTTTTGCAGTTTCTATGTGAACGGCTCTATAAATGTTTTCGTAATGCGTCCCAAGTGAGTTTCGTTAAGAAAGAGGAATTGTAATTATGGGAAATATAAACGGCTAGAAATGCTAGTAGAGAAATCTGTCGTTTTTGAAACACTTCAACAAAAAACATTCTCCCAAAGTAGAAAGATTCTGATTGTTTCCACACACACTCGCACAAACACAGATATGGAAAGGGATTGAGTTGGGTGATATTTTTTCAGTTGTGACGTCATTGAAGCTTATTTCCAAACTACGGAACTACTTAAATTGTAGTGATGTGAATTGTTGCATCATTATGTTCCGTTACCGAGAATTCCAATATCTGGAACACATTCAGGGTTTAAAGCTTTCTGCATTTTCTTTGGAATCTCTTTTACTGTATGGGAATTCCAAAATGCCTTTTTGAAAATTAAACCAGCAGTTCTTTAGCAATAATACGAAAGGTTTTGCCTTTGCTGATATTTGGATTTTTGGGGATGTTTGAATCTGATACCATTCTGCAAAGCAATATTATAATTGGCGAAAAGAAGCCTTGTCAAATAGATACATATTTTGAAACAGGGGTTTACCTTAGTAATACATTGTTTTCTTGACAACCTTAGCATCCAGACGAATCTATTGTACGTTTGAAATCCTTGGTTCAAATGGTAGGTGTACAACCCTGTTATGTCTGTGCTTCTCTCACAACAAGCGTATATTGAAATCTATCAATAAACAAATACTTGACCAGGACGCACAGCCTGGGAGGCATCTGCTGTCTCAATAACCATTTTGTATTCTGGAAAAGTACTGATGGGTCATCAGAACGTGAGAAGTCAAGACAGTTCATTTCAAGAACCCGGAACTAATTTCGTCCAAGTTTACATATAAACTACTGCTGGGCAGTACGTATTACGTTTGTTCTTCTCACAGAACGCCAAGGTCAAGTTTGAAATTGTCTGTTATGAGAACAGAGAAGACGAAATGGATTTCGTCACCCTTTGAATATCGAGTGAGAGCTGAAGCCGTACACCACCGCAAAAAACTGACCATCATTTACTACGATGGTGTAATGCAATTCTCCAACTTTATGGTTTTAGAACTCTAATATTCACTTTTGCTGATATGGATTTGCTTGTTTTCCCTTTTCAAGTTTACCAATTCAGACATCTAGATATGTTTTTTTTTTTAAATATTTGCCATGTGTATCTCGAGAAATATTAAATTTTAGAAGAAACCCCCGACTTTTGAAAAATGACTGTAAATTCAAACATACAAAAAGATGAAATCATCTCTATTTTTGTTAAAGGCTGATATTTTTTCTGAAAAAGAGGCTAGTATATAAAGGATATCATACTTGCACAGGAAAAATAAAACAAAAATCATCATACTTCCAGTACTATATTTTATAAGTTTAAGAAATTGATTTTCATTAGTGTACCCAGGCTTCGGAAATACACATTTTTAGCGATGTGAAAAGTAATGCAAATGTTTATCTGAGTTGTTGATAATTGTAATTTGTTGGAAAACAATGATGTTATACATCAAAATTATCTGCAAGGTAAATAGAATCATATATTAAAAATCAAAAGCATTTTACCATTTTAGATAATTTAATTGCCCATCTAAATATGGCCCTATTGCGCATTTAAGACAATTACGATAATTATACAAAATATGACAATACAAAAAATGGTCTCAAACTGAAAAAAAAGCAAACATTCATATCAGCTTGCTAATCAGGCATATATTATATGCGATAATGTCAGAATACAATACGAATTTATTATCTTTTGCATTTTTAACCATGAAATTAATAAAAATGCGCCTTTGATTTTGGCAAGATGCGTTGCCTAAACAGGGGTATACCCTGTATAGTAAAAAATCTGGAATAAATTTATGTTTTTTATTTAATCATATCCATTTTAAGTAGATTGAGAAACAAGTTCAAACTTTACTAATTTATCTCTCGATATATCACCAGTACTCGCTCAAAATGTGGGTGCAAATGAAAAGTCATGAAATTACCACCTGCTTCAAGGAATTAATTGAGATACAAGTTGTTTTTTTCCAATTTCAACCTATCTCTATCCATTCTGCTATCTACCTGGAAACTACAACATAACTTAAACTTAAGTAAAGTAAAGACTTTACTTACACTAATTGTGTAACCAAATGAACAGTCACTGAATTTTCATCTGCTCAAGGTAAACGAATTTGGGACCTTATGTTTGCAAGGTGGATGCTATACCTCACAACCAAGAACTCAGCTGTGAGTGTGTTCATGTTACAGTACTGAGATGATAAAAATGAAGGCTATCTATAGCAGTAAGCATTACTTTTTTCTGTACGGGGCAGAAAAGTTCTTTTTCCTCGTTTAATTTCCCCGTTCGACTCTAAAATGACGTAATAATATCGGGAAAAACCTTCAGATCATGCGATATTTACTTAACATAGTTACTCCCGGAAACGTCCGATTCGTCGTTCGTACACCACGAAAAGTAGCGGTATAAGTCGATGTTTGCCGAAACTTATAACAGTTCTAAAACCTAAAAATAGCGCAAGAGATGTCACTGCAAATGAAATGAGTATACCACCCCAGCCTTAACCTTTGAAAAAAAAATTAAGATTTTATTAATTCGTACCTCGAATAAGACATTGATTTTCTCTTCATTTATTCAAATTACCTTCAATGGCGGCGTATGTTTTTATTTTTGTGGGCGGAACTAACATGACACTGTGTATCTGAAAGACGAGCATCGTTTATTTTTTCAATGCAACATAAAGCTCCGGATGAATAACAATAAATCTTTCTTATTTCAATTAATTAAACTAAGTTCTCGATTATGAAGACCGTTATGTAAAGGAGACATCATAATGTTGACATGTAATCACTAAAAAAATGTTTGTAAATTAAATATAATAAATTAATTGTAGCAATTTTAAGTTGGCAAGAAGATAAGATAATTATCCCTCCCTACCTCGAACAGTAAATCACGTGGTATTCTATTTTGCACCCATTACCTTCTTATGTAATCTTGTCAGTAACAAAAGAACAATAACAGCATTATAATCTCAAAGTTACAGAGCACTTCAAAACAATAAATAATAAACTCAATGTTTTCCGAATATGAAAACATGATGATTTCAGGAATATTAAATTATTACAAGGGAAGAAAGATAGTTTACCGATGTCAACATAAAATTATAGCAAAATAATCATGATAAAAACAAATACAGTTACGTTATCGACTTTGTACTATGTTTCTAACAAAACATTATTCAAACAGTTTTGTATCCTGTTAATCAGTAAGTTTCGCAAAGTCGTTATTTCTGAGAAAGTAGGCTTTAAACCGTAATTGTTTGAACACAAGCGCTACCAAACTCGAAATAGCCCTAAACTTGATACTTTTACTTAGAAACAATGATTTCCGTACCAAAAATAAAACGAAAAACAATCAAATTTACAATTGTTGATTCATTAACAAGGTCTCTAAGAATACTAGCATATGTGTCCTTATTGGGAAGTCTTAAAAGACAATTGACCAATTACCAGTGGGCAAAATACAGATATTTCTTTTTAATTTGATTAAAATATGGTTTACGGCATCTAATTTTGCTTTTGTCACAGGACAGAACATATTATAAAATATCAATCCAGACACTCATAACGACTTTTAATGTGAGATATGTTTTCATCCTGCAAAGACATAAAACAGTTATTATGCCAACTTTGCTGTTATATACACGGAGCAATATACGAACCATGAACCCCTGAGACTATTGCAATAAAAAACGAAATTTTAAGCATCTTAAATCAAATGACAAAGTGTTACCTACATAAAATGAATGAAATAAAACGGTTGCGTGAAACAAAAACACATATAAACCAAATTTACGAGTAAGACAAACTTAATAACACTTCTTGCGTTATTAGATGTAGCAACTCCAACTTCTTCTTCTCCTACAAGTGTGATTGCATTTCGTTTAAAAGGTGCACTGAGATCGGCGTGGCCTGTGTTAGATACCTCGCAATGATGTGCACATGGAACTTAACAAATAATAGTCGCATGGGTTAATAGAGAAATACTCGGTATATGAGTGTGATAAATATAAGTGTATGCCAAAAATCACATTAAGTTTGAAAGATTTGATTTTATCTGTAGGTAGATATGTTCCGTCCTGTGAAGGAATTAATCGCCAATTTAATTACCACTTTTATACTCCTACTGTAGTTCTGTTCTATAACTTCTGCTTACATTAATAACATGACTATATCATATATGTCACCGTAAACGATAAGATGCTATCTTTTTTGATTGGATAAAATATTTCCTGCATTCTCATTTTCAAAGAAAAGTTGCTTTAACGGAGCTGGGTTCGAAATAATGAATGACGTCAAATAAATAACAAAAGCATCGCATGCGGATGTCACTGCTTTTTGCTGAAAAGTGGAATAAGGTGAAAATGGATCCAAGAGTTATGGCCCTTGATGAGAATGTAGCCCTTGTGATAGTGAACAAGTATGGTTGTGGAGTTTAATGACAGACGGTTAGAAGTTATGACAAAGTTTAAATATTAACGACGACGACAACAACCCCAACGTCGACGACGACGACACAAAAGTGATGACAATACCTAGACTTTCTTTCTTTTAAAAACAGACGAACTCAAAATAAAATGACTAAAATAACTATTATTAAATACATTGATATTTTTTTGAGATTGAATTTTCTTTCACGAAAAAGAACAATTATTCTCTATAGCTTATTATATAATGTGATGGGGACAATATGTACATAAAAAATGGTACTGTTATAGCTCCCTTGCTTGGCGCTCAGCATATAAGGTTAGTTGCAGGACTGGTTGGCCCGGTGTCAGGGTAATGTGACTGGGTGTGGTATCATGTTATATGTTTTCGGCATGATACTGCAGTGTTGCAGCACTATATCTGTCTCAAGCAGACATCGTCTCCAAATGACTGAATTACTGTCGAGGGGACGTAAAACCCAACAAACAATTTGTACAATGTGTAAATAACGTTTTATTATTGATCAATATGTATAATAGCTCTGTTAGGTAAATAATCTCCGTGGTAATTTCTTTTGTTTACTCAATTATACTGGGAATTATGTACTTAAGTTTTCAGATAGATCGTGAATTTGCCGATGAAAAGTAATGGATCGTGACGATTAGTCCCATCTTATAGTCAAAGGTAATAATACATAGTATGCATATACGGGCGTCATATTTGAGGGAATGATTCAATCAATTTACTTCCTCCACATTCGGTAAGGTATAAGTGTTTTCCATAAAGCTGAGCTGAATTTTAAAATCCACTTTTAAATTTTGCATATCTAAGCTAAGGTATTTCGTACTTCATATATCATAGATTCAAATAAATACTATTTGCTTTTATTAATTCTCGGACACATTTGCTGATCAGTTTCGTCAGCCAACAAAAGTTTAACATTACAGAGAAATATAACATTTACTGGTAGTTATATTTAATCGAAAACTGTCCGTAATCAAATGTCTTAAAATGACTGGGATATCTTTGAATCGCAAAATGAGAAAAGGACAACAAGCACGAACGTTTGTTTTGTCAATACATGAATGTAAGTTATTAAAAAAAGCTCTAATCCGTGAGTGATTTGTTACAGTCGCTGATTTATAACTTCTTGTCCCATCACAGTTGTGGGTTTCGAATCGATGTCGGATTTACCATGTGAGAAAGTCTTCCAGCTGAACTGCGGTAGAACGATATGGTTTTACTTAAGGTAAAATCCCTGTAATGGTTCCGCTACATTTCGGACCTCGTGGCCTTTCACGGAGATAACCAGGATGTCCTAATGTTTCATCTTGGTAGAGGTTAAGTGGTCCAAGACGTATCGGAACCATTGCATGGGACTTTACCCTAAGTACTTATGTGCACGTAACGTATATCACATGACGTCATATGAGTCCAAACGTAAAGCGTAATAAAATGAACCGTCAGATTTGTATCACTTTTAAACTTCGCAGTCTAGTAAACGTGATAATGGAGTGTTTCGGTTTCCGTGCTATATCGCAAAATAATGCACGGTGTTGTATTTAGATGCTTTGTAATTAATCAACCAAGCCAATGACCTTTGTACATGTAATTAGATTTACACCGTAGTAACTACGTTATTATGCAATATATCACTCAAATAAAAAAAAATCTATTTCCTAAGTATTGGATATTTAAAGAATTCCGGAAATTCCAATATACATATACTACGAATACCGGAAGAGTTTTCATTTACCAGATGTAAAGGCACTGAATCTGATCTTAGAACATGCGCTTCCGAGGTAACAACTTGTCCTCGGCAATGTGGATTTTAAAGATGGCATACCATAAATTGAAGAACATACTAAATATTTTCTATTAAACCTTTTTCCCGTGCATAACAACAGAGATGCCAATTAATGTTTATGAGTTTTAGAGAAATAAAAACTAGTTTTCAATTGCAAAAGCTGTTAGCTGCGTGCTTTGTCTCCAACATTGGCTAATTCAGGAACGGACGGGTAGGATGTTGAAAGCCGTTTTATGACCACGGTATTGAAACATGACAAATATTATAATCAGACAAACACGTAAATGTAATTCCTAAAATGAATTATTTTGTTATGAAGATTATGCTTTAGTCCCTGCAAATAGTTTCAGTATATTGGTAACAAGATGAAAATAATAATAATAATAATATTAATAACTTCCAACATTCAGGAAATAATTATAGTAGTATAACAGACGAATTACTACCATAAATTTGGCATTTGCTTGGATTTACACCAAGTAAATTATGTTGCAACATTTTCACAATATGTAATTCTTTGTTCTCACAAATTTTGCGATTGTAATGCTACAGTAAATGAGGACATTGATGTTACCATTAAAGTCCGTTTATTTCTACAAAATGCAAATTTGGTTCTCGCTGGCGTAGAATGTCGAAATTATAGCCAAAAAACGAACATGGTCTTAGGAATTTACCTTAATTTATTTCACCAAATGAACAAATTAAAGAAATTTATTTCGCGGAATTTAATTTGTTATTTTCCAAATAGTTTATTTTCATAATGATTGCACGTTTTAAGAGATCTTCTGAATTCCAAACCGTCTATCAGCAAGACGGGGCCGGTGTAAGGTATATATTGGCATTCCTAAATTAATGTAAAAGGGTATAGACGTTTATAAGACCTCGTTCATTTTTATATTTTAAGACATTAAATAAAACGAAATTATCCGGGGAGTTAAGTCAATTATTTGTAGCTGTAATAATGTCGATTATGGCTTAGATTTTCTTCAGATGATCCAAACTTTTGTATAATTAAATCAAATCGGATTAAACTCAAATAGTACTTCCTGGGGTAAAATTGAAATTTAAACGTTTGTTTATTCAGGTTTCTACGTCTAACATTAGAAATGATGTAATGCTGAGACACGTAAAAAGATTAAGCCGTATACGATTGGCATGATACCGTACCCGATTGCATTACTCTAACATCGAGTCCACGAGTCCTGGAACAAGCAGAAAGCTACCATTCTACTGGGATCGAACCCGAGACATTCCAATTCAGAGCTGAAAACTTCAGCCACTAAATCACGTACAGGACAAGCGACCATACATCTATTGGTCCATTAATACCAGAATATTTCATGCACCATTATTTATTTAATGATGAAACCATACCTTAGTTCACAGCTAGTTCAAACATATTCCATTTGAAAGAATACATCACTAAGCGAAGACTCAGTGTATTTGAAATTATAGTTTATAGGGTCTTTATATATGTCTATATATAGAGAGAGAGAGAGAGAGAAAGAGAGAGAGAGAGAGAGAATTGATTATTCATGATTTTCAAACATTTTAGAAAATTTATATATTCCTATAATAACAAATAAGGCAAGGAAAACATTTATTTAGACGATACGTTACGTATGGTAATAATTCGTACACTGCAAGAGGAGCGATCAATAAGTTTCTCCGTAAAAGAGTATCGAAACCCATTCGTTGTAATTGTTTACTGGCGATGGTGCTCAGTACGTCTGCATCATAGTTTGTCATTATGGCAGATATTTGTTTTCTGCACTAAAAGAAGAGGATAAAACTGAGTTATGACAGTAGCTATCTTACAAAACGTTTGTTTTATTTTCTTTATTATGTCTGTGGAGGTCGGTGAAGACGTGAGAATTGACGGTAGATACTGATAACGCCCAGCGTCCATGGTTCTATACAGCGGTAAGCAATATAATGGCTATTGAGATTTTTGTGACATTGGTGACTATTTAGTGCTCGTCTCCTTGGACAATATAAGCGGATTAAGGGGGGGGGGGGGGGGGGGGGGGGGCTTAGTGTTCGGGAAACAGGGAAAGTCTTTTTAAGTAATGGTTTGGTTTGATATCAGGAATTAAACCATTATGTCCTCAATGCCTCATTGATAAATGGGGGATATGCCATGAACCGGACAGAATATCAAATGATTCACTATCGTATGGTACATATTTCTATAACCCTTGCTAATGTCGTTATATCCATTAGATGCAGCTTCTGACAGGCTTTTTGACCTGGTATTGTGCCGCGGAGCGTTTTACCCCTTTGCAATGTCCTATTGTCATTGATACCACTAAAGTCGCTTGGCCCAGTTAGACGTATAACGACTAAACGTAGGCGTTGACCAATTCCATAAATTTTCCATTTACACAGATAAATTCAAATCAAACAATGTTAAATTGGAGTATTTAGGTTACTCGTTTGTGTCAGAACATATTAAACTCGTCGATTTCAAATTAATAATCAAAACACGAAATCACAGGCGTTGTTTTGCTTAAGGATCGTGTTCCGGAGCGCAGTGAGCATGTCGCTCTGTTATCTCTACTCCTGCAGGCGCAAATAAGCACGAGGAATAATACATGCTTTGTGTTGAATGTAATATGAATCTGAATATTAAAATGATTCATGTTGATAATATTAAAATATAACAAAACAATTGATCAATAAACGAGTGACTAATTGGCTGAACATCATCAATAATAAAGAATATGCTATGAATAGAAAATGTGAAATACAACCGTATTTCGTATAGGTGACAAAAAGTTTTAAATCATACCTTGCATTAAATATTTTCATGATAGTTTTATTTTTTATAATACATATGTGTATATGTAAATACAAATCATTTACATTATTAATGTGTAAATAATTATCAAAATACAAAACAAAAGGTAATTGAATAAAACAAACGAAACGAAAATAGTGAATATGCCAAAAACTCGGTCATATGAAAAAAATGTATTGCATCGAAAATGCTTTCGTTGTTGTATAAAACTGATTATTAAATTAACGTAGCTGAATTGTGTGCTTTTGCTCAAGCGGTCACTTTTTAGAGTTAATCTACATGACTTTTTATTGATAAAAATAGTTTAAATTAAATATTTTATAGATATTTGATAATGATTTTATACATATTTTTTATTATTTGCAAAGGAAAATGAATCATTTTAACTGCTTTGTATCCCTGTTTCGTAAAGGGATCAAAGACTCGAGTTCTGACTCACTTTAAATCATGTACACACTTAACTTTTACACGCAAGACTGAAAAAAGTATCATTTTCTCAGTTTTATAGTACATGTATAACTGTTGTCTGATATTTGGCGTAGAATATTTTTTTTTTCGTGTTTCATTCATATACAATCGACCTTCGGTAACTCGAACAGGCTGGAGGAACAGCAATTAGTTCTAGTCATCGGTGGTTCGAACCAACCGTGGTTAATATAATGATGTACATGCATGTATAAATAAAAAGATATTATTTGATATAAACCTTCTTTTAGCACTGATCGATTAAAGTAAATAAACGTATATTCGAACATCGGCGAAATAATATTAAAGGTATCATCAAATAAAATAAACTTATCTTTGTCATTCTTTTATTCTTTAAATAATATGTAAATCCATAAAACAACAGCTGACAAAATCAATTATGAAAGCACAAACCTCAACGGTGATATTTATTTCGTTCACGTACATGTACACATACATTGGCCAACGTGCAAATCGTAACATTCTCTGCATACTCCGTTTACTTTTTTCTCTGGCAAAAAAAGCTATTGTGAATAATCCACAAATAAAGTACAATCAGATAACATAAATGTCAGCTCCAAAAAAAAAAAGTAACATTTAGCAGAACAGAACTTTATGTCTTCCAAGTACAAAATTATTGTACAATATTGAGTATTTACATAGATCTGTAAATGAAATACAATAGTTCCGGTTAACAATTTCAATTTAACTAAGGCAGGTAAGGACATTCGTAATAGGTAATAGAAAGAGAGAGGAATGGGGAAAAAATCGGGGGGGGGGGGGGGGGGGGGGAAGAGAGAGGAAAAGGGTGTCTTGTTATTTTTTCAATTCAATTCAATTCTTCTTTATTCAATTCACAAGTTACAAAAGTAACAGTGAGTGAAATACAAAAACAAATTCAAAATATCCGTTCGGTGGGTGATGATTGTTATGAGAGAGAGAGAGACCATGGGGAAAGTTCCCTTTTCACATATAATGTGGTTAACCTGTTCTAAATACATACATTTACATGGAGCCAATATACAAGGTGTGTGAAGTTAGCGCGTAGATCGTAGATCGTAAATCAACACTATAACTAATTTTCTTTGTCGACCTGGGTCGTAGATCGTAGCTCAACCACTCAAATAAACCAAAATAAATGGTTGAGCTGGGTCGTAGATCGTAGCTCGACCATTCAAATAAACCAAAATAAATGGTTGAGCTGGGTCGTAGATCGTAGCTCAACCATTCAAATAAACCAAAATAAATGGTTAGCTGGATCGTAGATCGTAGCTCAACCATTGAAAAAGTTCGCGGAATGGTTGAGCTGGGTCGTAGATCGTAGCTCGACCATTGAAAACTTTCATAGAATGGTTGAGCTGGGTCGTAGATCGTAGCTCAACCATTCAAAAAAACCATTATATATGGTTGAGCTGGATCGTAGATCGTAGCTCAACCATACATACGTTTTCACAATTCTATTAAACATGCTCTAAATTATGCATTTATATTTTATATAGACTGAAACAAAAATAAGAAAAAAAAATACAGCAAAGAGTGCTATATTTAGTTAATTTATCGTCATAATGTAAATAACAATCCCAAATAAAAATATAATTAAGTAAGTGTGTTCGCTCTAAATAGTCTGAATAATGCTGAATTGAACATAGCAGATCATTGACTTTATAACATGTCATTGAATAGAGTAACGCCATGTGGAATGTATAAATAAATGTATTCAAGATATCAATTCAATGATTGAATCAGAGAGAGAGAGAGATTGTCTATAATAGATGAATAGACTACACTACTTATAGATACATATTTATACATGCAGTCACTTCAAATACATAGATAAAAGCATTGATGTTTGTTTCTCAAAGATCTCGCGAAAGTTGTGCCTATTTCGACCGGGTCGTACTACATACTGCATGTGCTATGTACTAGGTTTGGGTAACGGACTTAGTTCCACGTGAGAAGTGTGAATGACCTGCTGTGGAGTGGAGTAACAGGTAAGTCGTTTACAGTGTTGATTTAAAATAAGTTTGACTATTGTTTTTTAAGAAATAATTAATAAGAAAGTTAACTATTCGTCCCTGAAATGATTCATTAGGAATTTAACAAAAGTAGAGACCTTTTTCAGAGTAATTACATGTGTAGATGAGAGCAGGGTTTTGAATTTTAACACATTTGGTCTGTCATAGTATTTTCGATGGATCAATTGTTGTCGTTTGAGACTGAAATAAGGGCAAACAAGGAGATAGTGGAATTCATCGGCAAGATCATTTAAAGGACATAATTTACATTTACGTTGTTCATGGGGAATGTATTGTCTAGACCAGCGACTAGTTTAAATTGGAAATTTATGGTTACCTGTTCTGAATTTGCAAAAAGATATACGCTGTGTTGGAGAAAGAAGTTTAAAGTATTTTTCAAATTCAAGTGCATTTTTAAAGGTGCTATACATTAAACCTTTTGAAGATTGAGCTGTGGCAATAGTCAATAACAGATATATTCCGGAAAGTATTATGTCCATCAGAATCTGGAGCCATTCTGCCATTTAGTAACAACAAATTGTTAGATTTACAGATTTCTAATAATTTGCGCCCTAATTTATTTACTTTATTACACATAGATTTTCTGGGGTTTTTTTTGGAATGTTAAGCATTGACATTTGACTTATTGGGTTTATATCTTCTAAAGTGAGTTCAGAAATATCAAAGTGTTTTGACAAAAGTGTATCAAATTCTACATAATCTGGCAATGTTGAAGTATATCCATTTGAATCACCACAAATCATCAGATTCTTATATTGACTACATTTGTTAGCAATATCAGTTTCAAACATGAAGTATTCATTTTCATTATAAAAACGAGATTGTTCAGGAGGTACATACATACATCCGATTATAAAATTCTGTTGGTAATAAAACAGTTTGATCCAGTGAATGTAGTCATTATCCGATTCTAATATTTCAGTGTCATTTATCAAAGAGTTGGGTACGAAAAAACCTATTCCAACAGACTTTCTTTTATATTTTTGCGATCGTGGCTTTGAAATTAAAGTATAATCGGGTATTTTTATCATATCTATGAGATTAACAAATTCTGGGGTGTTTACTCTTTTTTTAAGACCACATACATTGAGATTACCAATTCTCAGTTTACTAACAATATTACAATTTTCATTGTCAGTGTCCGAGACGCTAGAAGCAGGGGATTCCAACCGTGCTGCAGGACACACCATGTCGCTGTAGTGGGAACATCGGGTCGCTGATGAGGAGCAAGGCTTGTGTAGACATAGTTCACATAAAAGGTATCACCCTCAAGGACTGCAGATGAAGTTATGTTATCAAAATTTACTTTAGATGCGTTTTGAGTATTATGTGTAACTGGATAAGATCAGTTATCATAATCAAGAACCTTTAACACAGGCGTTTCACTGGGACTAGAGGACATTATCCCCGCGTGGTCCTATGCAGTGGAGTTACCATTTCCCTTCTTCTTGTGTTTGCCTGAGACAAGCTTGCCATTGTTGTGTGATGGAGAAGGGTTGCTCAGACAGAATGAGAAGCAGGAAGGTCATTCAGGGACTTCTGTATCGGTGGATGAACATCCAGCAGATAGCCTTGCCTACGTGAAGGGGCCAGGACCCCAGGGAGACATGATGTCGTCTGACTCCATATCACTAGAGTCCGACTCCTCTGCGATGACCTGAGGAGACTGCGAAGATTGCTTTTCTGTTTCCATCAGTGACTCTTCCAATTTTCTGTGGAAGAGTTCATTGACTCGGGCTTTAACATCGGAGTTGCGAGAGCCTCTCAGAACCGAGTGCTAACCAGGGAACATATTCCTAACCGTGTCACCATTTATTACCAAGGCGGCAGGGAACTTAATTTGAACTTTTCGGTAGCCGTACTTCTGACGTGCTTGCTTGTATTCTGACCAGAGCTCACGCCTGGCTTCGTTAATCTCGCGAGGATAATCTCGCGAAATACCATATGAGGTTCCTTTTAGAAGTCTGACTTTTGACATAATTTCATCAACGTAACTGGCATCAGCGAAAGAAACAAGAATGGATCTATGACGTGCTTGCTGGCCGGGTCGTGATGTTAACTTTCTGCCAATTCGTCGAGCGTTGATAATTTTGATATTTTCTTGGGGCATGTTTAGATGATTTTGGAGCAAATTTATAATCAGGGCTCGACAGTTTTCGTCAACAGTTAAATCAGGGAGACCATTAAACAGGAGATTGCTGCGAAGAAAGCGTGCTTCCATATCTATACCTTTGTACTCGAGCAACCGAAGACGGGCCTCGCTGACATTCTGTACGGCCGATGTATAATAAAGGTTTTTCGTAAGATTATCATCATTGTACGACACCTTTCCAAATCACTCAACATACGGAACATGCAGGACAGTTTGTCATCTGTGTTCAGAAGATTGAATTGTTCTTGCGATTATGAATTGTTGAACTCACCTTTTCATGCGGTGTACCTTGATATGACGTGGCACTGGACGAACGGCGGGATCTTTTCCGATCTTGTTTTTCAAATCCTCCACCTTATTCCCTTTCATTTGCCATTATAAATAAGCTTATTAAACCAATTATCACTTTAATTCTGTTTTGCACATAAATAAATGTCCAAAACACACTATACGTCCAATTTGCGGATTTTTTTTCACCAGACAAAGAAAATCACCGCCATACTTTCACCCACCGGAAGTACCCTATTAATGGAGATTCAGAATGATAATTTTGCGTTTAATTCTAAATGATTTACACAGAGCAAAACATAGTTAATCATAATAAGCATAACAAATAGTGCCATTTATATAGACATAAGCAAACAAAGCAGGTCAAATGGTAATTATAAGGTCAGTGCATGTGTACGACGTATTGCTGACATGTATTAGGTCCTTGCCATTTTACGAAAGTAGGCAAGGTAGTACGTGTCTATCAGATTTAATAATTATAAGGTTGTATCTATACATGTCAGCAGATGACGTACAAATGTAGATATATGCAAGTAAAGACAAAAAAAAGCAACAAGAACGGTATATATATAACGCCAATGTATACAGGCTACGTATAAATGCCTGTTGACTCCTTACCCATATACGAAAACGAAAATGGGCAAAGAGCTGAGTGAGTACAATTATTATTATTATGCAAATATATATATTTATATACATAAAGACTTATTTATTTAGGCTAGGTCTACATAAAAAGCACATGTTGTATATATACATTAATACTGCATATTAACATTCATCATCGAACATATCGAACATGTATGAAAAATAAAGTAAATTAATAGGTTCATAACATAGTTAGGTTATTTCGATTTATACAAAATGTTTTATTATTAACTATTATTCTAGAGTTCAGGGAGAGACATATATTGATACAATGCGATAGATATATACCTGGTCATTTAGGTACATAGCCTACATAAACAGAACGAGTATAAGAGTACAAATTACTTTAATTTAACTTTGTATTGTATTGTAATAAGAATAATTAATAAATGCCTGAGCCAATCTCACAATGTGTGAAAAACACGTTCACAGCAGATTGCAATTAAATCACCAGCGTACATCGTATGTAGGGTGTTAATTGGTTCGACTAATACGTGTAAAATACACAATTATAGTACTTTAAACCTTGGGCCGGAAATTAAGTTCGAGAGTTCCAGCCATCAGTGTTCGACTCATCCATTTTCGAACAATAAAGAGTAAAGAACACTTTTGCCGGGATCTTGAAATGTGTTCGAGTAAGGTATGGTGTTCCAGTTTCAGTGTTCGATTCACCGAAATTAAACTGTACTTAGTTGCAAAGGAAAGTAGTGCACACTTTGGATTTTATGAATCAAAATGCCGAAAAAATCTGTACGCATCTGAGCATAATTTTGAAAAAAAATATTGCGCTCACCTTTTAGTGAACCAGTTTTTAGTGATTTCATTTAAGTTCGCGTTCACAAATACTCGCGTTTTACCAACGGTCGGGCTTTTTGCGGCTATTATATAAATACCGATCCGTCTAGTGCCTGATATACATTGTCGTGGTAAGAAACAACAGTGTTTTCCTTTTTTTTACAATATTCTTTCTACCTTTGTCTTGAGGGGATCTCATGCATGTACACAGAAAAAATATTGGCACGTTTCTTCAGGCTATCTAGTGTCTGCTTTAGGAAAAAACAAGAATTTAGTATAAATGTTATCAATACGGCGTGTTTTCTTTTTTGTTGTTGTTTTACTCCAACTAAGGCTAGAACACGACATGCTTCTGTCCAGGAGATTTATTTAACAGTGTAAGCCAAACTGTTTTATTCGTTCAGTAAATTCAAATCTCTAATAATTTATTATCCGTTAAATAGGTTTGTGACACAACATTTCGCTAACGGCATATTCCTCTATCATATTTAAACTTTCCCTTTTATTCCAGAAAAACATTTTATAATATCATTGTGATACACTTGTACTTTAATGGTGTTTCCCCATTGCCGTTACAAAGAATTTACAATCAATTTTTACCTACGTTTTCATGCCCCGCCACTTGCGTTGTGCGCGCGTGTGTGTGTGTGGCAGGGGGGGGGGGGGTATACACACCTCAGGTTTACCTTTACTTTTAAGCTTTCTTCTTTGTAGATGACTTCATATCTTCATGATATTTGATTCTAATGAACATGAAGATAAAACTTTAAAATCTTCAGTGATAAGACACATTTACATTTTTTATATATTTTTTTTTTTTTTTTTTTTTTTTTTTGTAAAAAGATATATGCATATTTTCTATTTATACAGGTTTTAGTTGTGCTTAATGAAGACTGGATTTAGTTAGTATAATAATTGATCTTTTACATATAGTTTGACATTGGTGTTAGTCTGAAAAGAAGGCAAGTTTTTAAGACGACAATGCTTTTTCATGGCCGTACAAGTCGCAAAGTACTGGCCAAATCAAGGTATTCAACATTTAAACTAACAAGTTTCATGCTTATAAAATATTAAAACTGTTGTTGTTGTTTTATCCTCTCAATAAGTATGTTGTTTTTCGACGGCGATCGTGTGCTTTTGCTACTGACCCAGAATTTTAACCGAATTCGACCAATCAGAAATGAGATACAGACTTTTTGCTACGTAACGGTACAATAATATAAATATAATGTACATCTGTGTTAAAATGAAGAATTTAGAAATGTATAAGATTGATGTGTGACTCAAATCTAATATATATATGTACATATAGATTGTGGATACGTATCATTGACAGAATTTTGCTTTTTTTAACCAAAAGAATAAATAAATAAATAAAAACAATTTATTTTAAATCTGCTGCCTTTTTTATGTTGAAAAAAGTAAAGTTCTTCAATTTCAGAATAATCTGTGTCGCAAGTGTTGTACATCGCTGAAGCACGTGAAAATCGCCTCTCCGGTTAAGGACCATTTCGAACGTGTGTAGAGTTACTTGGAGTAAACTTTACATGAGTGATTCCAGAAAATGACCAGCAGCTTACATGTATACTTTACAAATTACTTTATAATTTTGCGGAGTAAATAACTATAATCGAGATATAACTAACTCCGGTGGGCATAATGAACTAGTGTTATCGTATGTTGATTTGCAATTAGGGCCTGCCCTGATCATTTGAGTCCTTCCCAGAGGAAAAGAGAATTAGTATATTTTTCAAGAATTTTCTTCCACATAGTCGTGAAAGAATGAGCTGGAATTTAACAACCATAATTCAAACTTTTTTTATATCTGAGCTTTTATTTCCCTAGAAAAAAAAATACAAAAAAGAGATGCGAATTATCCCGTAGATATTAATGTCATCCAAGAGGATCGTCCCTTCTACAGGCATTAAACAATAGAACGCACAATTATTCTCTTTGATACAAAAGAACAATTGCACGATTTTATTGCAATTTACTAACAAAGTCGCTGGCAGTTAGGGAAAATGGATCATAAAGCTGTAAGTGCCGTGATTATATCAAGAACTTATTCCCCGAAGTCGATATTTTGGCCTCAGAACGTTCGTCATTTAACAGATTTTTCGTCTTTGCTACCGAGGAATTACATTTTTATCGCGTGGGCAATCAGTCGGGAGCGTTAAAGAAGTTGAGAGAAACAAAACGAAATATCAGTTTTTTGGATGCGTATTTTCTTCATATTCTTAAAAGAAAAATCACAGGAGTTTATGAATAATATTTTTAAAAACACCAGTATGTAAATAAATTATACCATTGAAAAAGGAGGAAGAAGAGTGTTACCTACAAAAAAAAGGGGGGTTGAATATGGTTGTTTTTTTATATGTCCCGTTAAACGGTGTTACGTCATCCGTATTTCGTGATTTAAGAGCCTCAAGCAACAAAAATGAAATACAGAAATTCTCACATAAATTTTAGAAAAATATTTTCAAATAGCAAGTATTTGATACATTGATAATTGGATGTCTAATTGTTATTTCTGACGTCAGAGGACCTTTGCGTGTAAACAATGTGGCATGGGATACGATTACATTATACACAGTATAAATATTTTATGGTATATTTTATTTTGTCCCATGTAAAGAATCACAGACAAACATGAATGTCGACACCAGCTTATTTTGCCTTTGGCTCAGAGGAATGTACCGAATAAACATTTTTTGTGACGTAATTCTTTGATATTTTAGTACAATACAGACTGAGTATTAATCAGAGTTGTTAATTGCACTCTATTGGTTACATTTGGCGCCCAACATTTACATATAACAACAATGCAGATTTTAAGATCCTGTGTCTACCGAGTAGTGTCTGTTACTTAAAATCACGAATACACCCTGTTCCCCATGCCTATTTTGTAATGTCTAAAAATTAAAAGGAATAAATGGGATATAAGACTCAATCTAAATGGGAAATAAGACTTAAACTATCTTAACATTTCACACAAAAAAGCTCAGTCATGCGGTATACGACCTCTCTTTTCTTTAAAATAGCGGACCTGTTTAGACACTTCTGCCGTATATAAAAATTCAGACTTCATTTCTTCACTCTTAGCTTTTTAATCAATGGATTTTATCACCAAGAGAGAGAAAACTGGAGATCTCGTGTTACATTAATGAGATAAATAAACAAAATAACATCCGGTCCCGTGTTCGCACAATACTTAGTACAAACTCATCTCGGGGTCAGACTTGAGTGACCCTAATGTACCAATTAAAGACTGAGTATGAAAGTGACAATTTTTGAACAGGGCGGCTTGCAACGCTGTTCTATGGTAGCACATATTTTGAATCGGACATCAATTCAGGGCTATATTTAGACATCTATATTCATATATTTCCCTTATTTTACTATGCAGAGAAATAGTTCCAAATTTAGTTTCCTCAGGGCTATATTTAGATATCTATATTCATATATTTCTCTTATTTTACAATGCAGAGAAATAGTTTCAAATTTAGTTTTCTGTCTAATCACTAAATAGTGATACTTTTCTTCTTTTTTTTCAATACGATTGCGTTATGGAAGTCGAAACTAAATTAAAACGTGCTGCTTTAATATTTCATCCTTGTTTATTAAATTCACTTTGATAAACAAAAGAAATGCGAGATCATCATATTTTAAACACCGTTCTCTCAGCGCTTTGATTACTTTCGAGATCACAGGACCCGGTAATGCTATGTTAAAGAGACAAAAACGTCTGATCAATGTCTTTAATGAATGATGAGCAACTGAGTGCCAATGGACTCGTATTATTT
>CM037780.1:2301468-2351468 GCA_021229015.1 Solen grandis | reverse complement strand
ATTACAGGTAGAGGAAGACCCCGAATGCACAGAGGCATCCGGGTAGAACCACCGACCAACCGCAAGCCAGCTAGAAAGCTTCCTCACATGAAAATTCGAATGACCCTATCGGGATTCGAACCCACGCGGTGAGGGGCTGAGTGAGTGCTTAAGTCAGCCACTTTACCCTCTCGGCCACGGAGGCCCCTTTAAAAGTAAGGTTTATTGCTATGCAAAACAAGAAGTAATTAGTTGCCTCCGCAACAAGCTCTGTGCATAATGCTCCTAGATCACGTAAGTACCATACACTCCTATTTTCTCCACGAACTCGCGTTCCATTTTATGCAAAATATTTTTCAAATTTTAAGCGAAGTACGATAAATAAATAGGACGTTCTGTAAAAAAAAAAAAAAAAGGCGTCAGAGCCTCATTTCCACAAATAAACATGTGCCTTCGGACGAAGGTTCTTGTCAAGGGTTCACAGGTCAGAGTTCACCTCCACAAATGTTACTAAAATTGATCTCGTATGAAGGCCTTGTTTAACATCGTTTTCTTTTTATCATACCTACGTACACACATTTCTTTGCATAAAGTAACAGACACAACTTGCTGTGACATATGCTGGACACATTCGTTTTTTTTTTGTTTTTTTTTTTTTTTTTTTGTTTTTTTTTTCGCCAGAAGCAAGAAGTAAGCGTGAGACGATTAATGGAATAGAGTAGCTAGATTTTACTGTGTTAAGTGCAGCCATAAATGGTAATATCACAGAAAATAAAGGGTAAATCAAATTCTCTTTAATGGTCCCTGACGATTCACTTATACCATTAAAGCGATTAAAATCACATATTGTCCCAAATTAAATTATTTAGTTAAGCTCGTTATATCATGAGCTTTTGTCTCGAATATCATACAAGAACCTTTTAGTCCCAATTAAAAGAGATATTAAATAAAATAAATTCTTTTTAGTCTATTTCGTGGATGAGATGAGCATATATATATATACTTTTCAAATACGAATAATTAATATCGTAGGAAATTTTAATTGTTTTAATTTTAAATGTCAACGAAATAAGTACATGTACAATGTAATGCTCGAAAACTAATTGCAAAGTTAATTCCATTAAGAGCTGCAGTAAATCACGTAAATGAGACTGCAGTTTACTATAAAGTATCAGTTAGTTGGCCTATCTTGGAGTCGATAAAGTGGGAAGTTAGTCATTAAAACTTTATTTTGAGCAGAGCTTTTCCTGAAATTAACAACACTAAATCAGTGAGATCTCCGTAGTCTAGTGGTTATAGTAGCAACTTTATTTACACGTAGCTCATCTCAGCTGTGGGTCAGTGTTTTGATCTGGCCACTCATTTGTAACCCTCCATGAGGTATTTATTCACATATACTTTTATTATATACCTAAAACTTTTCTGACCTTCGGTCTCGCGAGATATAATTTTTCCTACGCTGCTCGTAGCAAAAAAACTACTGCCACATGATATTCCTTATTAACGTCGCCGAGAGACTTACATACTGTCGCATAATAGCAGTAAACAAATAGCAAGCACCGTTACAAGAAACGCGTTGTCGCATATTTGATGGTAAAATTCAAGTTCCATTTGGTGTCTAGTCGTACTGACATACAACAGCCCCGATTATCATTTCTGCAAAATATATAAACACAATTCATGTTCACTTCATAAACGTCTTACTGCATTAACATTTTATTTGGCTGTGTATGATATGTTTATTTATTTTATGCTAACTGATGATACACTGTGTTCTGTCAGTGATATAAAATAGATATCTCACATTGTGAATGATATAGATCTGCCGGAACCATCTGTTCTTACTTGTAACGAGTATTTAACAGCAGTTAACATATAATAAAAACAAATATTTAATTGTTTAGAGTGAATATTGAAAATATCTCATCTCGAAGTGATACAATTTTCAAATTTCCACTCGTTCTTCGCGCTTGTGAAAATATTAAAATTGTCTCACTTCTCGATGAGATATATTTCATATCTACTAAAACATCCCATATCTATTTAATACAATGTGTGTATATATGTCAATGTCCAACTTCTTGCACGTCAATATCATATTGCAAATAGTTTAATACATTCATCCCAGGGGTCAAAAGACTATGTTTGACATAATTTCTGATGGACTCCGGGGGCTTTTACATCGGCCATAATTTTCATTTTTTCTTTGTCCCAAAGCTAGGATATCAATCGAATCATGGTAGTTTATGGAGCAATTGGCGATAAAACTTGACGTAAATCATGACATTAAAGTGATTTTCTCTAATATCCTCTTTAATGTCACCCGCCATTAATAAACAATTAATATGCGGCAGCAATCCATATGTAACATTTCAATCCTCGTTGGAAATTTCTAGCATGGAATTTTTGCCAAGTATTTGTAGAAATTTGAAAGATAATCATTTTTAAAAGTATTCCTACTCAAATCATCACTGAATGTGATTGACATGCTTCAAAGAAACGTTCCCAGAACCCTAGTAACCCTTTAATTGCTACGCCTTGCCGCACGTGGAGACTGTTCCCAGGTGACGGTCGATAAGAGCGCTCGCTGGCGGTCATCGTTATGCAGCCCGGTCGCGACTAAACAAAGTCGTGTTATTGTACTGTTAAGGCCCGTTTAAGGTAAAAGAAATGATAAATCTTAAATATCTTATTACTAGAAAACTATTTTCAACATGATTTCGCACATTTTTCTAAACGTACCGTACCAAACTCTGATATAAACATACATGTTCTGTAAAGCAAATTTATTCTATATGAAAGCACAAAAAAATCACTGCTATTTCTAAAGGAGGTCAATTCTGCTGTTCTGTAAACCATTCACTGTTTCGTTGCATGCACGTGGAAAATATCAAATGAAAAGCTGAGATATACACTTCTACATAATCTGGAGAGATAGGAAGTGAAGTCAGGTCGATAGGTTTAATTCATGTAAATAAAACATAAATTCCTATTTCTGCATTTTATCTTTGTTGAACGTTTTCATGCCCAAGACAGAGCCCAAAACGCTCCATGCGGTATCGGCCTTCTTGCAGTAGGTGTCATTGGACTGACGTAAATTCTGTCATATTTTGCTTTAATACTTAATAACAAGGAGACCATATATAAAGCTTATATTATTTAACATCCAGAGTATGAAATTTGGTAAAAGTCCTTTGTTATTTCTGGTTTCTTTGGTATTGTTTAATACTTCAACAAAGGAAAGCATGTATGTTTCCAGTCCCTTATGCTATTACCTTGATTAAGGGAAACTATTCTAAGTGTAAACAACGCCTCAAACTATCCATTAGCTACATTTCACAGAAAAATACATATCGGCCGTGTATGTAATAATCGAAAGTTTTCGGCTTTTTTCCCCCTTTACATAATCCTGCAAGACTTTAACGATGTCGCAAATAGAGACTTTACAGTAAGGCCATCTTTCATTGTACCTAGTATATCCTCAAAAATTATCGCTTAACAATTACATAGTTCGTTGTGTTCCATAAACAAACGACGTCCCGGTTCAGATTTTATGCCTTGCTGACTTGACTTGATTATTTGAGATTGAGATCATATAGCGACGTCCAGCTAATTAACCCCGAATGCACGGAGGCATCCGGGTTGAACCACAGACCTACCGCAAGCCAGCTGGAAGGCATGCCTTGCTGAAATACTGAAAACCATGCGGCATAACTCGGGCTATCACGTGACAAGACCAGCAATGTGGTAACCAGTTAAATAATGTTGTGAAAGCAAAATGTGTCGTTGGAGGTATATTTCCCAAGATTTCTTGGAGTTTTACTGGAGTTTGAATCCAGAAAATCGTCTTTGATTCAGATTTGGCTAAATGTAATGTCACACAGAGTGCTATTTCTTTCATTTAAAGAGATACAGGCCCCGTATGTATTTATGAACGGTCTTTGAAGACAAACATGGCTTTATGTGTTTAAGAGAGTAAAAGTGACATTGGCAATTACCTCACCGATCGTGAGTACTATGTACCTGTCCTGAGATCATTAATTAAGGCGACCGGGAGGTAATTGCCGTGTAGACCCAAACTTACACATTGAGAACGGACAATTACAATTACCCTGTAGTAGTTTAAATCATAAATCATATTGTATACAACATTAGAGGATATGTGTTTGTTTTGAGTGGATATGGAATATATCTCAACGAGAAGTGATACACTTTCAGTATTTCCACTCACGCTATGCGCTCGTGAAGATATAAAATTTGTATCACTTTGGGATGAGATATATTCCATATCTACTCAAAACAAACACATTTTTTTTTTATTTTATGCTAACTGATGACGAAAGAATGGAACTAGTTTGCATAATCGTTCCTTTTCACATGCGGATGAATCCGTGTTATATTGAATACACATTTCGTCCGCCATGTCGGATAGTTAAAACGAAAAAACAGTCAGACATTTATTAGATTTATGTGTTTAATTAACACTGTTGGACAAAAATAACAAGTCCATTTTGATACATTGACAAAGGATTAATACGGAATTACACATTTGTCGAGGTTTTTAATTACATGTATAAAGTTTTATAAATAAAAAAGTAATTCCGGCATATCTATATCAGTACAGTGTGGATTCTATCTCACTGATAGAACCCAGTATTTCACCGGTGAGCATAAAATTAAAACGTATATTAAGAAACAAGTTCTTACAACTTATACTAATAAAAAGAAACAAGTTCTTACAACTTATACTTATTCCTCTTCACGGTTTCTGGGATGGACCTGTATTTCGCACATAGAAAACAATAAAAAATAATTGCCCAAACGGGGATTCGAACCCGCAACACTAGTACATATATCCGTGTTAACTTTGGACCAAAGTGCCCTTAGTACGCACTATATTTTTTCAGTATCAACTAAACCATGTGTTTAACAATTAAAGGTCTTTTTTTTATTTAAAAAAATATAGATGTTAGAAAGACTTAAGGTTATACTATACAGGTACCTACTGATACTTACACCAACGCCAGTGTATTTTCACATTCATGTTAAGAAAAAGTCTAATATAATACGGTATCACAAATGATAAACCGATACCGTGTTTAAAAGACATTTGATTTTTGAGGTTCATTACTCCGATTTCACTGGTCGATACCTTACGATTTGTTTAATGTCTCTCTTCTGTGTAGCTATCGACAACAATCTCCATCTAGAGTGCTGTGTTTCTATTTTAGTTTCAATTTAAAGCCCAGATCTGTTTATAATTAGAGAAAACTCATCTCATGAGCCGCATTTTAGTCGGTTTAAATTACAATGTACTTCGATATTTCGGTTCATGACAAGTAACACAGCCCTTGAGCTCAGACCTCTTGAAAATCATGATTTCAAATTTCTAAAGCACACTCTATTGAGATAAAATCATATACCATGAAAATAGTGATTTAAATGTCTGCTAGAGGAGAAAATTTTATATTGGGATTATATTTTGCGTTGAGATTTGTCTCGAGCTACATTAGTTACCGATTGCACAGGAAACAGCTTCAGTAAATCTCACCCAGATAGCTATGGTAACAATGTTTTGTGCTATACGATTTAGTACAAGGGTGATAACCAAAATAATCTCTTTAATAACATAAGAGTTGTCATATTTGTTCTAGTATGGTGAATTTATTACTAATAAACATTGTATTTCAAGGTAGATAACAACTTTGATGACTTCAATGACGTCTGAGTTATGCCCCTTTTCTTCAAAATATAAATTGTTAATGTCAAAATCTACGAATATTGATTAGATTTTTTTACCACCTTTGGTTTTCGTTTCAAAGCTAAAATGCCAAAATAGGAAAATAAGCGTTATAAATAAAAAATAAAAACTACGAAATCGCAAGATAATTAAGGGTTATAGAAAGTTTCAAATCAACATTAAAATTATACGAATAATCAAATTTCGTTAGAATTTCATGAAGTATTTCTTTTAAGAAAATAAAGCTATCTCATTGGGAAAATAGGTAGTTATTGGGGGGGGGGGGGGTATCAGTTTTTAGCGAGGTAAAACCATCTGTAAAAGGTCGTAAATTTAACAAAATAAAATCACTGACTAATGCATTCAGAGGAGATTAATGTCCTTTTACATTAAAATATAGATCGGGGCTTTCTAATTACTTTTAAATTACTCATTTAAGGATCAAT
Source organism: Solen grandis (assembly GCA_021229015.1). Lineage (NCBI taxonomy): Eukaryota > Metazoa > Mollusca > Bivalvia > Adapedonta > Solenidae > Solen > Solen grandis. The sequence goes on along the minus strand of CM037780.1, from coordinate 2,345,303 downwards.
AATTTCTAACCTGTGAATAAAAAGGATAGTGGCCATGGATATTTGTTTAAACACAGACATTTTGATTTAAGCTACCCGTTTATTATACATGTACTTCCAGATACGAAGTATATGAGGGTTATATTGGAGTCACGTTGCCGGTCTGTCTGTAGACGAGATTTGTCCGACCTATTTCTCGGCCACATGTCAATGTGTGTGAAGTTAGCCTATGTAGTGAATAGGCTACAAATTTTATCCTATTTAGCCGATTTAGCTTATGTAGTACATAGACTACAAATTTTATCCTGTTTAGCCGATTGAGCCTATGCAGTAAATAGGTTACAACATTCAGCGAGTTCATCCTATTTAGCTTATTTTTTCTTAAAAGGGCTATGCTAATAATACTATGTAGCCTACTTAGCCTGGGTAGTACATAAGCTACACTATTTAGCATAAGTATCCTTTGTGGGACATACGCTATACTATTCATCATATTTAGCATATATAGTAAACAGGCTACAACTTTTATCCTGTTTAGCCTTTTAGACTACGTAAGACATAGGCTATGATTTTTACCTATTTATCATATGTATTGAATAAGCTACAACATTCAGCCCGTTTATCTTATTAATCCCATTTAATTTAAAACGGCTATGTAAATAAGACTCTTTAGGCTATTTCATCTATGCAGTATAATGGCTACAACGTTTAGCCTATTTAGGTTAAATGGGATAAACGGGCTGAATTTTATAACTGAATAACTACATAGGCAGAGCAGGCTAAATAGGATAAAATGTAAAATTCAGTGTATCCAATAATTCCCCGAATATTAAGGGCATCATAAGTGAGACAGTTCAGGAAGACGTCAGTACAGTCAAGGCAACGTATGATAACGCTGAATTATCTGAAAAATGCAATGTGTTTGAGGGGAAGCTGTACCGATGCGAGGCTGCCAAAGACGAGCTCGAACGGTACAGCCGCAGTGACTCTTTGAGGATATCTGGCATACCGGGGCATGCTGGTGAATCCACCGACTCTATTGTCTTAGACCTTGCCAAGAAAATCATCGTCGATATTAGAAATCGAAGACATCGATCGCTCCCATCGGATAGGGTCAAAACCATTAAGACCATAATTGTGAAGTTTGCAAATATCGACCTAGGAGGGCGATGATGACAAGGCGATCATCCCTCAAGGACTGTAGTGACTCGCGATATTGCAATGTGTTCATTTATGAGGACCTGGTATATACGCGTAGCAAATATTTGTGCAATGCTAGACTTCTTATTAGACTTGTACGACTTATGACGGGAGCGATAGCGAACAGCGGACTCGAGCGAAAGGGTCTATCTCAATTGTTTGTGTGTATACAGATATGGCCAAACAAAATAAAGTTATGTGTCAGGGTTTTTTTTCAAACGAATTTTTATTTGCTTTTTTACATGTTAATCGGAATCGGAAGAATCTGAGCAGACTTCGTGTTGGCGCATCAGCTTAGGTATTTTTTCCATATGAAACTTAATATCTCAGTTGATTATCTCTAATAATCTCAGCTAGAGGTCTTTTTCTCTGCCTCCGGGTACCAACGGCTTGGGCCTGTGGTGCTTGGCCTTGAACATTCAGGGACCTAGGATTTTGGTTCGGAGCATCAGCAGCAGCGTTAGCTCCATCATTAGCAGGATTATCATTAACGTCCGAAGATTCGGACATCCCCGCAGCAGTTACACCTCGAACATCTCCAGAAGCGACATCTTCATTTTGCTGAAGATGGCCTATAGGTCTCCGCACTAAACGAGTTTCCAGATCTTTAATTTGCTGAACAGCTGCGCTGTAAATCTAAATTGAAACTATGACAGTGAAAAACTTTTTAGAATATGTGAATTATATAAAGGTACATAATTATACACTTGTACATAGATCTACCAAGTCCGGATGCCTCAAATTAAATAAAGATAAAAAAAATAGACCATGCTGACAACAAGTATCAAGTTTCGATCCCGTGAAAAGTGTTTATGCAACGGCTTTATTTTAACATTACGCTGGACTGAACGGTTTTATCTATTTTAATCTAAAACCACACTTTGCACAATAATCCTGTAGTGTATGATTACGTTTCGTTACCAAACTATTTTACTAAAACGAACAATTGTTAGAACTGTTTCTTTATGCATGTTATACCTGTATTTCATTTCAAGAAAAAAAAGTATCTAGGTAGTTTTAAATTTTAAATGAGTATAATATCACGTATGCCTTACCTTATTTCTGCGTCTTCTATATTCTGTACACACATCATTTTTGCAAGTTTCCCAGACATTCTGTCCCGAAGTTGTTTTAATGTACCGCTTCGGTACAGTACCCTTGCGTCAGGTGGTAGCTGGTCAATATTCTGCCTTACATTTTCTAGATTGTCTCCCAATTTCGTTGGGTGGGCGACATACGATCTCAGGATCAACAATATCTCATTTTTATCAAACTTGATCGCCTTCTTCTTGCGTTGCAAAAGGGTTGCTGAAAGAAAATAATGTGGTTAGCGTGTTTAAGATAATCCGAAATTAATGCAGTGACTATGAGACAACTTGTTTTGTACTGACACATTAAGGTATTGCGTGGTCGCACCGACATTTATTTTGTCTACATGAGAGATACAGTGCTGCATAACTGCGATATCAACCATAGACAAGTGGCATAATACCACACCTATTCATTATATAATGAAACCGGGCCTACCAGTAAAGGAACTAGTCTTATATACTAAGCACCAGTACCATTTTAACGACTTTGCTCTGTCAGGTATTGAACTCACGACCCCAGCTTCAAAACAGGAACATGTTTGTTTACACGCACAAACACACACACACAAGCATGCATACACGACCACCGGCTGCGAGAAAATAGGTACTAACGCATGCAGGTAAATTTGTTATATAATATATATATATATATATATATATATATATATATATATATATATATTTATATATATGTGTGTGTAACCTTGTGTTTTAAACTGATATACAAAAATGCAAGTAGCAATTAAGTTTTTCGTTATCACTTGATTATGATATTACTTTTATTGCAAAATGTTGTAAGTAGATTAGAATAAATACCAATTTGTTGTCTGAATAACTGCATTTATGAAAGACACGTGTAGACCAGAAGTCATACTGCAGGTATGTCACACATATTTGACCAACTAGAAAACTTAATCCGGAAATAATCACGTTTGTATTAATTTAGATAATACATATTGTAGGAACATATTTTTTAGATCTACATATTAAATACCTACCTCTTCCGTTTTTTTTTGTTGTTTTTTTTTGTTTGTTTTTTTGCGATAAACCATTGAGAAGCAACAAGGAAATATTTTGTTTGATGTATTCAACACGCTGATAATATACATATTAATAGATTAATAGACATATCAAAAGTTTTTGAAAAAGAATAACAATGGTTAATATTTGAAATTCAATATGAAAATATCAATAAATGTAAATTAATCCTGTGAAAGATAATTACTTTTAATAGGAAATGATTCTCATACCTGTATTTCCGCGTGAAGTCATTTTATCCACCTTAATCCGTCGACGGTCAGCGCAAGAGCGAATTTTAACTGTATTAGCCAGTGGCTATAGGTTATAAAATATATTCTATTCGAAATTCGTGTGTTATCTACGGCATAACTTTTTCATGGATCATAATTTGCGGCAAATGGTAACTGCCGTTTAACCAGCGCTGGTTCAGCCGCCCCCTGATGCCACAGAGTATTGTGGGTTGATATGTTCTGCAATCATAGCTTATCAGTTTACCCCTGGATACAAGAACCGACATTCAAAACCGTCTTTTCGCCAGTGACAACAACATATACGTAGGAAGAGACGTATTCGGTACATTTGCCTTACACCGGTATCAGTTCTATGAAATGTTGGGGGAAACACCCGAATCATTTCTGAATTTAGTGAACTTTATCGGTGTTACTGTTCAATGTGAACACATGCTTAGTGTACGTTACCGTATATTGCTTATGCTAATTTGGCTTCGTACATATCCTTGCTATAGCATTTTATCATCAATGTTTGATATCAGCAAAAATACCGTTAAAGATGAGACCAAAGCTTTAATTATTTGAAAGAGCACTCCAGCTCTATCTAAGATGGCATTCAGTGGCGGAATGGCAAGTACAAAGAGGATATTGGAATAAGATTACAGGTCCAATTGGGTGTCTTCCATTTACATACAATTTCGTTTAAAATTCAGTCAGTACGGTCAGAAATTTTACATAAAAGCGATTTTCTCTCGGATTATAAAACTGCTCTTTAATGTCACTAGTTTACTAGAACGTTCGAGAACAATTTTTTATCGAAGTTCATGACAATCTTTGAAATGTGAAAGGACAATTCAGAGTTTGACTTCAGTTAACTTCCTAAGATAGGAAAGCAGGCAAATGCTCAGTTGCAAACGGTCTTCCTGTATGACTTGCGAATTTACAACATTATGTACCGATGTTTAACAGGAGTTTACTGAAGGAACAAGTTTTTGCTCTCCGACCATTTAAAAATACTCCCCGACATAGCGATTTTACAATTTTCCTCAAAAGAAGCAAACTCCGACTTCCAACGTCCTTTCACTGCTGCACAAAACGTAAATTCAATGTATTGATATAATTCTGGTGTATTTTCCATCAAGGATGCACGATTTGGGTAGACTGAGGCATTCTTTGCTTTCTGCTCCCCGACATACCACGGCTTTTTCACCCGAACAGAATACGCGGTTTCACTTTTTCAAACAAGAGGGCCATAATAGCCCTGGACCGTTCACCTGGTATCATTAGGCTATGTAAAATCAAGTGACCCCTGGGGAAGGGCCACTTTTGACCCAAGGGCCATGATTTGAACAAACTTGGTCGAGGTCTTCTAGCCAATGTTATATACCAAATATCTAACCTCCAGGCCTTGTGGTTTCTGAGAAGATTTTTCATGTATTAGCCTATGTAAAATCAGGTGACCTCTGGGGCGGGACCAAATTTGACGCCAGGCCCGTGATTTGAACAAACTTGGTAATGATCTTGGTAGTAATGCTGCACACCAAATACCTAAACTCCAGGCCTAGTGGTTTTTGAAAAGAAGATTTTTCTAGTTTTAGCTCACCTGGCACGAAGTGCTAAGGTGAGCTTTTGGGACCAGCCTTTGTTCGGCGTCCGTCGTCGTGAGTCGTCAACAATTTACTTCAAATCCGGTATGTTGCATAATTATTTCATAGGAGCTAAAATAGATTTTAAAAGTGAAATCTTAAAAAATATTCTACTCTGAAACCGCAAGGCCTAGAGCTTAGATATTTGGTGTGCAGCATTGTCTAGTATTGTCTAACCATTGTCTATACCACGTGACCCCTTGGCGGGGCCAATTTTGACCCCAGGGCCATGATTTAAACAAACATGGTAGAGGTCTACTAGGCCGTTACATACCAAATATCTAACTTCCAGGTCTTGTGGTTTCTGACAAGAAGATTTCTCTAGTTCTACCTATATGAGTCCATGTAAAATAAAGTGACCCTTGGGCGGGGCCAATTTTGACCCCAGGGTCATGATTTGAAGAGACTTGGTAGAGGTCTACTAGACAAAGCCGCACACCAAATATCTAAGCTCTTGGCCTTGTGGTTTAGAGAAGATTTTTTAAGATTTCACTTTTTAAAATCTATGTGTCATCTATCCTGTGACATAATTATGAAACAGACCGGAACCATTTAAAATATTTTATAGGAGACCTTAGGAACATCCTTGCAAACTTTGATCACTTTTCCATCAGTCGTTTCAGAGAAGAAGATTTTTCAGTAAATTGTTGACGACACACGACGACGGACAAAGGCTGGTCCCAGGTTAGCTAAAATGAAAGGGTTTCCATTGAGATTTTGTAGCACCGAGAGTGTATCTCTTTAAGGAGACGGGCTCGTCTTTGTTTTATCAAAACCCGTTGAGTATTAAGAAAATAATTGCACAAAATGTTACTCCCCGACATAGCATTTGGTCACGTGGGATGTTCACCCTTTTTGGTGGAAGCCTTAGATTTATGAAAGGACCAGCATGGTCCCCGATGGTGAATGCCAGATTAGTGGAAAAATAGCAGATGATGTCAACCTAGATACACACAGAAACAAAACAGAGCTAAGAGATATGTAGGTACAAAAAAAAGCCAGGCCATAGTTACATTCAAAAGGCAAAGCAGTAAGAAGAAATTGACAGCAACAACAGGTTTAAGCAGCAAAAAGGCAAAAAAGGTTATGGTCCTAAAGTTCTCGACGATACAGAGGACATCAGTGCAGAAGAAAAGTTAAATAAATTGACAAGAGCATATTGTGACAAAGAAATGATGGTTTCAAAAGAACAAATCAAAACCATAAAAATACAAACAGGGGGACTTCATGACAATGATGATTGGAAAAATATGAAAGGAGAAAAAGGTTTACGAGTTGGTGAGGTAATGTCTCGAGGCTGAATACAAATTCTGTTGCACTAACAAGACTTCTCTATTCCAAATTTCAAGGCAATAGATTCACCAATGTCTTGTTAGGAAAAGAAAAACCAGCAAGGAATATTTAAATTTGAAAATCAAACGCTCTCTAGGAAATGTGCATTATTTCATTGCAAACATTGTATGAAAACACAGACCAGTCACTGTGTTGAAAATGTGATGTGATGCAGCAGTAGAACGATGTTCTGAGGTTCAAGGAGGAGTGTCAAAATAAGTAACCCTGACCAGACGACCCTTTGGAGAAGCATGGCAATCTGGGTTAACACATAATGCTTCTTTTCAAAGAGAATACTATTTCGATTTTGTTCGATTGTTTGTGCTGTAGTTTGTGCAGGACACAAGGTATTGTGTTGCCACACTTGAACACCCCTGCCACAGGCACACTATTAGCTGATATAGGACCGACAAGCCTTATGTCCCAGCACTCGCCTTATATTTTCGAGTAAGGCAAGGGATCCACTTGTACCGTCTTTTAGATGTCCATTATTTTTCCCAAAGTAATGTTTATTCTTTGGACAGAAATCCAAAATACGTGTTATGCAGATTTGTTAGGAGATGCAATCTGCATAGTTTCGTCGTCGACAAAATTACATTACAAAACATAAATAAGGAAGAATATTTTAGATCATTCAGACAGAAATATCTGATTTGCATATTCCGTATAATCGTCATCAGCTTTCTAACGTTTTCCATAAACTTTCCGTATGTCTCCGTCAACGAATCACGAGTACATACATTGATGACGAAGTAGATAAACAATTTGTGATTCGGTGACGGTTTTCATTTATTTTTTTCCGATGAGGACCGTCTTCGGAAATACTCGACAATGTAGAATGTAAACAATGAGAGTATTTTGACATCCATGCAAGATACTAAATAACCTTATTTGATCAACATTTTCAGTGATTTACAGCAGATATTTTCGCATTACAATATGAAGCATATTGCTATTTACGATCTACGGAAACTACACACTTTATTTTCTTTTTCTTTTTCGTGAAAATTGTACCATAACGAAATAAAATGGACCTTTAACGACTTTTGCTCTGTCGTGCGGGGTATGGATTTTGCAATCTTCTATACTGCAATTCAATATAATTTCTGTATAACAGGTGGTTCCACCAGATGGTTTATTAAAGAAATAAAATGAATATGACTGCAAAATGCTGTTGGTGTTTCTGAGGAGGGATGTCTCAAGTTATGTGGGGCCTCCGTTGCCGAGAGGGTAATGTCAGCGACTTTAGCACTCACCGCGTGGGGTTCGAATCCCGGCAGGATCACTCGGATTTTCATGTGAGGATGCCTTCCAGCTGGCTTGCGGTAGGACGGTGGTTCTACCCGGATGCCTCTGTGCACCTATAATTGGCTGGACGTCGCTATATGAGTCAAGTCAAGTTCTGTGATATATACATTGTAGTTTATATAGTTTGTTGCGTAACGCTTTTTATAAGTAACCACACCACGTCACAGAGATATCAGTTTAACGTAAAAATGAATAATGAGCAATTTGATAAATTCAGTTCAGATTCAGTCGCATAAGAATCTAGATGTGTGCGTAGCACTTACTTATGAAATAAACAATTTTCCGTACACAGGTTTAAAAATGGAGTACTAGGAACAATTGTGCTTAAGATTCAGTCGCATGAGTGCGTAGAGACCTTTAAACTACAACATGGTGGATAATTTTATTGAGAGAGAAATGTTTGTGATTATTTGAGGGAATTTTTTTCCACTATAAAAGCTTTTTATCAATTTCTTTAATGCATTTTGAGAGAGTGATATATTTCTCAGTTGGATATATAGACAATTTTAGTGGTAGAGAAATATTTCGATGCTGATGCATACATGTGCAGCAATTATCTTGATTACAATTACCATAACCAAATACTTAAAACTGAGTGAAAAAAAAAAAAAAAAAAAAACGTTGATATCATGTATGAATTCCGTCCTAATGTAAATATACCGTGCCTAGTATAATGGAATTTGCATCCATATTTTTTTTTCTTCTCGAAAGAAGTCGTTACTATTGTACCAACAAAAACAATACCACAATATCAGAAAAGATTATGATTGCTCATGAATCCAAAGATTCTTAGAATTTCTTTCATTTTTAACACCTGCAAAGATACCTTTCCTATAAAGCGACTCTTATCAAATTAACCAGCCTCATCATCTGTACAAGGTGTACAAAATCACACGGAGAAAGAAATTTGATGTGTGCTTGTTTAATGGCATTTTAAAACTCTAGGAATACATCTGATTTTCGGTTCATGTTATCACTTTTTTTCTCAGAGCTGAAAATATACTGTTTGTTTTATTTATTTTTATAATGTTCGTCAAGTCGCAAGGAGCACATCAGTTTTTCTTCGTTAGTAAATTATTATCCGAAAGTTGCTGTAACAAGATCATCTTTCCATCTTAAGGTAATCTATCCAACATTAAAATATAATCACTGTCCTTAAAATGTTGAAAAAGACTTCAATGCAGAAGCAAGCATTCGTTGAGGAGTTATAGGCTTTTATGCTCAAAGTCTATATAGGCTTGCATCTACGAACACTTGGTGGAGCATGATCACATTTTAAGTATAGATTAGTTCATAAATGCCTTTAACTACACGATATATACGCGCTCACCCCATAACCGGTCGACCGTGACATAAGTTGATCTACCATATCTCACTGACTGTCTGTCGATGAGGAAGCTATGAATTAATACAAAACAATATAAACACGAAACCTCTGGTGGTTTGTTTTGAAGAAGGTTTTGAGAGCAATCCATTCTTCGGTTTTGCCAGGGTCCGCAATCATCAAGCTGAAATTCTCTTTTATTTCTTCTAGAAAAGATTATTTCTCCTTGCATTTGATTCCTTACTTTCTTGTAATTCAGCTGAATAAGGTTGTATCCCTAATTCCTAAGCAAGCTCAGTTTGTCTTTTAGCAGTTTGCCTCTGAGTTTTTCTTGTTTTCATCGGCATCACTGGTAAGTGCATATCTTCATTTGGCACGTAGTACTCATGCTTTTAGGATAAAAATGGTTGTCCGACATCTTTTCTGAAACCACTGGGCCAAATTTGATGAAACTGGCATTTGATGTTCCTTGATTGAAGCTCTATTTAAGTGGTTCAAATGCATCTCTGGTTCACAGAAGCTTAAAATGAAATCTTTAAAACCCTTCTTCTCCAAAACCGCAAGGTCTACAGCTTAGATATTTGGTGTGTCGCACTGTCTTATAGAAATTCTACTAAATCTGAGAAAATCATGACCCTGGGGACGAAAAAGGCCCAGCCCCAGGAGTTATTTGATTTTACAAAGAATTATACAGGAAAAACTAGAAAAATCTTCTTATCAGAAACAACAAGGCATGGAGTTTAGATATTTGGTGTGTAACATGGCCTAGTAGACCTATACAAATATTGTTCAAATCATGGCGCTGGTGTCGAAATTTGCCCCGTTCCAGGGGTCATTTGATTTTAGATAGATTTTTAAATGTAAAATCTAGAAAAATCTTTTTGTCAGAAACAAGGCCTTGAGTTTAGATATTTTGCTTGTAACATGGCCTAATATACCTTTACCAAGTGTGTTCAAATCATGGCCCTGTGTTCAAAACTGACCATACCCCAGGGTTCACTTGATTATATATGTACTTATTACAGCTATGACCTTCAAAATTGGATGGTAGGTACATTTTTTATAAAGGCGACGTCTCGCGAACTCTCTAAATTGTTATATTTTGAAGAATGGTACATAATACAGAGGATGCACTAGTTGCAGCAGTATCCCCGATTTTTTTGATTTTTTATTTTTTTTCGTGTCGGGTCTGAAGCATCAGTACACGGAACTACGGTACGGATCAAAGTCTCGTTTAATTGTGCGGAATGTGTTCATCGTTACGCATTTGATTACATGCATGTGTGTGTTGGATATCTGGGGTTTCCGCCGCATTAAACAATATTTCAACATATGTATACTCTTCGAAGTTCTATTACCGTTCAAAGTGACCGTCATTATATATTACTGAACACTTACAGCACTGACTTTGTGACTTTAAAATAAATATAACCAAAGTTATGTATTCAACATATTGAACAAATTCAGTAATTTTCTTCCTTATGTATATAATCTACCAGTGTCTTTCTTTCTTGTTTCATTTCCACCTGTCACTAAACATAAATTTGTAGTTTTAGCGTTATTGTTCTTGTAAAGCTTCGTAGTCGTTTTGGAAGGTAATAGAACTTTAATAGAAGTAACGTTATGCAATATGAAAATAATAAAACTTTTTAATCACAGACGATAATCACAGTTTAGGTTTAATGAACTGAATGAATTGCTAAACCGCATTTTAAGCCGTGTCATAAACATTTTATAAACTTCAGAACATTTTCTATTGCTTGCATGTAAAAAAAACATTGACTAAAATGTTTTTCGACAATTTTGGAGAAATTACGCTAAATTAGCTAAAATTGTACCGCATAAAAACGATAAATAAGCGATAATTATGAACAGGATTGTGAAAATATACACACATATTTTCAATTTTCAGTTATAACTTTATGTAATATTTTAGAATCCAGACTTGTAAAAATTTTCAAAATTCCAAAATTACGTAGAGTTTTTAGTTTTACACTAGTTACGATGATAAATAATATCATAAACTTTTTTCAGGAACGTATATCAGAAATGAAAAGAATAAATGAAATAAATAATGAAATAATACTGTTTCTTTTCAACTATTTGCCATCAGTATGTTACTTAAATGTCTAAAATTATACAACGAATATTCAATTTACAAAAATAAACATTTAAGCCAGCATAAATATAACATTACTGTGATAAACGTTACGGAACAAATGTTTATTAAATTGCTGCTGGTTAAAAAAATATTATTTGGAAATGAATATTCGTTGTTTACTTAAAAAAAATCACTTTCCCTGGAATGTATACCAGCAATAAAAATGAAATCAAAATATAATACTGTTTCTTTTGACATCATTTGTCATCAGTAAGAGGCTTAAAAAGCTGTAATTAAAGAATGAATATTCAATTCCCAAAAATAACTATATTAGCCATCATAAATAAAGACTTTTGTTCAGTAATATAATTTTGTGAAACGTTACGAAACAAATGTTTATTAAATTACTTCTGGTAGATAAAATGATATTTTACAATGAATATCGTTGCTGAAAAGAATATATTCACTTTCCCAGGAATGTATATCAGCAATAAAAATAAAATCAAAATATAATACTGTTTTATATTTTTGCATTTTATCAAATATTGAAGCCACTTCATCACAGTATGTTTGACATTGTTCATCAATATGTTACTCAGTATGTTACCTGATTTAAGGATTTTTGTTTGGGTTTTGTACTCCCCGACATAGCATCTGGTCACGTGGAATATTCACCCTGACCAAAACACCTTACCAAGAACGATCCTCAAAAGCACATATTCCATATATTTAGCTCACCTGAGCACGAAGTGCTCAAGGTGAACTTTGGTGATCGCCCTGCGTCCGTCGTGTGTTGTGCGTCGTCCGTCGTCAACAATTTTCTTTAAATGACATCTCCTCTGAAACCGCTGGGCAGATTTTGATAAAACTTGGAAGGTATGTTCCATGGGTGAACCTTCAGAAAAGTTGCTAAAATAAACTTGATCCATGTGGAACTCTGGTTACCACGGCAACGGAAAGATCATCTCCTTCAAAAATATCGGCTAGATTTCAAAATATTTTGGTACAGATGTTCCATGGGTAACTCTCTACCAAGATTGCTAAAATCATTCCGATCCGAAAAAAAAGTCATGGCCGCCAGGGGCGGGGCTAATTTGCCTTATATGTATGTAGTGAAATCTTCAAACGACATTTCCTCTGAAACTTCTGGACAGAATTTAATTTAAATATGGCAGGGATGATCCTTGGGTGAAGCTTCACAAAATAATTAATTAATTACATATATCTATGATATAAATATATGCAATAATTTTAATGTCATCTCTCTCTCTCTCTCTCTCTCTCTGCGTCCGCCGCCTCAATTAAATGCATGTACTTTTCTTTTTTTGTAATATCCACAAAACTGGTACAGTTGTTTATCTATTTTCATGTATTTTATTTTTACACTTTCCCATGTTGTATACTTTGTATACTATGATGTAATAACGTTCTGTTCTATTCTTAAAATTAAATCAACACATGTTTAACTGGAAAACAAAACAAAAGGTGTAAATATATTAATTCTTAAATTCTGTGTTCTTAAATTACAGATGATTATTTTCACTAAGTCAAAAGACGGAAAAACAATTCTTCCTTCAGTTCCTACTCTTACAAATAAAAGGTCAGGCCCCTTGTTCTCAAGTACGATCTCGGGCTCAGATTTGAATATCACATCAGCAGACAGTCGGGGAGATATGAAACAAATGGGCAAAGTTTGAATCTGAGTATGAAAGTCGAACTGAAGTAGCATTAATGGGACCAGGTCAATGCAAAAGGACAAAATCTGTATAAAAAAACAACAACAGTGTCTTACGAGTGAATATGATAAAAGAAATGATTTACACTAAACAATTGAAATAATATTCAATTCTTTCTCTTCAGAAGGTGGTTAAAGGTAGATCCGATGCAATATTAGATTATGTCAGTAATTGGGATCATTATTGAAGTTTTAGATTGCTTGTGATGATGCCATATTCTATAGTATATATTACTCAACAAAGAAAAATAAATCATGTCATCTTGTTATTATGCGAACCTTTGCTTACCCCCCTTCGCTGTTTTATTTTCCTGCCAAAATATATACTCTGAGTCAGCAAAACTAGAAACGTCCCTCCATATTTCAGGAAAGATTTATCGAAAACGAAAAGGGTTGCTTTTATGAATCAAAATAGAAAAACAAGTTCATTCATTTCTGTATCAAAACCAATTAATTGCATCTGGCTATCTTGTTAACTTTTCGAGAGATAACCGGTCAAGAGAGGTAGGGGTCAAAATCAAAAATCACAAAAACTCAGAAAGGTGTTATTGAATGTTTGGAGATGGAATTTCAATAAGAAATGTAGCACATCCAGTAAATCTCGTTAGTACCGAGTGTGGCCACCATTTGCATGAATGCATGCAATGATCCTAGTACGCCGCATCAACGTAACGTAACGCTATACCAGTGCGTTGGGCAAATTCCCCCATTCCTGTTGTAACGCCCGTGTAAGAATATTGTCAGTCAGTCTGATGGTTAGCTCGTGCTTTGCGGCCCAGCTGATCCCATATGTGCTCAATGGGGTTGAGATACGGGGAAACCGCGGGCCATGGCATGACGTTGACATTGTTTTGCTTCAAGAATTGAGTGGTGACCCTGGCTACATGAGAGTTGACATTGTTCTGCATCAGTGTTACACAAGGACCATGCTGACGAAAAAATGGTAAGGCATATGCATTTCGTACGTCTGCAAAATAACGCTGTGCATTAATGTTGCCATGTACAACAACCAAATCTGTCTTCCGATTTCCTTTGATCCCACCCCAGACCATTACGGCCCCTCCCCGAAACCTGACCTTCTCAACAATGCAACAATCGGCGAATCTTTCATTTTTACGCCTGTATACCCGTAATCTTCCGTCAGTATGACTAACTGTGAACCAAGATTCATCGGTGAACAAAACTCGGTTCCAGTCAGCCCTTCTCTAGTTCAGATGACGTCGCGCCCATAACAGCCTTGCAGCACGGTGACGTTTGGTCATTATCTGACCAGTGTAAGGGCGGCGTGCCCTGATTGGGCGTTACGACGCAACCGGTTGCGAATGGTCTGCCCTGAGACTCCGTATTGCCTAGCAGTGACTGTGGCTGCCAATTGACGTTGACGTAAGTGCGTCAACGTAATGAAACGATCGGCCCTAGCCGTCGTTACACGAGGCCTACCAGGTCGCTTCCTGTCGTTAACAGCCCCAGTCTGCTGATTCCGGGCTGCAAGACGATCAATCGTCGTCCGACAGCACCTGAATCGACGCGCGACTACCATGGCGGACATCCCACCCGCAATTATCCCAATTACCTAATTTCGTTCGTTTTCGGAAAGCCGTGGCATATCGAAAACAGTGAAAAAATAAAGAAAAAAATAATTTTCAGAATAGCCCCTATCGCATGAATGGTACGACATGAACTGAATCAACATATGGATGACATGTATAGCATGCACGTGAAAAACGCACAAATGACCGTTCCGGTTACTGGCCGATATGTAAACCATGCGTATCGGGTAAAATGTACATGATCGTATTCTGAACATCGCCAGGGTTCAAAATACACGTACATTTAGCATGTAGCAACTACACAGACAAAGCTTCACCGGCTATAAAACAGGGACGTTTCTAGTTTTGCTGAGTATCCTTGAAAACACAATCAGAGAGTGCAATGAAATGCAGGATTTGCAGGAGGAAGCCATGATAATTCCCAAGCAAGGAACTTAATTACACACAAATTGCATATTTATAGGTCGACGTCCTATAAACCTAAATTTTGATATTCAAAACGATTTTCACGGAAAAATCTAGCACGTTCGTGCATCGATATGTGTATGCAAAGTCTCCTACACCCAAGAAGACAAGGAGGCTGCACTTTTTCATCTTTACTATACAACGTATGTGAAGAAATATATTTACCACCTTCGAAAACATGGATGTGCTCTTAACATCAAATTAAGAAACAACCGCCTGCGAAATTATAGATTTGTTTCAAATTTTACAACTTTTTTTGTTGTTTTCTAATTATTATAATTCCAAGCTTATAAATTACAAATAACATTGGCCGCTGTGATTCATATTTATTTTATAATGCATTTTCTAATTGAGCTAATTAATAAGTTAAACTAATTGATGAAACAGTGTACTGTCATAAACCGAGTTTGTGGAATTGATCCCTTCAGAAACCTCGTCACGTCAACCAAAATTTAGTAGTTAGTGATTCTTTGTATATTGGGTTTAACGTCCCGTCGACAGTATTTCAGTCGTTTAGAGACTATGTCTACACTGTCGACCCCTACCTCAGGTTTACATTTTAACAGTTAATATTACTTATAATGATATGAACCGGATATAGATATAAACTTGGATTCCGGAAATACGTCATAACCTTGACTTGTACATGTAACATCTGTATATTTCAGTTGAGTACTTACTACCTAAAAACACTTTATCAATCATTACTAACTTATAACAGTCTGGTGTGACGTATTGCATGCCTTTACTCAATTTTATTCCAAAATTGGCTGCGTAAACCCAAGCAAGTAAATAAACAAATCAAGCATTTTGTACATAAACTCTACCAGCTATCAGGTTAAGTGTGCCTTTCCTGTTTTGATGACCTCATCTTCATATTGTTTCTCTTTTAAAAATAAATAATACAATGCTAAATGAAAGGAAGTTAGAAGATATTTTCAGCGATTGGTTGTCTTTACGGTAAGTATAATTATATATCAATGATTTAGAATAACTCATAATTGTATTACTTATGCTCTACTAGCTGATCTTTGAACGTGTGTTGTAATATAATTTCTATTTAGATTTGTATGGCTTTATGTATGCAGGTTAAGGGTTGGTAAGATTTTTAAGTAAAAATCATGTTTATTTAAAAAATTAAATTACACATCAAGATGTACCTCAGATAATTATACCTCTATGACAGTTTACCTTACTATGACAATATTCCTCATTATGACAATATACCTTACTATGACAATAAACCTCACTATGACAATATACCTACTATGACAATATACCTTACTATGACAATATACCTTACTATGACAATATACCTTACTATGACAATATACCTTACTATGACAATATACCTCACTATGACAATATACCTTACTATGACAATATACCTCACTATGACAATTTACCTTACTATGACAATATACTCACTATGACAATATACCTCACTATGACAATATACCTTACTATGACAATATACCTCACTATGACAATATACCTTACTATGACAATATACCTCACTATGACAATACCTTACTATGACAATATACCTCACTATGACAATATACCTTACTATGACAATATACTTTACTATGACAATATACCTCACCATGACAATATACCTCACTATGACAATAAACCTCACTATGACAATTAACCTAACTATGACAATATACCTCACTATGACAATATACCTCACTATGACAATTAACCTCAATATCACAATATACCAAACTCTGACAATATACCTTACTATGACAATATACCTCACTTTGACAATAAACCTTACTATGAAAATATACCTCACTATGACAATATACCTTACTATGACAATATACCTCACCATTACAATATACCTCACTAGGAAAATATACCTTACTATGACAATATACCTCACTAGGAAAATATACCTCACTATGACAATATACCTCACGATAAAAATATACCTTACTATGACAATATACCTTACTATGACAATATACCTCACTAGGAAAATATACCTTACTATGACAATATACCTCACTATGACAATATACCTCACTATGAAAATATACCTCACTATGAAAATATACTTTACTAGGACATTATACGTCACTTTGAAAATATACCTCTCTATAACAATATACCTTACTATGACAATATATCTCTCTATGAAATCGAATCCCGGCAGAGTCATTCTGATTTTCATGTGAGGAAGTCCTCCAGCTGGCTTGCGGTAGGTCGGTGGTTCTACCCGGCTGCCTGCGTGCATTCGTGGTCTTCCTCCAACTGTAATACGCTGGACGTCGCTATATGACTGAAATACTGTCGGAGCGACGGTAAACTCAAATAGTCCAGTCAAGTCAGGTCTTTATAAAACCCCTTATTTTCTATCTATACCTCAATTGACAATATACCTCTCGATGACAATATACCTCATTATGACAATAAACCTCACATTGACAAATATACCTCAATTTGACAATATACCTCACTATGACAATATCACTATGACTATACCTCACATTTACACAATATACTTACTTAATCCTAGGGACAATATCACCTTACTATGACAATATACCTCACTATGACATAATACGAATATACCTCACATTTACAATATATCTTACTATGACAATATACCTCACATTGACATATTGAAATTCTTACTATGACAATATTATACAAAACCTCACTATGACAATATACCTACTATACAATATACTCACTCAACATTTACTCAATATATCTTGACTTATTGACAATATACACTTTAACTATTGACAATATACCTCACTATGACAATATACCTCACTATGACAATATATCTTACTATGACAATATACCTTACTATGACAATAGCCCTCAAATGACAATAAACCGCAGTATGACAAAATATATGACAATATACCTCACTATGACATATCACCTCACTATGACAATATACTTCACTATGACAATATACCTCACTATACAGCACTTCGCCAATCGAGGTGCAAACCGTACTGTGTGTAAGGTATGAGACCTCGCTTCCAATGTGTGTGTGTGTGTGTGTGTGTGTGTGTGGATAATTTTGTCGTTGTTGTTGCTATTGTTTTACTTTTAGATACTAAGAATGTGGATAGAGACTTCATACAGACTGCACGGTGCATTTATGTTCCTAGTGTTGTGTACGGCTACATATGCAGGTATTTATATATAGCGTCATATTCAATTGATGGTACCTGTCGGAAATGCATAAGAAATCAATACATAAATTTTGAGGCCAGGACCAACGTGACTTGGTTTATAAAATTCATAGTATTTAAGTACAGGCCTTTAAAATTATAGTAACTTAAAAAGAGCGAAGAAGAAATATACCAATTCTCAATAATCATTGGATGGGTATGGCATGCTACTGGTATACTTGCCATGGACTTTGGGAGGTTCGTGAGCTGGTAAAAAACATACATATATTAATCACTGTCATATAATGATACAGTAGGGTAATGAGGTTTTAATCACTTTACTGATAGCTCTAGCTAAATCTGTTAACTCATGCTCACTTTTTTTGTTTCAGATGATGTCGAAAATACGTCTGTACAAAGGAACGGAAGTACAATTGGCGTTGTTGCTGGTACTGTGAGTGGAATTTTATTACTTGGCGCCGCTGTTGTCGTCGTGGTCGTCTGCTGCTGTTGCAGGAGAGGATCGACGACACATGGACGAGTGATACAAACTACACAACACTTTACGGCAACGAGTATGTTTATAGCTATTATTATCGTTCTTTTGTTTTATTACGAAGAGAAAATTAAAACATAAAAATAACATAAATAAAATGGAATATACATGCATTTCTTGATGAAGTTTTTCTTTTCTAAAAAAAAGATGGAAATAATATATACATCAAAGTTTCCTATCGTAATCATCTAATATCGGATACAGTGCCACTACATTTCAATATCACACCGTAGACATGTTGCATGATACCACACCCAGGCACATTTTCCTGACACCGGGCCAACCAGTCCTGGATATACCCTTATATTCCGAGCCGGACGCTCTAACCACACGGCTACTGGGTCCGCTCACTTCAAAGTACAATATCAATATCAATATGACCTAACAATAATTTAAAAAAAAATGCCCTAACAAAAGATGAATTGTCATAACAATAAATATTTATTTGCCCTAACACTAGTGAGGAAATGTCCTAATAATAATGTTTAAAGTCTAAAGCTTAAATACATGTATCTTGAAACAGATAAATTGAAATGTCCGCCAATCGAATCTTACACGCTAGTTGTTATTTTCAAACCAGAATCCATCTGTTACCTGGAGTTTTTACGGAAAAGTTGTATTTATTTGTTAAGGCAACATTTTTGTTCATATATATTCTCAATACACAATTAAAAGACTAAGGTATATACCTACACCAAACATAAGTGAATGAAATAGGTCCAGCTCGTCTTAAAGAATATAAACATGTTGCTGAAAGGCATCTTACTCATCGGACTCTTTCCCGATTGCTTTCTTCTTCTTCTTCTTCTTCTAGTTATGGCTATCAATCATTGTTCATTGTCTGGTGATTATGGCCACATTTTAGATCTTACGGCCAAGGATTTCCCACGTTATTTTATTCATTTTTTGTTTGTTTGTTTCTTTTTGTTTTTTTTGAAGAGACAGTAGTTGGATAGTTGGACACAAGTGAGTCCGGGTGCGATACTCTAGCTCATTTTGCGTGCTCGGTGTACAGCACCGATACAGGGTAGACAAGTTCCTGGGTAGAACCAGTACTGAGTATTCCGATTTCCTATAGCATCCTCATTTTGCCAAGTGTCAGACAAGTGTGTTAAAATAGTTCCCCGGATCATTTTGTTTTGGCAGATACAGAACTTTCATCAAGATATGAGATCATTAATTCACTATGTACTTCCGTTTGCTAGGGGTCATAACTTACCCGGCAACATTGCCTGCCTCCAACAACACTGCGTACCAGACTGGGTACCCACAAACCTTTCACCCTAATCAGGCCAATCTAGCCCCATCTGCCGGATACCCACAAGCAACTGCTGGAAACCCGACACAAACTGCCGGATACCCCTCTCCGCCATTTCCGAACCCCAATCAACCATCCGGGCATCCACAACAATCCAGTTTCCAACAGCAACCTCCACCCGGTTACCACTCGCAAATGACCGGAATTCCGCCGCAACCATCCGGCTATCCACAGCAGCCACACGGCTATCCTGCACCATTGCCTGGATATCCCTCACAACAAACCGAAAAACTAAGCCAAGCATAATGATGAACAAGGAAACACGCCTTCAGGTATATTAATGACTGAACAATGCATGGTATGTTTGCTTCAGGTGTGGGCGAGGGTTGACATTTTTTTAATTTTTTTAGTTGTTTTATCATTTAAACTTAAAAAATGGTATATTTTTAAGGAAAGACGTAACATAAGACTTAGATATATGGAATATGCTTTTCTTTATTGCATTAACCTTTTCGACTTTTTTTATTATTTCAATGCGTGTATTTTATATAGATGTTTACTTCCGACCCATGTTGAACTATAAGTGACATATTGGATGGTAAATCACAAATATTTTGGCGGTTTTCATGCTTTTCCCTACTTCTTCGGTAAATGTGTCTGATAAAGATGTGTAACAAAACATAAAAATAAATCAATGAAAACCTTACCAGGCTTTTGAAAGACCAGTTGATTTCTTTGGTGTATGAAATGGTTTATTGCTTGTAAAGCGTATCGGATTTTCATTCATATACAAATATTTACATTTGAATGACAGGACACACGCAGGAGCAGATGAATATGGAAGAGATGCCTCCACCCCCTAAGTATCCTTAAAACTAGGTCATATGTGTCACCATGGAAACATCAGACAACTGACCTGCCAAATAAGGAGATGCCAAGTTTCTAGTATATGCGATATATTGCATTGGCTGTATGCATGTTTGAAATTGACATTGTGATGTTCGTGCGTTATAACCTTCATATACAATTAGGAAATGCAATATCACATCTTATTTCAAAATACATTATTTTGCCCTGGATAAACACGTAAATGTATGAAGTGTATTACATATCGTGTGTATTGTTTTCGTGTTTTTTTTTTCGCTTTTTAAACTTTAGGATACTGGATATTTTCAAAAGTTACCTGATGTTGACTGTCCTCCATTTGATAAATGTTTCTTTTTACTTCCCAATTTTCTTACACACAAAACAACGGCTATACCAGAATTATTATCTATAATAACTATATAATCATATTTCTTTTTCCTCATAATGCTCATTCGTTAACCAAATTAAAAATCTTTTATGTCTTCAGGTGTTTGGTCGATTGATCACTGTGACATTTTATTTATCATCTATTTCTACAAAGACGACATACTTGTATGTAACAGATATTCTGTATTTTATGTTTTTAATGGAACACAGCGATATAATAAAACATACTCGTATATTTGATAATTTCACTGTGAACATTTAAAATATAATTTCACTCTTACCAACAAAGAATACAAAGAAAATGTTGTTGTTGTTTTTGTTGTTGTTGTTGTTAAGGATGCAAAACACGAATTATTTCATCTCGTGAACTTCGAAGTTAAAATTGTATCTTCCACAAAAACGAACAAATAACCTCTATGTACATGGTTCGTGGCAATATATAAATTGTATTCATACAAACTATTGTGATATACTCGATTGTAAAAACTGCGAAATACCATTAGTGATGGTGATTTACATGCTATTATCACCTACCTTCCAATGACCTTTACAGTGTTAAGGCCATCTTATATTCACAATGGGACAATGGGTTGACCTGGTTTACTCATGGCTACTTGATCTAACCATGAGTTGGAAAGGCGGTACTCATTTTTTTCATTTTTAAAGCAGGAAAGGTACACTCTTCACTAACCAGTCAATTTTTTGGTTCTATTTGGTCATTAGAAATGTATTATTAATAAGGTTTTACTTACAGTACCATTGTATCGTTTATAGGTACATAATTTCCTTGTTTATCTGCGGTGAATAATCTTAAATACATTTAAAGAAATAATCACTATGAAATTATTAATTTACTTGGGACATTAATTTTTGTCGATTTTGTGGTTGGTTTTATTAATCCCCACGAAATCTTGCCTCTTATATAGACTCGAAGGTTTCTTTTGAATTTCTGTTAGATTCCTTATCGTATTGTTTGGTCTTACAGCCAAATAGTATTGGAGTTCCTTCCACAGCATCTTTATGCTGTCTGCTTCCATATAACATGTCGTCGATCTCCTCTTGATCCAAAAGAATAAATCCAACCAAACATGAAATCAAAATTTAAACCAGTTTGTGTGTGTGTATATATATATATATCATACTCAAGCCTATTTTGAATCTATTGACGAAACTTTGAGTTTGAGCTTCAGTGCGAGGTTAATTTTCAAGAACACGCTCCATTAACTGGAATAATAACTTAAATAATAATCACAGGGTATGGTGCATACCATATTTATATTTTCACCAAGGCTTAGCTATTTCTATCCTATATATAAATAATATAGCATGGATAAGGGTTGATTTAATAACAATGAATATAAATGCAAAGTATATTGTATTATTAATAGTAACCGCTTGAATTTTGGGTTAAATTTAAAACGAGGTCTTATTAATGTCATAGACATAATAACCCGTCAGAGATTCGCAACTCCGGTATAAGTTAAGAGAGCAAATCGCGAGAAGCTCTCGATTAAGTACATGTACGATCATGTGACCGCGAGATAACATGGGCTTTGTAAAAATGAAAGTAGCCAACATTTGCAGTTATAGAAAACAGTGTTAAAAATGTTAAATATTGCCTATATGACGAAAAAGTGAAAATATTTCTCCTGCGTTTATGTTTGGACTGCCACATTATATTCTATTTTTTTGTAAGGAATGACTATCCACGAGTATTTAAGTATAAGAATATATTCCGGTCTCTGTTGCCGAATGGTTAGAGCGTCCGCCCTAGAATCGAGAGGTCATGGGTTCGATCTACGACCGCGACATACCAAAATCGTTAAAATTGTACTGGTATAGATCCCTTGCTTGACTCTCATCAAAGGTATTCCAGGACTCTTTTGCCCGGTGTCGGAATAATATGACTGGGTGTCTACGGCGTGATGCTGCAGTGTGATATCACATCTGTCTTAAGCAGACATGGTCTGTAAATGACTTTCAAATGACAGAAATACTGTCGGCGTGCTCTTAGTCATAAACTGCCAGCCATTTCATAACCTTTATTTAAGCAGAAATCTTGTTTCATAATTATGGTTCTATTCCATGTCTGTATGTTTTCATTTTAATATCGTAATACATTATTCTCGTAATTCAACTGCGATCGATAAATAGATCGATATGAGTTAAAAAACGAATGTAAATAAATCGATAGTATCTTAAAAACAACGATAAAAGGATTAAAAAGTCAAATAAACGGCCCGAACAAGGCACAAACTTTAACATAAAAACAAATACAAACTATTATGGTTAATGTACTTTATTTTCATTTTATTAAGTGTGATTTTCATTGCTTATATCATTTATAAATATACTGATTTTTTATTCAATTCATTATTCATTGCTGATAACACCGAATACAAATCGTATGTATGTCTCTCATTAGACCGCAGATCTTTTATAAGTGTTACTGTCTGTTAAGCGCCTGCAGGCGTCTGCAAGGTGTTAAGCGTCTCAGAGAGATCTTGTTCAAATCCCGTTCACCTGTTGTTTTTTTCGGCGTAGCTGTATAATTTCGATTTCAACTCGCATCTTAAACCAATCAAATGTACGCTAACAGCGGTAAATAATTCAAAGCTGAATAAAAGGACTCCTGTTATTGGTTAACGCATCGTTATGGACTATAAAATTACTGTAAATAAGGGGTGCAGCTTGTATATATCATTCAGCTTGGTGTTATTACTTTTCTTTTTGATGTAAACATTAAAGTGATTTCAGTAAGTTAAATACAATCCTTTTCCATCAATTGAGGAATGCTACTTTGTGAAAATGATTTAAAACAACAAAAAAGAATCCACCGTGTTATGACATGAAACCCCTTAATTACTATGTATATTGAATTCTTCCAGCCTGCCGAGATGCTCTCATTGAAAATTAATTCGCCAAAACCAAAACAACTAATAACGCTTTTATATCATAATTGTCATATGCAATAATGATATGAACAAATATCAAACAAGCCTATTTACAGATATAATTTTTTGTATTACCGTCTATAAATAAGTATATTTCAAAGAAAAAATACTGAACTATTTCTAGAGCGTACTAAATTTGTTGTGCGTTGGTCTTTCGCGCGCTTTTCCTCGGAATGTTCTAGAAGACTGGAAATCTCGTTTTTCTTTCATCCTACGCCGAATATCTTTTTTAAAGATATTTCTTGTTTGTTTTGTTTTTACGTCACGAGCAAAAATGTTATTTTGGACCGTTTCATATCTCTGTCTGGTTATTATGTCTATGTCTATATTTATGTTACCTATATATGTGCTTTATTCGTCATGTTTCATATTCAGGTCATTATTTTCTTTTCTTTTTATTCTCTTTCTCTATTTTCTTTTTATTTTTTCCTCTTTCCTTCCTTTTCTACTAATAACAGGAATGATATATCAATGTCACCCCTCCCTTTTTATTTTCTGTAATTAACAAAGGTAGAGATGTAAACGTCCATTTTCTTAAGATTGTTTTTTGTTGTTGTTTCTCTCCATTTATGTTGTCCGATGTTATTTTGTTTTCTTTTCTTCATGTTTTGATGGTATGTAGTGATATTATCACTGAAAACATTTTGTGTTTAAATCATTGTATGCTCGTTATCTACTGCATGTTTCTGTTGTGTAAATACACACACACACATACACACACACATATATTCATGTTTCTGTTGTATTATCTTTATAATTATGTAATCTTCAATATTGGAGGAAATGAAGATTTATATAGATAAAGTCCACAAAATGACTGAATTATGGTTGCTGGGACGTTAAACCAAAGTAAACAAGCAAAGACTCATATGAATGTATAAGTTTATGTGGTGCATTTGAATCAAAGAGACATGTTCATAAATATATGTTCATGGACAATGATAAAGGTGCTTGTGTGCATGACTTTTGTGTGTGTTTATAGGAAGTATAATTTCCAGTGCCGTTGCTTTCAAGTACATATGCCATTTGCTGTGTTGTTTTGTTTGTTGTTGTCGATTCTTTTTGATTATTAAGCTTTTATCATCAACGCTATCATCATCGTTCATTTCATTTTTGTCGAATTTTGTAATATGTTCTTTGTAACAGTTTAGGCGATAGGCTTCAAATGATTAAATAAGCATAATTAAGTATTGCATGTTTTAATAGCAAAAATATTTTAACTGAATAAGAGATCATATTTTTGTCTAAAAAGAGTTGGAACCAAATTGTAAATAAATGACGCTCTGCTTACGCGTTTTAGGAATATCGTAATCATTCCAGCATTTCGATATTCGGTCTCTCTTGTATATGTCTATTTAACTCGCTGTCTCTCTTACTCTCTGATTTTTAGCCTAATCTCTGAGCAAAATGTCAAAATCTGAGTAAAAATCTCTAATTTTAGTTTCTATGAAGTTTTATCAATTTAAAATCTTAGTCTATACAATTCCATATTCCATACAAATAAAGTTCATTATTTTCAGTAAATACATGAATTCAAGCATTAAAAATTTTTGAGTATGCTCCTCTTATTGGTGACTCAGACACAATGCACTTTTGTTTTCTCACACATTGAGAAGGCCAGTCATTGGGCTCTTCGCTTTTCTTTCTAAAACGATAACATACTTATCTTTTTTTTTTTTTTTGTGAAGCATTCTTTCTTGGCTTAATAATTTAAAATGTAAGTTTTCGAAATGAAAATAAAATTAATTGTGAGTGTGTATATGACACCATACATTTGTTTTTAATGATATTTTTTCCACTTATTTTGAAAGGGAAGGGAACTCTAAATATTGAAACTCTGTATAACTGACCAATACCATATACATGTAGCAAGAGGGAAATAATTGGTATCAAACTGAATTCGGGAAATAACAACAAAAATAAGTTTTTGCTGTGAGGCATGTTTTTGCAGGTTTAGAAATGTGAGAAAAATGTTTTTAATTAAAACAAAATATGTGTGATGATTCTCTTTGAAAATAATGCAGTTTTTTTTATATTAAAAAGAAATTGTCAAAACTTGGCCATTATCACATGACTGTCATATGAACGTCACATGACATCAGCAGTGACAATCACCTTTTCAAAATCAAGCACAATGATAGTGGCAGTTTCTATTATTTTGTTTATAGTTTCAAAATTGTTGGTAAATCGGCATTTCAATATGCATATGGCCATAACCAGCAGACAAAGCACACATAAATAGCTAGTTACATTATGATATATTCAAAATAAAAAATAATCATACAGGAGTCTAATATTTTTTTATCTATCAAATAATTTAATGGTTATATGTCTTTAAATATTCTGTATTTCTCACATTTAAGAGGCTGCTAATTGTTTGAGGTTTATCTTCTCTCAGTGCAAATATGGTTGCACTATTTAGTCAGAGATTTATGAAGTTTGTTGAGAACATACTGAAAGATAGAAGACAAACGGTGATGATTAACGGAGCAGCGTGGCACGGCGTCAACAGCAGTACCCCACAAAGATATGCTGGAACCGGTCATTTTTATTATCTATTTTTATTATCGTACATGTACATAAATGAAGTCGCCAATATATTTGTTCGCTGATGACACAAGGTTTTACATGGGAGTTAAGGATAACATGACGATGATATACTGTACGTGAGTCTAACCAAATTGAACAATGGTCTGATGATCGATAATTTTTCAGCCATTTAAATAAAAAGCTGAATAGACAATGCCTCGAGTATACGGCTAAAGTATGGTTCCCCTTATAAAGTATGTGACTTTGAATCCTAGAAAAGATGCAACAGAAAAACTGTATATATTTGTCAACACTGAACGTACAGGCGTCTTGGAGGTGACATGATTAAAGCAATTAAAATTGTAACAGACAAATTAGAGATGTAGATTATACAAATGAATAGATATATGTATACGCTTGAATCACGTACTCCTGTTTAGGCTTGTGACATTTGTTTATAAATCTTATATCAATACAATGCACAACAATCTTCTATATATAATACAATGCAGTTCATGCACCACTGGCATGTAATATTCAATGTGTTTAATCAGTGACTTATAAACAGAGATTGGCAGCTTATTCTTTGCTCATATAGATTTTTGAAGTCGCGCGCGGACAACGAGATTTCAACAAGACACGTGCGAGACTGGAAATTACGTCAGTCAAACGAACAAGAAGACCATAACCGGGAAAAATCACTGGTTAATCCTGCATGTACACTAGACTGTCATGTATCTCGACGTTTACTCGTTCCGCGCTTAGTCATTTCGGACCAGATAAACATCTGTCTTTCTTCCTCCCTCTCCCCCCCCCCTTCTCTCTCTCAATTATAATTAATATAAAAAATAGTACTCTAATCACGCATCCGTCCTCTTCTTTCCTCATTTCAACTCATTTAGCTAAAATCAGTAGATTTACTAAAATTATTTGGAAATTAATTGCTGTTTTGTAAGATTCCCAAAATCCCCACCGAAATGCCCGGTACCCGTGTGACAGGACGGCACGCTCTCGTTAACCCTCGAGGCACGCGATAAAGCACGTTATTTCGGAAAGCTGTCAATCTCTGTTTATAGGTCTCTGGTGTAATAGGTACAGTATGTGGCAAATTAAATATGTCGTTCATTGAAATATGTTCGATTCTCACAGCTGCAAGATCCATTTGATGTAGAAAATCAATAGAACAGTTCTAACTTACAAGCCACGTGACAGTTCCAGTTTACGCTTAATGTAACATTTGGACTCTCAGTCCTTTGATTTGATCATGACAAGTAGAAACATACACGTAACATGATACATATTTGCAGTAACATCACATATGCATTATGTGGTCATATATACACTCCTTCCTAATTAAAGTACACTTTAATCTTTAAAGGTCATGTTTATACTTACACCGATTAAGACAATAAATGTTAGTACAACTGTATAAGGGTGTCAGGTTAATATTGTAGTATTACCATTTGCATGTTATCGAGTATGAAAATCCAGTCAAAAAGTAACTATTACGAAATCCTTACGGCTTCAGGGTCAAATTCCGTCAACAATTCTTAGCGCTAAGTAATACTTTAATACTTTAGGGTGAATTTCATAATTCTTGTTTATCTGAGAAAAATACTTAAATATTTCATTTCTTGACTAATATTGTTAGTTTTAAGGTAATAAATGATTTCGGCTCAGTCATTTACTTGAATATTTTCATAAAACAGGAATGGTGGAATGTGCGTCTACCTAGTTTAAGAATTTAAGTATTTCTTAGAGCTAAGTATTGTTGGATGAATTCGAGCCTGGTTATTAAGTTTAACCAAATTATTAGCTTTACTGGAGTTTAAAAAATAATTTATAAATTTAGATAAATCAAGTATGAAAATGAATTCTAATTTGTGCATAAAGTACACCATCATTTCAAAACTCAACATGAAAGAATTGGAAAATTGTGCCAACCACACGTTCTTTGAGAACAGGAAAAAAAATAAATCGCTACATGTGACTCATACTAAGTATCGTAAAACCATGCGCATCATCTCTCTCACATTGTTTCTTTATGTTGTAAAGTATATTAAATTGTTATGCCGGTACTCATTACATTTGAAAAGATAGTTGTTAATCCATATATGGAACCCGATATCTGAAATTAAGGAATTATTGCTGAACTTTGTGAAACAAGAATTTATAATTCAAACTATCTTTTTATTATTATTATTATTCTTACGTCGTGCTGTCATGGTTCTAGGAACCAAGGTCGATACGTCTCCGTGTGTGTGGTATTTGCAACCTGTAAACAGAAAATGTCATATATACTGATGACCTCCGTTGCCAAGTGAGTAAAGTCTCTGAATCAGCGACACTCAGCCCCTAAACGCCATGGGTTCGAATTCCAATATGGTCATTGGGATTTTAATGTGAGACAATCTTCTAGCTTGCTTATGATGGGTCGGTTGTTCCTACCCGGATGACTGTGATCCACCTGTAATTTCCTAGACATCTCTATATTACGGAAATATTGTCGCAGACAGACAGACAGATTAGGTACCTGTTGTGTGAACTGGTCCTCGCATGCCATCCTGAGTCTTTCGGGTGTGGCTGGGCTGTTCAGCTGGAACTTTGGAACATGACCGGCATCAGCACGTGCCGACATAACGGCTTCCTTGGCCGCAAAGAACACGGAGGATGCCAGGAACAGAGGTGGCTCGCCGATAGCCTGTGTTGCAAATGAACATAACTTGAATCATGATCTCTCTCTCTCTCTCTCTCTGTAACTCTCTCTCTCTCTCTCTCTTTCTTTCTGTAACTCTCTCTCTCTATAACGCTCTCTCTCTGCAACTCTCTCTCTCTCTTTCTTTCTGTAACTCTCCCTGTAACCCTGTAACTCTCCCTGTAACTCTCTCTCTCTCTCTGTAACTCTCTCTCTCTCTCTCTTTCCCTCTCTCTATCTCTCTCTCTGTAACTCTCTCTCTCGCTCTCCCTATTTACCTCCCTATTACGTCACTTTGAAAATAAACTCTCTATAACAATATACCTTACTATGACAATACATCTCTCTATGAAATCGAATACCGGCTTGGTCATTCTGATTTTCATGTGAGGAAGCCTTCCAGCTGGCTTGCGGTAGGTCGGTGGTTCTACCCGGATGCCTCCGTGCATTCGGGGTCTTCCTCCAACTGTTATACGCTGGACGTCGCTATATAACTGAAATACTGTCGAAGCGACGGTGAACTCAAATAGTCAAGTCTAGTCTAAGAGTATAGACCCTGATCATCTTGATATCTATAAGAATATCTTTGCGCTACTCTATTAGATCTGGATCTACTTATATTAAAATATGGCAACTAGTTATCACATTATTTACAGCCAAGCTTCAATATCTTTTATATATCACTAGTCATATACAACTGAACCTTTTTAAACGGTCATTTTTATTAAACAGTCAACCTGCATTAAGCGGTCAGTTTTTTATATTACTGATCTATAGCATTTTTTCTATATATTTGACCACATTTAGTGGCCATCTCTGTTAAGCGGTCACTCGCTTTCACTTGTTCCCTTGGCTGACGCTTAAGACAAGTTAAACTGTATATTTAATATTTAATTTAATCACTGTATTCAAGTGCCTTGTTTTAATTTTGCTTCTTACATAGTTATTACAGATCTACACCTATTGCATATGTAAATGGATAGGTTAGAAAAGTCTAAAACAAAGCGTTTCTTCAACTTTTATGAAAAATATTCCAAATTTTCGC
Organism: Solen grandis; assembly: GCA_021229015.1. NCBI lineage: Eukaryota > Metazoa > Mollusca > Bivalvia > Adapedonta > Solenidae > Solen > Solen grandis. The sequence continues at coordinate 2,314,885 of CM037780.1, read as the reverse complement.
ATTTCGCGCAGGTAATGTGAAAAATTAGTAAGATATGAACGGTTACCATCAACTCCAAAGAAATACTTCTGTGACCCTGACAAAAGTGGGTCAAAAGCTCAATAACTATGGTATATGTTTTTGAAATCAATAATAAAAATCATGTTTTGGCGGTAAGACTTCCTCGGGTTTCTGGGGCCGCCGTGGCCGAGCGGTTACAGTCGTGGACTACAAATCTCTCAGCCCCTCACCGCTGTGGGTTCGAATCCCGGTAGGGACTTCGGATTTTTCATGTGAGGAAGCCTTCCAGCTGGCTTGCGGTAGGTCGGTGGTTCTACCCGGGTACCTCTGTGTACTCGGGGTCTTCCTCCACCAGTAATTAGCTGGACGTCGCTATATGATTGAAATACTATCGCAGTGACGGTAAACCCCAATACAACAACAACAATCCTCGGGTTTCATGACAAAATAAAAATCTAAGGTAAGATGTAACGATGAGGGAAAAAACTGAAGCATTTGACCCAAAGGAACAAAAATCAAACATATATTTCGAGCAAATAAAACATTAACAACAAGGTTTCCATGCCATCCTCCCAAAAACCCGACCCCATCCAAAAAAAAGAAAAGGAAACGAATAAAAAATAAACAACAAATACTCCATTTCTTGATACCCCAAACTAATAAAAAAAACTTAGTCCATCTTTCCTTATAAACCATTTCAATGTACATGTTACGCGAGCATCATAGTTTACCCTTGATAGTTTAAACTTAATTATTTACGTCGAGTTGGAAACAAGTTCTAACAACTTAAACTAATCCCACTCGACGGTTCCTGGGTCGGACCAGTGCTTTGCTCCCGGGAATGTCCTGAAGAATGTTTGCCTCATACGGGGTTCGGACCCACAACCTTCGGATCCGAAATCGGATACGTTACCACTGGACCACGGCGCCCTTATTAAGAGTAATGCTGGCATTAACTAGGCTGAATGTCATGACAATTGTGCTGTGTATGCAGTGAGACATCACTTTCACAAAATTTTCAAATGACTGAAATATCGATCGTGAAACGTTAATACCACATAAACAACGTGTTAGATGTACCTTGGACGAGTACACGGCCCTGGGGTTGGCACTGTTCTCCAGGAGGGTGACGTTCAGGTGGGCCGGGGTGTTGCCTACCCCCGGGATCTTGTAGGTTGCCGGACTACGGGTGTACAGGTACCCTGAGGGAGAAATCCGCACCTGCTCCAGCATCATCATTCCGTGACCCTGGGGAAACACGTGACAAGCACATGACAACTAGAAAGTTAAACCTAGATGAACCACACTGCATACTGCATAATGTGATTTTTTATGTTCCAACAGATGTTTTTTGTCTCTATGCAAGCAACTGCAATCCTATATTTCTCCTATAAAATAAATATCGTTACAAGCCTATCCAAATAATACAATAACTTGGAGGTCTTGGGTTCGATCCCCGGCCGCGATATACCAATATCGTTAAACTGGTAATGGTATATCTCCATTGTGGCTAATAAATGTAGTTCCAAGAATGGATGGCCCGGTGTCAGGATAATGTTTCTGACTGTGGTATCATGCTTCATGCAATTTGTTTACGGCTTGATATCAAATTGAGGCAGCAATATATCCATGTCTTGTTGACAAACGTCCTCAAATGCCTAAAATACGGTGGTATGAATTTAAAAACCCAGGCAAACAAAAGAGGAACATAATGGAAGAAGGAAGCTCGTGTCCGTAGGCTTATTCCACAAAATAGAATAAACGCTATTTATATTTAAAAAATATTTCATTTTACTGAGATACATTTATCAAAGATCACTTGGTGTTAAGAATCTATGTACATCCATTTTGTCCAAAGCAAAAATTAAAGTTTTGACCTAATTGTCAGCTTACCGGTAAGATATGAATAGATATGATAGATAAATGCATTGTATATATTGACAAAAAATGACTTTTTCGGCTACTCGTCCGACCTCGGGCATTATTGGTAATCTGTGGAAAATCGTGCTAGAGCTCGCAAAGTTTTAACTCTGAGTTACAAGCTTCCAGGGTCTCGCACAATTTTCAACGGATTTTTAAGTTTTCAGAAGTTCGTTTACAAGTCACAAGGACACCGTGCGGATATCGTGGAATCGTTCGATACACATACGAATTTTACCAATCGTGAAAGTCGTGTACGAAATTACAAGTGATTAAAAATCGTACGTATCTCGTGATAAATGCCAACGGGTATCCTTGCGACGTATGTAAAATTTCTATGGCTGTGAACACCCATAATCTCTCGATTTAATTATTTCTACGGACACCGTATGTGCCTGAAGCATATTTTGCACTTGAAATTATGTGTAAAAATAATTGCACGGTTTATATTTTTGCGATTTGTTTGTGATCTTCAAAATCGCAAAATTATATTTCCAGTAGGAAATAAATGGCAAAATAGTAATCATAAACCAGCCCAACCTGTGCAAAGGCACCCTCTATCTGCCCGATGTCGATAGCGGGATTGAGACTGGTCCCTACGTCCATCACAATATCAGTCCGCAGCACCTGAGTAGGGTTGTAATGAAATGTAATTACATTCGAAATAACATGTCAGAAATAAATGTACACACAATATATTAACCCCATGTTACTTGCTTTAAACAAAACTATCTTAATTTGTTCACCATGACTTTAATTGTAAAAGAGTACTTAATTCGTTAAGAAAAGGCACGCCATCAGTACAGAAGGGCAGACAACTACCGGAAACGACCAAGAAAAGTCTTACCTGGTGGTCTCCCGTGAGACAGTCTATCTCCACCTCAGAGCAGGCGACCCGTACGAGAAGTAGTTAAAAGGTCTGCCCTGTAGGGTTTCCCGGTCTATCCAAATGTCAGGAGTCCTACAGATTCCATAGGCAAACACATACCACACATGTATGAGCACTAACTCACGTGTTCATTTGGCATGAAATATATCTTCACTTTCATGACATAATAAAAATAATAATACATAATAAAATCTTTATATACTCGTATGAAAGGTAGGTAACTCAGTAAGTCAAATTACCAAACTATAGCTCGTTTTTTGCGATTTTGTTACTTTAGTCAAATGAGTTTTGTTGCATATACCCCATATGCTCAAATCTCAATTGTGGTGTATTGCTTTATATTAATGGTAATAATTATCTAGTATGTAAAACAATAAACTGAATACAGACTAAAACATTGTGTATTTATATTCCGATTTACGGTATCGTACACAGTAAGGGTGTTGCCCTTAAAGACGCAATTAGTATTTTATACTTGAATGTTTATATAGACCCCAACACATTACTGAAACCCCATCCCAGTTTTCTGGAAGCCCAATTATTTCAAATGTACTTATGGAAGCCTGTAGCCGAGAGGTTTATCCTTCTGTCCAGGGCTTCCCTCACCCAGTCTTCCCATGATCCCGACGGATTGTCACGCTGCACTGGGTCCAGTCTCGCCAGGATTTTCTCACATGCGTCCTAGAAATTGACATAAAATAGTGCCAAAAATTCAACCATTATTATGCAGATCCCAATTAAATTTACGATATTGGAATAAAACAAATGTTCTGAACATTTAGTAGATTTTTATGTTTTCCTGGTATACCATGTTACATTCTTGCGAGATTTGATTTATCATATTTGGATCACCTTTGACTTTTCTTTGATATATGCCTGCGATAGTCGAGTAGTCCCGAATGGTTTTAAATAGACAAACTCTGCCGTTGTGGATGTATGCTTCTGATCTACATATCTTGCTGCAGCATACTGTCCTTATTTGTACGTTACCTGGGTCTTTTGTGTACTTTGTGATGAAAGACGGGGATAGACACTAAGGTCCGTGTATATTTCGTTTTTCGTTTTACAATTTCAACTAAGAAAAACGAAAAACAAACCCATTTTCGTTTATCCATATTCAATTTCGATCATGAAAATCGAAAAACAAACCACAAATTTATTTTCGTTTTTCAATTTAAAACACGAAAAACAAACAACGAAAATCGAAAAACGGATTATTCAAAGTTAACCATGGTGGAAATGAAAAATTATCATACAGTTGAAGGTATCTTATGCGTTATTGTCTTCTTACAGAGATAATTATATTCGAAACCCTGAACTCTAGGACCGAAATCTACACGAAAAGTTTAGTTGAACAATTCAATGTACCTAAATTAACGAGAGGAAATGATCACAGGAAGAAAAATAAGATATTAAATGATGGTTATTCGGATAATCGAACAAATTGAGAAAAAAATAGCTGAAAAAGGAGATTGGACATGTTGGTACATTTGTATATTGAAATCCTCGCTTACTTTATTGGACAAAATCTCTTTGCAGGGGCTCTACTCAAATCTTGCACTTACCATGACGGCCATTCCGTTCAGGTCTGAGCCCACACTGGCAGAGGAGGGTGGTGTATTGGGGACGGTGTTGGTTCCCGTCTCACTGATGTGGATCTTGGAAACCGGAACACGCAAGGCCCGGCTGGCTACCTGTGTGAACAGTATAAAATCAAACTTCTTTTTGGATGTATAAAATATGACAGAAGCTTATGTTAAATGAAATGTCATTTCAACTAAAAACGTATTGCTTTCTCAACAATATAAACAAACGTATCATTATGTTCTGATGTTTACAATTACTGAACCAATGTTTCACATTTCATCACCAGTATATCTTATATCTCATTCTCTAATACTTTTGGAGAGAGAGAAAGAGGGAGATGCTGGGGCGGAATAAAATTAACGCAAATAGAATAAGAGAAATACTTAGGGAAGATTCAGTACAATAATGGTTGTCAGTGGCCCTATTCGTTTGCTCCTGGATGTCAAAAACAGTAAGGTGAAACATTTTGAATATCTGTTACAGTAGTTAGTCCTTGTCTCTCTCGAAGCTATGTCGGCCACGGGGTGCATACATTGCAGAATTATGGTAATCTATCTATCATTAAATAATAGTCATGATCATTCAAATGCTTATAAAGACTCCAGTACAGACGCGAGCATCAAATGACTTGGAGATACAGGCTCTATAGAGGCTTGTATTTACTACAAAATTTACATGATCACTTGATGGACCATAATCACAATTTAATGACGGATAAATAAGAGAGAGAGAGAGAGAGAGAGAGAGACCTGTATCATCTTGGTATGAAGTCCCTGGCCCATCTCCACCCCTCCGTGGCTCAGCAGCACCGTCCCGTCCCGGTAGATGTGCACCAACGCACCTGCCTGTATCAATAGACATAATAACCTGACAGAGATATGAAACGGTCCGAAATATCGTATTTGTTTGTGACAGGTGAACGGGATTTGAACGAGATCTCGCTGAGACGCTTAAAACCTTGCAGGTGTTAACAGGCAGTAACACTCGTAAAAGATACGCTTTCTAATGAGAGACTTACATACGATTTGTATTAATTTGGTTTTATCAGCATTAAATCGAAGAAAAACTCTGTATGTTTATAACTGATAAGAGCAATGAAAATCAGACTTTGTAAAATAAAAATAAAATAAAGTACGTTAACCATAATACTGTGTATTTGTTTTTTATGCCAAAGATGGCGCCTTGTTCCGACAGTTTATTAATGACGTTTTATTCTTTTTATCATTAGATACGATCGATTTATTAACATTCATTTTCAATTCACATCGCTCTATTAACTTGAATTACGTGGCAAATGTATTATGATATTGAAATGAAAACATATAGGAATGGAAATGTATAACCATAATTATGAAACTAGATGCCTGCTTAAATAAAGGTGCTGAAATGACTGACAGTTTATGACTTAGATCACTTTTGTTTTCTCACAGGAAATAATCCCATTAAATAAATATGCGCTATGTTGATTGATTGTTGGGTTTAACGTCACACCGACAGTATTTCAGTTATTTGCAGACCATGTCTGCTTGAGACAGACGTAGTGCTGCCACACTGCAGCGGCACGCCGTAGACCCCCTGTCACATAATTCTGATATCCGGCAAACCAGTCCTGGATATACCTTTATATGCTGAACGTCAAGCATAGGTTTTACGACTTTGAAAAGTCGCGGCCGGGGATCGAACCCACGACCATTCGATTCCAGGGAGGACGCTCTTACCATTCGGCAACCGGGACCGGAATGTATACTTATACGTAAAAACTCTTAGATGAATTAAGTCACTCCTAAAAAACTGCCATTATGAAAAGGAAAAATACATTAAAAAATATTGCGGCAGTACAAACAAACATAAGCGCTGGAGAATTTTTTTCATTTTTACGTCGTATAGGCAATATTTGCCAAATATTGCCAAATAGTATCTTTTTCATTAATTGGATTATTTCCTTCCTGATTCCTTCTAATCCTTAATCAATCGTAAGGATCTTATATTGACTCCTCTCGGATTTAAACAGTTATTATTTCACTTTTATCTGCCGTAGGCAAACGGTAGCTTACAGTCAGCTATGAAGTTGTCTTAGAACCACATACCATGCTATTCACGTGCACCTTTTGCTGCAGATGATCATCGTGGTTTTTGACACTAAGACAGAATAAGTATTATTTAATAGCTCTATGACATTTAAAGAAGCCTTTCAATAATACACTGACCTCATGAAGCGGACCGATAAAAAAAATATCACTGTCGGACCGGGGCCGAAAGTGATATTATTTATTGGCACTTCTTTTCCTGCAATTTGATTGGCTATAACAGAGGCTCTATATATAGAGATAGAACCTGGCTAAAGAAACGCAATATTTCGTCAGTTTGCTGTCATTTTTTTTTAATGAATAAAATATGTATACGTTCTTTTCTTAACGATAAAACTAAGCGTTATGACACAAATACGGTGTATATGGTGCATAGATTTATACAGATAACTAATTTTTACAGCAGTGTCTAATTAATGCAGCAGATAAGAAATTTGTGATAAGGACTGTGCCATGTCTTCACAAGGTGAGCAAATACTTGAAGTATTAGCAAATGATTTACTAAATTCTTTTGACACCAATAAATAAAAGTTACATAATTAGATTGTCATTAAATAAGTGATTTGATATTGACCCTGTTATTTGTCCTCGGGACAGTCGTATTTGCCCTCGGCCCGTTGTCCTGGGCCAATACGACTGCCCTCGGACATCAAATCACTTATTTAATCATCAATTATTTAACATTCTGTGACACTGTTTTCTATTATTGCAAATGGCGGCTACTTTCAGTTTTACAAATCTGATGTTATCTCGCGGTCACATAATTGTACACGTTCTTTAACGAGAGCTTCTAGTGATTTGCTCTTAATTTATACCGGAGTTTTGGATCTCTGTCAGGTTATGTCAATGCTGTATCAAACACATCTGGGTCTGACATTCTAGCAACTTGGCTAAGAATGGGTATGAACTAAACCAGAAGCTGATCAAACCGACTATACAAAATTTAATTTATTATTCCAGGCTCGAATTCCACCAACAATACTTAGGGCTAAGTAATACTTATATTCTTAAACTAGATAGATACACATTCCATCATTACTATTTTATGAAATATTCAAGTTAATAACTAAGCTGAAATGAATTATCACCTTAATAACTAACAATAATTGTTAAGGAATGATATATTTGGGTATATTTATGAAAGAAACATGACTAATGAAAATCGCTCTGAAGTATTTAAATTTTACTTAGGGCTGAGCATTGTTGGTGGAATTCGACCCCGTTACCTTGTTCAATTGAGGGCCAATATAGGACACCCCATACATGGTTGGTACGATCGTAATACCTCGCTTTCTCCATCGATGTTGTCTGACACAGAGAGGCAAGGTAGCAATGGTCAATATGGTAAATTAAGGAAATAATTCCAGGAAATAATGCAAATTATATATATATATATATTTATATATTTATATGAAGCGCAAAGAAGTACCAATACATACATATTCATATGAAATACGATAATTTTGTATAGCATTCCGTTTTTTGTTTGTTTTGTTTTTTATTATTATTCTTATTTAAAACCAATTTTATAAATCTATTTAAGTTAGGCTATGTCGAAAAATTATTTACTGACGCCAAATAGAAGGAAAATTATGTCTTGTCTAGGCTATTGGAAGACAGTTTTAAGTTTACAGAAACGTGAGATAGAATGTAGAGAAAAGTGTACAGGCAAGTGTAAATACAGATGGTAGTTTAACATGGAAAAGTAAACGTTGATTTGATTGTTAAATGTTGTTTCATTTCCGTCATGGTTAAAGAAATAACGGATAACTATAATGTATGAAATAGGAAACAATCTTGACTTATCCTTTAGCTACACTGAAATAATTGGTAGTTAATGGTTGACTGACCTAGTTTACCCAAAATGTTCCAGAAACTGAGTGTGAGTATTAGCCTTAAATGGGAAATTTGGGGCTTAAAAATGTCACCTAAAATCTAGATGGGTGCATACTTTAATATTCATAGTTAGCTAAGCACCAAGATGAACAAGTTAAGAAATTCAGATTCTGTTTGACATTATTCTTTAGCTATTGAACAATATATTCATACCCGAAGAACAAATTCCAAAAGGATGAGTATAATATTTGATGCTTTGGAAACTTTAATTAGCATAATTTGTATTGAATAAATCGTATTCCAGTTATGCGGAACTTTAACAAGGATGGATCACCTGTTGAATTCCTCCACTTCCCGGGCACGTGCAGTGTAATCCGAACTTTCCACGCACGTGTCCCAACACCGTATTAAGTTACAGTCTATTACCTCCTGGCCATACGGAGTTGTCTGTCCCTCTAGGTATAGGTGCTGTCTCCGTATCTGACAGTACACAGTGGACACCTGAACTACTTTTTCAATACTTTTTGTTTATTTAACTCTTCAAAAAATATATAGCGTTCACCTACATGCAGACAACAGAACAATATTAAAGCAAAAAGAGGATAAGGTATCATCATGTTACGAGGAGAAAATGTTTCCCGAATGTTTGTCGTTAGATGAAGAAGTGTTGACCAATTAGAAATCGTTTTCATGTTTAGGTCTCCATATCGGGATATTGAAATTGAGAGAGGAAGTAAGTAAAACGTAAAAAGTTACTCATTGTATCATTGGAATGCAAGCCATTTAGGCTAATTGTATTTCTGGAGTGGAATTGAAAATAAAAATTGAAATGCGACGAAACGACACGAATATCTTTACACTATAACTAGCAAAAAAACCATAAGAACCCCCCCCCCCAAAAAAAAAAAATAAATAAAAAAAAATAAAATAAAAAAACAGTTATAACATCAAGGACATGGATAATTCTTCTCTCTCTCTTGAAAGTTATGGCACCATGCGACACGCCTGCCTATAAAAATTTCATATTTTGAGGTTTTTAAAGGTATAATAACCAATCCATACTTTCACTAAAATAGCTGATATACAGCTTAAATCCGTGTTCTAGAAACAGCTTACTATATTTCTAACTTTGTTACAAATCCACACAGCCTGTCTTTTCGTGAGCATTAATTTTTCATGTCAAACAGCTTATTGGATCAAATATTTACCATTATATACATTTTCTCTTAACTGGCAAACTTAATATTAGCTGCCTCATGAGCATGTACTTGGGTTGTATATTTGTTTGTTTACTTGGTTTACACGTCCGCCGACAGTATTTCAGTCCTTTGGAGACTATGTCTCCTTGAGACAGATATAGTGCGCCACACTGCAGTATAACGCCGTGGCATGATACCACACCTAGTCACCTTATCTTGACACCGAACCAAACAATCCTGGAACTACCCTTGTATGCTGAGCGCCAAGCAAGGCTGTTATACCAGTACCATTTTATCGGCTTTGGTATGTCGCGGCCTGGGTTCGAACCCAAAACCTTCCGTTTCCGGGACGGAAGCTCTAACCACTCTGTCACTTAAACGCAGGGAAAAATGTAAATTCAATTCCAGATTTTATTGTCCATATTGTCTTCATATATTTTTATCATGATTATGATAATGATGTAATACCGTCTAATGCATTCCGCCAAATCGACACAAAATCTGATGGCAAAGCTTAGCTCACAAATAAAGAATAAATGAATTGTGCTCACCACCATTGGGGAGACACCAAGCGTGTATGCAACTTCGGTGAGCCATGTCTCAGCAACCAACATGGCCTGTGGCGCCCCAAACCCACGGAAGGCGGTGTTGGAAGGGTTGTTGGTCCTACACAAATACCCTGTCACTTGCAGGTTCGATATCCTGTAGGCACCAGCACAGTGGAGGATGGATCGCTCCATGACCTACCGGTGAAGGCGAGATATACAGCAAGTGTAGAGGTTAACGTAGTGTTGCATGTAAACAGAAACTATTATGTTTAAATAAGTGGCTAATGATACATCGAGACTGTATAATAAAGATTAAATATATCAAAAACCATTTATAAAATTCAGAAAAATAAAAAATTGCTGGTAATATCGTACACAGGTTGAACTCAATTTGGTTTAGTTTAAAAGCAGCCTAGACTCGTCCCTCTTGGCTGTTTCTGGGTTGGACCAGTACCCTGTTTCCTGGGAAGGCTATGAAATATTCTGCACAAAGCGGGGTTCGAACACTCAACCTTCGAATCCGCAGTCATATCCATGACCCTTTATAAATCATGTTCTAATTTAATTTAAATTATATTCAGAAATAAGTTTGGGGAAAAACGGACACAACACATATTCTTTTCCTTGGCTGGCAAATATAGTTAAGTTTGGTTTGATATATATTTATAATTCTGTGTGACCTTACCGCCCCAGACAAGTCTGTTGACATGCCAGCGTTGCTATACAGCCGGAGATCCAAGGCAGTTATGCGACCATCCGCTGTGAACCCAACCTGACAAAATCATACCGATCATGTTATTTCGCCTTTTTCCGGAATCCTTATATGATAGAACTAAATGATCGTACATAACAAGGTAGATCACTTCAACGCCAAAAATAAGAGAACTGGTGAGATTCAATTTCGTTAATTACCGGGTATGTACGTCAGGGAATTTCGTTGGCACATTTAGTCGCGGATGCATGTTCTAACAAACATGAAATGAACGGTTTTCGTGAGTATTAATATTTGTGGATAAGACTCTCACGAAATCAATGAAAATTAGTGTCACACGAAAATTAATGTTTTCCCAGTATTGCTGACCTTGTATTTTCCCAGGTACGGGTGCCGCCCTCCTATCATGGCCATATCCTCATCCCGGTCTAACATGAATCTTACCGGCCGTCCTAACCTGTCAGCGGAGCGGTCAGACAGTGTTACTATAGTTACTACTGGATATAAATACATACTAGTAAGTCATTGGTCCATAGGGAAAAAAATGCAGGAAAAGAGAATGTGTCGCATGATCTTTAAATCAACTTCATCTAGAGTATTTTGAAAACCAAACGTCGATTTTTATCTCGCTGACCATATACAGTGTTTGTGTGTGTGTGTGTGTGTGTAATATATATATATATATATATATATATATATATATATATATATATATATAATTTTAGATTTTGAAAGTAGATACAGCAATGCGATTGAATGAAGGAGGATAACCTTGTCCTGCCTGGCGTTATTCAATCTGAACGCTCGTATCGTAATTCCCAGTAACCTGTATAACATATACAACCGTCACTGATTTTTTTTACCTCCACATGGAGAGTATCCGAAATGTAAATGTTATTTTATGCGCTTAAAATTGTTGACATGCTACTTGAAAATCTCATGGTTTATGAATGGAGAGAAATGGAACGAATTTATCGTGAGTAAAGACTAGAAGATGCTTCTAGTAACCAGTAAATTAAAATTTTAAATTATAGCGAATGTCTTTCAAATGTAAAACAATAAAAAATACCATTTAGCCAAACATGGGTGATTTTTTTTACCTCTGCATCCTGCATTCAAGGTGCATTTTTTTTCTATGTACATTCAATGTTTTCATTTCCATGCATCCACTGGGTGCATAAAATAAATGAAAAATGCATTGAAAGTAAAGTTGGATGCATACTTTCATACCTTCCGTATTGGGACTAATCATGAATATTATTTTAGCCTTACTAACAGCGGAAATTGTTAAAAAATCACTGCGTACACATGATGATGACCACAAAGAAAAAAAATCCGTGTATATTCAGACTTAAACACTATTACATTAATTTAAGATATATATCTCTCGGAATTATTTCTTTCAAGGCACTGATCCCCCCCACACACACACACACACTAATTCCGATACCTTGCTCAGTGTCTTAAACAAATATGTTTTTACCTACTCGCCGCCACTGCACACGGCACGGTCACCGCTGTGGCCCTGCTCTCCTTGCCCCCAAATCCGCCCCCGATTCTCTTCGTCCTCACTACAATTTTGCTGCACGAGACACCCAGGGCCCTCGCCACGCACTCCTTCATTTTTGAAAAATAATAATAATAATAATAATAAAACTGGAATAGGCTCTCATGTGAAACGGATCTTATTTGAATTTTACCCCCCCCCCTTTTTTTCTATACATTAAAACAATGTATAGGAAAAAAGTAATGTGGGCGCAAACATTGTGCTACCATGCATGTTATACCAGCTGGAGGGTCGGTAAATAAGTACCTGGGCCTCTGTCGGGTTCTGTGTGGACACAAATAGCTCCATCTCCCCATCTTCCAGTCGCGGAACAGCTAGGGCAGTCATTGTTTCCAGGTAGAAATGTTTCTGCCCCCCTACATGCATCTCGCCCTCGATCACGTGATCAGCGGCCTTCATTGCGGCTTCTGGGTCCCCACAGCGCAGTGTCATAGGCTTAAGGAGGTAGGAGTCAGCCGTTATTGCTTCCTGGTAGTAGATGACCAATAGTATTGTATTATATATACAGGTGTGTATAAGACAAAGGGTTCGAGTCCCGGTGTAACGACTTCTAGTGGCTCCCAAATTCAAATACCCCCTTACAACATGAAATGATTTTATATACCCCGGGTAAGGTATATTGAGCACGTTTTGAGATTCCTCTCCTATTTTTAAATGCCCTACCTAGGAATAAAAAATACATATTTCTTTCGGAAATATATTCCGTTTGGGCAGCCAACATTCATAAACAATTAATACTACCGAAATTGTAAAAAAAATATGCACATAAAATTATACTGCTTTTAAACTAGCATAGAACGATCTCCGCATGATGGATTTCGCATTTGTCCAAAATCTGTATTGCAGAAAAATAGACCTTTCATATAGATGTATTTTCCTTAACTGATATCCTTGATGATAGAGACGATTACAAATATGTATAAATTGAAAAACAACAACAACAGCAACAACAACAACAATTACGCTTAGGTATTTACTTGTATAGTAAGGATAAGCGGTAGCTCCTCGTACACGACCTTGACACGGGCCGCCGCCCGCCGGGCCTGGGCTTCCGTCTCTGCTAAGATGGCCC